>CM059218.1:30392236-30992236 GCA_030347435.1 Clarias fuscus
ACTCCAAAATCATACATTGACAATGTGCAAGAAATGATGCCAATGCAACAACTCACCAAGGGTGAGTGAATAAGTGAGTGAATAATTCATGACTGAATAAACAAAAAAATTAAAAATGTCATTTTTTACGTGTCACATAAACATCCATACGCAGTATAATATGCAGTGAAATGCTTACAGTATATGACTGTCTGTGACCTAAAAAGGAAAGGTAGAAAGATTTCAATTAAAATAAAGAATTGATTTTAAAATATATATATATATATATATAATAAAATAATAACATTTACAGACTTACAGAAATACAATAAAAATTTTTTTATTAAAATAGAAATATACTGTATAAAATATACAAATGACCCAATATGTGTAAAAAGACTGCCTACCTTGCCTTTAACAGAAATAGCCTAAAAAACCTGAATAATATTGTATTATTTTGAGTTCATTCATGTAACTTCAGTAACATCAGCGGGGTCATGTCGTGGCCTTTTCATACTAGAGTTTATAATTATAAATTCATTTTGGATTTTTTTAATGATATTATATTTTGGTAACTTTTATAAATATAAAAAAATAATAATTTGGGCCTCCGAGTGGCGCAGTGGTTAAAGCGCTCGCCCTATCATCCGGAGATCGCTAGTTCGAATCCCGTGCGGTGCTGTAACCTCTCGCAGCCGGAGGTCTAGAGAGAGCTGATTGGCCGAGCTCTCTCAGAGGGGAGGGATGAGAGGTACTTAGTGCTCCCACATTAATCACGGCTCTACAGCCAGTCAGGGGCGTCTGTGAGCTCGCGCAGCGGAGGGAGCGGATAGCGCTGTCCTCCGAGTGTGTTACGCCGCCCCCAACGGTGCGCGAGCGAGCAGTTCGAAAAGATGCGGTCAGCTGGCGTCACGTGGTACGGAGGAAACACGTGATAGTCTTCGGCCCTCCCAGCTGAGTGGTAGTAGTAGCCTTAATGTGGAGCCCCCTAGTGACGGGGAGGAATTGGACACGACTAAAATTAGGGAGAAAATCGGGGAAAAATCCAAAAAATAAAAAATAAAATAAAATAATAATAATTTGTATAGTTTTATTATATATTATATAACATTATATATAATATATATTTTTTATTATTATATTCTTATATTACTTTTATTAAAAAAATATATTTTTAATTTAATTGTAATCTCTAGTGCAATTTATTTCATCATAAAAAAATTTAGCTTTTTAGATTGCAGGCATTTCCTACATTGTATAGGCATTTCACATAACATACTGTGTGTAGTTGTGTATATGACAAATAAAAATTGAATCAGAATTTGATTAAGTGCTCTGTCCTGGTCAGGTGTGTGTTGGATCTGGGCTCTATCTAAGGAACACGGGGCATAGGGTGAGAATACACTCCCATCCGTCTTAGCACAACATACAGTACATAGACATTTGCAACTGAAAAACCTATTGAAATGTTGTTTTTAAGTAGAAGGAAACGTGAGAGATCTGTTTATATCTGAGAACGTCGACTAATAGAAATAATGGAAAATGGAATAATGGAATTCCGGGTTAAACTATATTTCTATTGCACCTTTATGCGTCACGTTTTTCCGAGCATGATGGATCACAGCATCCGGCTTTGGCCATTCTACACTTTAACAGAGCAGAGTATAGCGGAGGGGTCTCGTCCAGAGGCGACCAGTATAGCGGAGGGGTCCCGTTCAGAAACGACCAGTATAGCGGAGGGGTCCCGTCCAGAAACGACCAGTATAGCGGAGGGGTCTCGTCCAGAAACGACCAGTATAGCGGAGGGGTCCCGTCCAGAAACGACCAGTATAGCGGAGGGGTCTCGTCCAGAAACGACCAGTATAGCGGAGGGGTCTCGTCCAGAGGCGACCAGTATAGCGGAGGGGTCCCGTCCAGAAACGACCAGTATAGCGGAGGGGTCTCGTCCAGAAACGACCAGTATAGCGGAGGGGTCTCGTTGAGAGGCGACCAGTATAGCGGAGGGGTCCCGTCCAGAAACGACCAGTATAGCGGAGGGGTCTCGTCCAGAGGCGACCAGTATAGCGGAGGGGTCCCGTCCAGAAACGACCAGTATAGCGGAGGGGTCTCGTCCAGAAACGACCAGTATAGCGGAGGGGTCTCGTCCAGAGGCGACCAGTATAGCGGAGGGGTCTTGTCCAGAGGCGACCAGTATAGCGGAGGGGTCTCGTCCAGAAACGACCAGTATAGCGGAGGGGTCTCGTCCAGAGGCGACCAGTATAGCGGAGGGGTCTCGTCCAGAGGCGACCAGTATAGCGGAGGGGTCTCGTCCAGAGGCGACCAGTATAGCGGAGGAGTCTCGTCCAGAGGCGACCAGTATAGCGGAGGAGTCATGTCCAGAGACGATCTGAGACACTAGTGGCTTTTAATTTCCCCATACACTCTAACCACCGGGAAATAAAGTGACCAACAATTCTTTTTTTTATTATTTTTAATGACAGAGCCTATTACATAAATTCTCTGTTTAACTCAACATCATAAACCGTCGATTTGCTGCTGCTATGGAAAATCTATCAACACCTCCTAACCAATCAGATCCAATAATTCAACAGCGCTGTGGTATCTATAATCTCTAATCCAGTGTGTGCTGCATTTAAAATGGATTACATGCTACAGAATAAAACACATATGCACACCCAAGCAATAAATCCACAATGACCCCAAACTCTCCACCAAACTCTGCTGCTTCTTGCAGGAAGATATGGGCCACATAGCGTCCTGTAGTACGGGCACAACGCTGAGTGTTACACACTATTCAGTGATAATAACTGAACATATACAGGACAGTAGCTCCTGTCCTGATAGTGTGTCTCATCACTCTGGCAATCTGGTCTCACATTCAACCACTGATATGCTTTCTCAAGAAACACAGCTCTCCATGTAGTCTGCTGGGAAACACATAAGGGTACATGCTGACTCTCAGCTGCTATAAACACCCATACTGTACTGTATACTGTATATATCACAACCATTGCATCATCGCGTCAAGATAATGAACAGTAGAGCTCAGGTTGCAGGTTTGAACATGGTTTAGTCGCTGAAAAGTCCAGTCTAATAATACTCTAATATCCTACATTTAGATGAGTATTAATGATCTAATTTAGCGAATTTAAAGGGCACCTAAAGGCAAAATTGGACTTTAAACACACACTGGGACTTTTTACTGCTTCAACCTCTGAAACACTGGCCTCCCAGGAACTCCTTTAACACCACAAACACGTGGAAATGGCTTGGACTGTACGAGGACGTGGTAATAACTGCCAGTTGAGTTTCTGTAAGATGTCTCTTCTCTTTGACAGGTTGGTGACAATTTCTCAGTTTCACTGACTGAACGTTCACGGGAACGACTGCGGTGGGCTCCGAGCGGACGCACGGACTTCTTTAAAACCTTTGCACCATTCAAATGTTTTACTGCGACTAAGAGTCTCATCATCATACTGTGATTAAAGTCATCTGTATATGCAAACCGCTTTTATGTCTTTATTCACCAGAAATTTCCGCTACCATAAGAAAGTGTGCATTGTCTGAGGCTTGGGGATAATTCACACAACTTCATCCAGGTTTGGATTTACAGTATATTAATTGCTACATCACAGTTTTTCATAGGGATATAAAGTATAAACGGTGAATAAATCTGCCAGCTATTTATTATTCGCCATCAAGCTCAGGGCATGAGTAGAGGGACACCCTGGACGTGGTGCCTAAGCCAATGCAGAACCCAGGCAAGCACACACTCCCGCACTCAGTCATACACTACGAGCAATTTGGAAATGCCAATCAACCTACACCTCCTGTCTTTGGACTGTGAGAGGAAACCCACCGAGGACTGTGCCTCCATTCTTGGACTTTAATACAAGATTTAAATGGAATGCACCTGTGGTATTGCACCATCTCCAAGAAAAAAACCTCAAGGCTAAGACCGAAGAAAACTACCCTGTGTATAAAAACAAAAAAGAAAGTAAAGAGAAGGAGTTCATTCCATGTTTGGAGTGAGAGCTGACCCTGGAGAAGAGTGTGCAAGTTGGAGTCTTGCATGCTGACAAGTTCAGCACGTTCCCTGGCCTTCAAAATACACCCGCTGCTCTCTTCACCACGGCCGGAGGCTCGGGCTTATTGAAATTCTCTGGATGTGATGCGAGAAGGAGTGAGGAGGCGCATTCGCAGTTACAGGAAGAGACACCATCTTCCAACTGCTTATCATAAGGTGTCGGGCTGAAGGAGATCCGGCCGTTCAGGAAGTCTACAATGCTGGAGTGAGGAGCTGGAGATGGCGGGTACGCCGCGCTGATTTGACAGCTGGGTAGTGGGAGAACGTGAGACGGCTAACTTCTCACTGCAGATGCCTTGCTGAGTCCACCATGTCAGTGCAGTGTGCTGATCTGATCAAGAACCAGCAGTTTTGACAAGAACCAAACACAACACACACATACACCAGATGAGTTCAACGAGTAACGATGAAAACTTTATGTGCTTTGGATATTAACAAGCTGACTCTAATACACTATCGTTTCTGTAGGGACAACTCGTTTAGCGAGGCTCGCACAGCAGATGCTCCACACACACACAGGTTTTAACAATGTGCTTCATTATTGTGTTCAGGCTGCTTTTACACCAGGTACGATTGATTCGCATCATGCCTAGGAAGGACTGCGCCCTCCTCCCCTCCCCTCGTTCACTGGCCAGTGTTCAGATTATTATTATTATTATTGTCCATACTTAGGTACTCTTTCATAAATGTATATGTATGTAGTTGATTCGCAAGTTTCCAACACAAAGAAAAGAACAGAAGAAAGAATTCTTCCTTTACTCTCTGTCTAATATTATTCATATTTATTTCATATTCTCTGGGACAGCTCAGTGATTAAGACATTGGACTAAAGCAGGGGCGCAACTTCACATTTGCTGAGGGGTATGCAAGATCATGGATATGATCATTTAATGTCATTTACATATAAAATAGCATCAGTCAATGTCCAATAACTTAGATTTTCATATAACCTGCAGTGCTCTGACAAGGAAAAGTGCGTACAGTACGTATGCTTAGACCCTGACGTGCACTTTTCACTTTTCCACATCAAGGCCATTTTTAAAAATGTGACCGTTGCCGTGGATTTTGGCGTATCTTCATCTTCACAACTGAGTAAACAAAATAGAAGTTTCACAAACTTTGTTTCTTAAGGCTACAATGACTTAAAGACTTACAGTAATACAAAATGACAGGTCAAGCTTACCAATCTCTTTTTATCCACTTTGACATGTGGATTTTTTGAATTGAGTGTCCTCATTTTAAGACACTGTTTTTCGTTTTTCTTTTTTTCTTTTTCTGTTCTGCGCGTCAGTTCTGTTCTTCCCGTCTTCTGTCCATTTTGCATACGTGACTGGCAACTATTTGGGGTGGGGGGGTGGGGGTGGGGGGGGCTCAATTGATATTATTTTCTTTTACTCGTTTAAAATGTTAAACAAAAATAGTCTCTTAACAAATATAATTTTTCTAAATATTTTAAAAGCTTTATTAAAGACCATTTTCAAATACTTTTTTTTTTTTTTTCACAATGGCGCCCCCGTCCGTGTGGCGCCCCCATGCACTGCATATACTGCATACCCCATTTTTGCGCCCCTGGACTAAGGTTCAGAAGGTCCCAGGTTCAAATCCTTCGACTTCCAAGTTGTCCCTGTTGTGCCCTTAATCTTCAACTGCTCTCGTGTATAATGAAATATAAATGTGCGTCGCTCTGGATAAGGGTGTCTGCCAAATGCATAAATGCAAATATGTAAAAAATGTCAAGAGCAATGCTGTCTTAAGCATTTAAGATGTACATGTCCACGGATGAGCTTTCCGAGGAGGCAGGTGGCACTGACGTCTTGATCTAAACAGCAGTCCAGTTCGGTACTCAGTAACGTTGAGGTCCAGTGTGTTCCAGTCCGAGCCAGAATACAGTATGTAGTGTGAAAGAACACTTATCTGACATTTATGTAAGGAGTCTTCAGTGTCAACACCGGAGGTAAGGATGTTTAGGAGTTTGGGAGTTTCGTCTTTTTCTCTGCAATAGGACAAGCTGTGTTTTTCATCTTATTAACTCCAGGAGAGAGAGAGAGAGAGAGAGAGATAGAGAGAGAGAGAGAGAGAGAGAGAGAGAGAGAGAGAGAGAGAGACTGACTGTTTATAGCTGCTATAACAAGTAAGAACTGGAGCAGATTCACGGACGTTCCACGACATTAACTGTAACCATAAACAGATACGAATGAGATTGTCAGGAATAAAACACTCCTGAACGTGCTATGATAGAAAATAATCAGTCTGTGTCGTTAAGGAATTCTGTGGGTTTTTTTTATTGTTATTATTAATAATAATACCAACAGAGCACTCAAAATAAAACTCAGGGAGAAAATAGGAACATTTTCTACAATCTCGTCAGCTTGCTAATGACTCCAGGCAAGAGAACGAACATACAGTACACCAGATGGGTTCAGCTGAGAAGATTGTGTTCAGTAAGACCTTCTCCATCTGGGCGTTCAAGATGCCTTAAGAAATGAATCGCATGTTTTGATTTTCTTTTTTCTTTTTTTTTTTTTTTTGGTCTTCTTACTGTTTTATACTGTAAATGTAATCTAGAAACAGCTGTAGTCTTGGAGCCAGAGAGAACATTGCACCGGTGTACTGTATAATACACCGAATATCTTGTCCGAGTAGTCTCTTATCCCAAACATAAAACTGACTGGGAACCCGGAGGGGGCTAGAAATACACCTATTTATTTTTAAAGATATTAGCCTGTTTGAAAGCGTTTTATCCAAACTTAAATACCTGAAAGAAAAAAAAACAAACAGGTCTATGAATAATGTACAGACTTAGTGTCCCTTTGAGGGGATGTTCAGGAGTAAACAGGCTCTTCGGCTCCAATAAATAGGCAAAATATTATTGCGCATGTTTATATAATTATTCGAAGGTTTTAACTGCTAGATTATGAATAGCTAGATTAATAAAAACAGATCTGTCCTGGAAAGGAATTTACATTTTACAGATAAGGGAAATACTGAGAATGTCTGGCAGGGTTTTAGTCCACCGTCCAATGTTCTGCATTAAGAATGAATGATTT
Source organism: Clarias fuscus (assembly GCA_030347435.1). Classification (NCBI taxonomy): domain Eukaryota; kingdom Metazoa; phylum Chordata; class Actinopteri; order Siluriformes; family Clariidae; genus Clarias; species Clarias fuscus. The sequence continues at coordinate 30,399,350 of CM059218.1, forward strand.
TGATAAATATATTCATAATCAAAAACTCACAATGCAAGTCTATATCCATTACAATACCTGAGGTCATATTCTCATCCATAAATCATCTCTATGTTTGTCAATGGAGACATAAAAAAGAAGAAAAAAGAAGAAAGAAATCTTCATCCGTCACAGCAATGATCAGCGTTCCAGGAATCGAGACTTAAGGGTCTCACTCAAGGACTGGTATTGGTGGAGCCGGAGCTTAAATTATATTACAATTCATCACATGTACATTACAGCACAACGACTTTATTTATTTGTTGCATATCCCAGTGAGGAAGTGTCAGAGTCAGAGCGCAGGGTCAGCCAGAATACAGCACCCCTCGGGTTACAGCACCCCTGGAGTTAAGGGCCTTGCTCAAGGGCAGTGGACAGTGGACGTCTGACTGTGTTGGGACTTGAACCCCCACTGACCCCCCCCCCCCCCAATAGGCTGTAAATTACAAATCGGAGTCAATATTCCACCAAACACTGATTTCTTAATGTTAGTTAGCACATGAACATGAACACAAATTGTTTACAAACTATTTGCATTTTGTTTTATTCGAGTGATTAAAGCTCTGCATAGACCGCATGGTCTCTGGTTATTTTGATGTGTTGTGATGATGTCATTTCCTTTACATATACACTCTAAATAACAATAGTTCTATTTTGAATTTAGGATCACTTGAAAGATTGTCAGCAGTTCATAAAAAAATTCAACGAAACTGTTTATCTCACCAACACATGCACCTGTAAGAAAAAAAAACAAAAACGAAAAAAACATAAGAAACGGATTATTTTGCAGTCCTCTCTCATACATTTCCCAAGCTGTGTGTATCTGGCGGCCAGAGAATTCACGACAAACACACAAATGATTTGCATTACTGTTTCCAGCATTATGAAATAATTAATTCCATTTATGATGGGTATTAATACACTTGACTAAAAGCCCTAACGGTTTTATTGCCTCGTGTACCTGCGTGTAGCGATGAGCGGTTTAGTGGTATCAGGTCATTCATCAGAAGAGACGATATTAAAGTTTTAAGCCAAAGTTATATATGCACATAAACCTCATTCATAAAGAACACTTGATGTTGTAACTACAACTGTTCTTTGAAGTTAACACACACGGTGTTGATCTGAATATAAATATCATATATTTCTATTTATGTGGATAGTAATTTACTGAAAGATATTTGAATATTTGAGATACAGGTTACCAAATCACAAACAAAGCCCTAAAATATGTGACCTTACGCATGAGTGATGAAACTAGAACATCAATCAAGAGCTTCAATCAAGAGCTACAAATGTTTTCCATGATATTCTCATTTAGTGAGACGCACAGTATACGAAAATTGTCTTCAAAGGAACTAATCCCATTGATGTATATTTGAAAATGTTCTTGTAACATCTTGTACATGTATAATGTTTGCTTTCATGTGTATACATAGACATTTCCTCATATTTGTAAATAACCTGAGTTCAAATACTTTGTGTAAATGTAACAAATATACGCAGTGGTGTCTTACTGCTGTCTATATTCCAGGTCTAAATGTATAATGCTCTATGAGTGCAAATGAATAGTGGACATGCATTTATGTTAAATGAGCATACCGTTCGGTAAACATGATAATACATACATTTATCTTGCTGATGTCCGGACAGCCATATGAATCAACTGCATCGCCATAATGAAACACCTGGTGATTTACATTTGATATTAGCATTGCAAAAAAAAAATCTCCAATGCAGAATTATGTTGCTTTATCATCTGGGAAAACAGTAATCACTACAGTGACTCGAGCCCACGGTTATTATTCTGTTAAAACATAAGATTTAAGATGCAGTAATCACAGAGATCATCCTAGGGGACCTGAATGCATTATCTCTTACACGTATATATATATATATATATATATATATACACAATGTTTTGTGCTCGGCAAGAAAGCTGGCAACACTACTTGTACACAAGTGATGGCAAAGAAAGAAAGACAAGCTCAAAAGAAAGACAAAAACCAAAATAACAGCCACTGTTCCTTTAGGGTGCTGTTTGCTTTTTAAAAAGGATGATTACATTTATACAGAATGAAATATTTCCCTGTAATTAATTAAGCAATATCACACAAGGGGGAGTGCTGTTATGCTGAATATCCGCACGGCTGGGATGCGTGTGTACTGTACATCGGTTCCACAAACACCATTTATTATTAACAGATTATGATTTGTTTGTTCATTTATTTAGTTATTTTGCTCCGCCCATAAATATCCTTCCACGCCTGGTGAAAAAACAACTTACCTGAGGCGATGAGCGAGCGCTCGGCTGCTGATCTGACATCTTGGCGCCGGTGGGGCGCATGGGCCGAATCGATTCCTCTTCCCTCGGATAGTAACGCCTGTGCATGTGGCCTTGACGACGTGTTTTTGACGGTGGTGTAACACACTACTTTCGTGGGCGTAATTTCGCAATTCGTCCGTGTTGTAAAAACCCTTGTGTCTGTAAAGAGTTGTACTGTAACAAACACACAATATATATCGTATCTGTAAGCTGTCGTGGCCGTAGATTTTGGAATCCAACTCGGACAAAACACAGAATTACACACAATTCTTTTTTTTTTTTTTTTTTTACTCATGATGATTTTTGACAGTGATTTTCTTCCATGTGGAACTAACTGACCGCGACTGGCGGCTGACAGTAAGTGTAATTAACAGGAGGTGAAAGGAGGTGAATAAACCATGGAGGAGGTGGACAGTGCTGAGGAACTTACAAGATTGACTTTATATTAACACTTATTCCGCTTAAGAATATCAGCACCGTTAACCTCCGGGTTCCGGGGTCGAATCCCAAATAGAGTTCAATGGAAAGCTAGTGCGCTATGTAGGCTGTACGATCCCTTGTTCCACACACCGAGTAGTGCTTTGCGTGAAGTGGCTCACACTCATTCTGATATTCGTAGGCTAAATCACGAGCTCACATTTATCAAACATCGATACGAAGTCTTCAGACTTGTTTATTCTTCTGTGTGAGCCTCATCATCGACAGCCTCATCAAATAGTCCGGAGAACAAAGCGCACGACTCTCGGCTTCCGCACGCAGGTGAAAATAAAAGAGGAACGTGATCGGCGGAGAGACAATTCCACTCCGTTCCTCAAAGGCCATGTGAGGATTTTCAAAGAGGGTCTCAGCATCTCATCAGAATCTCCAGAAAGCCCGGAGAAGCTCACGTGGACATGCTGAGAGAAAAGCTGCTCGCCCGGGAGCGAGCTCGCCGGAGTCCGCAAGACCGCATCTCCCTGGCTAATAGCTTTCTCGGATAGGAAGTTAATTCTGCGGTGGAATTAAATTATAAAGCATGTCAAAACAAATTAACGTCTCGGTGCAAGCAGGTGCATTGTTGACGGGCCGGGGGAATTTGTAATCTCGGAGTAGCCCTCGGTTCTATTAGGAGTGTGTTCTCCTAGACAACGTTAATTCATTGAGTTTGTCCTTTCACTGTCCCCTGTGTGTGTGTGTGTGTTGGGGGAGGGGGGAGATGTAGGGGGGTTCGGGGGGGTTGGAAAGTGGCCATGGTTTTTGGAAAGACCTCAACGAAAAGATTCGGCCTGCATATCAATGTTTTATGTGGAACCCTAAAACAAGGGAGCATTTTATAGAAATAAATGAACGGATCCAGCTATTATCCTTGAATCCCATGGCCAAGTTCCCATGCCTGGTTTATTCATGCTCAGAATAGTCATATTGGGGATTAGCCTCAATGTTCATTAAGTCACTGGTACGTGAACCCAACTTTCAGGCCTGAGAGTAGTCCAAAGAGCCGACACTTGGTCCTCTTCTCCTAACCATGGTGCAGCCCCTCCCATCACTAGTGGAAGCTCTCTGCTCTTGATTGGTCCACGACAAGTAACATGACTCAGCTGACACATTACATCCTGCTTTATGTTTATTAATAGTGCGGCAGGAGTTGATTGGTCAGCTGGAAAGATTAAAACTCCTGAAGGTGCCAGTATGTGCACTGAGCGTTTCATTAAAAAGGCATGTCACATGATAACTTACAGTGCAATGACTCTTAATACAACATACTTTGCAGGTACAGTTCTATGTGAAAGCAAACATGCAATTATGAGCCCTGCCTTCAAACGAGTCCAGAATCAGCCAAGTGTTTAAGCCAAGTGTGAAATGGTTTTAAGATGGTAACAGCCTAAGGCGTTACTCCAGATGCGTTCTATTTGGACGATTTGTTCAAGTCAAAGTTCTGATTTTGTGAAAAAAAAAAAAAAACTCCAATTATTTCTCTGTATAATCCCCTGATACACTAATGCACTTCTCCCTTGATATCATCAAGGTAAAGGGTTTCCCAGTACTGTATGTTCGAGCCATGATCGAGACAGAAATGCGTCATGTTTGAAACGCAGGCCTCCCAGGAAATCCTTTAACGACCCAAACATGTGGAAATGTCTTCGAGTGAGGTCAGGACTGTACGCGGCGGGGGACGCGGCGATAACTCCCAGTCAGGTTCCTCTAACGTGCAAGTGGTGTTGATGAATGATTGTGTGTACAGTTCACACACAAGTTGACGACGACAAGTTATCCATCGATTTTCAAGGATCACATGTTTCGCTCTCCTGGGATCGTCATTCTTACGGATTTCAAAAATGACATTTCTTTATTGCGGAAACTCATCACTGTACTGTGCTTGTAATCTTCTGTAAATATTAATCGCTTTAACGCCTTCATTCCCCAGACATTTTATTAAAGGTCCCGGTTTGACTTGAACGGCCATTGTAAAACAGTTGAATTTGGCTTTGAGACAGGGCAGCCGGAAGATTTAACCGTTTCTCGAAGACCCCCCTTGAGAAAGACTTTTACCTTCGAGGGTAAACACAGGCAGTGGACAGTGACTATGGATTTTTAGTTAACCTCCTGGCAGAGGCAGACCTTAATGATAAATCTGACTTTAAGGCTCCCTGTGGAACCCTATAAGCAGAAAAATGTGTTCCAGTGTATGACGCTAGTACCCTTAATTATTCAAAGCGAACCTTTTTCTGTGATATAAACCCTTTTCAAGTGATTTGACTGAAGACCCCATTGTAACAAATTCACACACATTTAATCAGTGTGCTAACATACATATATATATATTAACCATTTAAGATGACACCTTTGTTAAATACAGTGACGGTGATTAGATTTTTAGTCTAGAGGAGCAAACTCTGGCACAGATGAGTCAACACCACTCATTTATTTCATTTATTCAGCAGTAATCCAGCGGCTTCACTGTGAAGGTCACACTCGGTTCCCTCCGCATCCAAGCCGGCGGTTAAAGAGAGTCGCGGGCTGCGCATACTAAACACGGGGCCCTCACGGAGCCGTGCCGAGGGGGAAGGGGCGGAAGGTCATCGTCAGCTCTTTAATTACTCAGACGGAAAAAGAAAAGCACAGGAAGTAAATATATTCTAATGGAGCTCAGGAGTGCAGGAGTTCAGAATCATACTGTTGGGCTTAAAAGACAACTTTTTTTCTTTTTTGGTTCCTCTGGGTTTTAAACGTTTAATGAGACCGGTACTTTCACAAGAGGTCAGCATTTTGTTGTGGAGTGACATTTAGTCAAAGTTGCATCTGATAAACAGAGTGAATCTTATTTCTCAGATGTTTCATAGACGTCAGTAGACGTTTTGATCTGGTGTTGAAGACAATTTTCCTGTTTGAAATGTTTAAACATGGCTGGCATTTTCACCGTTTATCCAATGTTTCGACTGCTTGATTGTGTTAATGCAGAAAACAAATAGTTATTATTATTATTATTATTATTATTATTATTATTAAACTTTAGCCTAATCTTCTTAAAAGTTTTTTATTTTTATTTTTTTTTTTTACCATATTTCCCCTTTCAGCCATAACCTAAAAGTGCAGGTTTTGGCCAAACATATTTATAATTAAAATTATTAACAGCTCAGTCAAACGTATACTGATTTTATTTCACATCAATGAACCTAATTATTTTACATCTCGCTGGACAGAATGTAAGGAAGCTGCACCAGCACCCATGGTCCTATAACAGAAACAGTGGTGGGAAAAAGTATAGGAATAAAGGATGATGAAAAGTAGACACAAAACAAGTCACCACATGGGGAGGGGGTCAAATTCCTGGTCCTGCATCAAGCACCAAAATCAATTTAGGAGGTTTGAAATGACTGGGACTAGGATAATAAGTGCTGTCCAACACATTATTAGAACCTGAACCATCAACTTCGTGGAAGAAATTTGGTCAGATAAATATCAGAAATGGAGATCACTTAAACGCTTGGTGAAGTTGCATGGGCAATATATACATATATATATATATATATATATATATATATATATATATATATATATATATATATATATACACAGTACAAGTAAATATTTAATAGTGAAAGTAAGAGAACTCGGGATTTGGACTGAACAGTTGTGTGTCCATAAGAAAACCACTTGTCAGAAAAAAAAAAAAAAAAGGCTTCAGTTTGTTAGGGAGAATAAAGATTAGACTTTGGAGCGATGAAAAAAGGTCATGTGACCTGATGAGTCCAGATTGAGTCTATTCCAGAGTGATGGGCGTGTCAGGGTAAGAAGGGAGGTGCATGAAGCGATTTACCCATCATGCATAGTGTTCACTGTACAAGCCTCTGGAGACAGTGTTATGATCTGGGGTCGCTTCAGTCGCTCAGGTCGAGACTCAATAAAATGAAGTCAGCTGAATGTACTGAATCACCAGCACATCACATCTATGGAGTTTTTAGGATTGAATTCAGGATCCAAATTGTGAAAGAGAGGTTCTGGGAGCAGGAGGAATCATTTACACACATGACCACATTGTGCAGCGTAATCAAAGCTAAAGGCAGTCGATGAGATCGCCCCATGTGCCACTTTTTTTTTTTTTGGCCGGACAGACCCACCTGTGTGCAACTGACTTACCTCTACAAATATAAGGAATAAACAAATGTTACCAAAAAAAAAAAAAGTCTTTCATACTGGATCCTAAGTAAATGCATCACAGAAAACATTACTAATATGAGAAAAGGCTGCAGCTACACAACTGTCAATCAATACAGATTCATATCTCAGTCGTCTCGTCTGCCATCTTCTTCATTTGTGGGGAAAAAAACCCGACTGCTATTTCTGTGGAGAATCTCATACTAGTGTAATCTAATCTTAAAATGCAGACGCTGCAGGAACCCCAATATTGCCTGAGCGTTGTAATATACTCGTAACAATGTTGTGATGATGTCAGTTTTGAAAGTTAGAGCGATTTTGATAAAATGACATCGAGATAATGTTGAAAGAACGTTCCAAACATAACGTTGCTCATAACACAAGCTCATAACAATGAAATTTCAACCTTAATTCTGAGTGATTAACGTCCATTCGAATAACGTCCGACCACATCCACGGTCCCTTACGTTTCTCACAAATTCCCATCGGAGATTGGGGCGGAGACAACAGCTTCCCCCACACAGCGTGTGTCTCATGTCATGCGTCTCACATGTCATCACTTCTTTGCCTTTTGGCTAAGATCAAGTGTAGTATCTGTTCTTCTTACTTTAATATTTGATACGTCCTCCAAAATTGAATGGGTTTTTAGAGTAGGCAGCTGGAACAGGGTCTAGCTCCATCTGTTCCACACATCAACCTGGTGTTGCAGTATCTCAGGAATGGTGCTGTTACGAGAGGGCGCACCAATGTGGTGCCACCGCACATGTTGTTAAGTGTTGGAGCCCCAACGCAGGAGTTAGAGGGAAGCGTCTGGGCGATTGTCTGGACTTTGGCAGGGATTAATCGGTTAAGGCAAGCACTTCGCAGCACTAAGATAATGGCGCTTCTACGCCGCTTTGTAACAACTAATGTAGGTGGAATGTCCTTTACTACAGCGTGGAGGCGGGCTTTTAGCGACATGTGCCGCCTCGCTTCTTATTCTCTTACCCAACTAAGGAACTCCCCACCTAGTGCTTCTAAACCTAAACCTATATCTATTTACGAAACTTACCTTTTTCTTGTTAAATGAAAATATATCTACTTAATTATGTATATGTTTATTAATCCTCTTCTCTTTATCTTTTATTTTCAGTTTTCGCTTTTTTTTATATTTTCCTATACCGAAGCAATTTATAAGATAAGATTTTTTTATAAGATTATATTTTATATATATAATATAAGAAAACAATATAATATAAGATATACTGTATATAAGAATATAAATATAAGAAATATATTTTCTTATATAATATAAGAAAACACAATGTTAATTTCTATTTATTTAAAAAAAAATAATTGACTCTACTTAATTAGCTTACGTAAGGTAGCCATTCTAAACTGTAAATTTTTAAATGCCATTTTGTCATCAAAACAAATAAATATTTAGTCATAAATATTTTAGAGTTTTCAAACCTAACTACAAGGTTCAACATTAAAAACTTTTCATTTGTCAAAGGAGATGGCCTTTTGCTGCCCACCTGCACTACCTTCATAGCCCATAAGGGGGCGAAAGGTGCCACTTTGGACATATAATAATGTTGCTATCTAAATGTTGCCGCATGGTGCGCTGGTTTCTCGGGGTAACCTACGTAACCTACCGACCAGGTGTAGCACGTTTGCTTCGATTGCCAACATGGTGAGGTTGCCTAGCAACCATGCCCGTCCGCCGCTCTGCCTGCCTATAAATCCACGTAGTCGCGTTACAGGTGCACTCTTATTTGGAAATTTCCTTTGGAATCAATAAAGTATCTATCTGGCCGTCTCTTACTGTTACCTCTCTGCATCCTTTTTTCCAGAAAAAAATCTTTCAGAAATATTAACGTGAGGTGTGTTTTAGCTACCAAACTACTCTACTGTAATATGGGGTTTTATCACATGCTATGCGTTTTTTTCTTCCTTTGGGTTCCTTTACAATTTAATGGTCGATGAAATTGTTGCTGCCTGTTATTTTTTGACTTGAGGAGTTCTTTTGTAGTGCTTGTTTTCTGATAAAGTAATATACTGTATGTACATGCAGCTGTCTCGGCAGTGCGGTCTCTAGCAGCCCAGTTGTAGCGCAACGACCGAAGTTCGAGTCTTGTTAAAAAGAGAAATAAATATATAAATTATTATCAAGCAGGATGAGGATTAAAAATTGATTTTGGTTCGGAGATTGAAATAACTACTAGAAATAAACTTATTAGAAGCATAAAGAATCAGGCATTAGGAGCATTGTGTTTGGGGCGTCCGTTCGATGTTTTTCCCGACGACGTGTAGTCAATGTTGGTCCGACAAACAGCCTAATTTGGAGCCTCCAAATTAAAAAGATCTAGAAGTCTGTGATTACACACTATACACAGGCTTCTTGTATTTCAAAGCATGTTTGAATTCTACGTGCCAAGTCCCCAGCTTGCATCGCGCCGCTGGATAATGAGCAGCTGCCTAAATAGCGCTCGGTACTCCGATACTTTAATGACACCAGAATTGCTGCAATACTATTAAACCTGCTTCCTCATTTAGTACCAATTGTCTATAACTTCAAAGTAAATCTGATCAGTGTCAGTCAACCTGTAAGCCTGCAGTGTGCTTATTATAAAGTGTGTGTCGTATACAGTATGCAAGACTTGACTACAGCTCTATGTGTTGTGCATGAATGCACTGTAACACATGATCATTATTAGTCAGTCGTGTCCTGAGCGGATCAGTTTGCAACTAAAATAATGTGAACGTGAGCATCACTTACATGCAGGGCGATGAACCTGAGGGGCAAAGGTGTCGTAGTTTCAGTTTCTAATATCACTACTATTCTGGCACTTTAGACACGAGATGGAGCAAATCATGCAAGGATCAGCATCTTCCACAGTGTGTGCTCTCCATGTGGTGCGTGATGCTGTGAACAGTGCTGCTTCCAGCAATGCTTTTATTTTTGCAATTAAGGCCAGTGCAAGTAGACTGGGGATGGACAGGTACTGTAGAAAAAGCTTTTACAGCTTTACAACATTTGCTTACATATTACCAAATAATTTTAACTAGACGGATCCATGGTAATTTATACTCGGTAATGTATTTTGTCAATTACTGTACCTCATCGCATATAATATAAGAATTAAACACTGTCTCGGCAAAAATGTCTCCACCTGGATTTAACAAAGCAAATAGTTTCCACTGGATAATTAATGCAGTGATTAATATGGGGTCAGCTACAACAAGCAAACAACGAAGGAGATTGCTGAAACTCCTAAAACTGGACTAAGAACTGAAAAAGATTCAAATGGATTCAAGGATTCTGGTTCACTTAGTGAAATTAAATTGTAAAACAAAATGACACTGTAGAACTGATGGCTATGTTTAATAGTGACAGTGAGAGCATTCCCAATTCAAGGGACTGGGACTAAACAGCTGTGTAGCCTAAAGAAAACCACTGATCATTGATGCTAATCAGAGAAAAAGGTTTCAGTTTGCTAGGGAGCGTAAAGATCGGACTTTGGAGTGATGGGAAAAGGTCATGTGATCTGATGAGTCCAGACTCAGTCTATTCCAGAGCGATGGGCGTGTCAGGGTAAGAAGGGAAGAGCATGAAGCGATGCTCCCATCATGCATAGTGTCCACTGTACAAGCCTCTGGAGACAGTGTTATGATCTGGGGTCGCTTCAGTCGCTCAGGTCGAGACTCAGCAATAAAATGAAGTCAGCTGACCACCTGAATGTACTGAATCACCAGGTTTTTCCCATGAATAGATTTTTTTTCTTCCCTGTTGCCAGGATTTATCGGGTTCAAATTGCGAAAGAGTGGTTCAGTGAGTACGAGACATCTGGATAAAGTTTTCTTTCCTCTTTTCTCTGACTGGAACTCTGACCAGAGGCAGACATTAGTGAGGCTTTAACAACGTAGTGACAAAATCCACTCTCTACAAAGACAGGCTGAATGAATTTCAAATATTTAAGGCATTAAACTAAGTTTAAATATTCATCACCCTCGCCATTTATGTAAAGACAGCTTTTAAACATAATGTCATGTTCGCGGCAAGGTGCAAAATGAGCAGGACGGGTTTTTAATACCAGGTCTGCTCCAGGTTTTGCTTGAATGATTATTAATGATTATGAAATATTAATTAGTATTAAACTCTGCACATCGTCTTTTTTGTCCGGGGGGAATTTCTATATTTCTATTCCTTAATCTATACTACAGAAGACACATAAAGGACAATTTTTGACTTTAGTTTTTTTTTTTTAGCCATGGACTACAATTACTGTAGCGATATCATGTGCGATATTCCTCATCACTGTTGCTATGTACAATTCTATATCAGAATCTGGTTCTGTTGTTTTTATAGGGACTGGTTGTTTCATTGTACTTTTGTTTATCTTATGTCTGCTTTGTGGAAATTTTATTTTACTTTAGTTATTACTTTACTATTTATTTCATTGCTTCTTATATTACTCTCTTTTTTTCTATTGTACCTCATCATATCGTACCTTATCATATCGTAACATACCTTATCGTATTTTCTTTTATCGTATCGTATTGCATCATATTGTACCTTACTGTATCTCACCTTATCTCATTTTATCATGTTGTATTGTATTGTACCTTATGGCATTGAATTTTATCATATTGTATCACATCATATTGTATCATATCATATCCTATTATATCATATTGTACCATATCTTATCTTATTGAATCGTATTGTACCTTATTGTATTTTATCTTATCATTGAATCGTTTCTTATCGTATTGTATCTTATCTTATCATATTGTATCATATCATATTGTATCGTATCGTATCTTATCATATTGTATCATATCTTATCATATTGTATCATATTGTATCATATCTTATAATATTGTATCGTATCATATCTTATCATATTGTATCACATTGTATCATATTGTGCCTTACTGTATCTTATCTTATCATATTGTATCGTATCTTATATTGTATCATATTGTATCATATCTTATCATATTGTATCACATTGTATCATATTGTGCCTTATTGTATCATTGTATCATATTGTATCGTATCGTATCTTATCATATTGTATCATATTGTATCGTATCTTATATTGTATCTTATCTTATCATATTGTATCATATTGTATCGTATCTTATCATATTGTATCATATCATATCGTATCATATTGCATCGTATCTTATCTTATTGTATCGTATTGTACCTTATTGTATTTTATCTTATCATATTGAATCGTTTCTTATCGTATTGTACCTTCTCATATTGTATCATATCGTATTGTATTGTATCTTATCATATTGTATCGTATCTTATCATATTGTATTGTATCTTATATTGTATCGTATCGTATTGTATCTTATCATATTGTATCTTATCATATTGTATCTTATATTGTATTGTATCTTATCATATTGTATCTTATCATATCATATCTTATCATATTGCATCATATCTTATATTGTATCATATTGTGCCTTATTGTATCTTCTTATATTGTATCATATTGTATCGAATCGTATCGTATCTTATCATATTGTATCTTATATTGTATCATATTGTATCATAGTCTGCCTTATTGTATCTTATCTTATCATATTGTATCGTATTGTATTATATTGTATCGTATCTTATCATATTGTATCATATTGTATCGTATCGTATTGTATCTTATCATATTGTATCATATCATATCATATCGTATTGTATCTTATCATATTATATTGTATCATATCGTATTATATCTTATTATATTGTATCTTATATTGTATCATATTGTATCACGTTATCATATTGTATCGTATTATATCATATTGTACCATATCTTATCTTATTGAATCGTATTGTACCTTATTGTATTTTATCTTATCATTGAATCGTTTCTTATCGTATTGTATCTTATCTTATCATATTGTATCATATCATATTGTATCGTATCGTATCTTATCATATTGTATCATATCTTATCATATTGTATCATATTGTATCATATCTTATAATATTGTATCGTATCATATCTTATCATATTGTATCACATTGTATCATATTGTGCCTTACTGTATCTTATCTTATCATATTGTATCGTATCTTATATTGTATCATATTGTATCATATCTTATCATATTGTATCACATTGTATCATATTGTGCCTTATTGTATCATTGTATCATATTGTATCGTATCGTATCTTATCATATTGTATCATATTGTATCGTATCTTATATTGTATCTTATCTTATCATATTGTATCATATTGTATCGTATCTTATCATATTGTATCATATCATATCGTATCATATTGCATCGTATCTTATCTTATTGTATCGTATTGTACCTTATTGTATTTTATCTTATCATATTGAATCGTTTCTTATCGTATTGTACCTTCTCATATTGTATCATATCGTATTGTATTGTATCTTATCATATTGTATCGTATCTTATCATATTGTATTGTATCTTATATTGTATCGTATCGTATTGTATCTTATCATATTGTATCTTATCATATTGTATCTTATATTGTATTGTATCTTATCATATTGTATCTTATCATATCATATCTTATCATATTGCATCATATCTTATATTGTATCATATTGTGCCTTATTGTATCTTCTTATATTGTATCATATTGTATCGAATCGTATCGTATCTTATCATATTGTATCTTATATTGTATCATATTGTATCATAGTCTGCCTTATTGTATCTTATCTTATCATATTGTATCGTATTGTATTATATTGTATCGTATCTTATCATATTGTATCATATTGTATCGTATCGTATTGTATCTTATCATATTGTATCATATCATATCGTATTGTATCTTATCATATTATATTGTATCATATCGTATTATATCTTATTATATTGTATCTTATATTGTATCATATTGTATCACGTTATCATATTGTATCGTATTGTATCATATTGTATCGTAGCTATCGTAAAGATTCCTCTCACCCCAGTCATGGACTATTCACTCTTCTTCCACCGGGCAGGTGCTACAGGTATCTCAGAACCCGCAGCAAAAGACTGAACAATAGCTTTTTTCTCTCTGGCTGTTACTGCACTAAACAGCTGATCATGGAGTGTTAACTAATGCACCACTGCACTGTCACTTTCTGTCTGCACTGCACTGCTTCATCCACTATGCATCATTGCACTTGTGTATATACTGTATACTACTTATATATCATTCAGAACGCATGTATACATTGGCATGAACTTTATTACCTACTGCACCTTCTGTTTATTATATTATATACACATTGTTATTTATTGTAAACAGGCCACTTACTGTATGCACTTGTGGTTAACTGCATTTCATTGGCTCTGTACATGTACTTTGCACAATGACAATAAAGTCGTACTGAATCTAATCTAATATCTCCAGGAATCACCAGCATTCTATATAATATACCGGTCTCTGTATTTAAATTTATGGCTTCCACGTGAGCCCAGAGTCTGTCCTGGAACACCTAGCAAGGTTGGAGAGGATTTACAGACCATACAGAACACTTCTTCATCTTCACAGGTTTATTTAAGTGGATGTGGATGGACATTCAAGGATATTCCAACTTCACAAAACGTTAATAAAACCTTGATTTTGCTCCACTGTTCCCATGTTGATGTGAAGGCACCTCTTTGATTCGGGGTCATCATCTTGTTGAAGGACTCATTATAAGTGAGATGCAAGTGTGTAAACTCAGTATATTCATTACTGGGGCAAATCCAAGAGGGTCAAAGCGCAAGCCAGGGTAATACAGGGTAAGCCATTAGACAGAATCAAAGAAAAATCAGTAAGCCTTTTAAAAAGTGAGTTAAATAATGAATTGCACATACAGTGAATATAAAAAGGCACATTAATCATGATTTAGCACAGAACACAATCAGGCACCAGACCATGACAAGAACAGACTTAGCAAAATCCCCAAATAAAACACAAGACTCCCAAACCAAAGCGGCGAGACGGAAGCCACAGAACTTCAAGACGTTCTCAATGTGTGACATTCATTTACTGTCAAGTTGTAATTTCATGAGAGACAACCAGCTTTTGCGCTAAAATATCCTGCTACCTATATACAGTAGATACAATAGTATACGTACATGTAGATATCAATCTTCACACAAGTCACAAAACTACTAAAACTTTTTTAAGGAAAAAAAAAAACATTTTGGGACAGCAGAACCTCGGCATACGAACGCCCTGCCTCGTTAATTTTCACCTTTTCACAAGAACCTATGAAGCATTTTCAGCATAAGAGTGAACTAAATGAGCATCCAGGAGTCGCTCTAAACTGGTTTCATCAGTGGAAAGACAAGCAAAGGAAGTTTACATATTTTTTACACTTTTTTTTTTTTTTTTTTTTACATTTTGTGCAAGATTTAGTGAAGACATACAGTAGCACCATGAGTCCTCATATCGTTGACAAGGACGATAGCAAGAAGAAAAGGGAGCCGCTTTCAGTTTGGTTTTTAAACAGCTGGTGCCGAGAGGAATCATACATTAATGTTTAATGTCTATTTATTTCACATTTTACTTGGCTTTTCTAAACGTTTAGATTGTTTTTATACGCAGAAATCTGATTATGGTGTTGGAAATTGGTAATATTCATAATATTTCTGGGCGGCTGGAACGGATTACCTGCATTCACATTATGTCCTATGGGACGATCCGTTTCGCAATACGAAGACCTCGCAAACAGAACGCATCAAATCCGTATGCCGAGGTATCGCTGTATTCTGATTCCAATCGTAGTTTAGTTAGTGATCATTTTGAGAGCACTTCTTTAAAAACACCATCACAGGTTGTGTGTCACGGCTCTTGTCGGTATTATTGAAGAGGCCGTAAACGGGACGATCTGTAAACAGCGAGTTTGTTACCAGTTAACAGATGGGTGTGGAATGAGACTTCTTGCCCTTTGAGAAAGCATAGATCAAGGTGGAGGATAAGAAATGGTTATCGACCAGCTCGCTCTTTATCTGCCTCACAGGTGATGAACGTGGATTACAATCAGTTTCGGCTGAGAGAGAGAGAGAGAGAGAGAGAGAGAGACGCACCAGTGGTCTTCCTGAAGCTTTTCTCTGCTCCCCTGCTGTTCCGGCCACTTCATCACCGCCCCACATTACGAGAGGTCATCTCTCTCCTTTATGTACTTCCACACTGTGTTAGTGGACCAGAGGGAGGATGAAAGTCTATTGCCCCAAACATTGGTAGGAGGCTCTTTTGCTTATCGCACTGTAAGTCATAAGAATCCACGATGCGGGCGGTACAACGCCGCTGAGTCTCCACAATGGTACCTCTGAAATGAAATGCTGAATGTCGTACTTTTTGGAAATGTAAATTTGACACCGCAAAGGAAGAATCAAAGACTTTTTAAAAAGATTATAAATCTTATCGGGCAAAGAAAATAAAAAGATCTCACACACTGCCTGGCCAGCTGAAAAATAGGTGCTGGTTCAGACGGGATAAATTATTGGTCTGCATCTAACAAAGAAAACAACTATAGAGGATGTGAAATGATTGCATGAGGAAACCTCCAACTGGGAGGATGTAGTATGGAAGTATAATAGTGCCAAAATTCCCCAAAGCTAAATAGCACTTTGAATGAAATGATTTTGGAAAAAAAACACATGGACTTGTAAATAAAGCTGAACAGAATCGCAGGACGAGTGTATAAGGTGAGGCAGCACCGCTGACGTCACTGTAGCTACAATAATAAAGTGGCTATAATGTAATGTATGCATACCGTAACAAAAACAGGGTCAAAAATCATAATAAAGTCAAACTAACTAACTAAACAAATAAATAAATAAATGTGAAGTAGACCTGATTCAACACATGGTGATGCACAGCACGTTTGACTCTTTACGCTTTAATTATTGAACGAGCAAATCATCGACAAGGAAATGCAAAATACTCTCCCTTATGTCGTTTATTGACTCACACCTGACGAGAGCTCGGAGATGTTTAAGATGCGCGGTGCTAAGACGAAGAGCTTCTCTAACTATACACCTACTGTATGCACAACTGCGTAGATGTAAAATAAAACAAAACAACATCCACACACACACACACACACACACACACACGCAAGGATGCAGACTTTCCTGGAAAACTGTATTCATGTATTTATAAACGTGAATGCATCCGTGTAGCTGAAGGTGCCCGAGCTCACGGGTACGACACGGATCAACCAGACAATGATGCAGCATGTGTGCATTTACATGCAGAGCCACAATGGCTGCTCACACACACACACACACACACGCACACAGAAACACACCCTAACGTGATGGTGCTTACGAGAAGCAGAGCGCTCGGGGAATACTGATGCTCCACAGAAACGCTGAAGAAGCTGGATATTAATTAATGTGATGTATGAGAGCAGCGGCTGCTAATTTGGAAGTGGCGATGTATTAAATAACGTACATTAAAAGCTAAATTATGCGTAAATTGAGCTGCTTGCCATTGTTTTCCCACCAACATCCAGGATAAGGTTGTGAAACATGCTGATAAAACTGAGACAGCAATTATAACGAGCTTCGAAATCCCAAAACACTCATTACTGGTTTAAAAAAAAAAAAAAAAAAAAAAAACGATGTCACTATTTCAATTTCACATTGTATTAACAAAGAATCAAACGTAAAATGATCAATCACTGGACCTTTATGTGCTAACTGAATTGCAATAAAGAAACAAAAATATTCCCTTATACCAGTTACTGCAAAGTATGTAGAATAAGAGTAAAGACTGGAAATGACAAAAATAATGAGACAACATAAGATATAAATAGCTATGATACAGCACACATCTATATACCTCGACCCTGTGCAGTGTCTGCCCCAGGGAGTTCAGGGCACGAGGCAGGGTATACTCTGGATGAGGTGCCAACCCATGCCAGGGCGCACACACACACACACACACACACACACACACTGATTAATACACCAATCAGCCACCGTACAGTCCTGACCTCGCTCCATGACATTTCCACATGTGTGGGCTAACATTGAAGGAGTTCCTGGGAGGCCGGTGTTTTAGACATGAAGCAGGCAGTCCGATCGCGGCTCCGGCGTACTGAGAAAACCTTCTACCTTGATGGTGTCCAAGCGCTAGTGAAACACTGAGATAAGTGCATCGGTGTAGCAGGAGAGTTTTCAGTCTCAGAACTGTTATGTTGTTCTGCACAATCAAAAGTCCTGCTTTGACTTGAACACCCATCGTAGAAACTTTCAGACCTGGTTATTGGGATTTATCAATACGCATGATTACAAACCTTGGGTTATGAAGCTCACAAAATGTGCTGATATTATGGTTTGGGATTTTTCATAAGTTTCTTAAGTTTAATAGTCGATGCCTTCCGATATGGTTCTACTTGGAACCTTTATTTCCTGAAACTAAAGCCTTATTCATTTAATTTGTCATCAAATTAATTTAACATATAACTTTTGCTTGCTCAGTGAAACACATTTAAAAGTTTCTCACCTGCAGTATTTTGGCTTGTTTTGGATGATTCTCAGTCCTAGATTTCTACAAAACATCTCCTTGGAAGGACGATCATACATTTGTATGTTCCTGCATACTGTAGATCTCCTTCTCCTGAGAAAATATTACAGAAACCCTGCAACGATCCGCGGTCAGGATAAAGAGTTACGAGTCTCCTCCGGGCCTGTAAACCTGCTCCCCAGACTTGTACGGCACTCCGGAGAGGTTCTTCTCCGATCACGATGCTAAAATGTCTTTTCACCGTGATTGAATATGTGCGGCAATAAAACGGTTCACGAGCTGGATCGATGCGACTGGAAGCCGTGTCCTGAGCCTGCGCACCTGAGCATCGTCCTGAGATAATGGTTGTGAGGTCGCACAAAGACTCAGAGTTTGGGAACCCGGGGTTTTATTTAATCACCACCAGGTCAGTAACCCTGCTTAATTCTTACTTCACACTCCGGAAACCAATAAAAGAAGATCTGTAATCAAAACCATGTCCAATTCCACCTCTGTCTCTCAATCACACCGGGTATATTGATCATACATTCACTTCTTCCTTCCTGGTTATTTATATGGTAATGAGGGACATCCTCATCTTCTTTAATCTCCACTTTTTCACCAGGGACTGAGACATGAATATTAAAAAAAAAAAAAAAAAAAAGCGATACGGATACAAACTATCAAATAATCTCTTATAAATATGCACACGGAACGTCACTGCATAAACAAATGCGTCCTTTCTTCTTTTTAGTTTAGAGAAGGGAATAAAATGTCCTTGCGTGATGGAAAGCGTTCAAAGAGCAACTCAGACGCTTTGAAGGTTCCTCTACAGACGGAATAAGGCTCTTTAAAGTGCGAAGCCAAGCGGAAGCTAATGTACACTCCGTCCTGCAGGATACGATCTGAATTCGGGGTGCTGCACAGAGAGTGTGGAAACGTGTCAGATCTCGGTTGAGTTGGATCAAAGCTGACGCGAGCGGAAAGACAACAGAAGCCCGACATCATCAGGCTCAGCTCGAGCGCCACGTATCGAAGACGACAAACTTGCATTGAAATGCGGCCCATGCAAAGAGATGAGGAAAGAAACCGGGAGATCAAATAAAAATAAATAGAAAGAGAGATTGGGAGAGCAGGAATCAGATAAGAAATTGATAAGAATATGAAGGGGAAAAACAGTGGAAGATGGAAGCGTCGAAGAGAAAAAAACAAACCTGAGTATAAAGGAATGAAGAAGAGAGAACGTGAGCAGTGTGAAAAATAAGGCTGCTGATTGGTCAGGTGTTGTGACATCAGAAATAGGATTCAGGATTGTTTTAAATGAAAAAAAAAAATCAATTCAATTCAATTCGATAAGTGTTTAAAGCTCAAATCATTAATGTGGGTGCTTTCTGATTGAAAAGCTCTCACGCTGTTCTCAGGGGATCATAAGATCAAATCCCAACCATACAGTACATAGTCCATTAGCTGTGCTGTCTGAGTGGGAGGGGCATTCTCTCTTCAAATAGACAATATACAAAATATTTTTCTAGCAGCTTGCAATAGATTTTGCTTCATTTGTAAAAAAAAAAAAATAATAATAATAATAATCTCAAAACTTCCCAAAATGGAGATCTCTCATTTTGGTGTCAAACTATTCTCTATCTCTTCTACACAAATTATAGTATATCTCTTGTTGTTTAGTCCCTTAAATTTCTGTCTCTGTCAATCACACTGGCCAAAGCGGCGGGTCTGTGCGCTGGTGTATGTATAAGAGGGAGGATAGAGCTTCCCATCCACACAGAGGTTTTTATGCATCTTCTGTGTTTTAGAGGAAGCAGGTGTTCACAGCCTTCAGTCTTTCTGAGTGGCAGCTGTTGATCAGTGGGAACAGCTGGATTGTGGGTGGGACTAAATAAAAAAAAAGTAATCCCATAAACATTATATGTTTTACTGTATAAAATACAAACAACAAAAGATACTGTACTGTAATTAGTGTGGAAAAGTTGTTTAAAAGACAATATAAATAGTTTGATGGCAAAATGAGATATCTCCATTTTAGGAGGTTTTAACACATTAAGCAAGATGTATTGCAAGCTGTTAGTGTGAAGAAGCCAAAATAACACATTTTTACATCTAATCTATAGTGGTGTATATTTTGGAATATTGGGCAAAACGCTATAACTCCACTTCCCATATTTTGTCACAATGGATAAATTAACCTACAGGTGTGTTTTTGGCCATGTACTGTATACAGTACAGACCAAAAGTTTGGACACACCTTGTCATTCAAAGAGTTTGAATTTGTATTATGGCAAGAAAAAAGCAGCTAAGTAAAGAAAAACGAGCGGCCGTCATTACTTTAAGAAATGAAGGTCAGTCAGTCGGAAAAATTGGGAAAACTTTGAAAGTGTTCCCAAGTACAGTCACAAAAACCATCGAGCGCTACAAAGAAACCGGCTGACATGCGGACCGCCCCAGGAAAGGAAGACCGAGAGTCGCCTCTGCTGCGGAGGATAAGTTCATCCGAGTCACCGGCCTCAGAAATCGCAGGTTAACAGCAGCTCAGATCAGAGAGCAGGTCAATGCCACACAGAGTTCTAGCAGCAGGCACATCTCTAGAACAACTGTTAAGAGGAGACTGTGTGAATCAGGCCTTCATGGTAGAATATCTGCTAGGAAACCACTGCTAAGGACAGGCAACAAGCAGAAGAGACGCGTTTGGGCTAAAGAACACAATAAAGAAAACTCGCTGAATGAGAAGGTGTGTCCAAACTTTTAGTCTGTACTGTATATGCAAATTAGCATCAATTAGGTGACATGGTGGCTTAATGATTAACACTCGCACCTCCAGGGTCCGGGTTCGATTCCCGCCTTGGATCTGTGTGCATGGATTTTGCAATTTCTCTCCGTGCTTGGTGGGATTTCCTCTGGTTTCCCTGCACAGTCCAAAAACAAGCAGATTAGGCTAACTGGCATTCCCGAATTACCCATAGTGTGTGTATGTGTGTGTGTGTGTGTGTGTGTGTGTGTCACTCCTAACGCGACCGGCACCAGGACCCGTGTTTTTTTAACCGTACGGTCGCGATTCAGGAAGCATAAAAGGAGACAAGATGGCGTTACAAATCGTTCAGTCATTGAGTTCGCCCATGTTATCGCCGACACTTCGTCTGTCTAATCGTGAGTTCTCACTTTCTTGGGTTTCACTTTTGATTGAGTGTGTGTTATTAGAACGCGGGTTTATTTGTGTAAACTCTTGCTCTCGCTCCGGGAGAGTTCTAAAAATAAACAGCATGGTTATCCTACCTGCTCGTGCTACTTCTGCGTTTGGGTTTACCATCCCGCTACAGGGCTAACTGCTAGTGTCCCGGTCCGCCTCCGGTTGTCTGTGACAGAATGACTGAGCCATCAGCAGTAAACCCAGCGGATTATGCTCACCTCTGCGACATGGTTGACCAACATGCCTAGCTGATCGATCAGTGAAGTCACGGCTCTCGGCAACGGCATCCAAGACGTCACAGCCTTGCGCCGCGAGGTGACGGAGCCACGACAGGAGAACGCGACCCTCCGCGGGGCGGACGCTCAGCTAGCTGTCGCTGCGCCCGTTGCACCCCCCCCCCCCCCTTCTGATGTTTTCATAGCTCTACCGGATAAGTGAGATGGCACGGATGGAAAATGCAGTGTTTTTTAAACCGCGTTGGATCTTGTGTTTGAGTTTAATTCCACCAGATACTCCACAGACCGACTGCGTGTTGCTCTTCTCGTCGCTATCTGGGCAGGCAGCAGAGTGGGCCACGGCGGTTCTTCGATCTGATTCAGATGTCGCCTATTCCTATACAGAGTTCACCCGTCAGCTAACACTCACTTTTGAACATCCTGCTGCTGAGGTGGAGACTGACTCCAAGTTATATCATCTGCGGCAGGGAGGCTCGTCCGTGAGCCGCTACATGGCTTTCCGAACCCTCGCTGTCCAGACCGACTGGGGAGACTCCACCCCAGCACACCACCGAGCCATCTGTCCTCTGCACCCAGGAAACACGCAGCCCCCCTGAGAGAAGTGAGAGTGGCTCACCGGGTTTCATCTCCCTCTCCACCACCCTGACTAACGATTCCCATCTCACGATAAGAGTGCACCTCCAGGTTGGCCACAAACGGGTCGGACGTACCGCGTTCATCGATTCTGGTGCCGCTGGTAACTTCATTGACTCTTCTTACGCAAAGAAATTGAGGGTAAAGATTGAGGCGTTATCCCAGCCCATAAAGATTACATCTGTTGATGGTCGGCCCCTCTCCTCTAGTCCCATCACCTTCCAAACTCAGCTCATCACCCTCACCATCGACCACCACCAGGAACAGCTCCAATTTATCAATGATGTGTTCAAAGACATGTTAGGCCGCTGGGTGTTCGTCTACCTACACAACATCCTCATATACTCCCGAACCGTCAAGGAACATATCCTACACATCAGAGCGGTCCTGAAGAGATCGCTTGCCCACCAACTGTACTGTAAGTTGAAGAAGTGCGCTTTTCACGAGCGCTCCACCACGTTCCTGGGCTTTGTCATCTCGTCCCAGGGTGTGGCCATGGACCCGCAGAAACTGGAAGTTGTGAGTCATTGGCCACTACCCAAGACTCTCAAACAACTCCAATGATTTCTCGGGTTTGCAAACTTTTATCGTCGCTTTATCCGGAACTACAGTACAGTTGCAGCTCCGTTAACTGCTCTGACTCGTCCCTCATCTCACCCCTTCAACCTCACCTCAACTGCCATCTCCGCCTTCCATGAACTCTGTCGTCGCTTCACCACTGCTCCCATCCTCCTTCATCCTGATGCCAACAAACCATTCGTTGTAGATGTGGACGCTTCGGATGCGGGCGCCGCGTCTGTTCTCTCTCAACGAGGTCCAGACCAAAAGCTGCATCCTTGCAGTTTTTTCTACAAGAAATTTGACCCGACTCAGCAGCGATACGGAGTAGGGGACTGCAAGCTGCTGGCCATAAAGTGGGCCTTGGAGGAATGGCGACACTGGCTCCAAGACGCCAGAGAACCATTCATCGTCTGGACCGTCATCACCATCCGTACGTTGAAACAGCCCCCGACAGGCGCGCTGGGCACTGTTTTTCGAGAACTACAATTTCCACCTGTCATACCGCCCGGGATCCAAGAACACCAAGGCCGATGCCTTCTCACGACAGCAAAAGGAAGACGTCCCCCGGCCAGACCCTGCACCTGTTCTATCACTCACCAAGATACTTGCGCCACTCCGTTGGGACATAGAGACGAGGGTTCATCAGGCACAGACTGCGGAGACCGAACTGGCAGGTGCGCCGCCAGGTCGACTCTACGTTCCTGACATCGTCAAAACCGACATCCTCCAGTGGGGACACTCCTCTCTCCTCTCTGGAGCGGCGCCTTCTGGTGGCCGAACATGAGGAAGGATATTGACGAGTTCGTCCGGTCGTGCCCAGTGTGCACCAGGGCCAAAGACAGCAACCAACTGTCGCCAGGTGAACTCCAGCCACTTCCTGTTCCCCGTCAGCTCTGGACGCACATTGCCGTCGGCTTCATCATGGGCCTGCCAGTTTCCGAAGAGAAAAACACCATCCTACCTATCGTAGATCGGTTCTCCAAAGCTGTACACCTGGTGGCCCTCCCCGGACTCCCGTCAGCCAAAAGGACTACCAAACTGATATTAGAACACGTAGTCCGTCTGCATGGGTTCCCAAGGAACATCTTCCGCGTTTAGGTTTACCATCCCACTACAGGGCTAACTGCTAGTCTTCTGGTCCACCTCCGGTTGTCTGTGACAGTGTGTGTGTGCCCTACGATGACTTGGTACCACATCCAGGGTGTACTCTGCCTTGTGCCCCAAATCCTCTGAAATATTCCACAGATCCTCCGTGACAGAATAAAGCGATATAGACAATGAGTGAGTATCAACTACATGTTTGGTTCTTTTAATTGGAAAAAAAAAACAAAACAGGAAACTCATTCATTGATTGTGTCTTTGTTGTGAACAGCTGGCAGAAAATCAGAAGGTAAGTTCTGTTCTGCACACAAACCTTTTAAATGGCAAAGTTTGTTGAAGCTCATAAGAATCTTTAAAATCAATAATATAAACTTCAGTTTACAGCATCATCATCCTCTTTCCTCTATCGGATTCAGTTTCACTTCAGTTTTTGACGAAATCTCAATGCGCATCATAAAATCAGCTCCGGATATGCCTTAATAGCCTCATGAAGTTATAACAGAGGTCAGAAATCCAGACTGGAGAAGGGGATGTACAGGTAGCAGACATAACCAGGTGTACCAACCGCAACATCCTCCAGCACACAACGCGTGTATCTCATGTCACTTATATCACAATCACATGTCTCCTAAGCATAATCTCTTTTATAAATGTTACTATTTGTAAATATTAAATGGCTCCTAAATGCAGCGGAACCAACACTAGTGATAGTTTAAAGTTTCCACAAGAAGAATTTTCGATTTTCATCAAACGTATCGTACTTGTTCCTGCACAAAACAATATGGCAGAAAGAGTGAACGTCTTAAAGAGCGTTTATCTCATTTTGCTGTCATACTGTTCATTTGTAGTTTAAGCAATTCGATCTGAAGTGTGTGAGGTGGAGAAAGAGAATGAGGGATAGAGCACAAGTGCAGTAATTACCCTAAACAGAAAGAAGGTAATTTAAGGAGTTCTTTCTCTTTAGCACAGCTATATTCACAGCTCGCTCTAATCTGCCCATTGATCCAGACTCCTGCTGTTTCTCCTCTTTTCATATGCTGCCTCTAAATAAATCTCGCGAGTCTAAGAGGCAAATTGGCATCAGCCTAAAAGGCCTGTCTGTCGGTCTATCTGTCTGTGTGATTTGTTTTTGTTTTTATGTGTGTATAAATCAGTGACAAAAGCTCACCAGCGTGTCAATTGGCATCGAAGATGTAATATCAGAGATTACATCATAGCAATGTTGTGGCATTGGTGGCTGAGCGTTAGGTTTCTCACCCACCATGCAGAAGACCTGGGTTCAATTCCCACTCAATGCCCAAAACATACGTCCGGATAAAATGGAAGAAAAGTTAATTCGCCATAAAACCAAATTGTGTGAAACTTGTGTGTGGATCATTGGTTAAGGCATTGCACTATGGATCGGAAGGTCTCAGGTTCAATCCCCACAACCCAGTTGCCACTGTTGGACCCTTGAGCAAGGCCCTTAACCCTCAACTGCTCATAAATTAAAAAATGTGAGCTGCCCTGGATAAGGGCGTCTGCCAAATGCTGTAATGTAAATGGATGGGACGGTCCACTGTAGCGATCCCTCAGCGGGAGCAGCTGGTAGACTGCAGCAACACCAAGTCAGTTTTGAATTCTAGATTGTGATTGGTCGGAAACTGCACATTACAGTTTTATATCGATGCGCTTATTTTAATGTTGTATATTATTGTATCTATGGTAGGCGGCACGGTGGTGTAGTGGTTAGCACTGTCGCCTTGCACCGCCAGGGTCCGGGTTCGATAACCGGCCAGGCTCGATTCCTGTCTCTGTGTGCATGGAGTTTGCATGTTCTCCCCGTGCTTGGTGGGTTTCCTCTGGGTTCTCCGGTTTCCTCCCACAGTCCAAAGACATGTAGGTTAGAGTACATGCATGTGCCCTAAGTCTACTGGGATAGGCTCCAGGCCCCCCGTGAGCCTGTATACAGGATTAAGCGGTATAGATGATGAGTGAGTGAGTGAGAGTGTATCTATGGTACCATAGGGACAAATAAAAAAAGCATAAGGGTTGTTGATCTTCAATAGAAATTTTCTGTATGGAAAAAACTTTTAACTTCTATGGAAGGAGTCTCCATTGTCAGGGCTTTGTAACAGCTATAAGTGAAATTAATCATTTATTATCCATTAACTGTTTCTTATTATCTGGAAAAGAGGTAAAAGAAGACGGCGAGGGTTTCTAGCAGATATGTACAGTATATCGTGACAGTATGATGTATGATGAGTACGACTTTGCTTTTAACTGTTGTAAAATATGAACAAACTAACACTTAAGAGCATACTGTTACAGGAAAAAAATAAACTCCGTTCCTCACTCCACCTTAGTCCTGATTATTTTCCCTGATGAGCACAGCAGGGTGTGTGTTATTCCTTATACAGCTCTACACACTCTGTGCAGCGGATTCACTGTGTTCGGACCATTCGGGAGTTTGTAAATAATATCACACTGCATTCACTCAGTCAAGGAAGTGCAGAAGGCGAGACACACATCTGTATTTACATCCACACACCGTTTTTTTTTTTAGTTAGTTTTTTGCAGTAGTAAACAGGGCTAATAGCTGCTTCTGTGCTCCACAAAGCACTTATCACAAACTCAGCAAGTCAGCAGTCAGTCAGCTCTTAATTACTGTGCAGCAAAGCGTTACGGCGCTCACACACTCTTCCTCGCCTCCTCTTTCAAATTGCCTTAAACACTCGGCTGCTCTCCCAAAATACGCTAAAGGCGACCGGCAATATTTTTCCATTTCATTTTTCAGTACTTGTTAAGTAATGAAATGTTAAATCCGTGTCCCAGAAGCATTTCGAATTCATTAATGTGACAAGCGACAGGGACGGGGCAGGTGATGTGGGCCTTGTTTGATTAGCGAGGTTTAGCATGCTCGAGCACGCTTCAGATCTGCTCCAAGGGATTCATTCATATGAGATGGAGAAAAAAAAAGGAAAGAATTAGATTGATGAAATATTAGAATGAAACTGTTGTCTTTCTAGACAGTGCCAAAGAATCCACAGAAACAAGAATCCACAGAAACAAGGCTGTTTACAGAAAAAGGGGTGATTCTGTGGCCTGAATCGGGCACTACAATAATTTTTATAATAATAATAATAATAATAATAAAACTTAATACTACTACTACTACTTAATAATAATAATAATACTTAATAATAATAATAATAATAATAATAATAATAATAATAATAATAATATTACTATTATGTGCATTTAGTCTGGTTACTGTTTGATTTTTTTAGTTTAACTGAAGTTGCATGAATAATCTAGATTTCTAAAGGAAAAAACAAGACATTACTAGAAAAAAAAAACAGGAAAAAAAACATATAAACACATACAAATAAACAATGCAAATAAATCAACAACAACAACAACAAAAATTCTGTGCTATCATGGGCACACACTCATTTTCCAGAAACATCTAAGACCTCCTCTACATGACAATACCACTTGGTTTGCATTTTGGTAAAAGCTAGGTCATGTGACCACATTTGTGACCATCACAGCTTCTTTAAACAGAAATCACACAGACTTTACTTTATTAATGATGAATGCACACCTCGTTTTACTGAAAGCTCTGTGTACATACTGTAACTTCACTGGTAACTTTGGGGGGAAAAAATAATAACATTAAAAAAGGACATTACAGAAGGTTTCACCTCTGCCAGTTTAATTATTCAGCTGATTAAACTGGTGATTCAGGGATCTGGAGTCCATCGTTAAGTCAGTTACAGTATGAATCAGTCACTGGTGCGCTGTTACAGGAAAATAATCAACGACAGAGTGGTGTGAGGAAGCGGAGGCACAGTACTGTTCCTAGTTATATTTTCCAGTAAGAGCACAACCGTACTGGTTTTACTCCTCTTACCCTCCGGATATCACAGGATTTATCAGAGGACAGGAACGGTTCTTACATTATAAAGGCAGCTATAAACACCATCCTTCTCCTCTCTCAAAGTGAATAAGAAAAACACAGCTTCTCAAGTTATTGAAAAACTACAAAATGTAAAGTTCTCTGTTGGGAAGATGCTGAAAAGGTTAACGTTACAGCACAGAGACTGAGTATTGAGACTGGGTCCACTGAAGTCCAGTTAAATTAGATAAATAAATAAATAATAATAATACATGTAATATCACTGGAGGAGGAGCGCTGTTGTGCTGAATATCAGCACGCCTGTGATGTAGCCGTAAGCATGAGGGCAGCTAACACTCTAACAGTTAGTGTAATTAACAGGGTCAAATTAGTTTTAAATTCGTATCTGTACTGTGTAGCCTAAAGATAAGGAGATTAAACCATGGTGGAGGGGAACAGTCCTGTAAATCTCATAAGTTTCTCCTTGTATTTCCACTTTGGAATTAATCTCCTTGTATTTCCACTTTTTTCAGCTCTGTTAACTTTTGAGTTCCGGGGGTTAAATCTCAAATAGCATTAAACAGAAAGTTAGTGCACTATGTAGGGTGTACAATCCCTTGCTCCGCCCACCAAGTAGTGCCCTGAACAACGCTGAAGTAGTTACGAAGGAAATAAAGTGTTGTTTAAGACGACACAACGTTATCAGATGTGTGTTGTTGCTGAAAGCACCCAGTGCTTCTGTGACTGGGTGTCAATGTGGGTTTTGTCAGGCAGTTGACCTACTTTCACCCACGCTGAGACACACAGTTAGTGTCATTAGCCACTGGACAACACCTGGGACACGGAATGATGCGTATAGTTATACATCCCAGTGCTGTTATGTTGTATCATCACCACTCGAGAAATACCTCTTGTCCAATCAGATTACTTGGTCAGACCTAATTGTGCTATAAATGTCAGGAAAACTTTTAGTCTTGGACTGCTCTGAAGTTCACTGTGCTTGACGATGCTCACAGTTTGCTATGAGGATGTCTTTTAGTCTTACGGCTGTGCTGAAGAGAACTACTCTGAAGCTGTCATGAGTCGACACGGGGCAAGATGGATCCAAACGCGGAAGAGAAACCGCAGGCTTGGAAGGGGGCATGGTCGAGGAGCAAAAGCGAGGGTCGAAAACCAAGAAGTCAGTCGGCGAAGCGTCAGAGCCAAAACGGAAGGCGAGAGGCGAAATCAAAAAGACAAGCGGAGTTTCAGTAACCGTAAGATCAAATAGCGAGGCGATATATCCGAAAACGTGAACGAGAAGCTGAAAAACCAAAAGAGGACGCGCGAGGTCAAAAACCGGGAGATCAAAGAGCGGGGCAAACAAAATCCGAGATGAGAGGCGGAAAGCAAAAACGAGAAACAAAGCGAACTTGGCAACGTGAAGACAATCAAAGAAAAAAGCGAGAAAATTGAGGTAAGAACGCACAATAATCCAGCGATTTAAGCTGCGTTCATGCTTAATGGGCATGAGGTGAGACAGCGTAGTTGGGAGACGTGGAACGTAGGATTGATCTGTCGCATCATTGAGGGGAGCAAGAGCTTAACTGCGCATGGATTGATGACCTTGGTGACAGTGAAGGGTCCAATGTATCGAGGGGAGAGTTTACGAGAGACGGTCTTTAGGGGAATGTCTCGGGTGGAGAGCATGACTCTCTGCCCCACTCTGTACTTAGGGGCCTGAGAGCGCCTGATGTCTGCTTGAGCCTTGTACCTTTTGCCGACATGCAATAGCATCCTCTTTGCTTGCCGCCAGGTTCTCTTGCTGGATGAAGGCTTGGGCGGATGGAACATTGGCCTCCTCCTCCTGAGACGGGAATAGGAGCGGCTGAAACCCCAAACAGCATTGGAATGGTGACAGGCCGGTTGATGATGAGATCTGGGAGGTGTGGGCGTACTCCACCCAAGGCAGGAACTTACTCCATGAAGTAGCATCCCGGGAGGTCATGCACCTCAGGGCAACTTCGAGGGACTGGTTCTTTCTCTCTGTCTGACCGTTTGATTGGGGGTGAAACCCTGAGGACAGACTGGGAGTGGCCCCAATCAGCTTACAAAAGGCCTTCCAGAATCATGAGGCAAACTGTGGACCCCGATCTGAGACAATGTCTTTTGGGAGACCATGGAGCTTGAAGACGTGACTGACCATGAGTTCGGCGGTCTCCTTGGCGGAAGGCAGACTTGGCAGCGGAACAAAGTGAGCGGCTTTTGAAAATCGATCCACCACCGTCATGATGCAGGTGTGGCCATTGGACGCGGGTAACCCTGTAACGAAGTCCACGGCGATGTTGGACCAGAGCCGATGTGGAATCGGCAGGGGCCTGAGCAGTGGCGGTTTTAGGCATGGGCAAACTGGGCATTTTTTCACGACTCCAGGGGGGCGGAAATGCGCCGGCGCGCCGCTAAAAGTTTTAAAAAAAATATATATATATATCTGACTTTGGCGCGGCGGTGCCCCTGTGCAGGTTTGCTGAAAAGGTGCCGTGCACTGAAACTGTGAGAAGTGGAAAGGGGAGCAGAGGGGAGGGGGCGCGGGGGAAAGTTCACCTCTCCCAAAAGGAGGGGAAATCCATCCAGTGGTGGGCTAAACACCTTGACTTTCTTACAAATAGCGGCGCACATTTCATTTACAATATTATAAACACAGAGCTGTAATTTATTTAATTTTGTTTTTTCAAAATTATGTGAAATGGCTAATAAAAATGGCAATAAAACGAATAAATGATTATGTGGAGGTGAATTGGTTTAGTCTAGATTTCTAGTTGTGAGTGAGTGGGGGGGAGGGGGGCGGGGGGAAGAAGAGGAAACGAGCAAAAGATTAAGGTATGCAACAACGTTCTCTCTGTATGATTACTGTATCATGTCAATGAAGTTCTAATGATGATTAGTGTTATAACTTTAGGTTTGTTAGCCGTCTTGCTAGCCTAGCTTTGCAGATGAGGAGCTGGCAGAGCAATGCAACACACTGCACTTTGGAGGGCACTCTGATTTGGACAGTAGAGAGCTTGTGCAGGAATTCAAGAAGTTCCCTCCCCTGCCTTCAAAAACCATGACGCTCCTTGAGCTCATCACTTTTATTCATGAAAAGGATCTATCGGAGATCTACCCCAACTTTTGGACTGCTCTCAGGATTGCACTTACTCTGCCAGTGACTGTAGCTCGCCCAGGGAGTAAATCAGTGTAGAACCGCCACTGGGCCTGAGGAGCCCCGCGGGGGCCGTGTTGGAGTGTTTAGATCTCACACAGATGTCACATGCTGCCACAAAGCTGGAGACATCCTCCTTGAGTGTGGGCCACCAAAATCGCTGTTGGGTTTGTGCCAGGGTGCGGATTGCGCCAGGATGGCAGGAGAGTTTGGAGCTGTGGGCCCACTCCAGGACCTGTGCTTCTGTGACTGGGTGTCAATGTGGGTTTTGTCAGGCAGTTGACCTACTTTCACCCACGCTGAGACACACAGTTAGTGTCATTAGCCACTGGACAACACCTGGGACACGGAATGATGCGTATAGTTATACATCCCAGTGCTGTTATGTTGTATCATCACCACTCGAGAAATACCTCTTGTCCAATCAGATTACTTGGTCAGACCTAATTGTGCTATAAATGTCAGGAAAACTTTTAGTCTTGGACTGCTCTGAAGTTCACTGTGCTTGACGATGCTCACAGTTTGCTATGAGGATGTCTTTTAGTCTTACGGCTGTGCTGAAGAGAACTACTCTGAAGCTGTCATGAGTCGACACGGGGCAAGATGGATCCAAACGCGGAAGAGAAACCGCAGGCTTGGAAGGGGGCATGGTCGAGGAGCAAAAGCGAGGGTCGAAAACCAAGAAGTCAGTCGGCGAAGCGTCAGAGCCAAAACGGAAGGCGAGAGGCGAAATCAAAAAGACAAGCGGAGTTTCAGTAACCGTAAGATCAAATAGCGAGGCGATATATCCGAAAACGTGAACGAGAAGCTGAAAAACCAAAAGAGGACGCGCGAGGTCAAAAACCGGGAGATCAAAGAGCGGGGCAAACAAAATCCGAGATGAGAGGCGGAAAGCAAAAACGAGAAACAAAGCGAACTTGGCAACGTGAAGACAATCAAAGAAAAAAGCGAGAAAATTGAGGTAAGAACGCACAATAATCCAGCGATTTAAGCTGCGTTCATGCTTAATGGGCATGAGGTGAGACAGCGTAGTTGGGAGACGTGGAACGTAGGATTGATCTGTCGCATCATTGAGGGGAGCAAGAGCTTAACTGCGCATGGATTGATGACCTTGGTGACAGTGAAGGGTCCAATGTATCGAGGGGAGAGTTTACGAGAGACGGTCTTTAGGGGAATGTCTCGGGTGGAGAGCATGACTCTCTGCCCCACTCTGTACTTAGGGGCCTGAGAGCGCCTGATGTCTGCTTGAGCCTTGTACCTTTTGCCGACATGCAATAGCATCCTCTTTGCTTGCCGCCAGGTTCTCTTGCTGGATGAAGGCTTGGGCGGATGGAACATTGGCCTCCTCCTCCTGAGACGGGAATAGGAGCGGCTGAAACCCCAAACAGCATTGGAATGGTGAC
The DNA here is from genome assembly GCA_030347435.1 of Clarias fuscus. NCBI lineage: Eukaryota > Metazoa > Chordata > Actinopteri > Siluriformes > Clariidae > Clarias > Clarias fuscus. Next base: position 30,432,012 of record CM059218.1, read on the forward strand.
AGGCCGGTTGATGATGAGATCTGGGAGGTGTGGGCGTACTCCACCCAAGGCAGGAACTTACTCCATGAAGTAGCATCCCGGGAGGTCATGCACCTCAGGGCAACTTCGAGGGACTGGTTCTTTCTCTCTGTCTGACCGTTTGATTGGGGGTGAAACCCTGAGGACAGACTGGGAGTGGCCCCAATCAGCTTACAAAAGGCCTTCCAGAATCATGAGGCAAACTGTGGACCCCGATCTGAGACAATGTCTTTTGGGAGACCATGGAGCTTGAAGACGTGACTGACCATGAGTTCGGCGGTCTCCTTGGCGGAAGGCAGACTTGGCAGCGGAACAAAGTGAGCGGCTTTTGAAAATCGATCCACCACCGTCATGATGCAGGTGTGGCCATTGGACGCGGGTAACCCTGTAACGAAGTCCACGGCGATGTTGGACCAGAGCCGATGTGGAATCGGCAGGGGCCTGAGCAGTGGCGGTTTTAGGCATGGGCAAACTGGGCATTTTTTCACGACTCCAGGGGGGCGGAAATGCGCCGGCGCGCCGCTAAAAGTTTTAAAAAATATATATATATATATCTGACTTTGGCGCGGCGGTGCCCCTGTGCAGGTTTGCTGAAAAGGTGCCGTGCACTGAAACTGTGAGAAGTGGAAAGGGGAGCAGAGGGGAGGGGGCGCGGGGGAAAGTTCACCTCTCCCAAAAGGAGGGGAAATCCATCCAGTGGTGGGCTAAACACCTTGACTTTCTTACAAATAGCGGCGCACATTTCATTTACAATATTATAAACACAGAGCTGTAATTTATTTAATTTTGTTTTTTCAAAATTATGTGAAATGGCTAATAAAAATGGCAATAAAACGAATAAATGATTATGTGGAGGTGAATTGGTTTAGTCTAGATTTCTAGTTGTGAGTGAGTGGGGGGGAGGGGGGCGGGGGGAAGAAGAGGAGAAACGAGCAAAAGATTAAGGTATGCAACAACGTTCTCTCTGTATGATTACTGTATCATGTCAATGAAGTTCTAATGATGATTAGTGTTATAACTTTAGGTTTGTTAGCCGTCTTGCTAGCCTAGCTTTGCAGATGAGGAGCTGGCAGAGCAATGCAACACACTGCACTTTGGAGGGCACTCTGATTTGGACAGTAGAGAGCTTGTGCAGGAATTCAAGAAGTTCCCTCCCCTGCCTTCAAAAACCATGACGCTCCTTGAGCTCATCACTTTTATTCATGAAAAGGATCTATCGGAGATCTACCCCAACTTTTGGACTGCTCTCAGGATTGCACTTACTCTGCCAGTGACTGTAGCTCGCCCAGGGAGTAAATCAGTGTAGAACCGCCACTGGGCCTGAGGAGCCCCGCGGGGGCCGTGTTGGAGTGTTTAGATCTCACACAGATGTCACATGCTGCCACAAAGCTGGAGACATCCTCCTTGAGTGTGGGCCACCAAAATCGCTGTTGGGTTTGTGCCAGGGTGCGGATTGCGCCAGGATGGCAGGAGAGTTTGGAGCTGTGGGCCCACTCCAGGACCTGGGAACGCAGTGAGAGAGGAACGAAGAGGCGTTTAGGGGGAACATTGCTAGGCCCTGGCTCGTGGATTAGGGCTTGCTTAACCTTGGTTTCGATGTTGAGTTCCGCGGCGGCGAGCAAGGAGGGAGGAGGAAGGATTGTGTCATTGGCGTGGGTTTCGTGGGAGGCTGTAAATTGTCTTGAGAGTGCGTCAGGCTTGGAGTTCTTGGATCCTGGACGATAGGAGAGGGTGAAATTTAATCTGCCGAAAAACAGGGACCATCAAGCCTGGCGGGCGTTGAGTCTCTTGGCGCCCCGTAGATATTTGAGATTCTTATGATCAGTCCAGACCAGAAAGGGAATCTCCGTCCCCTCTAGCCAGTGTCTCCATTCCTCCAGGGCTAACTTGATAGCCAGGAGCTCGCGATCACCGATGCCATAGTGATTCGAGACAGGTGTGCAGAAGAGGCGGAAGCGGGGGCGTGGAAGGACACAGACAGGGTAGTGTAAACATGAGCACATGGAGGGAAAGTGACAGCGTGAGAAAAACGGAGCAGATAGAGCGTACATCATGACAGAAGTCCACAAACCAGGACTGAGGTAGGAGGTGGGATCTTAAGGAAGTCATACTCAACTATTTAAAATTGATTTGGGTTTGGAGATGGGGTCAGTGTGGCTCAAAAATAAGGATCTGGGCTACGAATAAGGAGATCAGGGGCTCGATCCTCAGCACTGCCAAGATGCCAATGTTGGCTGATCCTGTGTTCCAACCCCAAATTTCTAACAAGCTGTGATGTGTGTAAAAAAAAAAAAAATAGAAAAATAGAAGTCCACTGTTTTGTAATGTACAAGTTTGAAAGCTTTGAAACCAAGCGAGAGCATGTCGAGGCCGAGACCAAAATCCATCAAATCAGGTTTCTTTTTATTTTTGCAGTTTGCCAATAACTAGGTTGTTTTCAAAAAGCAAACTTATTATTATAGTTATATTTTATAACTCTGGGGCCATGAACACAAAGTCAACATAGAAACAGATGCATACAGTACATACAGAATAAAGTTACTGATTCAATTATACACATTTTATTAATGCAAGAATGTGCACAGTTACTAAAAAAGCTGACTCTTTAGTTGTATCATGCGATTCTCCATAGCAGCCAAGAGCTACAAAATGTCTTTCCAAGCCATAGATATCTGGTTATCTTTATAAACATTTGAGTTTACATCCAGGATACACTACATACTGTATGCAACACCGTGCTGGCTCACATTCCTGAAGCTGGTCCTGCTGTTTAAGTTTAAAAGACATTCAATCCGATCTGTTAAGATGAACAACAGAGAAGTGAGAACCCTAGAAGCACTCGAACTGATCTAGCAAACAGCATCCACAGAGCATCCAGTAAAACACAGGAACGAGGACACAGATCAGTGCACGGGACGTCACCCAGGTCAGGTGAAGAGGAGAATAGAAACTGCTGAGGCGAGCTGTTCTGAGCTCAAGCAGACTCTGTGTGTTTCAATGTGTGTGTGTGTGTGTGTGTGTGTGTGTGTGTGTGTGTGTGTCTGCAGTAGGGTATGTAACACTGCACCAATATTGGCTTTTTAACCCCTTAAACAGGTAATACTGTCGACTCTATAGTAACTCAGCTTTAGGTGGAGACATCCGATTTCTTTTTTCTGAGTCTTGCATGAGAAATAAAGTGAACCAAAAGACTTCATGTGACTTTACTCTATTCACCTGGGAGACACATCACGTACAGTAGCGCTAAACATCTCAAACGCTGGTAAAAAAAATAGATACTATTATTTTTAGTTACACTGCAACATTGAAACACATGAAATATTAGCAAAGATATACCTGTGTGTATATATATATATATATATATATATATATACCCACACATACATACATATATACCAGATGTAAAACAACAAATGCCAACTAATATAAACCAAAACAAGACAAAACAAACACCCAGTTGAGATAAACAGTGCTCGGCCCAGTTTCCCCAGAACAAACAGCTATTTATAGAAAGGTTTAATGAGTTACCTGGGTTCAGGTGAGCACTCTCGTCACCTGGCCGAGGTGCATTCTGGAAAACTGAGTCTTCAAACAAAAACTACAAAAACAACACATATCGGGCACACAGTGCCCTCTAGGGGTGAACCCTTACAAATTCTTCATGGCACAGATTAATCAAAGTTCTGGAAACATTCCTTAGACATTTTTCGTCCATATTGACCTGATAGCATCACGCTGCTAATTTGTCGACTCAACGTCCATTATGCGAATCTCCCATTACACCACATCCCAAAGGCGTCTATCAGATTGAGATCTATTGTTTGTCATGAAACAAGAAACCGGTGATCCGATTTTATCTTTGTGACAAGTTGCACAATCCTGTGCTCATAAAGGAACGGACATGGTCACGCCCCATTCACTCAGGTATGCCATGGCATTTGAACCACGCGCGATTGGTACTATAGGGCCCAAAGTGTGATAGAACAGTCTCCTCACACCATTACACCACCACCAGTCTGAATCATCCATACAAGGCAGGATGGATCCATGCTTTCATGTGGTTTATGCCAAAATCTTATCCTGCCATCTGAATGTCACAGGTGGAATCGACGCTCATCACACCAGGTGTCGTTTTTCCAATCTTCTGTTGTCAGATTTTGGTGAGCCCATTCTCATTTTCCTGTTCTTAGCTGACAGGAGCGGCACCCGATGTGGTCTTCTGCTGCTGCAGCCCATCTGCCTCAAGGTTCCTCGGGTATAACGAGATGTTGTTTGAGTTACTGTTGCCTTTCTATCAGCTCGAACCGGTCAGGACATTCTCCTCTAACCTCGGGCATCAACAAGGCATTCTCACCCAGAGAGCTGCCCTCACTGGGTATTCTCTCTTTTTCACACTGGTTCACTCTAGCCATGGTTGTGAGTGAAAATCCCAGTACATCAGCAGTTTCAGATCAGAGATTCTCAGAGCAGAAGGCCAGGCAACAACAACCATGCTGCGTTCCAGGTCACTTAAATCACCTTTCTTCCCAATTCTGATACTCAGCTTGAACCTCAGCAGATCATCGTGACCAGGTCTACATGCCTATTTTATATGCAATGTGTTGCTGGCAGCTGAACAGGTGTACCTAATTATGTGGCAAGTGAGTATACATACAGTACATGCATAACATATATCATTTTAATATGTTAGCAAATCTTTATTTGCTCACAAACAAGAATGATTTTCTCAACAGCCTGATTGTCCAAGAGATGGATTAGCTGTTTGACATCACTGGGTTTCTCTTAGTCGTAAGCGACTCCTCATCTAACGTGTAACTATTAACTCATGATACACACACACACACACACACACGCACACACACACACACACACACACACACACACACACACACACACACACACAATCCAGACACACAGAGTGCAAATCCAGTGCAAGCCTCATTCTCTTTCTCATTTCACCTCGCTGTTGGTCTGGACCCCAGTGCATGTAAGAGGTCACACGCACACACACCCACGTTTCTGCGAATCAGACACGAGAGAGCCAAGGTATGGGTTCTGGCCTCTCCCAAACAATATTTCTTTTTTTTTTGTTTCCCCATTGCCATTCATCGCTCTCTCTCTCTCTCTCTCTGTCTCTCTCATGTAATGAGACCCTGTCCAGACTCGACAAATCCATCCTTCTAAATAAAACCACAACAAGATGCATGCTTGAGCTCTGTTTCGCCAATTAGTGGGTCAGGGTCAGTCAGAGAGACGGCGCTTTTCCTGTCAGCACCTCCCCTCTCTCCCTCTCTATTCCTCTCTCGTCTCTCCCAGCAAACAAATGACATTCATAGACCACCTGAGCGACGGACGCCTTCTACTCCCCGGTGGCTGCATTCGAATAGGATTCAATTTAGTGCAGCCGGACAGACGCTGGCTCAGGGTGCGACTCCAACTCACCCATGCACTTGCAGGTCACACGGGAACCGCGTTTCTGAATACACTCGACCCGTCTCAGTCCGGCTGGAAAACACTGATTGACAGCTTCATCAGGATGAACGAATTAGCACGTCAAAGATGCTTTACAAACGGCATCAGGAGAAATCTTAAATATCACAATAATGCTGTCGGGACAACAGTGAAATTCAACACCGTGCATGTTTTGATTTGAGCTTTAAATCCAAGAAGCAAATAAATAGAGATTTTTTTGTTGTGTTAAAACTAAATGCATTTAGAAGACTGTATTATTTTAAAAGACATTATATTGACATAATGATGTGCAAGTCCGACTATAAAATGTACTTTTAAAATAAATGAAAACTGTATGACCCCATCAAAAAAAGAAAAAGCGCTAACAATATAGCGGTGTTGACTGCCTTCCGGTGTAACATCAGAACCATGAAGGATAGCACGCATTACATGCATGAAATGCACAGCACTGTAAAGTTCTCCATGTTTAACATGGTCTCGGCATGATACCAGTTTGCTAACGCTAGCTAACCTGTTTGTCGATCGTTTTGGTCGGTGACGCAATAGGTTAACTGGGAACAGAATACTAACTCGCTGAAAGGGGCATACTGTACCTCCATCAATCGTAGCAGTGTCGGGCGTACTTTGGGCAATAAATCAATCCCCCCACCATGCTTGTGTATTGGGACGAGGACAGGAGTCCAATTAAATGGTCTAGTCAAACTATAACTGTCCATGTAAACATACCCATTGGTCTCTCACCAGAAAATACGTATTTATGTTTTAGGAAATATAATATTTATTACACTAGCACTTAAAGAGGCAGGAATCTTTTTAACTAATTAAATTACTGTATATTACTTGGTTTATTTAGTATAAAAATAATCCAAACATAATTGATTTATTTGCTCGCCCTGGCTACATTGCTCTAAGATCAGTTTATTTTAAAGAAATGTTTCTTTGATTGCAAAATAATTAATGAGGCTAAACCTTCTGATCATTAGCATATAAAGTTAATAGTGTTGATTACAACTTCACAGCCGAGCGACAGCAAGGTAAACGTTCTTGTTGTCAGTGTGTTGAACACTAGGGGAATTTGGCAGGTATACAATAGTGATGGGTCGTTCATGAACGATTCATTCCTTTTGAACGAGTCTTTGACGTGACTCAGAAGAACGAGTAGTCTCAGAGAGTGATTCGTTCATTGTCCACTGGGTGCGCATTCGCAAAGCATCGCAAAACCTCCATAGGTTATGTACAGGAAACAGAAATGAGCGGTTCATTTCATGAGACTTCTAGTCCGAGGCGTTCATGCTTTTGTCACGTGACTCCCATTGACGCTACGCTGTGCATTAGACAGGAAACAGAATTGAGCGATTCTTCTCATGCTTCTTCTAGACCGAACAAACGAACGAATGACTCGGACCAGAAGATATGAGAGGTGAGCTGCTCATTCTGTTTATCATAATATGTCCTTAGCTGCATTGTAATATTTTCATTACTGGAACTATAGTCAAAATTTGTGTATGTAGATGTGTTATGGGTCTGTTTACTGAAAATGTAACATTTTATTTTATTCAAAGGAATTTTGATCAAAGGAACGAAATGAACTAAACGACCCCAAAAACATTTTTTCATTTTGATGATTGAGATTCAAAGAGTCATTAAAATGATCCAAACTTCCCATCACTAATACACAAACCAGAGCGAACCCAGGACGACTGGGTTAAAGCATGCCCTAAACAGAATCTACTTACAGTAAACCATAATCTGGCAACAGGGTGCTGGACACCAAAAGCTCTTTCATGGGCGAGAGTGATGGAAGCTCCCCAGAAGGGCTACTGTGACCCAAGTTACAAAACCTTTTAACAGCAGTTACATGTGACAAAACCCACAGTGCATCACACCCTAATGAGTATAGAGCTGCAGACTGGTTCGAGTCTACATGCTGATCCTTGTCCACCATTCAAATGACCTGTAACGTGCACATGAGTGTCAGAACTAGATGGCATTGAGAGGGGAAGTAATGGCACCAGGATGCACTGAAGAAAGAATACAAGCCAGAAGAGGCAGTGTGATGCTGGAGGGCATTTTCTGCTGGGAAAACAAGATGACATTTTGACATGTGCCACTTACTGTACCTACACATCAGTTTAGATCAGGTACACTGTGTACACAGGGATGTCTTTCAGCAGGATAATTCACCCTGACACACCGCACACATCACTGGTCAAGGTGTTGTTTAAGGAAAATGACAATAAGTTCAGGGTAAATAAGATTCAGTTATTTTCTCATGTACCTTCCAGCACAGTGGAATGGTTTTTTCTCGCATATTAGGAAGCTGGGGTCAGAGTACAGGGTCAGACTGGGTATAGCACCCCTGGAGCAGACAGGGTTAAGGGCCTTGCTCAAGCACTCAACAGTGGAAATTTGGCAGTGCTGGGACTCAAACCCTGACATTCCAGTCAGTAACCAGAGCCTTAACTTTTTGAGCCACCTCTGGCCCGAATAGTGACTCCACCTCCAAATCAGATCGTGATCTGTGGTGGAAAAATTCAAATTCAAATTCAAATTTTATTTGTCACAGTCGCGACGGCAGCCGACCTCACCGGCGCCATCTTGAAAAAAAAATTCCAGCACCTACTGGACCCATTTCATAACTTACAGGACTTAACGGAGCTGCTGCCACTAACACCTTGGTGCCAGATATCACAGCACACATTCAGAGGTTTTCAGTGAACCAGAGCTGTTTAGGTGACACATAGAAATCCTAGAGTGTATGAGATATACTGTACTGTTTTAGGGTTGTATGGTGTATAGGGATGTTTAAGTCAAGTCCTTCAGGTGGAATTGGCCATACATGCTTGTTAAACAGACAAGATACAGAGCTCACACAGGACTGGAATGATCCGGCTGTCCACCCATGGGAAATGAGGGTTGAGTTTGTACTGACAAGACGACTCATCAATAGGTCACTTCTGCTACATATACAGGAGAGACGGACTGTGTGGACGTGTCTCATGCGCTCAGCAAATAGCAGAGGATTGGTGGAGGACTGTGTCTCCAGACATTAGTATAACAGCATGTTTGTCTTAAAGCATATGTAGTGTGGGTCATTCCTGCATAATGATTCTGTAAAATTGAATAAATATTTGTAATTCATTTTTTCATAGTTTTATTTTATTTTATTTTATTTTAATATATTCTTGGTTGCTCAACTCTGTGACCTCACATGACATGAATCAGCTACTAATTGACTATGGATAAGCTATGAAATGGTACTATGTACAGTACTTGTGATTCCAATATAATCACCCAAGACTAAATTACAGACCCTTCAAACTCATCATGAACCATCGCAAACGCTCTACAAGCATACGCTGTTTAGCTATGAGGTACTTTCTACACCTCAGTATTTGATATGAATTTGCTCCGATTGCTCACCTCTTAAGGGCCCCATCACACGTTGCACACCATGAAAATATTGAAGAACACAGCGGAAACGAAGAATTTTTTTTCACATTTATCAGGTTCATACTGTTTCCTACCCCACGTCCTGACATCTTGTCAGGTTCTCAATGCGTCCATCATGTTGTCACAGGTTTTCCTCTCACACACATGATCACACGCTCTGCGATTGAATCGATTATTATCAGATCGCACCATGTCCTAACCACACACTTACTACATGCTTGTGTATGTGAGGAATTGGACATGATAAAATTCTTTGAACGACGCGCTCATAACCTGCTGCATGTGCACCATAAATGTAGTAAGCACCAAAAGAATGTGAGAACTCCAAGGCAGTGACATTCCAGTGACTCCTCAGTCCGGACGCCATCCCATCTTTTCCATCTGCGCCATGCTTGTAGTACGTCAGTGAAATCCCTAGGAGGCGGTAGATACAGTATGCTGTTAACTGGACAATGCTGGACAATGTTAAACAGTGACAAAAGCTATGGACCTGCAAAACACTCCTGTAATAGACATCACTACAGGTATATGCAGTGTCATATCTATTATTTATATTCATAGTTTTATTTAGTAATTCAGTGAGCAGAGTGGAATTTAACTGTTTTAGCGGAGAGCTTTTTACGAGTGCTCCAGTAGTGACAAGTCACAGCTGTCCACGTCAACACTTAACAAGGAATGTGGCATTTTTTTTCTAGCACAGTGGAACCGGATTGCGAGTAACTCGGTTTACGAGTGTTCCGCAAGACGAGCAAAGATTTTTAATAAATTTTGACTTGAAAAACGAGCATGTCTTGGTTTAGAACACACTCTCTCGCCTTTACACCCCCCCTCCCCGGCTTCACACAGGCACACAAACTCTGCTCTACACAGAAACTCTGCTCTGTCACGATTCTTTTCAAAGGTAAGGTGCTGGTTCATTTGTTTGTTTGTTTTTTACTTTACAGCAGTGATTCCGTTAGTCTGCTCTCACGCAAGAGTCATTAAAGAGATTTCTTTTTTTCCCGTTAAAACAGTGTTTCCGTTGTGTGTGTTTGTTGTGAAATTTAAAAAGCGAGGTTGGGGGAGGGAGGAGGAGTTTTACTGTGTAAGACGAGGTGAGGGAAGGGGCTCATTCCACACACACACACACACACACACACACACACACACACACACACACACACACACACGGCGCCTGCGCACACAAACGGAAACACTTATCTGTTGGGATTTATTTTAACTCTTTTTTAAAGGTAAAGTGCAGGTTAATTTGTTTTATTTTTACTTTATATTGTATTAATAATTTTTTTGGGCTGTGGAACGAATTATTTGAGTTTTCATTATTTCTTATGGGAAGTTTTGATTTGGTTTACGAGTGTTTTGGAATACAAGCCCACTTCCAGAAAGAATTATGCTTGTAATCCAAGGTTCCACTGTATATGATCCATCATGAAGAAACGCAAACAACATACAGTATAATTATCTACAATAGATTTCTTTCTAATCCGCGAAAAAACTTCATAAAATTGTGAGCATGATCAATTTTTATTTATTTATTTTTATTATTATATTAAATTATTTACCAAAGGCCCTTTAATTTTCTACAGTCTTAAGGTCACACCGGGTCAGGTTGAAATTCACTAATGTACTGTAAGAGAGCCTGGGAGTCTTAGTCCTTCCATAAGTGTTTCTGACACCTCAGAAGAAAATTTGATCACATAAAATCGCAATAAAATATGTTTTATGTTTGGTGGTTGTAATGTGAAAAAATGTGGAAATGTCCAAGGGGTATGAATACTTTTGCAAGGCACTGTAAATGCAGAAAACACGATGTTACTTACTTCACTTGGGATATAAATTATCCTCAACATCACCACTAACTGCACTCGTATTCTTCTTTTCCATATTGTTATTGTTATTAGTAGTAGTAAGTAAGAGCTCTGTTTTGCGGACGTTAGTATGTTATAAGCATTAGCAAAATCTTTATTTGACTTTATTCTGAGCTCAGTCTCTCCTGGCAGAAAGTGTCTCTCTCCGTATTTTGTCCAGTTTTACGGTAAAGTTTAGTGATGATATGAGAGAATCTGAGTGCAGCTGCAGGACACGACTCTGAGAAACCCTCGAGCACTCTGAAGAGGTTCGGGTCGAGCATGAAAAATGACTCATGTCTCAACAGATGGCTGCAGTTAGGGACTGGAATAGTGACAGCACTTTCTCCTGCCCTGGACTGTTACACAATCCAGAGACAAGAAAATATATAGAGAGAGAATTAAGAGTTCATTGATTGTGCGATGACATTGAATTTCCTTCAACTGCATGTTTTTAGAAATCATGTTGTAAACGCATGAGTGTGCATCTGTCTGTAGCTGCACGCATGTGTTTGGACATGTCTGATTGAGGGAAGGGCGGGACGTGAGACTAAGCCCTTCGACCCCGGTTGCCATGGCAACTGCATCAATACGATCGAGCCGAGATGGATTCGCTCCTGCGCTCCGTTTCTGAGCAGGACTCAGGGGAGGGGGGGGGGGGGGGGGGTCTTCGTAATAAACACACCTGCACATGTGCATTCTCTTGCTCAGATTGCACACACACACACACACACACACACACACACACACACACACACACACACACACACACACACACACACACACAGACTCCCATTAGCATCTTTTTTCTCGTTTTATTCTATACATTCTGTCCTCCACCTGTGTATGATGAAATATTCACCAGATGATTGATACAGTATGTATGAACCTCAGAATAAATCTTCATCTCACTAATCAATGTGATGATCGATGTGTCAGTCATCCTTAGGAACGGATCCAAGTACTGTACCACTGCGAAAGGGTTATACGACGGCTCAGATCAATACTTACTGTAGTTCTGATTGGTCAGAAGTAGCGTTTTATTGTGAATGCAATAAAAAATATGTAACGTAGCGTTAACATGTACGTAAGGGTCATTAATAGACACTCCACATAATCTGACTGTAGAATGAAGGATATGGTGAAGTTCTTAAGGTCCAAGGGCACATGTCTTTTACAGTATTTACAGTATGGAAGGCGTCTCCAGTGTCAGCACTTCGGAACAGTCAGGGGAAACGCTGTAACTTGGTAAATGGTTTCATGGTAGCAATGTTTTGTCTTATTAACTTAACGAGAGAAAAAAAATCTTTATTTAAAAATATATATTTTTAAAAACCTTAAGAATTTGAACTTTTAGAACAGTTGTTAAATAAACAATTAATAATTGTATTGTAATTTTATTAATTTAATTAATTAAATTAATAAAATAAAAACAGTTCTCAAAAGGGGGGGGGGGGGTGACTGGGGGGTATTAGTGTTAGGGTTAGGGTAGGAGGAGGCAGGAGCCTACTGTATATCAGGACACTTAGGGCACGAAGTGGGGTACACCCTGGATAGCCAATCAGCCTAATCAGGTATTTGGACTGTGGGAGGAAACCGGAGTAACTGGAGAAATCCCACCAAGCACGGGGAGGACATGCACAAACTTCATGCATACAGACCCGAGGCAGGAATCGAACCCGGACCCCGGAGGCACAAAGTGACCGAGCGAACCACTACGCCACAGTGCCACTTTTATTTGTTTATTTATATATATATATTTATAAATATATAAATTTCTTTATATAAAGGTTTTCTTCTGATGACTTCCTACTGTATGCAGTTGTTCATTACAAGCTTGTTAGTGCTATCCAAAGCATCAAAAGCTACCACTTCGAATCGAGCCCAGAACCACTACTCTAGATTTAGTAATATTTAGTTTTTTTTCTTTTATTGTTCACAGTATAGTTGAGGAGATCCTCTTAGATCAGTTTTGAGTCTTCTATATGAGGAAGGACAGAATGGGACTTTTCGAGTTCCTTTACAAGAGCAACTTGTTGTCTGTTTCATGCTCCATCACACACAGGCTGTGAAAGAGTGCCTGAGGCTATGGAGGACTTGATGTCCAGGTCAGAGCGGAAAATCTCACCGCACTTTCAGGCAGATTTTTAATGTTCATGCCCTGTGCTTTTGGTGCTCAGCAGCTTGTCAGCGCTACTACATCATCCTTTTGGCAAGTCTGAAAGTTTAAATGAAATCACAGAGCTTGTGTTTTATAACTTCTGGTTATTTATTTATTTTCCCACTCCTTTGAGGTGAAACATCATCTGATACTTTTACTTTTGTAACTATACTGTTAGCAAGTTGTTTCTGTGCAAGAATCTTGAGTTTAATTGCATTACATAATCAATATTAGTATAAGAGGCAATCATTAGGTATACTCTTCATGTAGCATTTTACCAGTTTGTGATTGGCCAGTTCATTCAGGACGTGTCTGGGTTTGGTTGCTGGAGGTTAATGAGAATGCTGAATATTTTAATAACAGCACTGGAATGTTTATCTATATGTATCACTCAGAGTCCCAGGTGTGTGTCTCAGCGTGGGTGAGAGTCAGTCTGTACGGTCCGCAGTACCGAGGAGAGAGCAGCTGCCTGACAAAACCCACGTTCACAACCAGTCACAGAAGAACTCATCAAGAACACACATCTGATAACGTCATGTCGTCTTAAACAAGTTTCCAAGTCAGTCCAAGTCGCATCTGTGTGGTTTTGATTACGCCTAAGGTGAGCTACAAAGCTTCTAACAGAAGGCTGAATCCCAAATCCCTCTCCAACCCCTGACCAAGGGCACTACTTGGTGTCTGGAACAAAGAATTGTAAACCTTACATAGCACACTAGCTTTCCATTCACCCTCTGTGTTTAAACTCATTAAGGCGCTTAATGATTGAAGACTTTCACAGTGATACTCCTACATACAGTACAGACCAAAAGTTTGGATGCACCTTCTCATTCAAAGAGGTTGAATTTGTATTATGTCAAGAAAAAAGCAGCTAAGCAAAGAAAAACGAGCGGCCATCATTACTTTAAGAAATGAAGGTCAGTCAGTCCGAAAAATTGGGAAAACTTTGAAAGTGTCCCCAAGTGCAGTCACAAAAACCATCAAGCGCTACAAAGAAACTGGCGGACCGGCCCAGGAAAGGAAGACCAAGAGTCGCCTCTGCTGCGGAGGACAAGTTCATCCGAGTCACCAGCCTCAGAAATCGCAGGTTAACAGCAGCTCAGATCAGACAGCAGGTCAATGCCACACAGAGTTCTAGCAGCAGACACATCTCTAGAACAACTGTTAAGAGGAGACTGTGTGAATCAGGCCTTCATGGTAGAATATCTGCTAGGAAACCACTGCTAAGGACAGGCAACAAGCAGAAGAGACGCGTTTGGGCTAAAGAACACAAAGAAAACTCGCTGAATGAGAAGGTGTGTCCAAACTTTTGGTCTGTACTGTACCTCCTCCAGAGTGTTCTTGACATGGCTCGTGAAGTGTTGTGTTTTTCATCATCAAAGACCAAACTCTGCGATCATCCCTTTTAGTTCTTTTGTGCTCTTGCATGTCTTTTAGGAATATAAGGTCTGTCTGGAAAGTATCCAGCCATGTACTGACCGAATTGCATGTAATAAACTCCTAATTCCACTTCTAGTTCTCACACTGTCAGATGCCGTTCTTTGTTACTCTGAGCCGGTACACATCCAACATACTCAGGTGTTCAGGTGGTTTCAGGCCTTCCAGAACGTAAATCACTTTCAACTTTAACAGATTCTTGACCACCTTTGAAGCATTTGTGCCTCACTGGCACTCACTGAATTGTCACTGAAAGCTTTCTGAATCATCCAAATGGTTTCCACTGAGGAATGTTCAAGCATGATGCAAAATTTGATGCAGATTTGTGGCTCTACTCGCTCAGACAGTTTTGAACATGAAGTCCACGCGGTACACATGTTCACTCGGTGGCGTCTAGCGCCCCATTGACTAGTGCAGTGAAGTCATCAATGTCCACATATGCATAGTCCACTCACCTTACCTGCCAGGTTACACTGATGTCACACATTGTGATTTTTTTTATCAGGCTCCCACTGTACAAGGAATTGTTCAAGCCGAGGATGTTAAATTAATAATTTAACCTGAACTTTTCCTAGACAGACCTTCTACACCACAGTGTTGATTTGGCCCATCCTAAAGGTTCTATAAAGTTCTCATCTCCACGATAAATCTATTTTATCAGCCTAATTATGGTCTTGTCACTTGCATCGGCAACCCTTAGAACCGCATATTAAGAGTCCCCGTGAACAGCGACCAAATTCAATATGTGGAATCAATGGTACACCTTTTGTCTCCTTAGTGTGTCAGAAAATAAAAAGGAAACCGGCCACAAATGGCCAGCAGTCAATTATTCATTTACTTTTGAGTCATCGAAAATTGAGAGAGTTTGTAAAAATGGTTGTAATTCCTAAATACTTTCCAGTTTTTTTGTGTTATCATTTGAATTAAAGCTGTAAGTCTGCACTTCAACCAAATCTTAATTGTAGTGAAGTACAGAGGCTAACTGTCACTACCCATTGACCAGTCTGTATCTGTTTAATTCTGGCACCGGCTCTTGGAATTTACATAATTTGCTGGTTGCAGAACAAATCATGATGTGTAATCATGAATACCAATGGGTCAAGACAAAAGTGGTTCAGAAACGGCTAGGCTAACACACTGGCTGACGCAGGCTCAGGTATCAAAGCCTTTCCTTTCACTTTCCACTATCAGCCCACAAATTTCCATAAAATGCCCCCAAAAAGACCCCAAAATATCTTAAAGGTCATTTTCTTAAAGGCCAGAGAAAAATAATTGTTTGACACCAAGGATGTTTTACAATAAATTGTGCCCAGAAACCTTTTTCATAAAATACCAAATAGTTTGAGATGTACTGTACTGTGAAAGACCATAAAACATGAAGTGACAACAAGAGTCAGAAAATCTGTGGAATCTAAATACAAGATTTATTTTATTCCCAAAGGCACCACAGTGTAAGAGGAAGAGCTGATGAAAAGTACAGGAGACCATCACAAATTAACATCTAGAAGAAATGGTGAAGACTCAAGAGGCAGACCTCTATCACTGTAATAGATAATATTTAAATAATGTAATTCCACGGTTTGCAAGGTGGACTCCATGAAGCGTATTGGTTATCCCTGTGTTATTTAATATTAAACCTCCTCTATTTTACAATTTTTTTTTTAACAATTTAGCATCGGTCATAGAGGTCCTCAAATGTGTCTGTTCATTCTCTCTCTGAAATACCCCTCACATTATGGGTTTTGTGCATCTCAGTTTGACTCTGTTTCACTGCTTGTCAGAAATGAGGCCGTTCAACGTCTATGTAATTGAGCTACTGTCGAGCCACGCCCCGTTACTGCCTAGCTAGACCCCGCAACTGCCAAACCACGGCCTGGCAGAGCAGATGTGATGTCTGTATTCAGTAAACTTCATGAACACTAGCGGTTTTGCAGAGCTACTTCTATGGATGTTGGTGGTGCAATTTATCCTACAGGCTTCGCCCACCATTCCTACCCGTAACCATCTATTTAACCATCTGAAGATCTAAAGTTGTGTTTATTGCACAGTATGAGCTGTAACAGAAGTAATCTTCCTGAGAGTATTTACAGTGATTATGTAATTAGTGCTACAGTTTTTTAGTAATGTATGTAATAATGTGTTCCTTCCTTGTAAATGTAATTAAAGTGAAAAGTGCTGATGTTCTCTTCCACTACACCAGAACACAGCAGCGCGGCCTGGCCTTTAGACTTATTGGTGATTATCAAATGGCGTTAATTACAATGTTGGGTTAGCGTTCTGTTTTCAAAAACATCACATTCTGGCTTCCTGACTCCACATTTTCCACCCAGATGTGTTTATTTTGCAAGGCTCCCACTGTACTAGGAACTGACCAGTTTTGTTCCCCGAACCTCCATCAACAAAAGTGCACTTTATATTAACTTAAACCCTTTTCCTGTTTCCCGTGTGAACTTTCAACATCATAGCACAAAGATACACCAGGGTCGTACTATCTGATATCACGAAGATGAGGATCGAGGGTTCCCTGCTGAATCTGGTTCCTCTCAAGGTTTCTGGCTATTGTCATCTCATCATCGACCTCGACCTCAAGTTTTGTGACTGTTAATAGCGCAAAAAAACGATAAAACTGAGCTGAGTAAATCTCCTGTGTTTAGGTACAGTTGGCTTTCATATATCATTCGAACCATGTCCGAGTACACTGTACCATTCTCAAGACCACGGTTCTGATTGGAATCCAGCATGGTCTGCTGATCCATGCCCAAGCAAAGTGTTCACATTATGCAAACTTAGTAGATTTTGGAGTCAAATGTGTTCACATTCTTACTGTAAAGGCAACCTAGTTACACTCCCAAGAATGTAGAGTGTCAGACGTGTTACATCACCATTTGTTGTCCAAATTACTGTCATTCTGTAATATTTAGTTTTTTTCCAACATTTTATGAAGGTTTTATTGCCATGATAAACATTTTCCAAATCCACTGCAATGTTTAGTTATTTGATATTTCAATATTTTGTGATAACTCTGAAAGCACCTCTATACGTGACCCAACATAATGAATTGCTTTTTTTCCCCTTTTTCTTCAATCAATATGTTTATTGGAAAGTAGGGTCTTGTATAGAACCAGAATCAAATGAACCACTACACCAAAGAATGAATATAACGTGTAATACATCAGTACCCCAGAAAAATAGAGAATTTTTTTTTTTTTTCAAACAGGTTTATAAAGCACACAATAAATCTAACGTGAAGTGGTTGCATTGCATAAAATATAAAATGTCTCACTGGGTTTACTTTATCTAAGAAACAAAGTGTTTTTTTAATATATTGTTTTTTTTTCATCCAGATTAAATCATTTTTCTTAGGAGGAATAGAGGATTAAAGTTCTTTTATCCACATAGAAAATCTAAGAAAAAGATCATTTTCACACAGAAGTACTGTAACACATTTTTGTGGCAGAAAGAATCGTAATAAATCTCACATACTGAAGTGTTAGCGAGATTCTACAGTATACTCCACGGAACATGATACAAGATTCCTCCTAACATCTGGTTGCATGTGGATTTTCTATGAGTGTTTTGTAACGCATCAGTTTACACGCAGACCCGAGCGTCGATATCGCCGATGAGGATTTGAACAGCTGATGAAACGTGTTGTTTCCGGCATCGTTTTGTCTTTACTAATATAATCTGCCACGATATGTCACATCCTCCTGGACCTCTTCATGTCGATACTCATAAAACATGAGGCTAGTCTGCCTGCACACAAATACACGGCTGTGCTCTGGTATAAGAACTTAATTCCATTTGTGCATTCATTCTTGAGCTTGCATTTGGGGAAAGTGTATTTAATTAAAGTAATATAAATGCAAATGATACTGTGATAATTTCTTGCTATGCATTCGTTCATGCTCTGTCTATGGGAAACTCCAGAGAGAGAGAGAGAGAGAGAGAGAGAGAGAGGGAAAAAAAAAACTGAATTTCTTAATCTGCATGAACATGCTTTTTCACATCATCAGCGAGAACATCTTATACAGTAGGTTTATACAGTAGTTAGTAGGTTTCCTTAACTTTGTTAGGTTTTAGAGAAGCGAGTGTGATGAATCTGTCTCTCCTAACTTCAAGGAATCAAGCCAACATTTCTCTTGGTTTATAATTAATGACCTACTCACCGCAAAGGTGTTAGTGTGGCATCCGGGTCATGGCACCAAATTAGCAATTCAGCAAAGACATTTCCAGGAGTCTCAGGAGGCAGGACTGATCTTTAGATGTTTGTTTGCACACTTGGAATGTCTTCAGATCACCTTTTTCACCAACTTCAGAAAGTCGATACTAGTCCAAGCCAAAGCAAGGCCTTGATTAGGTAGAGTGAAGGAAAGAAGACATGGGGAAGATGAAGGTTAAGGAAGTCGATGGCAGGCTGAGTCAAGGAATGTCGTCACCTCTGTCCATGGCTTGTTTCATTGCAGAGATACACAGTAGTATGATGCAAGCCATTAGAAATACACCATATTCAATGCTATATCGCATTAAAAAAAAAAAAAAAACATGAATGAGCATGAATAAAACTGCAGCACAAAAACTCGAGAGTCAAAGGCAACTGCAAAACTTGCTTCTGGCCATCGCTTCTTTTGAAACGATCTGCTTGTTGTTCACTCGGGACAGTTTGGATTTAGAGCCATAAGTGACTTTGCCATGACCTTACTAGGGAGTGACATGGGTCATAGACTTGGTTGCATTTTTCAGCTTCCTCAATCAAGCCAGAATCCACAAGATTAGTTTGTGCCATCGAGCTTTCGGGATTGGCCCTTTTATTTGCTCTGTCCTCACTTTGCTCTCTGTGGACAGATTTCGCGGAAGGAGAAAAACGCGTAAACAGTACTTCAGTCAGCAGCCTGCCAGGCCTTTTAGTTCCAAATGAGTAGGGATATTGATTGTATAATACCGCTCGGTCCACTCCACTGCCCTCCAGTGTTGTCTTTTATCACGCAGTGTGTACAGAGCAAAGTCATTTACTGTTTACTGGGCCACGGAGACAAACACACATCCATCTACCTGGGTTGGTGGTGGGTATTAAAAAAAAAAAAAAAAAAACTAAACTGTAATTGTGAGCCATCAGAAATAATTAGAAAAAAAAAAATTAAGTACCACTGAGCCTTCATAATACAAAGGTGAGTCAATTATCCGCAAACTTAAAACGTGCTGTCTCTCCGTTCAAGGCTCCTGTCTCCCCAGTCAGATTTTTTGTGGTCACCTAACAGAAGAGCATAAACAGAAGCGTTTCTGCAAACAAAATGTGGACTTCGATACGCTAAGGAAGGTGAAAGTTTCTTAAGGAGAATCGTTACTGGTGACGAGACACGAATTCATCAATACAAACTTGAGAGTAAACGGCAGAGTACGGAACGGAAACATCCTCAATCCCCGACCGAGAATCATAATCTCGCATGATGATTCATGTCTGTACAAGTCGACACTCAGCAAACACTTTGTTTTGAGGTGTTAAAGCGTCCTCCCTATAGTTCTCATCTCACTCCATCTGACGTCCACCTGTTTGTTCCCCTGAAAGAGGAACTACGAGGACGAAGATTCACTTCTTATGAAGAAGTAAAGACTGTGGTGCGTTCGTGGCTCACAGCTCAGACTAAAACATTTTTATTCAAGGAATACAAGAAAAGTGTTTTTAATGGACAAAGCAAGGAGGTTATGTTGAAAAGTGATGTATTTGTCTTTCATAAAAGTTCATTGGGCCTCCGAGTGGCGCAGTGGTAAAGCGCTCGCCCTATCATCCGGAGATCGCTAGTTCGATTCCCGGGTGATGCTGTAACCTCTTGTAGCAGGAGGTCTAGAGAGAGCTGATTGGCCGAGCTCTCTCAGAGGGGAGGGATGAGAGGTACTTGGTGCTCCCACATTAATCACGGCTCTACAGGCAATCAGTTGCGTCAGTGAGCTCACGCAAGCGGAAGGAGCGGATAGCGCCGTCCTCCGAGTGTGTTACTCCGCCCCCAACGGTGCGTGAGCGAGCAGTTCGAAAAGATGCAGTCGGCTGGTGTCGCGTGGTTCGGAGGAACACGTTATAGCCTTCGACCCTCCCGGCTGAGTGGTGGTAGTAGTAGCCTTAATGTGGAGCTCCCTAGTGACGAGGAGGAATTGGACACAACTAAATTAGGCAGAACATCGGGGGGGAAATAATAAAATAAAACTGTAAAAAAAAAAAAAAAAGAAGTAATTTTTCAATTCAAATTAATCCTGCAGACTATTAGACAAGTGTTGTTCTTTTTATACCAGACAGATCAACAACATTCATAGGGAGTAATTTGATTCTCCTCATATCTGACAAAACCATACCATTCATATGGGTTTCTTTTAGTTTTTTTATTTCTTGTTTTAATGATTGTTTTAATGTGTCAAAAAGCTATTTAAAATTGAAGGTTAAATTTTAGCAAAAGCCCACAACACTTTCTAACAACTTTTATTATGGTATTATTTAAAACCTGCATTGCATGTTTGTCATGTTTTATTTATTTATTTATTTATTTATTTATAATGTATCTTTTTTTTTATACCAAGTTCTAAATTTATCCAAACTTTTAAGCCACAAGGAAGTACATCAGTTTCACTAGAGACAGAAAGATAAATTATAAACTATAATTAAAATGAATTACATGTCAAACATTTAAACTATATATTTGCTTTGCCAAGTTGCTCCTCTCCATCTTATATAATTCAACGGTTTCTACAGAAATCTCTACTATGTTTAAATACAAATATTGGATGCTCTTTGAATTTACAGCCATTGCTAAAATAATGTCTACATATCAATAATGTAAAGCCTTTGTTATAAATATTAAATTCTGGTGAATGCAACATTTACAGCCTCAGAAGAGAGTTCAGTTTTACACTTATCACTCAATTCTTTTGTAAACACATAGAAGCTAGCGCTCATTAGCAGGCCATTGGGTCCTCAGATTAGCCAATTGAAAAATCAGCTGCGTGAAACTCAACCTCCTCCTCTACGGTCTATTACACGTCTGTGAAGAACAGAACAGAAGCAGAGCAGGAGAGTAGGACTAAAAAGTCTTTACAGCCTGAATGAATTGGAGCGAGTGTGAGACTAGTATCTCTTTGAAGACTTGCAGGCTAATCCCAGTGTCTCCTCCTCAGCTTTGATTCCCTGCAGCCTAAAACCCATCTCCAGCTCGAGCCCAGTCACAAGGTCAGCCCACATCCCGAGCAGTGATGACTCCGGGGCTGGTAGCAGGAAAATAAAAAGCCTGTTTTCTCCACCATTCTTTCCACAAAGGCATCGGTAATCCACTTTGATGATAGAGTAGAAATCTGGGTGTTATTGGGAAACTGAGGCAGTGGAATTGAAAAATGCTGGAACAATTATAGTGTTCTTTATGTGATGCTTAGTGGTGGATTTGTTTGTGCTTGCTGCAATGGAAAGATTCCATTATGTTTTTTTGTTTTTTTTTGCCTGTAATACGAAAACATCTGGAAATGTCAGGGTTGTAATGAAAAGCATTACTGAAGAGTAATGACCATGGCCTGTGTAGATTACTGAGGATGTAATGATAGTGGACAAGACCTGAACTGGCTGTGTCTACATCAAACACTAGGGGTGTAAGGTAAACCCCGGGCTGCCTCAACCAAAGCTGGGAAACTGCAATAACTTCATTATTATATTTGTGATAATGTTTTTTTTAGTGGATCGAGCTTCGTCCACAGCAGTCATCTACGAAATCTCTGAGAAACCCCGCATAGGAGACTGGTAGGTCCTATTCAAAATGTCAAGAAAGCTGCAAAAAGGGCACAATGGCATGCGTACCATGTCACCGTTGTGTCATCGTCTCGCACTGTGGAAGATTTGAAGGAAAACACCCAACGTGAAATGGCTGTTATTCCCCCCCAACATGCTTGTCGATACAATCAGAAATATGGAGTATTGCTTCGAAATGTGTCTGGCAGAAAACCACATCACATGTAATCCAATCAATCACAAATATGTCAAGGTTAGCAGGGTATGTCAAATGCAGCATTTTATTTTGCTTCGTCCTAGCGAGCGTTATTATAGAATATTCAGGGTCTCTTTCAAGGGAATCACCCTGTACATTCATGCAATTACCTAATCAGCCAATCGTGTGGCAGCAGTTACAATATATGAAAAAGAGTGTGATCTCGGTGACCTTTAATGTGGCATGGTGCAAGTTCGCTAGTTTGAGCATTTCAACAATTTCTGATTGTTGGAATTTACTTATACAACAGTCTGAAAAGTTTCAAAGAAAAATAACACAAGAAAAAAAAAATACATAGTCATGGTTCTGAAAGTCCAAACACCTTGTTGACGAAACTGCCAAACTGGATCGAACTGACCACAGTAGTTTAAATAACCAGTAATTTACACCAATGGTGAGCATAAAAGCATCCCGCTATGCACATCTTGTCATACCATGAAACCAATGGGGCTTCAACAGTAAAAGACCACAGCAAGTTCCACTTAGTCAGGATCAGGAATCCAATGGAGCTTTCACACCAGGCATGACTGAGTTGTACCGAACCCAGGAAAAATTACTTTCCTCTCCAAGGAACAAGGAAGTAAATCCTTGTGCTATACACAGTATTGTTGATATTTTAATGGGCATTTATGGCTCAGTGGTAGGTTTTTCTCCTGTCATGCGAAAGGCCTGTGTTCAATTCCCACCCAATGCACAAACATCAGCTACCAGATGCAGAGGCGGTCGCAAGCCCAGATAAAATGGGGGGGGGGGGGTTGCATCAGGCAGGGCATCCGGTGTAAAACCTGTGCCAAGTTGTATGCGGAATGGATTATCTGCTGTGGCGACTCCTCGACAGGAACAACCAAAAGATTAACAACATTTTTGATATTTTGGGGAAAATTTTTCAAGAGCAAAGCTTTTATATGCATTCCTACTTTACTTTACCAGCAATGGCTTTGTAGGTTAGAGGACGTGACAAACACACGAAGATTTCAGAGCAGACATGTTCACCCATGGTTGACTTTTATACAGTATCTGATGTGAGCCTTGCCTGAGTCCTTTTTACCACGTTCGAGACCACCCTTACAACCCTTGAGGTCAATTTTAAACGGAAACAGGTCCAGGTCCATAAAGTGAAACACTAAGCTTTCATTAGCTCCCAAACTGGGCAGATGAAGACAGTGAAAATCTGGTCACCTGGTCTTTTTCCAAATCTTCAACTTCTGTACAGGTGTTGATGTTACAACAGCCTTTTAGTGTATATAAAATGTAGATATTTTGTTTTGTATTGTACGTGCAGTAGCAATTCCCTACAGAGAACAATTTATAGATTTGCCCACAGGCTTTAAGGTACATTTAGGGTTTGTTTTTAGTGGCAGCACAGAGGTTTGTCTGCAGAAGGGGTTGTCTGATTTAACGGACTGCTAAAAGAGCAGAAAAGAAGATGATCAGTGATGGGTTTTTTTTTTCACTTGTATGTGTCGTTCCCTAGTCACATTCCTCAGTTATACGTTATATTCCCAAAATAGACTGGAACATTAAAGGTTCTAGATCAGTCCTGACAATCCCTTACACACTCCATCCATTATGCTGACATGCCAAACTTTGTACTTTTCTGCGCTATTGCACTGATCTGCAAGAGATGTGTTCATATATAACCTGTAGATATGAAGTAACAAAAGTTTAGGAGGAAGACCATGTCTGGAGTTCAATTTCCCTTTGAGCTGTTCAATCCTTTCCTCATCTCTCTCTCAATTCCATCTTGTCTTGCTGGAGTTTTCTTATTCAACATCAAAGTGTCCAAACCCGAGATTCTTCAGTTGGGCATATGATATCTTGACCAAAGCTAATGCTGAAACGTAAATCGAACCCAAGTTCTCAGAGTTCTCCTCCAACAATCTTAGGCTCTACCAAGACTAATTTAAAGTTTTGAGAAGAAAATACTGTAGCTAGATCTGTTTAAATATTTCAGGATATTATATATGGATATGAATATTTCAGGATATTATAGAAGGAGTGCCAGTTGACTAAAATAAAACAA
The DNA here is from genome assembly GCA_030347435.1 of Clarias fuscus. Taxonomy (NCBI): domain Eukaryota; kingdom Metazoa; phylum Chordata; class Actinopteri; order Siluriformes; family Clariidae; genus Clarias; species Clarias fuscus. The sequence goes on from CM059218.1 coordinate 30,456,435, forward strand.
AGGGTGTTATTCAAATACTCAAGTAAATCCCTGATGTCTTATGGGGTTGGTTCATCAAAGGTGAATAAGTTACAGAAGAAGTATGGGATGGTGAAAGTGCCTTATCAAAAAAATAGCAGCACAACAAGGAAAAAAGTATCCACCTCATCATTTGGAGACTTTGAATTTAAACCCCAATGATGCTCCACCCATTAATAGTCAGGAGTCCAAGAAAGCTTTGGTTTCACAGCTGGGTGGGATGGACATACTCTCTCAGCTGTGTTCATCTGTCTGTAAGCTCATATATGCAGAAGTGTGTGGACAGCACTTTTTTCAAAGTATTATGCTATGACAGTACACCAACAACGGTGTGAAAAAAAAGCACTCAAAGAATGCATGTTAGTCTTTAGCCTTGTTAGTTGGTAGTTTATGGGTGAAATACACTCACCTAAAGGATTATTAGGAACACCATACTAATACGGTGTTTGACCCCCTTTCGTCTTCAGAACTGCCTTAATTCTACGTGGCCTTGATTCAACAAGGTGCTGAAAGCATTCTTTAGAAACGTTGGCCCATATTGATAGGATAGCATCTTGCAGTTGATGGAGATTTGTGAGATGCACATCCAGGGCACGAAGCTCCCGTTCCACCACATCCCAAAGATGCTCTATTGGGTTGAGAGCTGATGACTGTGGGGGCCATTTTAGTGCAGTGAACTCGTTGTCATGTTCAAGAAACCAATTTGAAATGATTCGACCTTTGTGACATGGTGCATTATCCTGCTAGAAGTAGCCATCAGAGGATGGGTACATGGTGGTCATAAAGGGATGGACATGGTCAGAAACAATGCTCAGGTAGGCCGTGGCATTTAAAGGATGCCCAATTGGCACTAAGGGGCCTAAAGTGTGCCAAGAAAAGATCCCCCACACCATTACACCACCACCACCAGCCTCCACAGTGGTAATAAGGCATGATGGATCCATGTTCTCATTCTGTTTACGCCAAATTCTGACTCTACCATTTGAATGTCTCAACAGAAATCAAGACTCATCAGACCAGTCAACATTTTTCCAGTCTTCAACTGTCCAATTTTGGTGAGCTCGTGCAAATTGTAGCCTCTTTTTCCTATTTGTAGTGGAGATGAGTGGTACCCGGTGGGGTCTTCTGCTGTTGTAGCCCATCTGCCTCAAGGTTGTGCGTGTTGTGGCTTCACAAATGCTTTGCTGCATACCTCGGTTGTAACGAGTGGTTATTTCAGTCAAAGTTGCTCTTCTATCAGCTTGAATCAGTCGGCCCATTCTCCTCTGACCTCTAGCATCAACAAGGCATTTTCGCCCACAGGACTGCCGCATACTGGATGTTTTTCCCTTTTCACACCATTCTTTGTAAACCCTAGAAATGGTTGTGCGTGAAAATCCCAGTAACTGAGCAGATTGTGAAATACTCAGACCGGCCCATCTGGCACCAACAACCATGCCACGCTCAAAATTGCTTAAATCACCTTTCTTTCCCATTCTGACATTCAGTTTGGAGTTCAGGAGATTGTCTTGACCAGGACCACACCCCTAAATGCATTGAAGCAACTGCCATGTGATTGGTTGATTAGATAATTGCATTAATGAGAAATTGAACAGGTGTTCCTAATAATCCTTTAGGTGAGTGTAGTTAGGATTATTAGAATTTTTTTTAATTTTTTTCAATATGTTTAAAAAAAAAATTCTGGTATCTGTTCCCTTTAAAAATCCTGTCTTAACCTCTTTAGGGTCATGGTGGTCCTGGAACATATTCTAGGGACCTAAGGGCCCAAGGTACACCCTGGATGGGCTGCCAACCCACTGCATGGTACATCCACATAGACAGTAAGCAATTTGGAAAAAAACAATCAGTCTACACAGGATGTCTTTGGACTGTTGGAGCAAACCCACCAGGCACAGGGAGAACAGGCAAACTTCACACCAGAGATGATATTCGAACCCCCAACCCTGGTGGTGTGAGTTGACAGCGAAAAGCAAAAGGTCACTGTACCACCAGAGTAATAGATGTGAAGGGGTATCAAAACATAAGTGTGTCATGGTCTAAGCAACAACAGAATTTTGTTTGACGTATAAAGATCTATTTTGTAATAATGGAACTAATGAAAGAAATGAAAGTGTGCTAATGCACCACGCTTGACCCATCATCCTCAGTGACTCAGCTCTCATGAGCGTGACCTGCAGAAGAAGCCAGCTGTTTCCATTTCCGAGAATGTGGGGAGAAAAAAAAGGCACGAGGGCGAGACGACAATTGATTAGAGAGGCATTAATCAAACAGAGGGATTATCCTTTCCATTCCGAAAGTAAACCAATTACAAGTCTCACGCTGGAGGAGGCTGGCGGAGCAATCCGTTTATACAGATGACATGAAGGGGAAAGAATGAGGAGGTGAAAGGAGGGACAAATGGTGTGCACCGGATGGAGGGATGGAGGGTGTTGTGGGGTATGAAAAGATAATATTGACCATTAAAGTTAATTGGGAATGGTGCTTGAGAGTCAAGGATGCGTGGAGCAGCACTATTTCTGTTTTGCCAGATTACTTTTTGTGTTTGGAAAAATTGGTCTGAAGATGAGTTTGGGAGGATTGGCTTTTCGCATTTTTTTAATGGCTCTCATTGATTTAATAGTCATGGTGATGGTCTCTTGCTCAAACTTAATGGTGCTTAACAGTTTTAGTGGAGCTAAATTAACCTTGTTAAAAGGTACCGCTTCTTTTCAGCGCTTCATAAAGTTCTACAAAGGTCACTTGATTTTCAAATAGTCATATTTCCTTAATTGGGAGGACAGCCCACTTTATAGAGGCTAATTGTCTTTTTATTCGGTCTAAATCTGAAACTATTTTCCCAATCATGAGTCTGATGTGAACCTAATGAAGACAAAGGAGGGTTTTAAAAATTTTTTTATTTTATGACTGACGTATCATTGCCTTGTCTTTAAAAGGTAAAACTGCAGCAAGTTTTTATTTGCTTTGATCTGAAATAGAATGAAAATCATGGTGAAATAAAAGACAACTTTTCCAACAACTTACTTGAGGCAAGTTTTGCTTTTCTTGCATGGTCTTCAGCTGACCTTCAGGCCTTATAATAACAACTGACTGTTGCTGTTGTTAGTTAATTACATAGTGACATGTTATTTCATAGTTTTGAACAATGAAAATTGTTACAAAAATTGGTTCAAATATTTACAGGTACGGTATATGTGCAAAATTATTGAGATTTTGTCATTCTTGGAAATAGTTTTCAATCTTCAGAAAGTTGATTGTTGTCTGTTTCCCAATGTTTTGTCCAAATATGCTACAGTATAAGCATGCTGATAAGAATAAGAGGCAGAACACATGGTGGTGTATTATCAAGGCATTTGGTGGCTCTTTTGAAGAGTGATGGGTTCTAGCTATCACCAGGATGTTTTGAGTCCAACGTCTGGTTGCCTTTACCCGAAGACCAAGACTTTTCTTTCGGAGAAGTCATAAATGCAGAAACAGTGCTCTTAAACTTACGGGTTTTCAAAGCCTTTGCTATTTAGCACTTAAACCCAAAACTTGGTTGCCTCCATAAGGAGATCAGGAGATCCTGGTACATCAGGAAAGGCTACATTGACCATCTCATGGAACATTGGAAGTGTAGTAAACAGGAAGGAGGCTGAACCCCAGATTTCTACCAGGAGAAGATCTACAAGGTCTTCGCTACAATGCAGTTTTGTTCCATCCTCTACAGGGCTTCATATGATTCCAAAGTTCTGGAAAGAGGAGAGAGCAGCTGCCTACCACAACCCATATACACAACCAGTCACAGAAGCACTTTCAGGGATGAACACACATCTGATAATGTTATGTCATCTTAGACAACACTTTGTCTACTTAGTAACGGTCATTTTGAATCGCATCTGAACTGTCTGTGTACAAAACAAAACAAGGGATTGTACACACTACCTAACACACTAGCTTTCCATTTAAGGGTATTTAGGATTTAACCCCTAGAACCTGGAAGGTAAGTGAGCTGATATTCTAAAGTGGAATAAGTAGAAATATAAAGAGAAACTTACAAGATTTACAGGACTGTTCACCACCTTCATGATTTATTCTGCCCACCTTTTGGCTGCAAACTACTGATAAGAATTTAAAACTATTTTGACCCTGTTAATTACACTAACTGTCGGTCTCCAGCTCTGCCAGTCACGGTTAGTAAGTTCCACCAGTTGAGGGAGGATATGTGCTGGTGGAACAAAATAACTGGTTAAATAAACATCAAACAAACCATAATCTGTTGATAATACATGGTGTCCGTGGAACAGTTGTGCAAAAGTAATATCACACCCGAGGTCGTGCTGTTGTGCTGAACATCATCGCAACAGCATTCCCTCTTAATTAAGAGTTGATGTGACAAATACATTTAAGACCAGTGTATTGCAAAAGAAAACAATTAACCTAAATGTGTAATACAACTTATATAATATCGCAGTATGTTTTGGATCAAAATCACGCATTGCTTTTGTCATTTTCACAGAGATGATGAGAAGATACAGTATACGGTATAGACCTGATAAAATATCTTTTTAAAAGAATATCCAACTATCCAATAATATCCAACTCCAGCCAAGTCCAAACCACCAAGTTGGACGTTTCAGTATTTTTTTTAAGTTGAACTGCAAGATAAATTATTTATAAGCTGACTTGTTTTTTTAGTTTATCAGGTTTGAATTAAACTCTTTCAAAATTAAAACAGGTGAATAAATACATACATACAATAAATAAATACATCAATAAATCACACCCATCTGAAGGTCCCCTGATCCCGCACTTGGAGACCCACCGATTCATAGAACTTATCTTTACTCACAAGAAATCTCTTCCATGATTCATCACAAGCTGCGTGTTGACGTTAGAGGAAATACCTCGCAGCATATCAATGCACATTCATTTCAATCCTTATGCCTATTTATCCATTCAAACAGCATTAATACATCACATGAATATTCAGCTCGGTATCGTACGCTATTGTTTCAGGAACGGCGGGGCGTAACAAGTCTAATCCATCCTGCTTTCACTCCGGTGCACTCCGTCGCTTCTAGACGAGAATACAAATCTGTTGTGCAAACAAAAAAAAATTTCCAGCCACAGCATGACGTGCAAGTTTTCTTTGCATTTTTTTTCCCTTTTCCTTTATTTTTTCCTCTACTGCTTTCATAATAACAATTTCATGACATCCAATATTGGAGTTTAAATATCTAGATATCTCTCGCTGCTTTTGCGCTCCATTGATCCGCTTCGCCGCAGACAGGGCGAGCTGAATTTAAAAAGGTCACCGTGCAGCTTTATTAATGCTTTGTCAAATATCAGAGATCTTTATTAGCATTTTAACAACAGCGTGCCCGTGTTCTATACAAACGCTTGTTACCCAAGCATGACTTCAGGACTGACGGGGGAAAGAAAGCTTGAAGATACTGTACTGTATATCAGTCAGTGCACGTAGCAGCTTCTTAAAAAGACTGAGGTTTTCCCTGAGTCATAATTTAGTGCTCGAGGTCACATTCAGAACTCAGATTTGTGTTTTTTGCATGATTAAATTCAAGGCTGTGACTTTATATTAGTTCCTAATCTTTCGAATATCAAGTAGGTGTTTTTATTTATTTATTTTTGTTTGTTGTTTACACCAAAAACCAAACGCTATTCGGCTTCTCTCCCATCTGAGACTCAAATGCAATCAACTTCAAAATTATTGGCACCCTTTCAATAGGAACCAAAATGTAATTTTTCATCTACCTTTTATTTTCTGGAGTTAAACCACCTGGTGCAGTTATTAGCATTGTCGCCTTGCACCTCCAGGGTCTGGGTTCGATTCCCAGCCAGGTTCGTGTGCATGGAGTTTGCATGTTCTCCCCGTGCTTGGTGGGTTTCCTCCGGGTACTCTGGTTTCCTCCCACAGTCCAAAGACATGCAGATTAGGCTAACTAGCGTTCCCAAATTGCCCGTAGTGCAATTTGTATGTGTGTGTGTGCTCTGTGATGGATTGCCACCTCATCCAGAGTGTACCCTGCCTCATGTCCTAAGTCTCCTGGGATAGGCTCCAGGCCCCCTCGCGACCCGGTACACAGGATAAAGTGGTATAGGCGATGAGCAAGGGAGTGAGAAAAACACCTCACAAATATGTTTAAAATGATCACCTCTGAAGGACGTCAAAGATGAACACAAACAAATCGCTGTTCTTAAAATGAATTCAATTGCCTTAATATCGTTATCGTCGACCGACTACGAGATAATCTGTGTCATCCATCACCGTGTGAAAAAAATCGAACCACTAAACAGATTATGCACTGATCTGCACAATCTGGAAATAAACATGCTTTGACCGTTGTTTAAAAAAATAAGATTGTAATATATGCTTAAAAAGTCTGACATATTAAATATAAGGTCAAAAATTGGTTTAAAAATGTTAATTAAAATAAAAACAATCCTGGATCTCTAATTCTGGAATAAAAAGGAAAATTTACCAACATTTACAAGGTGGTGTGTGTTAGTTAAATGAAAGCGAGTGATCGACAGGCGGTCTGTCTGCAGTAACACACTGACCTTTGGTAATGGACGCAGGTGGTGCAGTCGATGCAGCTCTATTTAATATGCAGACGAGGAACGGGATTAGACACGTGTCACTCTGAAGAGCGGATGGTCATCTTGGACATCTTGGGTTATGTGAAAATTTTAAACAAACAAATAGTGCAATTATCAAACTAGTTAGTCGTTTGGGAGTGGCACAGGGCATTACCCAGGCAAATACAGGTCAAGAGGTTGAGTTAATGTTTACATCAAAACTATAGAAAAAGAAAAACACTGTTGTCTTGCATCTTCATAGTTAAGGGTTCAAATCTCACAAAACTTGTGGAGTTCGCATGTTGTCAGAGTACTTGACGTTTTCCCTCCAGGTACAGATAGTGTAGTGCCCTGGGATGTGACCCGACCAATGTGATGAGATCCAGGCCCCTCTCTGACGCTACATAGTATAAGCAGTACAGATAGTCTTTGACCACGGCACAGTTGTTTAATGCATTTTCCCAAAGGAAATAATGTTAATGCAGATGATCCGTTCCAGCCGCCCAAAAATATTACCAATATTACTAATTTCCATCACTATAATCATACTTTCGCATATCAAAACAATCAAAACATTCTGAAAACACATGTCATTTAAAATATGAAATAAATGGACATTAAACCTCACTTAACCTTAATTTATGATTCCTCTTGGCACCGGCTGCTTTAAAAACTAAAGTGGTTCCCCTTCCTTCTTGCTACCATTCTTGGTGCTACAGTATGTCATCAAAAACGCTTCCCTTGGCTTTCCCCTGATGCAAACATGTTTTGAACAGCTAATCGCACAACATAGTCGACGTCTTGCAAAGTTTCAGTTCTTAAGGTCAGATTCTTAAGTTCATATGCAGTCGTATGCATATTCGTTCAAGAATCTGAGGGCACATTGGAAAAAGGATCACCCAACTCTGGGCAGTTAAAGACTGGAAATACTGGAAACTAAATGTCATGCTTTTTTCACGCTGTAATATACAGTACATTTCAAGAAAATCAATCATGGAAAGACTATTATTTTCATAATTTAATTCAAAAACTGAACTTCATATTCGAGATTCATTAAATGTCAAGTGAAATATTTCAAGCCTGGTTTTGTTTTAATATCGATGATTAGTGCTTACAGCTCACAAGATTACATTTTTTGGGGGATGTGCTGTGTAATTGCCTTATTCAAGTAATTCTTAAAAATATTTTCTTATATTATCTCTTCAAATCTTATCATATGTTGATAGCATCCCTAAAAATTTTCCATTTAGGTTTAAATAACTTATGTTCCTGTTTCCTCTCACAGATTAGGCTAATTGGCATTTCCAAATTGCCTGTAGTGTGTGAATGAGTGCATGATTGTGCTGAGTTGGATCAGCACCACATCCAGGGTGTACCCCGCTAAGTGCCTACGTAGGCTCCAGGCCAACCATGATGGGATTAAGCAGTATAAAAAAATGAGTGAGTAAGTGTGTGTGATCTTCATGCAAATCCATGCAAAGTCGTGTTAATTGTGCTATGAAGAGAAGGAACATGTGGCCGAGTATTGCCCTGGTCGCCCCCTGTAGGTGCTACACAGCCACTGGAACTGTGTGTGTTTTGCGACAATGTTTGCAGTTTCTCTGTTAAGTTGATTAGTGTTATTGTTTAAGTTCTAGGTTTTGCACAAGTCCACTGTTTATATAAATCTGCTGTTTACTTTACGGGTTATTTGTTCATGCTCTAGGTTTGCCTTTGTTTATGGAAATTTATATTAAAATTCATTTGCATCTGCATTTCCATGATGAGTCCAACATGCAAACAAGATGCAAGTTCCTACAGTTTCACTCACTCCCCAGTACACCCTGGATATTAAATTAAGGAAATGAGAGCAGGGTTAATCCTCATTGTTGACAGTGTAAGAAAGCGGAATTGTTTTTCTACACACTGTGGTGTTCCTCAGGGACGAGTACTTGGTCATGTGATGAACTGTGTATTAGTGAGTTAAACACTGTTAAAACACTGCTGCCAGATTTTCTAGACACTGATTTGTATTACGTTTGTCTAGATGTACTGATTATTTAATACTTTGTATCTACTGCACATATTCATTCACCTTCTATACTGCTTATCCTGTACAGCTTTGCAGGAGGCCTGGAGTCTATCCCAGGAGACTTTTGGACTTTTAAGTAAACCCTAGACAGGTAGACACCTCATCTGCATGTCTTTGGACTGCAGAAGAAAACCGGAGAACTTGAAGGAAACCTACCAAGCGCGGGGAGAACATGCAAACTCCATGCACACAGACCCGAGAAATTAAGAAATTGAAACCGGACCCTGGAGGTGTGAGATCACACTGCTAACCACTAAGCCACGTCCCGCCTCCTGCATATACTGTATGTGTTCTGCTCACTGCTCTAGCCAAAATACATCGTCAGTTGTCAGATTTCTGAGGCTATACATAAGAAATAACAGACTTGGTATAGTGACGTTACAGAAGATAAATCAACAATTACAATTTTGTAATTATTAAGGAACATCCCTGCACTTTTTAGTCATTTATTGTTAATGTTCATGTTGTGGAATATCTATGAACCAAGTAAGTTCCTGTTCTTGGTTACGTTACAGCAGCTGTAAATCTTAATTCTCTTTTAAGCTGCGTAAATAAGACAAGGTTTAAAAAGAAAACGCAGCGCAGTATCTGCCCATGACATTTTTACCATAGCTTTACCACTGATTCTTCATATCAACAATAAATGCATTTCTCTTTACGTTGAGGTTCATGTGAACAAGCTGCTCTTCTAGAAATAATACCATTTTTCTCCGAGTGCTGTTATACAATGAAATACTCGACGCCTTTTAGCTCGTTCTGAGAACTCAACAACTCTGTAGTATAAAGTTCATTTATGAACACACTCTGAGCAGCTGAATGGACAGGGGGAAAGGGTTGGCATTTCTTCGCTTTGAACCGTTTTCAATAACTCAGGAGTCCAGTGACCTTTCAATAAGGAACAAAAGCTCACTGTGGCCTCTGGTGGATTAAACTCGCCATCATTAAAAGGATCGGCTAGATAAGAACGTGAAAAAATAGCACAGCGCCACGTGAGGCGTGAAATGTCATAAAAAATGAATAGGAAACGGAATGAAAGCGGTGAAGGATTAAAGTGGCTGGAGCGTGTGTGTATTTCAGGTCAACGTGCATGCTTTATTTTGGTGTCCAGTTTGAAAAAATTCCCATTATCCACCAGTTTCATGTGGTCAGTACGGTTAAGCGTACACCAGCCGCATGTCAGTACAAAAGCAAGCTCTGCATGCGCTTCAGTCCGGCACCAGATGGCCGCGTTGTTAGTCAGTGGGCATCGCCGCTGCTCTAGCTGCAATAATGGATACAGATGAACGCGGGCCTCTCTGGCAAACAGCAATAAGGACTCGAATTTTTCAGTAATTGTCAGTGAAGGATGTAAATAGGCGAAGGTCGTCATTTCTCCACGCGAGCTGGCTTGCTAGCTCAGGAAGAGATGCGGCAATTCTGCAGATAAATTTCAAATGCTTTCAGCAAACATGCCCAGCGTGATCCCTGCCAGCGTCTGAGCATGCCCGGAAAAGTAAATTGAAAATTGATTCTGTTTGTCTGAGTTGTTTCCAGAAATTAGTCAGCCTTTGGACTCTATTAGACAAACACAGGAGCAAAGTTTAAAACAGCTCTGACTGAAGCTATTAGCGAGAAAAGCGCTGGAGTTTTATTAGCTGGAGTTCAGATTGATGTCCCTGAAGTGAAAAAGACAGAAAAAACAAACAGGTTTGTTTTACCATCTCTGAGCAGACGTCCGAAGGACAAAACTACCGACTCTAAGCTTGCTAAGGAGCTGAAGACTACATAAGACTTTCAAGAAACCTGACATCAACCCCGGAGTAAAAGTAAGACTTGGAGTACCACTGGGAGTAAAAATAGTAAAAGCTTGGCTATAAAAGCTCTTACATTGGAGTACACATCACAGTCATTTGGTTTCAGATGGGTGTTTCACTTTATATCTGTCTTGTATTAAACACCATCTACATGGAACAAAGAAATGTCTATTTAGGACTCGGTAAAGGATGAACACATCACTCTATACAACAGGAAATAAACAATCTGTATTTTTGTTGTCGACTTTTTAAATCATATTTTCTACACTGACTGATGGAACTGTTTGGTAAACTACACTAAACTACAGTTTTAAATAACAAGGTCAAACAAGGCTTACACCTTTTTTTTGGCCAGGCAGCCAATGGAAGTACTGTAGTACACAACAACAACAAAAAAAAAAAACTGCTATACACGATAAAAGGACAAAGGATAAAAGGACATAATGCGTTACATTAAACGGTGATGCGTTACATTAAACGGTGATGATGTATGAATAAAAAATTGTGCATTGTTCTTTGGTTAATAAATCATAACGTTCAGCAAATCGCTTTGGTTGAAGAGGACTAAACACTTTTGCTGTTATTAGAGTGTCTGAGCCGACTGACTGATCTAAGCTGTAAATACTGTACATGACACTAGGGCTGCACTATTCTATTAAAAAACAAACATTCATATTCAATAATATATATACATTTTGTCAATTTCTTTTTAAATTCCTGCTGTAGTTTATTCCGTGTTTGTAATTGCATTTTTGGAATGTCTGTATGTTTATATGTTGAAACTTTTTAAACGTTGTTGCTGCCACCTTGGCCAGGACTCCCTGGAAGAAGAGATAATGTATCTCAATGGGACATTCCTGGTAAAATAAAGGATAAATAAAAATTAAAAATAACTATAAATTGCTATTGCGATTTAAACTGCGATAGGTACAGTAACTATTAAACGCACAATTTTGTGTTCAAACGTTTTCATCTATGCCAACACCAAATAACTGGATAAATGATGCCATTTAGAGGATGTTTGCCAATATTTACTTATAACATGACAAATTATTATTATTTTTTTTAATCAGCAAATGCTTAAATGATTGACCAGTCCTAGATAAATTATCTGTAATAAATCGCAGGCTTTTGCGGTTTATCAGTTGCACAGGTCCATACTGCAATTGAGATTTTTCTGAGATTAGTTGCGCATCACTACACCATTACAGTTTAATAACAATATACTTTCCTCTAGCAAAATATTGGAGATTGACCTACAGATGTGTCGTAGATGAACCGTAATAAGATGTTTTTGTTAAATGTTTATCTCCTCTTTTGTTTAGACAAAGAGAAAAGAAAGACCATAGTGTGTTTGGTGTGTGTGTGTGTGTGTGTGTGTGTGTGCGTTTTCGCCCTCAGAATGAACAGCTGTCCTGCTGTCAACTGGAGCTGGAATGGTGCTGAGATCATGCCAGACACACCAGATTTGGCAGGAAGAAATACTCAGCCCCCCCTTTAAGCCCCCTTTCAGCACCACACACTGCTTAAACAAACCTCATCAGCAGCATGAATTGTGTCATCTGGCCTTATTATAGAAGCCTGGTTTATTCCAGACAAACCTGATACACCCGTATCTGTCTGTGGGTTCAACGTCTGAACGTTTATTCGCGTCGGAAATTATTTTCCGTAGCTTTCGGTCGTATTCCTGGAAGAAACTTTGCTTAGCGGAGACTGCTGCCGCACGCCGTCGTTATCATTAATTTAATACCTCTGTCCTGTCATACAGTCAAATTAATAAATGATGAAACGCAGAAATAAACAAAAGAGAAGATAAGGTTTGGAGAGAATGTGTTAGCAGGAGCCAGGCGTAATTAAAGTCAGGGTGGACGACGGCGTGCGCTCCTGTAGGCCGTTTTCATTACCGCCGTGTACCCGCCGTCCCCGTGGACTCCGGAGGAAGCCAGCATGAATAAACATGAAGCCTAAAGGCCACGGTGGAACCTCTTCCCAAACACACCAGCTACTTCCTGTTAACCACACCCCGCCCCCTTTCACTCCGCTCAGTCCTCGGTAGAGCCACAAAACACAAATCTGAAAACAGAATTCATTTTTATGAAAAAATTATCACACTTATAAAATAATAAATTCAATTATTCATCAAACTGGATAAGAATTTATTCATAAATTGTACGCAGGAGTGTTTACACAAGCAGGGCAGCAATGAAGAGAAGCTTTTTAGTTTAATGTTTTGTGAAGCCAAATAATTTTTAAAAAATTAAGCCTCAAAAATATGAAAGCAAAAACGGTTTCCTCGTCTAATTTGGTCACATTATTGAAATCCATCCAGGACATCCGTACTGACTTTAAGTTTATATTCTTTAAAGCACTTAATCATACACTAACAATCTTCTCATTTTGATTTATACACATTCACATTTTATACAAACGCCCATAATTCTTATGATTGTGTACAGCTGCTTTGCGACAAGGACAATTGTTAAAAGAGCTACACAAATAAAATTGAATTGAATTGAATTAAACTAACACAAGATCACACAAATAATTTGCTAAATGCCAGATGTCTTCAGTGAAATACGTTTATGCTATAATTCATGCTGAATGTAATGATATCGTACGTAAAGTTCACTAACACTAAACAAAATGTATCACATCGAATGCAAACAAAATGTTTCGTGAAAAAAACTAAAGAAGTGCAAGATCAAAGTGTACAATTTTGTAAGTTTGGGAAGACTTATTTTTCTTATTTTACTCTTGCGTTTGGTCAAAGTCAAGTACTGACGTTTTGATTGGGCATCACAAAGTCTGTCCGCCATGGCCACGCCCACGTCTGGACGGCCAAAGGGACGATGCCAAAAAAAACATTTAAAACCGGTCCCTGAAGCACTTTCAGCAGGAAAACACATCTGATAGAGTGACAACACTTTGTCTCCTTAGTAATCACTTCTTCAGCTTCCTCTTCCATATCGCCTCTGAATCGCCCATGTTGTGGCACTACCTGGTGTGTGGAACGAGGAATTGTACAGTCTAACTAGTGCACCAGCTTCCCATTAAACACTTTTTCAGAACAGCTACTCAGCTAATTAGGTCTCTTAGTTAGCTAGCTATTTCTGGTAAACTTGTGTTGTTAATTTATGTTGTATGTAGCACCTTAGCTTGGTCCTGGAGGAACATTGTTTCGTTTCACTGTGTACTGAACTGTATATGGTTGGAATGACGATAAAAGCCGACTTGACTAGTTACTTAGCTGTTAATTAGAAAGCTTGAAATGTCGGTATTAGTTAACGTTACCCGCGCATCATTTCATAAAGCCTAAAGCGCAGCGTGTTCCATAGTATCATCTCATTTGTAACAGAAGCACTGACTAAGCTAAGGCTAACACTATCGCTAGCCAACGTCAACAAACCCAGGAAGAAACATAAATTTGTGCACCACCTGAGGTAAACCACGTGTTGATCACAAATTCTGCAAATTAATATCCTTGTTAGTTTCTTGATCTTTTTTCACACACTTTGTTTGTTAAGAAGTTATGAAGTCTACCACAACGTACTGCATATGAAAATGATCAGCAGAACAGATTGCTAGGCTACTCTTTTATCTGTATACCAAGATATGGTCGTCACGTGTCTACAAAACGTCTATATGGAAACTCACTCGCAAGAACTTATTAATGAGTAACTTTGTGAAACAACTCTAAAAGTGATTTTATAAACAAGTCACTTATTTCTACTAACTAACTTTGAGAAAGTTTTGTGTAACTCACACACTTGATGTTGTTCACTTGAAATATTCCAAAACAACAAAATTTTGAATAAAAATAATGGCACCCAGGAGAAGCGTGAAGAGCTCTATAGCTGAGGCACCGCCGTAGCCGAGCTGCATTACTGTAGTTGAAGATTTATCTCGTGCACAGGTTGGCACAGGTTAGTCAACATTTTCATTTTTGTTGCCGTGGCTAAATGTAAATGTCTCATTAAAGTGCTTGGAAATGTACAGCTACTGCTACATTTACGTAATATACATCGACATACACACATTAGTACGAATATTCAGGAATCTGGAAGGAATCTTGAGTCACAAAAACATTCACGCTACTGTAAACGTCGCTAAATTCAAAACCAACAGTGTTCAGTGCGATTTTCATGAAGAGAGTTGGTTTATGTAATGTGTCAGCATAATCTGGATATCAGAGTATACTTTTATATTATTTAACTAAATATCAAATTGAATAAAGAAATTAATAAAAAGTGCAGTTGAGCTTTGATTTAATTCCACAGGTTTTTAGTGGAATGCCGTAGATCATTAAATCCACCTCAGTAATAATCCGTCTTTATCCGTCTTTTCGCGCTGCTATATTCACTTTATGTGATTAAGGTATTATTATAGAAATATTTAAAAATTTAATTAGAAATATAATGAGAATAAGGATAACTATGATTTTATTAAAGGAAGCGATCAGAGCACGACACCTTTGAGTTGAATTTTATGAACAGAATTTTTCTAAAAATTCTAAAAGTTTTGTCTAAAATATAATACACACTTATGGTTAAACTGCTAACATGCGATTCCAGCATTGTGTAACATTAAAGTAGAGACTGTAAGTGCAAAATTAAAGTAATTTTACACAATGAGGTATTTACACAGTTGGGAATATATTCATTCATGTAGTTTAAAATTCTGTAGTAATGGTATGGCCGTCTGTTATTCCCCTTTCCCCTTGATGCGGTTTGAACACCCAGCCAGCTTCCTGTGCCT
Source organism: Clarias fuscus (assembly GCA_030347435.1). Taxonomy (NCBI): domain Eukaryota; kingdom Metazoa; phylum Chordata; class Actinopteri; order Siluriformes; family Clariidae; genus Clarias; species Clarias fuscus. The sequence continues at coordinate 30,471,648 of CM059218.1, forward strand.
GAAATCTGAAACAGTAAGACACTAGAGACTGAACTCACCCAATGTGACATGGCTGAACAGCTCCCTCTTGTGGTGCGTTCTGTCCAGGCATAAGCACATACTGTACACAGAGGGTAAAATATTACTTTCCTAAAAGATTTCTGAATTGGACAAAGGAAGTAAAAATATATATTTCATCATCATTTTCATCAAATCATTAGAAATGCTAAAAGTCAAATATGCAGCTCGCAAAGTTTAAGAAGCGCATCTCAGTATTAGATTTTTAAGTTTTGAATGGAAGCGTGTGCACACAGATGAGCTGCTGTTCAAGAGAAAATATTACAGTTTAAAGGATGGAAAATCCCATGCAGAGAACACGGACGAGCTCACGCAGTGGTTTTACAAGATACAACTAAATATTTTATATGTTTGTTTGTTACTTTGTCATGGTTGCTTACAGAAACTGATTAGTTAACGACATAACTATTGTAATTAAAAACTTTATACTTCATAATGTATATGTATACATTATGCAGTTCAAAATCCAATGCAAGGAAAAAAATGGAGAAGGGAGAGAATCATGAAAAAAAAGAATGAACATGATAAAAGAACAAAAGAAAATGAAAGTAGAAAATAATGCAAGAAAAAATAAGAGAAAGAAAGAATATAAACGCAAGGAAAAGAAATGGGAAAATCACAAAGAAAGAGCATGCAAGAAAGAAAAAATGATGGAAAGATTTAAAAAAAAAAAAAAGAACAATGATGAAAGAAAGTAAGAAAGAAGGAAAAAAGAAAAAGAAAGAAAACATTATGCATAAAGAAGAAGAAAATATGATGTAAATATGAAAACGTATAAAGAAAGAAAGGAGACTTCATGCCACAACAAAGACTTAAGTTAAATCCTGACTTCAGCCTCTTTCTAAGAAGAGCTAATCGTATTTACAGTAACGGGATTACGAGATGGTAAACGTTTTCCTGCTGGAACAGGAATAAAACCGCTCGCATCCTTCACACCCAGAACGGCAGGAAAGTCAGAGCTAATCAAGCTAACCAAGGCACCTCTTAAGAGTTAGAAAGTTCTAAGTTGGTAAAGAGCATCAATTAAATTTCTTTATGCTGAGTTGCAGAACTGAAACTTTTTTTTTTCTGATCGCTGATAAATTATTCAATCGTCCATCACAGGAGAGAGAAACAGTCGTAATCTTTTATTAACAAACTGAAACCATAAGAAAATAAGTATAAAACTTGACACCCCTTTAAAATATAATAATTTATTAAATATATGTTTATCGAAATATTTAAGGTTTTCTGTATTTTAAAACTGTCATTCTTTATACTTTTCATGTAGTTGACTTTGCTCGAGAACTTTTGCTCAGAAACATATGAAATGTACGAAATCATGCACAGGGCAGCACATAGTAATTTTTCTAAATGCAGTATTTATTACATTCACACCATATTTTATTTTTTTTATGCCTTGTGGATATAAAAATATAAACAGGAAATAAAGACAAAGACCTGAACAGAAAAAAAATGTCACTGAGCGTTATGAACATGAGAGAGGGATGGAGAGGACCGAGCGGGCGTCCAGGACGAGAGGAGCGTCTACGCCGGGGACACGCTGGACACCTCTGTCTTACTGGTGGATGTTGTTGAGGTCTCGTCCTCTCCCAGTGGGTTCTTGCCACAGAACAGTGTGGTTAACATGCAGTTACGGAACTGTGAGGGAAAGTGAGAGAGTCAGCGGTGAGAATCAGTCACAGGACCAACATTAACACATCTCTGAGCAAAGGGTACTGTCTTCTCACTGTTAAACACTGCTAAAGCATTATTATTACACTAGAGAGAGAGAGAGAGAGTGAGAGAGAGGGAGGAAAGAAAAAAAGACAGAATGACAAAGAAAGAGAAAAAAAAAGAATTACAAAAAACAAAGGAAGAAAAGGAGAATAGTGGAAGAAAGATATACACTGAATAAAGGAACAAGTAGACTGACAGATAAAGATATACAGCCAGACAGAGAAGAAAGTAAAAAAAGAACAAAAGATAATAATAATAATAATAATAATAATAATAATAATTAGTGAGTGAGATATACTGGATGGATGGACATACATAAAAAGAAAGACAGAAAGAAACAAAAGGCAGTATGCTGTGAAGAGAAACAAAAACACTGACAGATAAAAACAGCCAGAAAGAAAGAAAAAGAAGAATGATGTACTGGATGGATGGGAAATCATACAGAAAAAAAGAAAGAAAATTGAAAGAAAAAGACAAGGTGGACATACAAAAAATTACAGTAGAAAAAAGAAAGACTGCTAAAACCATGAAGAAAAAGAAGACAGACCAACAGAAAGACAGAGAGAGAGAGAGAGAGAGAGAGAGAGAGAGAGAGAGAGAGAGAGAGAGAGAGAAAGAAAATGGACAGGCAAAAACAGGCAGAAATAAACATGACAAACAAAAAAAGAGAAAAATTCAGATAAAATGAAGAAAGAAAGAAAAGAGACAGACAGACAGACTGAGTGGAACAAGGGTAGACAGAACTGCAGGAAATCTCTGTAAGTTGAACCACATATGGATGCCAAGAAATAAAAATAAAAAGGAAAATATCTGTTCTACTCTGATTTGTCTTTCATTTGATTAAAGCGGTTTGTGTAGAAAGTGTTGACAGAAACTCCTGAGTCGGCCATGTTGGATTCAGAGTTTTAAAGGAGAAATCAGATTTATATTTAATATAAATGATGATTATTGACTAAAATGTTTTGTCCAGGGGTAAATAATGGATCTGATGTATGTGTAATTATTATTATTATTCCCATGCTGTGTTAGAGACCTGTTTGTTGAGCAGCACGTAAATGACGGGGTTGAAGAGAGCCGAGCTCTTGGAGAAGAAGGCAGGAAGGGCCATGAACTGTGCACTGAAGGCAGCTCCTTTGTTGAAGAAGATCCAGGCAGCGACGCTGGCGTAAGGAACCCACGCCACCAGGAAACCCACCACCATCAGGATGACCATACGCGTCACTTCCTTCTCCGCCTTCTGAGTGGAAGCAGATTCCTGCTGAGCGGCCGCAGCCTGGACAGGAAGAAGAAATGTTTTTATAAAGTCATTACCATCACTTGCACTAAAATCTGTACGTTTTATTAACAAACTGCAGACCTGATATTCAGCCGTTTGATTTCTGTAGCATATCTTTAGATCGAGCTTCTTACCGCTTTGACGGCGCACACGAGTCGGCCGTAGGTGAAGAAGATGACGGTGACGGGGAGGATGAAGTGAACGACGAACATGTAGATAACGTAGGACTCGTTGTTATATTTGGGATTGAGTGTGTAGTAGTCTGGTCCACATGAACACTGCAGGCCTTCAGGTATGTACCTGATTATCGAGCGATACACAATCAGGCGTTTAAATATCATGGTGATGATGATAACGTGTAACATTCAAATCAATTTAATTACATTTGATTTCTACAGGACTTTTATTTTTAAATTGGTCATAGTTGCAAAGCAGATTTACAGAATTTTCAAAAAGGAAATTGGGAACATGAGTCTGAGGAGATGTTTATAAATCAAAATGATCAGATCGTCCCTGATAAAATTTTTTAAAAAGCTGAGGGTGACGGTGCTGAAGGGAAGAACTCTCTCAGATGGAAAAAAGAAGAAGACTCAGCGGGGAACCCATCCTTATTCGGGTGCTAACACATAGCTGGGATTGATCTGAAGTCAGTTTGGTATAAGACACAACATTCGTCAAGAAGACAAACAGGAAGAATATTATTTCTTTTGGTCAGGTGGTGATTAATTGTCTAGAACAGCAGCCCAAAATCTGTGCATCTGTGACCTCATGTACAGTATGTGGAAGAGGGCAGACAGGCATGTGTTTACAGCTGCTGTAGCATAAGTGTGAACAGGAACTAACTCGTCTCATGGATGCTCCTCAACACTGAACATGACTACAAATGGATAAAAACTTTAATCATGGTATTAGATCAGCCTTAAAATGCCCGGGGGCCAAATACGCTCCGCGGCCCGACCCTGACTGGCCCGCGAAAGGTTGCTTGGAATTAAGAAAATAAAACCTACTTTCAAAATTTTGCATAATGCATGGACTAAAACAGCAGTGCTTTTACTTTGAAACCTGTTTACAGTGTGCGTGCGTCGTTTACGTACAGGTGCTCTGAAACAAGTCAGAGTGCATGTGATTAGCAACAAATCATTGTAATGGTATCCCTTCAAAATGTTTGCACATGCCTAAAAAAGAAAGGTGGACGCTGAAGGCTGTGGTTTCAATAAAATATGGACTACTAAATATTTATTTACTGAAGTCGGGGGTAAACCCGTGTGTTTAGTTTGTGGAGAGCAGGTCGCCGTGTTTATGGAGTACAACGTGAGTCGGCATTACGAGACGAAGCATCCGGCCCTCTACAATATTTCTTGCTTCTCACTTGGCCCCTGGGGAAAAATAATTGCCCACCCCTGTATTAGAGGAATGAAACCCGGGGCATGTAATATTGGAAAATGTTCAACAGCGGGATGCTGCTCGACACAAAGTAAAGTCGTAAAACACTACGTTATTTTTCTTGTCTTTAGAAGAACAGCGAATGTTACCTGGACCAGCCGACCAGAGGAGGACCAGCACACGTCATCGCCATGAACCAGGTGAAACCGATTCCTCCAATCGCGTGAGTAGATGAAAATTTGAAGCTTCCCATCGGCTTACACACGACGATATATCTCTCAATAGCCAGTACAACTAATGACCAAAGCGCTACCTCACCTGTAGAAGACAAATCAGTTAAGGGTTAAGATGAGGGATCAGGGACGAGGACTGGACCGTGCTGTAAATGTCCTAGATGAATTTACATCAGCGCTCACCTCCAAGAGTCGCCATGAAGCCTTCGATGGCGCAGGCAGTCGGCCCGAAATAAAAGTAGCCGTTGACGGCTGAACTGATGGTGATGGTGAACCCGAAGATGACCATGATCAACCCGGCCAGAGCCAGGTTCACTAGGATGTAGTTAAGCGGCTGGCGGAGCTTCTTGTGCTGCGCCGTGACCAACAGCGTCAAAGCGTTGATGGGGAACCCGAACATGATCAGAAAAAAGATGTAGACGGCCAGCAGTCTGAACTGCCAGGGCTCTGCTAAATAGTACTGCTCGTACACGAATGGGTCGCGTACCAGCCCTGTACGGTTGTGCATTGGGATGTAGAAGTTTTCACCCTCGAATCCGTGCAGGCCCGTCATGTCTATAACCGTCGGCGTACGCACAGGACACGGAACGTGACGATGTTTTCTCCAGCTTCTTCAAATGGCGGTATTTATACCTTGATTAAGGAGACCTGAGCTGATTAGCAGGAAAAGTGCGCGCAGTAAATGTGATCACAGGAAGGAGGCTGAGAAGTGGCAGATTGAGCGCTAAGCTGATGGAGTCGCTCTGTAAAGGTGTCAGACGTGACATCTGGCTTCTAACCCAAGACATGACTGATTTTCACACACTCGTGTGTAAACCTCGCCGTAAATGTTTATTTAAAAAAAAATCAAACTGTAAATACTTTGTGAAACAAAAAATGTCTGCATAATCATAATTTATTTGTTTTATATATATATATATATATATATATATATATATATATATATATATATATTTGGCATGATGGATCCATGTTCTCATTCTGTTTACACCAAATTGACTCTACCATTTTAATGTCTCAACAGATGTCTGCAATAATTGAAATTTCAGATATGCTTTCAAATTTGTGTAAAAATAATTGGCATGCTGAATGTTATTAGTTTAGTTTTTTTTTCTATCAGAAATAGAAAACATTCTTCATGCTTGTAATAAAATATTAACCATTTGACCATTTCTTCTTACTGATTGTTAATTTTCAGAATTTATTTTTACACAAAAAAATTAATAAATAAAAAATGCATTACAAACTATTAACTAATTTTACTTTCATTCTATTGAAAAATCTATGTATTTATTATTATTTAAATTTCAAATCTATTTCCATCAGGAAACATACATTTGTTCTATTATTTTATTATTATTTTAAGTCATTACAGAGTAAGTAGTGTAGTTTATCGGACATTGTAAATCACATTGTAAAATATTATTGTCTTACGGTCTAAAATGAACGGCGCTAACATTTTCATTTAATATGTGTGTCATAAATGGGTACATCTCGATAAATCAGAATATCATTGAAACGTTGATTTATTACAGTAATTCAAATAAAAAAACTGAAACTTGGATATTATATACTGTAGACTCATAACACAGAGACTGATATAATTCAAGTGTTTATTTCTTTTCATTTTGATGATGTTTCACACACTCGTCCCTTAAAGTCCAGTATTCCTGGGTTCGACTCTGGGTCCAAAGCCCCCCGGTCCGGCCTGTGTGGAAGTCAGGGCATTTTTTTTTTTTTTTTTACGATTCACACCCTTTGCATCATGTACTGCATGTTTACATACAGATATTAATACAACAATGCATCATATGTAATGTGTCTTCACGTGATGAACCAAAACTATGACTATTTAAATATAAAACACTCTGTTAAATCTTTAAACTCGATGCACGAGTTACCCAGCATGCACTTTAATGCCGTTTATTTATTTTACTACCTTGTCATATTAGACCTTGTGCAGCTTCTTTTCTTTCTTTTCTGTCCACACTGTATAGATGGCATACAGTACATGCTTCCTTCCTTTACTGTACCTTCTGACACCCTCTCCCCTTTCAATCCTGTTCACTAATTAGAGTTTAATCCGGCATGGTGAGGGATTAAACACCTGACCTCGTCTGTCAAGAGGATTTAAATTCTTCCAGAAGCAGGAAGCAAGTGTCGTCAGTCCAGAAGAGTTTGCGTGGCTTTGAGCTTTAGCCATCAGCAGGTGTTAGAGCTCCTTAAAGCCACAGATTAACCTTCTGTCTGAAGTGTTGTGTGGTGAAGGAACGAGGTTTAGAGAGATTTGATACACGGGAAAAATAAAACGCAGACAATTTTAGTGCATGTCTGATTATGAGAACAATGTCAGAGAAATATTTATACACCGGAGCATGTGACATTGAGGCTCAACTTTGTTTATCAAAAAGCACACTGGAACGACCTCCATCATACTGCACATGGTCACATGACTATTTTTTTTCTAAACATGACCTGGATGAATTAGGACACATGGGTGCTTTTAAAATGCACTGCATTGCACAAAGTATTCGCTCTCCCGCGAAACATCCAGTTTTTAATCCTTAGGGTTTAATATGTTGGCCCCGCCCCCTTTGTAGCTACTTTATAACATGTTCGACTCTTCTGTGAAGGCTTTCCACAAGGTTTAGGAGTGTGTTTACGGGAATTTTTGACAGACAGATACAGATAGATACACACGTGGACAAAACTGTTGGTACCCTTCGGTCAATCAAAGAAAAACTCACAATGGTCACAGAAATAACTTTAATCTGACAAAAGTAATAATAAATAAGACTTCTATGAATGTTAACCAATGAAAGTCAGACATTGCTTTTCAACCATGCTTCAACAGAATTATAAAAAAAAAATGAACTCATGGAACAGGCCTGGACAAAAATGATGGTACCCCTAACTTAATAGTTTGTTGCACAACCTTTTGAGGCAATCATTGCAATCAAACGATTCCTGTAACTGTCAATGAGACTTCTGCACCTCTCTGCAGGTATTTTGGCCCACTCCTCATGAGCAAGCTGCTCCAGTTGTTTCCGGTTTGAAGGGTGCCTTTTCCAGACGGCATGTTTCAGCTCCTTCCAAAGATGCTCAATAGGATTGAGGTCAGGGCTCATAGAAGGCCACTTTAGAATAGTCCAGTGTTTTCCTCTTAGCCATTCTTGGGTGTTTTTAGCTGTGTGTTTTGGGTCATTGTCCTGTTGCAAGACCCATGACCTGCGACTGAGACCTAGCTTTCTGACACTGGCCAGCACATTTCTCTCTAGAATCCCTTGATAGTCTTTGAGATTTCATTGTACCCTGCACAGATTCAAGACACCCTGTGCCAGATGCAGCAAAGCAGCCCTAGAACATAACAGAGCCTCCTCCATGTTTCACAGTAGGGACAGTGTTCTTTTCTTGATATGCTTCAAGTATAATTAGCAAAATTTGCCTTGGCAAAAAGTTCCATTTTTGTCTCATCTGTCCATAGGACATTCTCCCAGAAGCTTTGTGGCTTGTCAACATGTAGTTTGGCATATTCCAGTCTGGCTTTTTTATGATTTGTTTTCAACAATGTTGTCCTCCTTGCTCGTCTCCCATGTAGTCCACTTTGGCTCAAACAACAACGGAGCCCTATATATAGGCCCACTGACTGATTACAAGATTGTAGACACCTGTGATGCTAATTAGTGGACACACCTTGAATTAACATGTCCCTTTGGTCACATTATTTTCAGTATTTTCTAGGGGTACCATCATTTTTGTCCAGGCCTGTTCCATGAGTTTATTTTTTTAAATAATTCTGTTGAAGCATGGTTGAAAAGCAATGTCTGACTTTCATTGGTTAACATTCATAGAATTTTTTTTAATTCTTACTTTTGTCAGATTAAAGTTATTTATGTGACCATTGTGAGTTTTTCTTTCATTGACCGAAGGGTACCAACAATTGTGTCCACATGTGTAGATAGATAGATAGATAGATAGATAGATAGATAGATAGATAGAAGCACATGTTGGATAAATAAATTAACTGTAATAGAGATTAAGAAAAAATGTATACAGTTATGCATAGAGATTCTTTATTGTGACAATTCATGTATCGCCACACTGACTCCAAAATCTTTTTTTTAATGTAATTTTCATATACAGGGGTTGGACAATGAAACTGAAACAGTGGCCAATTTAGTGTTGGAGGTTTCATGGCTAAATTTGACCAGCCTGGTGGACAATCTTCATTGATTGCACATTCCACCAGTAAGAGCAGAGTGTGAAGGTTTAATTAGCAGAGTAACAGCACAGTTTTGCTTAAAATATTGCAATGCACACAACATTATGGATGACATATCAGAGTTCAAAAGAGGACAAATTGTTGGTGTGTGTCTCGCTGGTGCATCTGTGACCAAGACAGCAAGTCTTTTTGATTTATCAAGAGCATACCACTAATATTAGCATACCACCAAGAAGGACGGACCACATCCAACAGGAAAAACTGTGGACACGAGAGGAAGCTGTCTGAAAGGGATGTCTGGGTGCTAACACAGATTTTATAAACCTCACTCGTCCCGATGCCAAAAGTCGGTTTCAGTGGTGCCAGCAGCGAAAAATATTGGGCTGTGGACAACGTGAAACATGTATTGTTCTCTGATGAGTCCACCTTCACTGTCTTTCCCACATCAGGGAGAGCTACGGTGTGGAGAAGCCCCAAAGAAGCAAACTGTACCGCCCAGACTGTTGCATGCCCAGAGTGAAGCATGGGCGGAGTGGATCAGTGATGGTTTGGGCTGCAATATCGTGGCATTCCCTACTGTAGACCCAATACTTTTACTGTACTAGATGTACACTGCCAAAGACTACCGAACCATTCTGTTGGACCATGTGCACCCAGTGGTTCAAACATTGTATCCTGAAGGCGGTGCCGTGTATCAGGGTGATAATGTACCAATACAGACAGCAAGACTGGTGACAGAGTGGTTTGATGAACATGAAAGTGAAGTTGAACATCTCCCATGGCCTGCACACTCACCAGATCTAAATATTATCGAGTCACTTTGGGGTGTTTTGGAGGAGCGCGTTAGCAAACGTTTTCCTCCACCAGCATCACATAGTGACCTGAACACTATTCTGCAAGAAGAACGACTCAAAATCCCTCTGGTCACTGTGCAGGACTTGTATCTGTCATTCCCAAGATGAACTGATGCTGTATTGGCCGCAGAATGAGGCCCTACACCATACTAATGAATAACTGTGGTCTAAAACCAGGCGTTTCAGTTTCATTGTTCAACTCCTGTACATTTGCATTTGAAGTGGTAAAATATTGCAGATCCTCTATAATCCTACAGGTGGTGCTGTCTAAACTGCCCACATGTTTGCAGGTAGAACAGCATCCTGCGTGGTAGTTTTTATAAACCTTTAATAAAATGAATAAACAAAAAGACAATTAATATTGGATCTTGGATGTTTATAAAATTGTGATGTTTTACCGAATCTCACCACAAATCACTTTAACACATCGGTTGTCTCTCGACTGGCTGATCAGATAGGGTATACAGTACTGTGATGAGGCAAAAATACATTCCCAGTTGCCAGGCTGGGAGTATTACCAAGGTTTTTTTTAAATACATCAAAGTTTTTTCTAAAGCAAAATCTCATAGAGGAACGTCTGCCTACAGCTTTAACCCTTAGGAGTCTGAGGGTGTTTTGCGGCCCTGAAGAAGTTCTGACATGTCCTGACATTTGTATATTTTTCAGTTACTTATAAACATATAAATGTCTAAAGGCTAACTACACTGTATTCAGCACAAACTGGGCTACAGTAATATGTGAGAAGTATGTACATACAAGTTTGTATTTTGGAGAAAATAACAGTTATGCGTGATTATTGGAAACAACAAAAAATATATCACTGAAATAAGTTCACAAAACACATTCATAACATTTGTTTATATTTTTATATATTTTTTGTGGTTACCTGGATCTTATAGTCTAGAGTTTTTACTTTAAAATGATGTGATAATCATTTTGATCACTCATTCACATAAAACAATATATTCATTCACATTTTCTAAGACACTTTTTGTTTTGGAAAGGCCGTATGCAAGGAGGCGTGAATGATCATGAATAATGAATGCTCTACTTCACACCAGAGAAGACAAAGACCCGAATAATGATTTGCATAATGAGTCTTTCAGTCAGGTATGTGACAGGGAAATGCTAAAAGAAAATAATTTCAGGGCAAAAAAACATATAGTTTATTTAGAATACAGTTAACTGACGGGCAGAATAACTCACTCTTACACCCTATACATAACCTACTCACTTACATAGTGCAAAGAAAATGTTCAGGATTGAATGGAGACGGACAGACACAGATCATCTTATACACAGAAGGTACATTTATGGCATAAATATGGCTGTGCAAAAGAAAAAAGAAAAAAAAAGGGGGGTGTTTAGTCCACTCCTACACCACAGTCATACATCTTTGTGCCACATTCAAAAAGCAGTTCCTGTTTAACTGGAAACATAAGTGAACATTACATACCTGGCGTTTCCATTGTGTTTTTTGCCTCTTACCACACACTGCTTTACACTGCACACAGACCCTGTTACTAGCTGGAGCAACACTTCTGTAACCCGAGGTCAGTCCATGTGCTGGTTGTACACAGTCACAGGTACAGACAGATGCTTATTGTGTGTCCATCCACTTTAAAACGACCAAAATCCAGTTCCCTTCCATCCAGAATCCAGGGCCCTTGATTTCTATAAAACAGGTGGCTGATCATTTTCACTGTCACAACTATTAAAAAAAAAAGAAAAAAAGAAAAATACAACATGAGCATGATAAAGTACTGTACATCATCAATCACCATGCATAAAGACAACACAAGCTTTTGTATGTCATACAACAAATAAAAAAAGCGGGTGTCTTTTTATTCTTATATCAATAAGCTACATGAGGCTGTATTTTAGCCACCAGGAACTAAAGTGTCTGTGCTAAATAACATCATAGATAGCAGTGCCATAAGCTAACCAAAAACTGAACCAAATAGCTAGCGTAAGCTAAATGTATCCAAAACTGGGTAAAATAAATTGGAATATTTACACCACAGCTGATACTGACAACCATCACATAAGGCATTAGCTTAGCCACCGGGAGCTAGCAGGTTTGGGCTACGCTACATAAGGCAGTATGGTAGCCCGAATAGCAGTGTTTTCTACGTGCTACTAAAAACTATGTAGGTAAAAATAAAATGAGATGAGATTTATATGATCAGAATAAGGATTATATGAGATTTAATAACTCACCAATGGTAGCAGCTTGCTGGATTCTCCTCCTCCGGTGGAGCAAATACTCTTTAAAACACACCCGTTTCAGTGTTGTTCGGAATAAAAGATAAACTCCTCCCACCGTCCAGAACATTCCGTGGAGCTCCAGAAACCTGTACAGCGCGTCACATCTTCCACACGTGCAGGAAACTCACTGAATCTGTGTGTGCGTGCGTGCGCGCGTGGTCTTGCATGTAGCGTGCTTCTAAACTGTTTTCCCTGTGAATAGCATGTGGGCGTGTCCTGCCTCCGGTCATTATCAGATAATGAAGTGCCACGGAAAGACTGTGCCTCTCCTCAGATTCATACGGATTACATAAAATGAGAATATTTATTTCTTTTTATTTAACTGTCTTTATTTAGAAGTAGACCCTTTAAGCTATAAATAGATATATTTCTCTTGTCACAAGATATTCACGGAGACTGAGACGGCTGAAAGCGCACCCTGTTTATTTTCTTTCTTTTACAAAAGCACAATGTTTTGTTCATATAGTGAGTATATATAAATAAAAGTAGACCCTTTGCAGATTTAAATGATGTACTACACTTATATATATGATAAAATATGACTGGACATTTTAAGTTCTTTTTATGGTTACCAGAAAAAAAAAAGATGCATGTGGACCCGCCGGTGGCTCCGCCGACTCCTAAGAGTTTTAATACAGCGCACCTTATTCGCCAGTTAAGAACAACAGCGCAGGAATAATTCCAGTATGAGGGGAAACGAGGAGCTAAATCCTGTAAGTCGATCCTCACTCACCCACCTGTAGGAGAAGATATACTGAGACCTTTTCCCTCTCTGCAGAGACGACAAAGACTAAAAGCATCATCAGAGACCTTACGAGAGAAATAAAGAGCGGTTCCCAGTTCTGGCCGATGCAGCCCTTGTCTAAAACGTTCTAAAGCCCTTTATTTAAAAACGTTCCGTGCAGAGTTTCGGTTTGTTATAGCCTTGTTCCATGTGCTGCACCTTATCACAGGTGAGTATAGCACAACAGTCGTGTTTTAGATGTGTGAGAGCCGCTTGATGCTGGTTATGGAATGGAAAGTTTTTGCTCTTTAGTCGAGCATTGGCTGTTGAAAGTTAATTGAAAGCTTTAAATTAATGATACTTTCTCAGATATATATGATATTTGTGCACTGCTGATTAGAATACAGTAAGCCCCCGACTTACAAACATCTGAGTTACAAATTTCTGGAGATACGAACGGACCGCGGTTCTACTTCTGGTTCAAGAAGTCGCTCACGTGTATTATACAAAAAATAGTCACTGCGATGCACCAGATACCAATATTTACAATTATATACAATATTCTCAGTGTGTAAGTGAATATATGAATGTCTAAAGTGTGGTATATTGTACAGTGTGTGTGTGTGTGTGAGATGAGTCGGCCTCACCGGTTACAAAAAATCAGTCCGGAAGCGTGATGGTGGAAAATGTCTGTACTGTAAAGATGTCCAGATGGAGAATAATCCTAATTTCGGGAAATCATCAACGAGACAGAGTTCACAGTCCAATACAGTGGAAAACAGCGGGGGGGGGGGGGATTGAAGGATTCCAGGATTCCCCTCGCGATTTAAAGGCGCTAAGACAACACTGTTACATTTCAAGTGTGAGATTCATTTCCTTAGGTGTGGTTGCGGCTTTTGGCCACATGACGGCAGCGTGGGGGAAAGGGAACAGATTCAGTCATGTGGATTGGTTTGATTTACATTGTATATTCGTGTGAAAGACGTATAAGACTCGCACCTTCTGATCGATATCGGCTGCTTCTGATATCTGTGATGAGCCAAAAAACCCTGATCGGAGTACACCCGGTGGTAAATAACGTGATGTATTGTGTAACAGTGATGTGAAGGGATTCAGTACAGATTTACAACATGAGTTAAAGTGAAATATATTGAAAAAACTTTCTCCCAAACTTAAGAACTAAACACGTACATCCACTTAACACTTAGAGTAGAGTGCTTAAAATAAATGTTTTGATCCATGAAAAAAAAATGCTAACATTTGATTAAAATAGATTAGAAAAAGAAATAGAAATACATAAACACATACATAAGACTTAACAAAAAAGCGAATGCTCCCACTAACATACTTTTTCCCCCCTCAAGAACCCTCAGATCTAACATTGTCTAAACTTTCATAAAGAACAATTCATCTTGTGTTAAAACACATCTTTATATAAGCAACACGAACTCCACTGGCTGTTTGTTGATTTCCATGCTGATTTGCTGACTCAGATTGTTTTTACGTGACTCCCTCCGTCACAGCGCCGCACCGAGACTGGGAAGCACCTCGTCGTTCAAGAAGCTCTGCAGATCCGTCGAAGCATCGTCCAGATCGAGGCTGAGGAACTTCTCCACCACACGTTCACATCTGAGCACAAAGACTTAAACCAAAACCATGCCAAGCAAACTGAGGGGTTATTTACATGGCCAGTCATGAATGTGCACTCACTGGCCACTTCATTAGGTACACGTGCTCAATGCAAATGTCTAAAATCATAGCAGAACCTTAACGCATTTAGACATTCTTCTCAAGTTACAACAATTCTTGTTACAACCAAGGTGTGCCGAAGAGCATCTCCAAATGCACAACATGTCGAAAGCAGCTGAGCAACAGCAGCAGAAGACCACACTGTGTGTTGCTCCTGTCAGCTCAGAACAGAAAAACATGGGCTCAGACATCAGAAGATCAGAAAACCGTCGCCTGGTCTGATGAGTCTTAATTTCTGCTGCGACATTCAGATGGTGGAGTTGGAATTTACATGGAAGTACGGATCCGTCCTGCCTTGTACAGCATCACCGGTTCAGACCGGTGGTGGTGGTGTGATGGTGTGCGGGAGATCCTGTTTCTTGGCACACTTTGGGCCCTTTAGTACCAATGAGCACGGCTTAAACACCAGAGCCTACCTGAATATTGTTGCTGACCGCGTCCACCCTTTTAGGATAACGCACCATCTCACAAAGCTGAAATAATTTCAATCTGGTTTCTTGAACATGACGGTGAGGTCACTGTACACACACGGCCTCCACGGTCACCAGATCTCAATCCAATAGAGCGGCTTTGAACAGGAGATTCGCACCATGGATGTTCAGCAACATGTTGCCATGTCAATATGGATGAAAAAAAAAATTTTAAGGAATATTTCCAGCACCTTGATGAATCTGTGCCGTGAAGGATTATGGCAGTCCAGCCCGGTACAGTACAGCAAGTCCTCATCTTACAAACATTCCAATTACGAATTTTCACAGATATGAACAGACCTCGCATTACAAAATCGTGCAGTAGCTCACAGGTCTGCTGGACATAAATCACAGTTATGCTGCTGTGTGCTTACTGTAAAAAAAAAGGTGTCCCGATGGTGAACAATCCTAATCCAAATTCTCTAAAAAAAATTCCTCAATAAAACAGAGTTCACAATCCAAAACAGCTCTGAGACTAAATGGCCGCCGATGAAGCACAGAGCATTTAGCGTTGTCCTCCCTCCCCCCCAATCTTTCCCTCGGTCACTTTAAACGAGGTCAGCTGACCCTGCTGAATCACCCATCGCGATTTAAAGGCGCAGTCTCGCGAGAATATAATGCGGAACCAAAACACCAAACATTTTTTTTTATGCTTTACATTACGTACAGTATTCTTGTCAAAGGTGTTCGGACTTACGAACGAATCCGATTTACAAATGGGCAGGAACTCGTTCGTAAGTCGAGAACTTACTGTAATACTGTAGCAAGGTGTACCTAATGAAGTGGCTGAAAATATAATATATTTTGCCAAAAATTCTATATACATTACACTCTAGAATGGTTATTCCCCAAACTCGTCCCACATATTGTGTAGAAAATATCTGTTTGCTGCGGGATTTATGGTTTCCCTTCACTGGAACCTGTTCAGTCTAACCTGGTGAACAGTTCTTCACTGGAGGGCTGATCAATCCTCTGGATGGTCTTCCCTTTTCTGTACAAATCTGATACCTGTATAGATATAACAGCAATAGTCAAACTTATGTACACATTATATATATAAATTAACTCCTGCTGTATCACCTGCTCTCTAAACAGCGACCTGTGATTGACAGAGTGGTTTAAGAAAGCATAGGGCACACACACACACACACACACACACACACACACAACCACACACAACCACACACAACCACACACAACCACACACAACCACACACCTCCACTCCTCTCTGAACCAGGGCAGGGGGAAGGCCAGCAAGCGTGGCGATGTTAGCGGCGTAGCTGGACTGACAAATCCCTTCCTTCAGCTGGTAGAGAAAGATCAACTCCCCTCCGTCCACAGTGGTCTCTAACGTCTGTCAGGAATGACACACTCTCAGCGTACTCTTTACAAGAGCGTATTAACAATTACACGTGCAGTTAAAACATGCTCCACATGATGTAGTACTGATACTGACCAGCAGGGAGAGCAGTGGAGAGCGAGGCAGGAGGTCCAGCTGCAAGACGCTGTGGAAGTTCGTAGCTAGAAATACGATTGGACACTGAGGGGGAGATCTGTTTAACCAGTGATTCAGACACGCAGCAAGGAGCGACAGTCCGTCCACCTGTGTGTACACAAACACACACACACAAAACCACACATACACACACACAGGACAATCATTACTCGAATCCTGGCATTTTTGTTTTTGCGTTGTTGTTTTTTTTAGATTTCTACACTCACAGTATTGGTTCCTTTCCCAAACTCGTCCACTAGCACGAGGGACATCCCGGAGCTGTAGTTCAAAGCCTGAGCCATCTGTACATTAAAGAGTGATCAGCACTTAATTACCGAGCGATCGATTAGTCCTGAGGGGAAAAAATCCGTTGAAGGAAAAAAACATTGTGGGGAAAAAAAAAAAAAAAACAGACATGGGGGGAAAAAAATGTAATAAATTTGAGAGGTCTTTATATTTAAGCCAAGCTGAAAATAAAACTCAGTAATTCTCTTCATGCCTGTTTAACAAAGCATGTGTAACTCTAATCTGAGATCTATCTTGCCAGTTTGCTTCTTCTTCTTCTTTTATTTTTATTTTTTAAGTTTGCAGCCAGCTTTTAGGTGCATTAGGGACACTCACTGGACTGGATCGGTAACACGCTCCTTCCTGGTGAAGGATCAAGTTTGGCACTAGTGCCACCTGCTGAATTAAATTGATAAAGCTAAAGAGTCAAGTTTTGCGAGACCTCGCAAAAATTATGCAAAAAAACAAACAAACAAAAAACAAACAAACAAACAAAAAAAAAAAACTGGAGAAAAAATTTTTAAAAAACGGGACATGGGACCCAAATCAAGTTTTGTGAGGTCTCGTTAAAACGTAACTTTTTTTCATGTTTCCTTTTTTTCCCCCAAAAAATTATCCCACCCATGTCCCTTAAGAGGCTCAATAGATTAACGATCAATTACTTTTAAAGATCTAAGAGTTGTACCTGGTTTAAATCGATCATGAAGGTGCTCAGGCCCACAGACATGGACTCGCGACTCTGCATGCGTGTGAAGATGCCATCTACAAGGCCGATCTCCGCCTCTTTCGCGGGGACGTCGGAGCCGATCAGAGCCATGAACACGATCAGACCCACCTGCATCGATCAGCACGAGTGTGTTAGAGGTGCCGACTCTCTGCTTCTCTTTATTTTAAGGAGACAGCACACATTAACCTTTAACCTAAATGTCCAGAGCATATATCTGTATTCTGATAAATTATTCTATGATACCAAAATGAGAAATAAGTTCTAGCATCTTAAATATGTTGATATGATATGGTGCTGGGTCTTTGTGTTTTTTTTTTTTTGTTTTGTTTTTTTTTGTTAAAATGAAGTAAAAATCATTCTTGGAAGCTGTATGTAAAAAGTTTAAGAACCTTTGGTGAATAGTATACATAACCACACTCTGGTTATATTAAACTTTCTCTCGGCCTCACTGTCTTATCACTGCTCTCCGTTCAAGTCTCCTGTCTCCCCGGTCACTGCTGTGCAGGTGTGTGTGAATGTGTTACATCAGTTCATGTGTTACTGCAGTGCGAGTCAAAATGGACGCCCACTTGTGATTTACATGAAAGAAGAGCAGACATGCAGGGATTCGTTATTGTCTTTTTTCTGGTCTGAGGGTGTACCTGGTGCTAAAACAACTCACAGAAGAGCATAAACAGAAGTGTTTGTATATCTGCAAACAAAATTCAGAGAGATGCTCTAAGGAAGGTGAAAGTTTCTTAAAGAGAATCATTACTGGTGACGAGATGCAATCATCACTACGAGTACGGGACGGAAACATCCTCAATTACTGACCGAGAAAAAGTTCAAAAGTCGACTATCAGCTGGGAAATTAATCAACGCTTACAGTTTTCGGGGATTCTCATCTAGAGGGCCAGAAGTATTGGAACAGTATCAAGAAAAAGGTTCAGCAATCAACAGTGCTCGTTACAGTGAAACGCTTATTGAAGAGCTGAAGACTAAACTTCGGATTAAACACAGAGGAGTGATATCGTGATAACACACTTCTGCACATACGGTCGACACTCTGAGGTGTTAAAGCATCCTCCCTATAGTCCTGATCTCCCTTCATCAGACTGCCACCTGTTTGGAAGATTCACTTCTGATGAAGACAGCGGTGCATTCGTGGCTCACAGCTCAGGCCAAAATATTTTTTAATAATGGAATACGAGAGCTTGTTGACAGCAAGGAGGTTTTTATGTATGTAAATTATGTATTTGTCTTTTCTAAAAGTTAAATAAAATAAATCCTACAGCCAGAGTGTGGATCAGTTTTGACTCGCCCTCTTAGTTTAGTACATTCAAAATACTCACCAGCAATTCCAAAATCGGGCTCTCTCCCACCCATATTTAAAATTACGGTACATAAATATACAGTATATTCTAAGCTTTATTTACTCCGAAATTACTATAATTCTATATAAATTTGAGCAGATAGATAGATATCATTGACTGATAAAGAAACATCAGCTAGAATGATGATCCTTTTTTGTTCCAGTTGGTGTTTTATGTTATGCTGTATACCTGTTTTAGGTAGATGCTCTTGCCGGAGGAGTTCGGTCCAGTTATGACTTTCACTTTTCCCTCAGTGTCAGAACAAACGCAGAGATTTGATACGAATACAGGAGTGCAGAGCTCCACAAGAGGATGTCTGAGCCAAAAGGAAAAACATATACGACACAATTTCATTTACAGGCAACGGAAAACTGATGACTTATAGTTAAATCAGATGAATTTGTTTATTTATTATTATTATTTTTTATATAGCATCTGCAATACTGTGCTAATTTAAAAGGTAGAATTTTTCCCCCTCCCCTTACTACTGTTTGTGTAACCTGCTGGTGCTGTAACGCAAAAACTTCCCTCACAGAATCAATAAAGTATACTGTACTGTATCTATCTATCTATGAAGTGAACTACAGTAGTATGATGAAGGAGATCTGATTAAACAGATACATGAACCTCTTTTCCTCTGGTATTAGTAATAACTAACTACGTATTATCTGAAAATAAATAAATAACTACAGTGCTTTAAAAAAAAAAAAGTATTCGACCATTTTTCCAGATTTTGCAGATTTTTTATTTTACTTTATTTTTTTCTTTACATAAGCGTCACACTTAAATCCGATTGAGATGCTGCGTCATGTGTCAAGAGGCCGCTCATGTTTGAAAACCCTCCGATGTGGCCGGATTAAACAAATTCAGAAAAGAAGAGTGGGTCAAAAATCCTCCACAGCGATGCGAGAGACTAGCAGGTTATCGTGAACGTCTGACTGCAGTTGTTGCCTCCAAAGGTTCCGCAACAAGATATATTTGGTTTAGGGGCCATTACTTTTTCACATGAAGTCATCATTTAAAAACTGTATTTTGTATTTAATCATGTTGTCTATATTAAAATACTCAATTAAGTGTGACAAATATGCAAAAAAAATGTTATCTACATATATATATTTGTTTGACGTAGCTTCCTGTTGGACGTAGCTTCCTGTTTTTCGTATTGTTCCCGCGAAAGTTTCCTCGTCTGTTTGGAACAGCGTTTTAGATTATATTTTGTTTAGTTTTTTATAATTATATATTTTTCCCGTTTTTACGCTTTAATACTACTGGACTTTATCCGATTTTTGCACTTTTTGGGAGAACGTGCGTATCATCTGACCAACAACAAGCGAACCCATCACCAAATAATCACAACTCCGGCACAAAGGTACGTTATCATGTCTACCATTCAGCTCGCTCAGTGTGTGGAGTGCAGGATGTTTAGACATTCTTCCTCCGTCATTAGTGATAATTTTATTTGTGATAGGTGTGTGTTAGTTAGCACCCTGACGGAGAAGATAGTAGCATTAGAGGAGCGCATCCAGACTTTAGAGAGGGTTAGAGAGCACGAGAGCAGCGTTAATCTTGTAGCGGAAAGTCTGGGTGCCACAGGTGGAGATAATCAGCCCCCGACTCCGGCAGTAGAGCCCTCACAGCGGGGCGAGTGGGTGACGACTCGGCGGCATACTCGTTCAGCCAAAGCTAACGCTAAGGCTAGCCCACCGGAGCACACCTCTTCTGCGCTTCACGTGTCCAACAGGTTCGCTGAGAAACCTGAAAGAGCTCTGGTTATAGGAGACTCTATACTGAGACATGTGAAATTAGCCAGGCCTTTAGGGGCGCCAGCGGCAGTGGTCAGGTGTATCCCGGGAGCCAGAGCACCGGACATAGCAGGTAATCTTAGGGCTCTAGGTCAGCATAGGTTCTCTAAGATAGTGGTACATGCTGGAGCTAACGATATACGCCTTCGTCAGTCAGAGGTTAGTAAGAGTAACTTTACAGAGGTGTTTAAAATAGCGAAGGCGATGTCCGAAGAAGTAGTTTGCTCTGGTCCCATCCCAATGAGACGTGGCGACATAGCTTACAGCAGGTTATGGTCGCTGAACCGCTGGATGTCCAGGTGGTGCTCCGAAAACAACGTGGGCTTCATAGACAATTGGAAGACCTTTGAGGGCAAAACTGGCCTGTTAGGGCGGGACGGTGTCCATCCCACTCGGGAAGGTGCTGCTCTCATTTCTTGCAGTATAGCACATAGTCTCAGAAGAGGCCTAGTTAATCGGTGACAATCCAGAGCCCAGGCCAGGGAGCAGACAGACAGGCTAAACCAACCGTCTGCTAGCTGCAGAGAGTCGTCACTCAGGGTACATCATATTGAGACTGTGTCTGTTCCCCGAGCTAAACATAAATTTAGAAAGACTCAGAAAGTCTGTTTTAGTAATTTAATTAACATAGATACCACAAACTCAGATCACACTGAATGCGCAGCCGGCACCTCTGATCTGAAGCTAGGACTGTTAAATATTAGATCTCTCGCATCTAAAGCAGTTCTTGTTAATGAAATTATCACAGATCAGGAGTTTGATATATTATGTTTAACAGAAACCTGGATTAAACAGGACGAGTATGTAGCTCTAAATGAAGCTAGTCCTCCTGGATACAGCTACATACACCAGCCTCGGCTAACTGGTAGAGGAGGAGGAGTCGCAGTTATTTATAACAATAATCTGTCTATCGTACAAAAACACAGTTTTAAATTTAATGCATTTGAAGTTCTCTATAGTAACATAAAGTCAGCTCAGTCGATCCCGCTAATCATCATTTACAGACCCCCAGGGCCGTACTCGGAGTTTCTCTGTGAATTTGCAGATTTCCTCTCAAACCTTGTTGTTTCTGTAGACAAAGCGTTAATTGCTGGAGACTTTAATATTCATTTTGAGAATCCAGAAGACCCTCTGAGAACAGCATTTATGTCCTTACTGGACTCAGTAGGAGTAAATCAGTGTGTAGTAGGACCCACTCATAAAGCAGGTCACACTTTAGATTTAATATTATCCTTCGGATTAATTATAGGAAATATAACCACAATTCCACAGTCTGAAGTTATCTCAGATCACTACCTTGTCTCGATTAAAGCGTGTTATAGTAATAATGTATGCAGCACAGCACCGCGCTTCCACCTTAAACGTACATTTACATCAAATACCGCACAGAGCTTTATCAATAATCTTCCAGAATTATTAACTTTGATTGGATCGCCATCTGACTTCACAGAACTCGAACAGGCGAATGAATATCTAGAGTCAGCACTTCGTTATAGCTTAGATAATGTAGCTCCAGTTAAAAGGAAAATGATTAGAGATAAGAAACTCGCTCCTTGGTATAATGACCACACCCGTGCTTTAAAACAAACCACTCGAAAATTCGAACGTAAATGGCGCCAAACTAAATTGATAGTATTCAAAATAGCTTGGAAGGAGAGCATCCTGAACTATAAAAAAGCTCTCAGTGATGCTAGATCAACGTATCTCTCCACTCTTATAGAAAATAACAAAAACAACCCGAGATTTTTATTTAATACCGTAACTAACTTAACTAAAAACAAGACCACTGCAGAAATCTCCACAACAACATCATGCAGTAGTGAGGATTTCATGAACTTTTTCAATAATAAAATCATAAATATTAGGCAAAAAATTCAGGCTTTGAAAACAGACAATTTAAATAAATCAGATGATCTAATCACATCACATCAGAACTTAGAATACTTTACTCCCCTTGAAGCGAGGGAACTAATTTCACTCATCTCTTCTTCAAAATCGTCAACCTGTATATTAGATCCTATACCGACACATTTTCTCAAACAGATAGTACCAGCAATAATAGAACCCCTGTTGAAAGTAATTAACTGTTCACTCAGTAGTGGGTATGTCCCCAAATCCTTTAAATTAGCCGTTATTAAACCGCTAATCAAGAAACCTGACCTTGACCCCTGTCTGCTTTCTAATTACAGGCCGATATCAAACCTTCCCTTTATCTCCAAGATTTTGGAAAAGGTAGTATCACAGCAGCTATGTTCACATCTACACAGAAATAGCATAAATGAACTGTATCAGTCAGGATTTAGGCCTCATCACAGCACAGAGACAGCACTTGTTAAAGTAGTAAACGACCTCCTATGGGCCTCTGATCAGGGTTGCGTCACTATACTTGTGTTACTGGACCTCAGTGCAGCTTTTGACACCATTGATCATAGTATTCTCCTTCACAGATTAGAAAAGGTAGTAGGAATTAAGGGAACTGCCCTCTTGTGGCTCAGATCCTATTTGACTGATCGTTATCAGTTTGTAGATCTAGATGGTGACCATTCCTCATGTTCTCAAGTGGAGTTTGGTGTTCCACAGGGCTCAGTTTTAGGCCCACTGCTTTTTTCCCTTTACATGCTTCCTCTGGGCAACATAATTCGTAAACATGGTATTAGTTTTCATTGTTATGCTGATGACACACAATTATATGTCTCAGCAAAACCAGATGAGAAAAACCAGTTTGCTAAAATCGAGCAGTGTGTGCAGGATATACGAGATTGGATGTTAATTAATTTTCTTCTGCTTAATCCTGATAAGACAGAAGTTCTGGTCATAGGACCACAAGTAGCTAGAAGTAAGCTTTCTGATCACACTGTAACTTTAGATGGCCTTTCTGTTCCATCAAGTGCAACAGTAAAAGACCTCGGTGTGATTATAGATTCCAGCCTTTCGTTTGAAGCTCATGTAGATAATATCACCAGGATAGCTTTCTTTCACCTTAGAAATATTGCCAAGATAAGAAACATATTGTCACTAAATGATGCAGAAAAACTAGTTCATGCTTTTATCACGTCTAGGTTGGACTATTGTAACGCCTTACTGTCTGGTTGTTCAATTAGGTGTATAAACAAGCTTCAGTTAGTACAGAATGCAGCAGCGAGAGTCCTCACTAAAACCAGAAAATACGAGCACATCACCCCTATCTTATCTACACTGCATTGGCTCCCTGTGAAATTTCGCATCGATTTTAAGATACTACTTTTGACATTTAAAGCACTAAATGGTCTCGCGCCACAGTATTTGAGTGAACTGTTAGTGTCTTACGATCCGCCACGCCTACTTCGATCAAAGAATGCAGGCTGCCTGTCAGTACCACGTATTATTAAAACTACAGCAGGGGGCAGAGCTTTTTCTTACAAAGCCCCGAAGTTATGGAATAGTCTTCCTATTAATGTTCGGGACTCAGACACAGTCTCAGTGTTTAAGTCTAGGCTAAAAACCTATTTATTTAGCCAAGCATTTTTGTAAATAGATTAACCTTAGGTAAAGGAGCAGATCTGGGGGACTCATAGACGTAGAGTATTCTGGTGAACTGGTATGTTTAGATGCTGTCCTCCCCACTCTCATTGTTCACTCAGGTTTGTTGACGGTGAGGTGATTGGTTGCTTTACATCTCAGGGAGCCCTCATGTTTGTGTTTCCTTCTGGCTCTCCCTTTTAGTTATGCTGTTATAGTTAGTCCTGCCGGAGTCTCTGCTTGCACTTTGCACTAAATATACATTCACCTATACATGTTGACTGTGACCATACCTAACTGCCATCTCTCCTTATTTTCTGTTCTCTCCTTTTCTGCTCTCTCCTCTCTCTCTCTCCCCCTCTTCTTTCCCTCTCTCTGTCTCTCTGTCGAGCTATACATGTCACTCCTGAGTTGCCAGTGATCCAGACCCCTCTGCCCTCTGGAGCCGTCTAACCCATCCTGGAGTCCTGCTTCTGGTTGGAGATCTCGTCGCATGGATGCCCCGTGTGGTCTGCCTGGATTCGTATGGTGGCTGGGGATGGTTTCCATGAAGACTGTCCTGTCATCGAGTGATGCTCTGGGGACCTGTGACTTCAGTTGTTCGATAACTCAGGACCGGAATCTCCTACAGTCTACCTGAGCCTCCGGGAACAAACTGGACTCATTTTTATTTTTAAAACATCTCCTGTTATACTGAACTTCCAGTCTTACACATTATTATGCTGATCAATTCCTGCTATCCGTTATCACCCAGATGAGGATGGGTTCCCTGTTGAGTCTGGTTCCTCTCAAGGTTTCTTCCTATTACCATCTCAGGGAGTTTTTCCTTGCCACCGTCGCCCTCGGCTTGCTCATCGGGGACAATCTTGTCATTTTGATTCATATACATTGCATAAAAACTTACTTCTTTTTATTGTGTAAAGCTGCTTTGCGACAATGTCAATTGTTAAAAGCGCTATATAAATAAAATTGACTTGATATACAGTGGAACCTTGGATTACGAGCATAATTCGTTCCAGAAGCAGACTCGTATTCCAAAACACTCGTAAATCAAAGCAAATTTTCCCATAATAAATAATGAAAACTCAAATTATTCGTTCCACAACTTAAAAAAATGAATACATAAAAATAATTAATACATAAAGTAAAAATAAAACAAATAAACCTGCATTTTACGTTTAAAAAAAAAGTAACAATAAATCCCAACAGATAAGTGTTTCCGTTTGTGTTCGTTCGGTTTCCAAGTCAAAATTTATTAAAAATCTTTGCTCGTCTTGCGGAATGCTCGCAAACCAACCGTGTTACTCGCAATCTGAGGTTCCACTGTATATATATATATATATATATATATATATATATATATATATATATATAAATATATAATATATACACACACACATATATAATATATATATATATATATATATATATATATATATATATATATATATATATATATATATATTCTCCCCTTCTTACACACACGCTCACAACCACACACACAGGGTCAGCTAGAAAAATATATACACCATTTAGGAAAAGAAAAATAGTATGATGTATATTACATTAATATAACTAAGGGGGCAAATACTTTTTCACAGAACGGTACAACGCCCCAGAGCAGACCCCTGTGGCACACCACATGTTTTTCTGAGGTGTAGCAGTGTTACCGGGCGTGTTGCAGGTTCAGTGTGCAGCGCTCGGTGTACGCGGGTGAGCAGTAGCCGTACTCCTGAGACGCCTGGGCCAGAGACATGAGGCAGTCCAGCTCGGCGTACAGCGCTAAGATCCTATGGAGGCAGCTGCTGCGCTGCAGGATGGTGGTCTGGAGCTGAGTCATCACCGCCGTCTCCATGTCTGAACCGTGGAAAAAATAAATAAATAAATAAATGAAATCAATATCTCAATATGTGAGAGCAGTTTAGGAATACAATCTGAAATTAGTACTCATGCTGTCATTTAACCATGATGAGAGTTTTGAGGTTTTTTCCTTTTAAAAACAGGATGTCAGAGTGAAGATGTGTTGAAAACGCCTGGCTGATTCACACAATACCTAAAGGTGTTTGGTATAGCTGAATCGAAACAAATGCAGATCTGAAGAAACCTGGAAGCAAGTTTAGATATTTAAGAGAACAATTCAAGTTTTTTGGACAAACCCAAGTTTATGAGATTCTCAATGCTGCCTTTAACCAAACCTGTCCAGCAGAAGAAGAAAAAGGAGAAGCAGAGGATCATCAAGCGTATTGGCTGGGTCATGAAGACGGAAAGTGAAGAACAAAATTGAAGAAATTGAGGTTAAAGCTTTCAAAGTTCGGAGGAAGATGTTTTAGTGCCGTGTCGTCCGAACTTTGGAACCACCTTTAAGCTGAAAAACACCTTCCTCTTCTTTTGAACAGACGTAGGTAAAGTCGATGAGGAGAAATTCTTCACTGATGATAAACTCTGAATCTGATCTCCAAACTTAACTGCATCACTAAACGACTGCCAGGTTTGTTTATATCTGTTTGTTTGACACTGATAAGTCTGATCTGTTTTGAGTCCGGCTACGAGTCCAGTACCAACAGACCGGGGAGTGCGAGTAGACGAGCTCAGGTAAACATGGTGGACCTAATCCATGTAGAAGAATGGCTGAGGGGAACTGATACAGGACAGGTTTGTTTAGAAGGAGAGAGGTTCTAGCTGACGAGTTTGAATGTTGTAATGCTGGGTATTTTCAGGAATTCCAACAATGAAGAAGAGTTACAATACACAAAATGGGAGGTGCAAAGATGTGCAAATGTTTCTAGGGGGAGAAAAAAAAATGCGTTTTTTGATCAACATCCTAACGTGGAGTTGAAAAGAGAGCCGATGGTTGTGACAAACTGATGAGAAAGATAGAACAGCCACGCCTTCAATCCTCATTTACATTTACAGTACGTTTAGGCATTTGGCAGACGCTCATATCCAGAGCCTCATGGACAGTTTTGATGTGATGAATTAAGGCTCAGTGCTATAGAGTGAGATACACCCAGGTGGGCGGAGCATATACCGGTCATTTAATCAGACTGACACATGACTAAAACGGAAAGAATGATTATGAAATAAATTAAAATGTCCTTTTTATTTTAATAGCAATATAATAGAGAGAGAAAAAAAAATCTCTGAGACCTATTTTAATTTTCTTAGCTCACCTCTGATGTCACAGTGCAGGTCTCCCAGCATGTTGTCCAGCTCTTTAGTTCTGGTGGTGCGGTAATGAAGCCGGTCCTCTGACATAAACTGGATCGATTGCAGAAATAAACAACAAATTGTAGAACTTTTTCCTGACGTACAGATTTTCAAATCCAAAGATTTTTCAAAGTTCTCCACCTTCATTCACTCACAATAAAATCAAGACCCTCGATCTCAAAGTTCTCCTTCTCCACCATACCAGGGAGCCGAGGAACAGACAGGAGGAATCCGATCTGCAAGATGAAAAACCATTCAGAAACATTCAGAAAAAAAAAAAGAAAAAAAAAAACAGTTTAAGGTAAGAAAATGAGATCAGATAGATAGTAGACCAGAGGGATGTAAATGACGCTGCAGGAGGCAAAACGAGGGTCCAGATTCTCCAGCTCGGCCCTCGCGACATCCGTCAGGAAATCTGACAAACCCATCATCCTTCTTTTCTCTGAGATGAAGAATAAAACTCTTTTCAAGTCTTCATAGTTTATGATGTTTTTATTTTAAGCTATGAACATTACCTCAACAAGAACACATTTATAATTCTGATAACATGGGTATGATATTTTTCAGCAGCTTCTGCGTTTTTTTTTTTTATTTAAAAAGGCCAATATTAAGGTTCTTAAAAGCCAAAAATGTAAATGTAAATAATAATTTATTAAATATTCTTCAGGTGAAAAATATTTTACATTCCGTAGCACAATAGCATATTTTTCACTGAACACCACCACACCACATTCTCTTCAACCTTCAGGCACAAGTGACCCATTTTGGATTTGAAACGGAAATTTGTGTTATGTGAAATCATACAAATAAGACGAGAGCTCAAGTGAGACTTGTGACGAAATTTCTGGTGAATGAAGTTGTAAAACCGATTTCGAAATGAAGTTTCCAGAAGACTTCAACCACAGTATAGTGATGAGACTCTAACTGCAATGCAAACTTTTCAAAGAAGGCCGGGCGTCCGTGAATGACGACCCTTGACTCACTTGCACTTTACAGGAAATCGGCTGGGAGTTAACGCCATGTCCCCCGTATAGTCCCCCTGACCTCGCTCCAAGACATTCCTGCATGTTTGGGGCATTTAAGGAGTTCCTGGGAAGCCAGCGTTTTAGACGTGAAGCAGACAGGCAGTCCGATCACAGCTCCGGTGTATTGAGAAAACGTTCTACCTTGATGGGGTCCAAGCACTAATGGAACACTTGTATAAGTGCATTAGTGTAGCAGGGGATTATATAGAGAAATAAAGAGAAATAAGAGAAATAAAGGGAGTTTTTTCTCTCAGAACTGTTCTGTAATTCTGCACAACCAGAAGTCCCTTCTGTGCAGTGGGAGAAGGAGGCATGGAGTGTCGTGTCATGTGACATCATCAGATTGAGTCACTAAAACCCTTTATTATCATCAGTTTGATTTCATATGAATTCATCCTACGCTACATGCTGACGCGGTTTATATCGAGTCATGATAACGCACTCTCGTCGATGACGGGGTCGATGTTCGGCTTGATGGTGAAGCGATTCTCAGCCAGACTTGCTTCAAAGTCCACCTACAAATATAAAAACAGACCATAAGAAATAAACATCGATTAAACAGATAATAATAATAATACATTTTATTTGTAGGCGCCTTTCATGACACTCAAGGACGCCTTACATACCGTAAAAAAAACATACAAAAATGGACACAAATTAAAAACAATATGCATACAATAGTGTTAAAGGTATGTCTGCCTGACGAGATGTGTTTTTAAACGGGATTTGAAAACAGTGATAGAGTTACTGTTACGGATATGAAAAGGTAGTAGGTTCCACAGGTAGGGGGCAGCGTAGCTAAAAGCTCGAGATCCCATGGTTGCCAAACGCGTACGAGGAAGAACCTGGTTTAGTGATGATAATGATCTCAGATTTCTAGAAGGAGTATACAGTAGGTTAAGAGAAGATCTGTTAAATTTGACGGAGCCAGGTTATGTAATGCCTTTTAAACGAGAAGCAGAATTTTATAATGTATGCGCTGTTGGACAGGAAGCCAGTGTACCTGTTGAAGAACAGGAGTTATGTGGTCCATTGAAGGAGTTCTAGATAGTACAGGTAGTCCTAGACTTCGAGCAAATCAGACTTTTGAACGTACTCCCGGAGCAGAACTTGTTCATAAGTTTGACAATGTGAGTCTTGTATGCCTTTAAGACGAATATACAACGCAAAGCATACCAGTCCACTTGACTAAATCTCTGCCACACACACAAAATGTGGCCAAAAACCATAACCCTACCTAAGGAAATGAATCTCACACAAATGTAACAGTGTTGTCTCAGCGCCTCTAAATCGCGAAGGGAATCCCGGACGTCATTTAGTCTCGGAGCTGTTTTCCACTGTATTGGACTGTGAACTCTGTCTCGTTGATGATTTCCCCAAATTAGGATTAATCACCATCAGGACATCTTTACAGGACAGACGTTTTCCATCATCGTGCTCCCGGACTGATTCATTGAAACGGGTGAGGCTGACTCATTTCTTCCCCACCAACACACATGCACGCACAATACACCGGACTTTGGATATTTTATACATTCACTTACACTAAAAAATATTATATATAATTGTAGGTATTGGTATCTGCTGCACTGCAGTGTCTGTTTCTTGTACAATACACGTGAGCTACTTCGGGGATCAAACGGCGGTCTGTTCGGAAAATTTCTGCGGAAATTCGTAACTCGAATGTTCCTAAATCAGGGACTACCTCTGTATATAAAATGACCACGTGGGCGCTGAACTCTGGAACTCTGGAGTCTCACCACTTTGCTGATGAGCGTAGCGATGTAGTGCAGATCGTCTGTGAGTTCCTCACTGATCTCCTGAAAGAGCTGGACGCTTTGAGGGAGAGAGCGTACAGAGTCTCTGATCCCCACTGCGCTATACACCGTCTGTATACATGTAAAATACATACAGAACAGGTTATTAGTGTATAAGGAGGAACGGTCTGTATTAACTGTGGTAGCAGAGAAGAGGAAACGACCTTGTAGAGATTCTGCCAGTCGACCACTTTGATGTTAGACAGAGACATTCTGTGTAGCAAAACCTGATTTAAAAAGCATACGAAAGATAACAAAGATAACATTTTCTTGGGAGGGGGGGGGGGGAACATGGCTATAAAGACAAGTGACAAACTACTGTACGCCAGACGACTCTTTAGTGTTCGAGTACCGGAATGTTCTTAATGTTGCGCAGGAAGCTCTGCAGCGTGTTCATGATGTCCGAGTTTTGAGGAGAGGTGAAGAACCGAATCACCTCCTGTCTTCTCCGTAACACTCTCATGTCTCTGGTGGGTCTGTGAAACCACTGTCTGGAAGTAACGAGTGAGAAGAAATCAACAGAGATGTCCTGAAGCTCCTCAAAACGTCTTATTGTCTCGATTCTCTAAAATTCCGTACGGTAGTTTTATTATTTATCTAGTTGTAGATCACATTAGGATGAGAGAGAGAATAAAAAATGTGAGAAACTTTACCGTAGGAGTCGGGAGCCAAACTTGCATCGGCAGCGATTCAGGATTCCTGTAGCATACACGCAGAATTACACATGCAAGTGTTCACGCACAAAAATATGATCATAATATTTGAATAGTGACACTAATATTTTGTTGGAACACGTTTTGCTTTGATTTCGGTCTTGACATTGTTATGACGATCTTGTGCAATAGCACAACATTTATTTCCGTCCAAGATCTTGTGTTGATGATGTGGGAGTCGGACCGCTGCATAAAGTCTTCTCCAGCACATTATAAAGATTCTCAAAAGGGTTACAGTCTGGACTCAATCGTAACCCAAGTGTGAAAATAATGTCTTATGCTCTCTGAAGCACTCTTTTACAATGAATCCTGGCATGACCATCTTGGAATATGGCACGTGCCATCAGGGAGGAAGAAAGGCTCCATGGATGTGATGACCTGGTGATTCAGTACATTCTGGTCGTCATGTGACTTCATTTTATCTCCAACCTTCATTTTGTCTCGAACCTGAGCGACTGAAGCAACCCCAGATCATAACACTGTCTCCAGAGGCTTGTACAGTGGACACTATGCATGATGGGAGCATCGCTTCATGTTCTTCCCTTCTCACCCTGACACGCCCATCACTCTGGAATAGACTCAGTCTGGACTCATCAGGTCACATGACCTTTTTCCATCGCTCCAAAGTCTGATCTTTATGCTTCATAGCAACCTGAATTATTTTTTTCTGATTAGCGTCAAACTGATAAGCAGTTTTATTAAGGCTACACAGCTGTTTAGTCCCAGTCCTTTGAGTTCTCTTGCATTGTGCGTATGGAGATGCTCTTACTTTCACTATTAAATATAGTCCAGAGTTGTACTGTTGTTTTTTTTAATGATTTGATTTCACCAAATATTTTTCTCCCATCATGCTCGTTCAGGATGTTTCTCCGACCACATTTCTTCCTCGAACATGATGAGTCCGGGTTTTAATAATGTGTTTTTCAGTTCTTAGCCAAGTTGTTTCTTTGCTTGATGCAGGACAATAATTTGACCCTTCTGAAGCGGAGTGACATCTCTGCCACGCCCACAGGATGTGTCTTCTGTCATGGTTGTTTAAGAAATAAGAAGCTCCTCACTGCGTCAGTTCGGGTTAAATAACTTGTTGAACCATATTAATCACTGCAGTAATTATCCAGTGGAAGTCTCCCAACTATTAGCTTCGTTAAATCCAGGTGGCGACTTTTTCTTTTTGTTAGTGTTCCATTCCTTTCTTTCGCTGTACGCCATCATCTCTGCTCAAGAATTTCACACTCCATAGCGTGCGGCGATCTTACCTCGCTCCTGAACAGCCACGCGGTCAGCCATGGTGGTTTATGCCACGGCCGATGCCTGTACTACCGATGCGGGAAACATGAACTCCTATTTACTGTCGCCTATTAGGAGACTGTTTTTATGCTTCTCGTGACACTATTCACTAGTTAATTTTCACCCACCCTTTAGATGAAATATGACTTATACCCAGGGCACGATTTGAGGGGGGGGAATGCGGGGGATTCTTAGCAAATCTGAATTCAATATTGTAACGCGCTGCTCACAGGCTCACGCAAGTTTGTGTCATTTTTCGCTCTGTTCGCATTTTCGCAACGACCAAAAGAACAGTTCAAGCACAGCTTTTGACATATTTCAAAAAGAAGAGAACTAAAAGTATGATACATGCGCACAAATCCTCTCAGCGGAGACGGGATGAAAACAAAGGATTCAGTTTAACAGGGGAGTTTTACAAACGACTGACAGCTTTAATGATTATAAAAGACGAGTTCTTTATCCAATTTGTGTAATTTCATTCTCAGTTCAAAGAAGAGGTTTTGTTTTTTCATTAGAGTTTGTGCTTGTGTACAGAAGGGTCAAAAATAGATTTTTAAATCCCATAATAGCAATCTGATGATTTGTGTGTGTATGTGTGTGTGTGTGTGTGTGTGTGTGTGTGTGTGTGTGTGTGTGTGTGTGTATGTGTGTGTGTGTGTGGGTGTGAGAGAGAGAGAGAGAGAGAGAGAGAGAGAGAGAGAGGTGCATATTCATACAAAACTACAGTACTATTAATACAGTATTTAATTATATATAAATTATATAAAATATATAATTATTTAATTACTAATGTTTATGTAGATTTTTATTCAGCTCTTTATAATCCTCCCCAGATAAAAGCCATGGAAAGGATCAAATGATAGTTGACCCCCCCGGGAAAAAAAAACACAACCCTAAAAAATACTTGACCCCACCGTCCCCCTTGATTTTGTTTATTTATTTATTTTTTACAATTCGACCGCTGCATATACTGTACTTATATAGTTGCTTTAGGATGTATTGATGCCTCTGAGAGCAACCTGAAAGCCATTATATTTAAACAACACGGAAGCGGAGCACTGTTTAGATTAGATTGTAGTGTCATCACACATATTTCCTCCAAAATCTGTATGTGTGTGGCATGTGCTGGTCGTGCTGGCGAGTAGGCGAAGGAGTCGTTCTTGACGTGTTCTCCGAAAATCAATCAACCAATAATACACATTGGCTTCCCTTGTACTCATCTTTGTGTTTATGCCACCAATTGTAACAGAGGAGAGTGTAGACGTGCAAGTGTACCTGTGGGCTGGTTGAGGAGTGTGTAGGGGAGGAGCAAACGTACTGTACCTTGTTATGGTACGACGCAATGTACTGTAAACACACTTATAAGGACTGGAGGTTTGTTGACGCGAGCTCACGTGGAATTGTGAATCTGAACTGAATCTGTCCGGCCTGACTGATTTGACACCGAGCTCTATACTGACACCTGCTGGACAATCTGTCGTCATGCTGTATAACGGTTGCCTTGTTACATTCTATAACACACACACACACACACACACACACACACACACACTGAAGGACCGACCAGACTGTAGAGGAAGAAGAGAAAAAGAATCGTGTGTGCGCTCTGGTTTATTTATAAAAATAATCACATGGATTTTTTGTTTTTTGTTTTTCTAAACCGTAAAGTTTCTATGTCTTTTTTATTTATATACATTTATATATATGTATAAATAAGTTTTATATACTATAAGTTTTTTATACTGCAAAACTAAACTCATGTAAAATGTAATATTAATAATAATTATGTGAATAATAGATTAATCTTTTTTTGTATGTTTTTTTTGGCCTCTTTGAAAGTTATAAAATGAATTCAATTCATTAAATATTTAGTTCAGGTCTTTATCCCGTTTTATTGTGTGTTTTTTTTTTTTTTGGAGGAGGAGATCAACTGGTAAGTAAGAAACATGTGTGAAATAATCAATAATGTGTGTGTGTGTGTGTGTGCGCGCGCGCGTGTGTGTGTGTGTGTGTGTGTGTGTGTGTTACCGTAAAGACTGAGACCCTCCTTCTGTCCTGACTGCAGCTTGTAAACTGAAGGGTGCAGCTCAGATTTGAAGATCTGGAGAACACTAAAGAAATATAACAAAGACAAAAAAAAATAAAGCAAATAAACAGAGTGATAAATAGATAAATAAGTAAATAAATAAATAAATAACTGAGATTCATTGACTATGTAACATCTGACATCGGTCACCTGTATGCATCTTTATCCATGTAGACCACATCAGATCTGTTAAATTACATTTTTAAAAAAACATCAATAATCAAACACCACACGATAAACACAAACATGTGGAATAAACTTTGTCTCCACACACACACACACACTGCTTTATAACATCACAGACATGTGTGAACAGTTTTGTGGTTGTTAAAAGCAGGTTCAGAATAAACTCTGTAGAGAGTCATAAAATCTAATTAGGAAATGTTTTATATTTAGATACGTACAAGTGAAGTTTATTTTTTTATACGAGGGGAATGTTTTCAGGACATTTTTGTTTTTACGTTGTGGTTTCTCCAATTAAACTCAGTTCCCTCGTTTGACGGTTTTTGCCAAAAATCACTGAGTCGCTCGCGGTGGCTCCGAAATCATGAGCTTAGGCACAGCAGTGAAATGCTCATTTAAAATTAAATAAAATTCAGATCATATTAATAGTAATAATCATAAGCTAAACCTTTGCACTACGTTATGGCTGATCAGGGTACGCAAAGGCATGAAAAGTCAGTGATTTGGTGACATTAGTATAGATAATGGTGATTAGTTCTATAGTGCACTGTGAGGGTCGACGAATCCCTGCGGTGAGTCCTTCAGTACCAGACAAAGTGGTACAGGAAAGTGATCACTTTTTTTTCACTCATACCGTATGTGATTGAGATCCACCTATAATCTGATCTTGTCTAATCTGATACAGGTCACTTCCATACGTGATCCTAAATCACATACAGATCTGATTGTTTTTTTGGGGGGTTTTTTTTGCACAGCGACCTCAGTCTGAACACTCAGACTGAAACGCGTGACTTTTACAACAATCCAACAATTTTGTGATGTACTGTGAGATGACAGTGATGGAGGATTTCAGTAGTGGGAGAGTGAGGTATCGGTGTAGTGCTTCAAAATCACGCTGGAAGGACGCTCTGCTCCATTTCTGTTTTGCTCCATTTAAGGATAAATAATATTCACACAATCCTACATTGAAATTTATAGCCTGTAGATTTACGTAAGCACCTGACAATTTAATCATTTCATCAGCCAAATGAAAAAAAAAAGTGGTTGATAAAACTTTATGGTTGACTCAAACTTTAATATACTCTAGTTTTATGTGGAATAGATAAAACGGTAACAAATGAAAAATAACCTAGGTGCTATCGGTCGATGCACGCTTCTCCACCGCTCGTGAGATGACCGCTTGGCTTGATGTTGTGTTTTGCTAACTTCGTATCTGACATCCTGTGTATCGACTCTGTTATTGC
This sequence comes from Clarias fuscus, assembly GCA_030347435.1. Taxonomy (NCBI): domain Eukaryota; kingdom Metazoa; phylum Chordata; class Actinopteri; order Siluriformes; family Clariidae; genus Clarias; species Clarias fuscus. The sequence continues at coordinate 30,507,325 of CM059218.1, forward strand.
CCCTCTGAGTAAGAAGAGTTAGTTTATCTTTTGTTAATATCGTTCTGTACAGAGTGGTAAGTAGGGAGTCGACACCTTTTTTTTCTCCTCCTGGTTATGTTAGTCAGCGAGTTAGGGAGGACTTGTATTTTGGTTTGCTTTGTTTGGGTTATTTAAGTTATTGTGTTTCTAGTTAGAGGGTTTTTGTTTATTACTTTGGTCTGGTCTGCTCCTAAAGGGATTACCACATTTGTAAATATTTGTATGTATAATAAAAGCGCGGTTGATCTCATCACCATGTTATTAGTTTTACGTTCTTTCCTTTAACCAATTTTTTTTCATTGTATGTTACGGCCTGACCCTAGCCCGGGTCGTTACAACAGTTCATGTTAAAACATAACAGTTGTTAAAAGTTTAAAGTTGGGGTACTTATTAAAATCAATACTCCAGGCAAACCGTTCAGGGTGAACGCAGCTTTTAAAACTTACTGTTGTCAACTCAATTCTGTGGAAACTAATACAATCAGAATATGGCTAATGACATTAAAGGTTTCTGAAGGTCATACAGTGAGTAAGTGAGGAACTGCAGGATGGGAACCGGCACCCTGCTCTCTTCCAGTTCAACACCAACTCTCCTCCTGTCCAGACACTTCAGCAGCGCTCCGATGGTCCTCATCTAATAAACACAGAGCAACACGTTCACTCCCGACAACAAGACAAAAATGCACTGTAACAACAGATCAGTGCAACACAACGTACAGTACCATGTCTCTGTCATTTCCAGTATTTGATCTAATTTTGATTAAACTAACAACTGACTTACTATTCTCTTAGAATTGGGCGTTTCCCAAGAATTCTCCTTAAAATTAAACAGAAGATTCTAGTAAAGATAAAAAGTTATTCATATAGCATCTTAACCCCTAAAAGAAAAAGTGAGGATGACTTGTAAGCAGAGCTGGGAGGAATTTCCGGGAGTACTTTTGTTAGAGGATACTTTTCACTTTTACTCCACTCAAAAGTACAGCACTTTTACTTCAGTACATTGCTGCATGGTTGTTGCGCTACCCGACCAACAAGTGTAGTGTAGTATTTTAAGAGTGAATTTCGCTACCTGCTGACTATTATGCTTTTCCTTCGTGATGCCTAATAACAGGCATGTTCATAAGGAGGAAAGAAGAGAGAGATTTTTGTACAGTAGTATGAAAAATACTGTGAGCTGATAAATGCCTTGTACTTAAGTCAATGTGAAGGTAAATTCTTCTGTACTTTTACTCAAGTACACAAGTGAATGTAGGACTTCTACTTTTACTTGAGTAATATTTGCCCTAGGGAATCTCCAATTTACCTTGACCCCAGTTCAGTTTAGTTCAATTTTATTTGTATAGAGATTTTAACAATTGTTATTGTCGCAAAGCAGATGTACACAATCAAAGGAATCACCTAAATCAATAAAAATCTAGGATAATTTTTGTTATTTTCTCTAAGAGTGGAGAGATAAGTTGATCTAGCAGCACTTGAGAGCAATTCAGGATGCTCTCCTCCCATGCTATTTGAAATACTAACAATTTAGTTTGACGCCATTTATGTTCTAATTTCTGAGCAGTCTGTTTTAAACTGTGCGTGTGATCATTATACCATGGAGCGAGTTTCTTATCGCTAATCATTTTCCTTTTAACTGGAACTACATTATCTAAGCTGTAACAAAATGTTGACTCAATATTCAGTCGCCTGATCGAGTTCTGTGGAATCAGATGGCGATCCAATCAAAGTTGATAACTCTGGAAGATTACTGATAAAGCTGATGTGAATATATGTTTAATGCAATAGCGCGGTGCTGTGCGTACATTATTAATATGACAGACTTTAATTGAGACAAGGTAGTGATCCGAGATAGCTTCAGACTGTGGAATTGTGGTTATATTTCTTATACTTAATCCGAAGGATAATATTAAATCTAAAGTGTGACCTGCTTTATGAGTGGGTCCTACTACACACTGATTTACTCCTACTGAGTCCAGTATGGACAAGAATGCTGTTCTCAGAGGGTCTTCTGTATTCTCAAAATTAATATTAAAGTCTCCAGCAATTAACGCTTTGTCTACAGAACGACCAGGTTTGAGAGGAAATCTGCAAATTCACAGAGAAATTCAGAGTACGGCCCTGGAGGTCTGTAAATGATGATTAGTGGGATCGACTGAGCAGACTTAAAACTTACTTCTTTTTATTGTGTAAAGCTGCTTTGCGTCAATTGTTAAAAGCGCTATATAAATAAAATTGACTTGACTTAATATTTGTAGCTACACTTTTTATGTTTCTATAGAGAACTTCAAATGCATTTAATTCGCCTCCGTGTTTTTGTACAATATTTAGATTATCGTTGTAAATAACTGCGACTCCTCCTCCTCTACCAGTTAGCCGAGGCTGGTGTATGTAGTTGTATCCAGGAGGACTAGCTTCATTAAGAGCTGCATACTCGTCCTGTTTAATCCAGGTTTCTGTTAAACATAATATATCAAACTCCTGATCTGTGATAATTTCATTAACAAGAACTGCTTTAGATGCGAGAGATCTAATATTTAACAGTTCTAGCTTCAGGTCAGAGGTGCCGGCTGTGTATTCAGTGTGTTTTTAATTTTTGGCCTCTATATTAATTAAATTACTAAAACAGACTTTCTGATTCTTTATAAATTTATGTTTAGCTCGGGGAACAGACACGGTCTCAATATGAGTTACTGAGTGACGACTCTCTGCAGCTAGCAGACGGTTGGTTTAGCCTGTTTGTCTGCTCTCTGGCCTGGGCTCTGGGTATGCACCGATTAACTAGGCCTCTTCTGAGACTATGCATTATAATACAAGAAATGAGAGGAGCACCTTCCAGAATGGGATGGACTTCGTCCCGCCCTAACAGACCAGCTTTGCCCTCGAAGGTTTTCCAATTGTCTATAAAGCCCACATTATTTTCTGTGCACAACCTGGACATCCTGCGGTTTGGCAACCATAACCTTCTGTAAGCTATGTCGCCACGTTGCTTTGGAATGGGGCCAGAGCAGACTACTTCATCGGACATCGCATTCGCCAATTTAGTACAGAATTGGGTTACTTTGCCCAATTTTGCTTATAAGCAGCTCAGGAGTTTCCTAAGCAGAGGAGAAAATTGTCAGAAGGACTAAGGCACTGTACTTGCTCCCATGTTTTGCTACATACAAACCACACACTCAGAAACTCAAATGGATACAATATCAATTACAGTTAAAGAGCAGAGCCATTTCTCTCCAGTTAATTTCAAAGAGATTAAGTAGAAAAATTAACAGTACTTCAGTTAATTTAAACTGAATAAAGAATGAAGCAAATAAATACATGTTTGAGATTAGGGTAAAAATGGGTAAAATATGGTTGTTAATTTAAAGTAAAGGCTTATAATATATTTTCTGAAGAAAATGTGAGAGGTGCATGCCGTGGCAAAACTCGCGCCTCTGGGTCTTTTTATAATGACAGTCTACGGGATCAGTTGCTAAGGTGCTCTCAAGTGATTGCTAGGGGCTTCACACTGATCCTGAGAGACTGATTGGTTGAATGAGCTAAAATGAGGCCAATTCCAATGTTGGTGTGTTGCTAGCATGATGCTAACATGATTATCATTATGTGGCTAACATGATGCTAATATGATTTGCATGTTGCTAGCATGGCGTTAAGATGATTTGCATGTGGCTAGCATGATGCTAACAAAATTTACATATTGCTAGCATGATGGCAATATGGTTAGCATATTGCTAGTATTATGTTAAGGTGATTAGCATGTGGATAGCATGATGCTAACATGATTAGCATGTTGCTATCATTATGCTAACTACTGTATATTAGTATGTTGATAGCAACATCATTTCGTTTACATAATGCTAGCGTGATTATCATGTTGCTAGCATGATGCTAATATGATTAACATGTTGCTAACATGATGTTAAGATGATTAGCATGTGGCTAGCATGATGCTAACAAAATTAGCATATTGCTAGAATGATGGTAATATGATTAGCATATTGCTAGCATGACGGTAAGGTGATTAGCATGTGGCTAGCATGATGTTAACATGATTAGCATGTTGCTAGCATTATGCTAACTATTTTAGCATGTTGTTAGCAACATTGTTAGCATTTCATTTACATGATGCTAGCGTGATTATCATGTTGCTAGCATGATGATAAAAATAAATGCTTTTTTCATATCCGCATCCGACCCATTAAGAGAGCCAACCTGAGCTGCTTTAATATTCTATACTAAAAATATTATATACTTTATTAGCACAAGCCTAAAAAACAGAACACTGACAGCAGACAGCGAAGTTCACTCTTTGTACCCGCTCTTAGACGACAGAGGATCTCAAACATTAAAAATATAAAACTGATGCCATTTAGGGGAAAAATGTTGGTCTCTAATAATAATTCTGGCTGCACGTGTGGTGTTCGGAATGATAGAGTCAGAGAAAGAAGGGAAATCGACCAGGAAAGTATTTTCTGTACGTTTATTAATAATTTGGCAACTCAGAATATACTTTATCAAACATTCCCAGACTCCCACAACCCACAATACTTTCTCTAAAGTTCACCCGAAATCGTCCGACCCAATGCTACTGTTCACGAATCCCGCTGACTGAGGACCAACCCACACATCAGCAGCGCTTTTCACTGAGTTTCTGTCTTTTACTTGTTTTTATTTGGTTTTTTTTTTGCGCTGAGACTTTTGAGCTAAGACTCCTATGTCTAAGTTTCTAGAGTTGTTTATTTACACATGAAGAAAACTTCAAGTAGTTATATTTTAATTCATTTAATTGACTGCTTAATCGTGCCCCAAAATTATTTCTCTACTTCTCATAAAAAATATTTGACACGTACACTTTAAAACATATACAGCATATTTTATAAACGGGAAAGCCTGTTTCACTGTCCTTAAACCCGAGTGACACGCTCGTGGAACTCACCATTAACACAGAGTCGAACGGGATGCAGGACGAGAGATACGTGAGTCTGTCCTTCTCAGTGATGGACGGAGGGAGAAAAGGGAGGTGTGCTGAGAGAAGTCTCTGTTTACTGACCTCCAGTCCTGAGAATGATTTCCACAACTGTAGTTAACTTAAGTTAAAGAATTCCTAAATTATTACGTAATAATCTTAATGAAATTTGTGATATTCTTAATGAGAGCAGGTTACTTTCCGAAGAATAAAAATGCATGACACACCCTGTGTCATGACGCTACAAGAAACTAATCGGGGACATACTGGGGTAAAGAATCAGTTCACTGTTACTGCACGACAACGTTGAATATAAGTTTTAAAGATTTATTAAACAGTAGCATGCTTTTTATCCATTTATAAATACATGAAACAAGAAAATAACTACTCTTCATGTTACTGACAAATCCTGTATCTTGGCAATCTCAGAAAACTAAGTGTGATCAAGAATTCCCCGCACTCCAGCTGTAGAATTTATTTACACTTATTTTTAGGAAGGACAAACACATATTTTTTCTACATTAACCTCCTTGCTTTTCAATACACTTTGTCCATCGGTCACAAAGCTTTCGTATTCCCTCATAAAAATGTTTCAGGCTGCGCTCCAAGCCAGGTGTCTTCACTTCATCATCAGAAGCTTTCAGGGGACCAAACATATAGCGGGGATGCTTCATCACCTCAGAGTGTCAACAAGTGTGGGCAGAAGTGTAAGATCTCAACTTCCATTTTATCAAAGTTTAGTCTTCAGCTCCTCAATAAGCGTCTCACTGTAACGAGCTCTGTTGATTGTTGAACCTTTTTCTTGATACTGTTCCAATACTTCTGGCCCTCGAGATGAGAATCCCAGCAGAAAACTGTAAGCGTTGATGAAGTCGACAAGCTGATGGTCGACTTTTAAACTTTTTCTTGGTCATGATTGAGGATGTTTTCGTTGCCGTCTACTGTCTCGTTACCTGTAATGATTCTCTTTAAGAAACGTTCACCTTCCCTAGAGTATCTCTCTGAATGTTGTTTGCAGAAATCCAAACGCTTCTGTTTATGTGTGGCTGTGGGTTGTTTCGGCACCAGATACACCTTCAGACCACAAAAAAGCACAACGAATCCCTGCAATCTGTTCTTCTTTCATGTAGATCACAAGTGAGACGTCTGATTTTGCTCGCAGCGCAGTTACACTGACGTATAGAGAGAAGGTTTAATATGGCCGAGAGAAGGTTTAATATAACCGGAGTGCGGATCATTTTTGACTCACTTATTGTTACTTCTTATGCATTATGATATAATATTACAATCTCATGCGTACTGTTTGTTTAAATCATGTTTTTAAATCTCATGTTTGAAAGAACACTTTAAAGTGTACATGGTGAAAATGACCCTGTTAATTCGTGTCCTTACCGAAGTTAGCGTTGGGATAAACTACAATTTCCGGTCTGTAGTCTGGATTTGATGCTACAATACACAAAGAAGGAGAGGAATAAACCTGTGTAGTTTCCATGACTTTACTCCACCCTGAGCACCGAACAGATCTCACCGAGCGCTCTGATAAACCGGGACAGACTCCTCTCCTGCTTCGCGCTGGTGATGAGGACGCGAGGGCTGAGCTCATGTACGACTGAAAAACCGAAAGGTTATGAGATAATCACACGAGTGGAAATAAAGGGATGTCCTCAGGGAAATTAACTGTTTAGACATGAAGTACAAGACGTGCAGTGCATTTACTGTGTGTGCAGGGTTTGTGCTTGGAGGTACAGAAGAGCTGAGATGTGAGTCAGAAGGTCAGAAAGAGAGAGTGTGGAAAAAAGAAAAAGAAGAAAGAGTATAGAAAACCAGGAAAAAAAAAGACATGAGAAGAAAGAAAGTAAGAAAGAAATTAGAAGATCAGGAAAAGTCGGTTATCAGGAAAAGAGAAGGAAAAAAAGACAGAAGACAAAGGAAAGATGAAAGTAAGAAGTCAAAATGAAAGTAGTAAATCAGGAAAAGTCAGGGAGAAAAAAAGCTTAAAAGTAAAACAGAAAGAAAGAAAGAAAGAAAGAAAGAAAGATAGATAGATAGATAGATAGAAAGAATGTTTTTAGAAAAGATAGGAAAAATAAAAAAGAGAAGGAAAAAAAGAAAGAAGGCAAAGAAAAAAAACAAGAAAGAAAAAATAAATGAGAAGATCAGTATAGGCCAGGAAGCAGGAAAAGAAATGGAAAGAGGGAAAAAAAAGAAAAATGACAGAAGACAAAAGAAAGACAAAGGAAAGACAAAGGAAAGACAAAAGAAAGAAGTCATAAAATAAAAGTAGAAAATCAAGAAAAGTCAGGAAGAAATAAAGGAAAGAAGTAATGGAAGTATCCAGGGCAGCATTAGTTAATAACAAAATTTTTTATTATTATTATTATTATTATTATTTAATATTATTTACCATGGTGGTAAAGTGTGATTATGTAAGCGCAACCTTGTTACCAACAACCATGTGCAACAAATGTCTCTGTCAAGACAGAGACATTTCTTATTATTATTTTGTTCTTTTATATGAACATTCATTACCTGAAGGTCTTCATGTGTCTCTGTATGATTTTATTAATAGAAGGATGGATGTGCAGGTGTACACATGTTCTATTAAAGTTAAGTTTCGAGTGAGCATGATATTATTGAATAAAATGACAATGATGGGTGCAAATATTTTAAAACCATCTAGTAACCATCTTCCAGAACGGTTTATTAACACTTCGATTAGGGATGTGTCTTACTTCTTTCCAGCAGACTGAGGTCCCGGTTATCTACAGTGTCAGGCATGACATTCAGACTACAGTCTTTACTGTCGTAGAAACTCAGCCCGACCTGGCCATGATGGACAAGTACACACAGGAGAACCTAAAGAATCATACACACACACACACATTTATGTTTAAGAGAAAAAAGAAAAACAGGCTGGTGAAGGAACGATAAATGAGTAGAGGAAATAACTTGTTTGGTATAAAAGGAATTAAATACTTCAGGATGTCCTGTTACAGGAAAATGCTCAACGTTATGGTGTTAAGTGCTTCTCTGCTTAATCACACCACCATGTCGTTGATTATTTTCATCTTTCAATCATAATTCATTCACCTCAGAAGTTTCCTCATTTTCATCTCCATCTCCATCGAGACCGGCGTCCCGGGATGCAAAATCTCCTACATGTGTAACGTTATCAATACTCGCCTCTGCCATGCTGTTACTGTAATATTAGAGTCCTACAAGGGAAAATTATTTCTTTTAAATAATTAATGAAATAATTTTCATTAAACTCATATTAGGTAACACAAACTACCTTTCTATATATACACAGCATGATATGTAAAAAAAAATAAAAAATATATTAAAAACCTAAAAATCTTAAATCTTAAAAAATATACATATCTAATAAACATTTTGCAAATAAATGATAAAGATGATAAAGTATAAGGCTATTTACTTTCACTAGCATTAAATTTAGTATTTTCTTTAGCAATGTTAATGAAAATGTAAGTTTTTAAGCATAAAAATATCAATATCAATCAGCCCTCTTAACTTACAATAAAACCGTTAATGTGATTGTTTTCTAAATATTGTTCATTATTTCCTCTTAGATTAATATTTAAAAACATATGTATTAAATAAACGAACAGTTTTACATAAATAAATAACATAACACTTATACATACATATGTTAGTTACAAACATTAGTTAGTTTAGCTAGATATTATCTGTGCACCTGCTAGAATGATGAAGACTTGATAGATATCTTTAAGTAACTGATGATAAAACTAAATAAATATAATAACAAACATATTCTTTAACATTTTAACAACAGGTGAAAAAGTATAGCTTGTAAAAATCATCTTGATTAGCCAGGGTCCAAAGCTGAGAGTCGAGTCCAATGAGTCGATTATCCGATGCCAGGTCTTTTAAACGTAAGATTCATTGGAGTTGACTCCAAAGCTTCAGAATCAATTCGAAGTTTTTTCTGAAAATTATTATCCCCACAGTTTAGGTTACTTCAACGTAGTAAAAGGCAAAATATACGACGAAAAGCTGGTTTATAACTGAATAATATTGCAAACAAGCTACGGTGATTTACAGTAGCTTGAGTTAGCTTTCCCAAGCTAGCTAACTAAATTACATAGTTTTTTTTTTGACATATCGAGCCTTAACAATCACATTAATTATTTTAAGAAACAGATTCTAATATAAAAATACAATATATAATAAGTGAAAATTTTTAGCTAATAAGAAGCATCTTAATTACCCAACGTCTAAGGCTGGGAGTCGATTCCAAACAGTCGATTCTCCGATGCCAACGCTTTTAATACGAAAGATACATTGGAGTCGACTCCGAAGTTTCAGAATCGATTCTATACATAAAAATTGATTTTTGAAAAATGTCATTTCATAACCACATATATTAGCAGCTTTCTTTTAGGAAACATATTGGAATGCAAAATATACGACGAAACTGAATAACTGAATAATATCGCTAATTCGAAATAATTTAAAAGCTGAAAGGAGACGAGGGGATTTAGCTTGTGTTAGCTTTCCAAAACTTGCTAACTAAATAGCTAACGAAACTATTTTACCAGTGCTTCTGTTGACATACCTAGCCTTAAATCACTTTAATCACTACAAATAATAATAATAATAATACTAAGTGACAATTTCTAGCTGATAGAAGCATTTTAGTTACCAATCGTCCAAGACTGGGAGTCGATTCCAAAATGAATCGATTCTCCGATTCCAAGGTTTTCAAAAACACAAGTTCATTGGAGTCGACTCCAACCTGATTCGAAACAAGATTATTTTCTAATAAATACCTCAACATTGGCAGTCTATGAACATTTTAATTTTAAAAACTTACAAAAAATAAAATAAATTACTCAACAAACAGCTAGTTTGCCGTTGAATACTAAAAAGATTTTAAGGCTGAAAGGAGCGGAGGTAGATGTTTTAATGTTTTAGCATTAGCTTCTACAGGAGTTGGACAATGAAACTGGAAAGCTGGTTTTAGACCACAGTTATTCATTAGTATGGTGTAGGGCCTCCTTTTGCTGCCAATACAGCATCAATTCGTCTTGGGAATGACAGAAACAAGTCCTGCTCAGTGACCAGAGGGATTCTGAGTCGTTCTTCTTGCACAATAGTGTCCAGGTCACTACATGATGCTGGTGGAGGAAAACATTTCCTGACTCGCTCCTCCAAAACACCCCAAAGTGACTCAATAATATTTAGATCTGGTGAGTGTGCAGGCCATGGGAGATGGTCACCTTCACTTTCATGTTCATCAAACCACTCTGTCACCAGTCTTGCTGTGTGTATCAATGCATCATCACCCTGATACACGGCACCGCCTTCAGGATACAATGTTTGAACCATTGGGTGCACATGGTCCTCCAGAATGGTTCGGTAGTCCTTTGCAGTGACGCGCCCATCTAGTACAAGTATTGGGTCTACAGTAGGGAATGGCATGATATTGCAGCCCAAACCATCACTGATCCGCCCCCATGCTTCACTCTGGGCATGCAACAGTCTGGGTGGTACTGTACACTTGGTACTGTAGCTCTCCCTGATGTGGGAAAGACAGTGAAGGTGGACTCATCAGAGAACAATACATGTTTCACATTGTCCACAGCCCAAGATTTTCGCTGCTGGGACCTTTGAAACTGTCGTTTGGCATTGGCACAAGTGACCAAAGGTTTGGCTGTAGCAGTCCGGCCGTGTACATTGACCCCGTGGAGATCCAGACGAACAGTTTTGGTGGAAACAGGAGAGTTGAGGTGCACATTTAATTCTGCAGTGAGTTGGGCATCTGTGGTTTCATGTTTTTTGGATACAATGCGGGTTAGCACCCGGACATGCCTTTCAGACAGCTTCCTCTTGTGTCGACAGCTACTCCTGTTGGATGTGGTTCGTCCTTCTTGGTGGTATACTAACATTAGTCTGGATACCGTGGCTCTTGATACATCGCTGTCTTGGACACATTAGTGTCCAAGTGTCCAAGGCATTATATGCACCAACGAGAAGCGCACCAACATTTTGTCCTCTTTTGAACTCTGATACGTCACCCATAATGTTGTGTGCATTGCAATATTTTAAGCAAAACTGTGCTATTACTCTGCTAATTAGACCTTCACACTCCGCTCTTACTGGTGGAATGTGCAATCAATGAAGATAACAGGGTTACCCATAAACCCTTATATTACTCCGATAAGTTTGTTATTCTCCAACTAAAGCGTTTTATAGGTCTGGGAGTCGATTCTCAGAGTCCATGCTTTTTTTAAGGGAGTCGACTTCAAACCCTCAGTATCGATTCTATACCTAAAGTCGTTCGACTGCTTTCAAAAGATTGTCCTGTGTCTCTGGATTTTGAATTGCATTATTATAACAACACCTTTAATCATGGAAGAAGGTTGATTTGACATTGTATGGATTACAGAATAGAAAAGGGATAGCTTGACCCTGCTATTTCAGAGTAACAAAAATATTCATAACGGATATGGCTATTTATTTTAACATTCTAAAATTGTAAATTAATGTACATGTCGAATATATACCACAATTTGAAAATGTATAAAAATTAAAATAAAACTAGCTTAATGTTCATACAGTATGTACTAAACAGTTTCTACCTACTGTACAGCCCTATGACCGTATTTAGCTTAAAGCTGCCTCATCACCGTAATCAAAAATCATAATCACAATTATTTACCACCTGTACACATTGACATTGAAACTTGAACCGTGTATTTATTTAATAATAATAAAAAATGAACAGTGGATTTTCTTGAACATAAATTATAAGTCATTAAAATAAAAAAGGGCAAATAAAAAATAAATGTAAAAAAAAAAAAGAGCCACAACCCTGCGGAAATGAGTTTAGGCTTTCAGTGAGAGGTGAAAGTGCATCAATGTAAAGTGAACTAGAGTTAGCTAGCTTGACACAGTGCCTGTTTCCTACTTAGCCTAAGACTGTCATTATTTTAAACATTTGTTTCCTATCAGTTAATGATATTCAAGAAACCCTTATTGTTCAACTAGATATCAGAACAACTGCATATGAACATAATATAAACATCCACAACATATGTCTGTGCACATCCCTGCTAATGAGTAATAAAACTCAAGCAATTTACTAAAATAAAGACTAAATTTCTAAATGATATACAATATAATGGAACACTTCTACAGTCTGTAGTGTACTTCTAAAAAAAAAAAATAAAGAAAGCAAGCTAAAGTGACAACATTCTCAAACAAAATGGAATAGAAACTAGATGAATTAAATATTGCATTGTATCATTACAAAGAACCTAATGTTTGCTTTGCTGCTACAAAAATGTTGTATATTCACATGGCTCAGGTCATCAGTCACTGTAATCTAAAATACTCAACGTTTAACATTCGGTATATCCAGTCTCTACATGCTAGGCTAACACACCAGGCTAATAATGAAATATTTGCTCATACATGAATTGCAGGATGATAACAATAGTGCAATAACTCTGAATATATAGTGAAAACATTTCAAATTCAGTATTTTATCACATTCTGGTTTTGCTGAAACACATACTGTAACGGCTGATACGAGGTTAAATTTGATGATCCAACATACAAAACTCCATCATGTCACATGCCAACACTGCTAACATTTATGTTCATTCATTTAATGCATTGTTCAATTTTTCTTATTATTATTCCTGCAAAATAATAGTTTGTTGTTAGCTTGATTGTTGGTGATCTTGGGTAGCAATGCAACATCATCGAGATTAACATTAACATTACACAAGCAAACTATTTAGCTAGCTAGTGTTACTGTAGGTACAAGATCTTTATTATGCAATTAAAAACAAGTTAACCAACACGGTTAAAGTAAAGATTTAGGGATGTGTCTCTAGATAAATTCAGATTGTGTTTTATTTCATGACCAACCCTTCAGTAGTGATATATGCACTAATGTTTAATGTTTGATCTGCAGTCAGAGGGATTTTGGCGAGATGAATATACTGTAACGCGACTCCTTAAATACACTGGCCATAAACGTCGATGTGAACATATTCAAGTACTGAATAAGGAGTTAAAGTGGTATTAATGCTATAAAAAATTAAAGTGCAATCAGTTCAAACTAACAACTTTCAATAACTTGTATAAATAATATAAATTATCTAAGATTATAATAAAAATATAAACGCTAGCAAAATTCAAAAGGCAGCGTAACGCTTGATGCTTGATGTTCAGTAACAGATAAAAAAAAACTTTAATTTCATCTATTTGGCCAATGTTTTCTTAATCAATGATCCTTTTTAACTGGACGTCATTCTGAAATGGATGTTTTCCTTTATATTTTTCTTCATACAGATTTTTAATCTGGATCTCTTTTTTGTTCATTTAATTTGGTAGTTTTTTTTTATCTGCACACCCAATTTGTAAAATGCAAATGTATAAATTTATCATTTTAAATTGTCCTAATGTGGATATCTCATAATTTGGATTTTTTTTTATAATCAAGGTGTTGAATTTTGTCTTTTCATAAGATATATATCCTAATTTAAAAACTCAGATTTTAAATATCTTAATTTGGGATAATTTGTACTAATCTTACCTGGAAATTGGTTTAATCTGAATTTAAGATTAAAATCAGATCTTGATCTGGACTGATATGTTCATCTTAATTTAGATATTTTCCATTAGGGAATTTTTATTGATTTTTAAGAATTTCCTAATCTGGATGTCTCATAATCCTGACACAGTATCTTAATCTGAATGTTTTAATCTGAACAAATTTTTAACTTTTCATCTGTTCATCCTCTATACCTGCTTCTCCTGTACAGGGTCATGGCAGGCCTGGAACATATCCCAGGAGACTTCGGGCACGAGGCAGGACACAGCCTGGACAGCGTGGCCATCTATCACAGGGAACACACACAGATACTCACTCACACACACACACACACTTTGGGAAATTTGGAAACCCAGTAAACATGGGAAGAACATGCAAACTCCGCGAACGCAGACCCGAGGCGGGAATTAAAACCGTCGACCCCAGAGATGCGAGGCCACCACGCCGATACATTTTGAACTGGAATTCCTTAAGATCGACTTCACATAATTCAGACATCTTAATCGGGATGCTTTTAAATTGAACTTTTTTTTGTGTGGATATCTTGAACTCGATAATTATTAGAATAATTCATATATCAAAACAGTTGTTTTAATATCATTTTTAAGTTAAATCTGTTTTCAAAGGAGTAGCTTTGTGTGTAACACCAAATCCCTGAAAACAGGAGCAATTTGGATTTTTTTTTTTCAGATGATCGACGTGTTATTCTGGACTCAGGGTGGTGATGAAATGGACTGCGTTTAGGAGTGATGTTTGTCGTCCTCTCGCTGGAGACTCAGCGGTAGAACGGCTCGTCTGGGCGAAACCCGTAGGCAGTGGCAGGCCGGCCGTTCGATCCGTTGCTGTGGAGACAGAGATAAGAGTGAGGACGGGTCATGCATACGTGCAGGCACTAGATGGCGCACTTTTACTTCTATTAGCTGGATTTATTTTCAAATATACAAAAATGACAAAAATATTTTTTAAATGCAGTGTAATAAAAGTGCAGTGCTCTCACTGAAAAGGTCGTCGGCCTTGATGTAAAAAAATACCGTCATGTCAAAGCTCTAAGAGTCGCATGGGCCTAAAGTGTCGGTAACAAAAGGTTTGTGGCCATGAATTTGACATCACATCAGGTACAGTACACCGCAAAATCCTCACCCGTGTTTCTGGAGTACATCTGGTGCCGTTTTAATGTAACAGAGAAACAGTGTACATCATCTTTAGTCATACTGTATTATCACTCTAATAGATATGAATATCTTCTTCACTGTATAGAAGAACACGCATGGCTTCGAATTCAGGAGATAAGTCACAAATATTAAAAAAAAATATATATCCTACATTTAGAAATAAAAATGATAAATAAACCAATATTGGAACAGTTTTTTTATGAAGCCAGGATTACTATAATCACTACAGTAACATAAGTGGAATAGTTTCAGTCTGTAAAAGTCTACATTATTATCATCATAGGCAGATAAAAACATGTCGCGTTGAAAGTGCACCTGGGGCTCATTTTAATTCCATACACACTGAAGTATTGTACCGTCCTGATCACCAACGGTCTGGCATTTATCAGGGGCGTGTTCCTGCACTGTACGGACTGAATCTGAATCTCATAAGTGGGAATTTCAAAACGTCTACCTCATTAAAGACAAAAAATGACGCTTTGTAACTAGAACGTGCGAGAAAGGAAGCGAGTCCGAGTTCTGACTGGCAAGTCGAAACGTAAGTCGAGCGCAGTACCTTTAATGTTCAAGTCAAAGCAGGACTTTTTGATTGTGCCGATTGTTACTTTTGATCGTTACTCACAGTTCGGAGAATAAAAACGCACTTTATTTCTCTATATAATCCTCTGCAACACTAATGCACTTATCCCAGTGTTTCGCTAGCGCTTGAGGTAGAAAGTTTCCTCAGAGCTACAGTATGAGCTTCACGTCTGAAACGTCGGCCTCCCGGGAACTCCTTGAATGTTTGCCCAAGCATGTGGCTTCTGTAAATGTTCATCACTTTTACATCTTCAGGAACATGATCACAAGTCCCTGTTTGACTTGAACACCCTTCGTAAATAACCGCATCCATGTCCTTGCACAACTAAATCCCAGTTTTCCTGTGTCAGTGCCTGTTTTTTTTTTTTTTTTATATATATATATAAACCTTTAGAAAGCCGTGTTCTGCATGCCAGCCTCTCGGATTCTCTAAATTAGTAACTACTTCTGAATGTTCTCCAAGTTGAGACGCAGCCCATGACAACAATCAGGACGTCTGTGGAAAGTTTTAAACAGACCCAGACAGAGCTCGTCAGTGTGTTTAACGTCGCGCTGCGCCGATCCGACAGGGGTGTTCCCGCCCTGACGTCCCGTCTGGTGAATGCAGGCTTCTGATCCATCAAGATGTACATCAAGAAGCCCGGGCGAGCGCGTGAACAATGCGGCTCGTGTTCCCGCTGCCCGGGCATCGCGTATAAACCAGGCATGATGTGGAGAGAATCTACAGGTTGTTTGTTACTCATGACAAAAACAAAAAAAAAAAAGATCAATAGGTATTTAGATCGAAAATATTTGCTTGTTTATTGTGGACGGGAATCAGGAGACGCCCGCGCTCTCGGGATCCAGACGGAGCCGGTGGAATGAAATCAAGCTCAAGGATGGAGTGTATACCCTGCTACGGTATACACACGCTCATAGCTGCCTACATTCAGTCCTTAGTCTTAGTCTGAGCTGTGAGCCACGAACGCACCGCTGCCTTCAGTTCTTCATCAGAAGTGAATCTTCATCCTCTTGGTGCTGCTTTCAGAAGTGTGTGGACGTGTATCGTAACGCGAGATCACGCACCCTCGGATATCAGATAATAGTCCTCTGTGTTTAATCTGAAGTTTAGTCTTCAATAAGCGTCCTGATGGTGTTCCGATACCCCAGAAAACTGTAAACACAGATGAATTTTCCAGCTGATGGTCGACGGTTGAACTTTTTCTCGGTCGTTGATTGAGGATGTTTCTGCTCCGTGCTCCGCCGTTTACTCTCAGGCTCGTAGTGATGAATCCGTGTCTCATCTCCAGTAATGATTCTCTTCAAGACACTTTCTTCCTTCTCATAGTATCAGTTCAAATTTTGTTTGCAGAAATCCTGAACAAATGAACTGATGTAAGACGTTCACACAATCTAATGTGAGATTTAGGTTGAGACGTATTATAAAGATGTGAGCTGCTATACTGTGCTGAAGAAACATGCTGAACTTGTTATTTATTAAGATGCAGATTCGGGTTAATAGTCACATCATGGACCTAACAGCACAATGTAATGATTTTTTTTTGCATAGCCCAGTTAGGAAGTCGGGGTCAGAGCGCAGAGAGCGCAGGGTCAGAGCCTTGCTCAAGGGCTCAACAGTGGCAGCTTGGTTTTGCTGGGACTTGAACCCCTGACCTTAACCGTTTGAGCCTCCACTACTCCTGCATAATTTATTTAACAATCTAAATATTCATTAGGCAGCGGCTCCGTATTCACTGCGCTCTGGAGAGTTTTGTGATTAACAGGGCTAGAACTGCGAGTGTGAGTGATGAAACCTGAGTGTTTATTGCTGCAGGAGTAGTGAGTGTGTTTCGCCAGAATGAGAGCTGTGAGGGTGTAACAGAGAAAATCTGTGGAAGTGTAACAGAGCGAGGATACCATGTAACAGAGTGTGTATCATTGGAAGGAGAGCTGCGAGTGTGTATCATTAGCGCAAGAGCTACAAGTATGTACCATCAGAGCGAGAGCTGAGTGTGTATCATGAACGCAAGAGATGCAAGTGTGTATCATTAGAGTGAGAGCTGAGTGTGTATCATGAACGCAAGAGATGCAAGTGTGTATCATTAGAGTGAGAGCTGAGTGTGTATCATTAGAGTGAGAGCTGAGTGTGTATCATGAACGCAAGAGATGCAAGTGTGTATCATTAGAGTGAGAGCTGCGAGTGTGTCATTGGAACAAGAGCCGCAAGTGCGTATCATTAGAGCGAGAGCTGTGAGTGTGTATCGTTAGAGCGAGAGCTGCGAGTGTGTATCGTTAGAGCGAGAGCTACAAGTACGTATCATCAACGCAAGAGATGCAAGTGTGTATCATTAGAGTGAGAGCTGCGAGTGTGTCATTGGAACAAGAGCCGCAAGTGCGTATCATTAGAGCGAGAGCTGTGAGTGTGTATCGTTAGAGCGAGAGCTGCGAGTGTGTATCGTGTGAGCGAAAGCTGCGAGTGTGTATCATTAGAGCGAGAGCTGCGAAGGTGTATCATTAGAGCGAGAGCTGAGAGTGTGTATCATTAGAGTGAGAGCTGCGAGTGTGTCATTGGAACAAGAGCCGCAAGTGCGTATCATTAGAGCGAGAGCTGTGAGTGTGTATCGTTAGAGCGAGAGCTGCGAGTGTGTATCGTGTGAGCGAAAGCTGCGAGTGTGTATCATTAGAGCGAGAGCTGCGAAGGTGTATCATTAGAGCGAGAGCTGCGAAGGTGTATCATTAGAGCGAGAGCTGCGAAGGTGTATCATTAGAGCGAGAGCTGCGAAGGTGTATCATTAATGCGAAAGCTGCGTGTGTATCATTAATGCGAAAGCTGTAAGTGTGTATCATTAGAGTGAGAGCTGAGTGTGTATCATTAGAGTGAGAGCTGAGTGTGTATCATGAACGCAAGAGATGCAAGTGTGTATCATTAGAGTGAGAGCTGCGAGTGTGTCATTGGAACAAGAGCTGCAAGTGCGTATCGTTAGAGCGAGAGCTGCGAGTGTGTATCGTTAGAGCAAAAGCTGCGAGTGTGTATCGTTAGAGCGAAAGCTGCGAGTGTGTATCAATAGAGCAAAAGCTGCGAGTGTGTATCGTTAGAGCGAAAGCTGCGAGTGTATCTTTAGAGCAAGAGCTGCGAGTGTGTATCATTTGAGCAAGAGCTGCGAGTGTGTATTAGAGCGAAAGCTGTGAGTGTGTATCATTAGCGCGAGAGCTAGAAAATCTTCTCTTTTACTCCACTGTGTATGTGTGTGTGTGTGTGTGTGTGTGTGTGTGTGTGTGTGTGTGTGTGTGTGTGTGTGTGTGTGTGTGTGTTGTGATCCTCAAGACTTCAGACAGGTGGATGATAATAAAACTGTCTCAACTCACCATGCACTAAAGTCCCCATACTGCGCATAAGGGTCTGGACTCAGACCTGCATCAGGAGGCATCCCTTCTGTGACCCAACACACACACACACACACACACACACAAAGAAGAAGAAGAAACAAACATAAGGGACCATAATCCAGCAGAGAAGCTTCCTGTTTGAGTCTGAATAGTCACACAAACTCACACAGCACACAATCATTTCAGCAGTCACACACAAGTGTGTGTTCCAAATGCATTTATTATTAAATACAAATTATTTATTATTAAATCTAAATCATAATATGCTCTTCAATCAGCTACAGTTTTTTACTGTGTGTGTGTGTGTGTGTGTGTGTGTGTGTGTGTGTGTGTGTGTCCTGACCCGTGCTGTAGAACAGGTCCGGTGGTTCCAGTGTCTCTGTGTCTCCGTAGAGGAACGGCTCTGTCTCCGTCTCGCGGCTCTCCACCATTTCTAACCACTGAGAGTTAAACCAGCGGAACTTCTCACACTGGATCTTACAACCCCACTGTTCATCATACTCCTGCACACACACAAAGACCAATATTCATCTGTAATTGTGCAGATAATAATCCCTCTATACACTGCAGAATTCATCCTGCTACTTCTATCAGCAGTCACATCATCCATAAACTCCACCGACCCAGGGGCATGAGTACAGCGCCGTGAGAAGTACAGTGGACCCTTGGGTTGCGAGTATAACTCGTTCTGGACGTGTGCTCATATATCAAAACACTCGTATATCAAAGCGAATTTCTCCCTTAAGAAATAATAAAAACTTGATTATATGTTCCACAACCCAAAAAAATTTATATATGAATATAAATAATACAAAATATAAATTTAAAATGAAACAAATTATCCTGCACTTTAGCTTTGACATAAGTAAAAATAAATCCTGACAGATAAGTGTTACTGTTTGTGTGTGCTCACTGTTTATTCATGATTTAGAAAGGGGAGCAATTACTTTTTTTTTCGGTTTGGACATCTTTTTTCCCCTAAATAAATGAAATCATTGTTTAAAAACTGCATTTTGTATTTACTCAGGTTATCTTTGTGTAATATAAAAATTTGGTTGATGATCTCAATTATTTAAGTGTAAGATCAAGCAGGAACTTTTTATGAAGTGCAAATGACACACTTGGCATCAATTCCAGACGTTTTATGTAATTTGACATAAAATAACAACGCCAGAGTTAGCCATTGAACCACCTAGGCATCTGCTATCCAATTACTTTTCATCCTGTGTAAACATATGACATTTACATTTTATCTCATTCTACATCTGAGCAGTCGAGACTTGCTCACGAGCCCCGGGGTTTGAACCTGATCAGCACTGAGCGACCCCTGGACAGACTTCGTAAAACTACCTGTAATGCCTAGATGTTTAATGCAATAATTTATTAAATCGAAACGAAAGTCCAAATACTTATGGACTGAAAATACAGAAATACAAACAGACAGATACACAGAGACAGACAGACAGAAAGTTAATAGAAGAAGAGAAAAGCAGACAGGGTACGAAATGCCCAGGCAAACCAATGGACAAAAGGACACACAGACGGACAGACAGACAGTTAATAGGACAGACAAGCAGACAGGTTAAGAAATCCCCAAGCAGACAGATGAACAGTAGAATAGTCAAACAGACAGACAGACAGACAGACAGTTAATTGGAGAGACAAGCAGACAGGGTAAGAAATCCTCAGACAGATGAACAGAAGGAGAGACAGATATACAGACAGACAGTCTGACAGACAGACAGATCTCCAGCATCCTGACAAACTGAGCACATTGTGTCTGATCCTCTGATTCCACATGCAGCTCACCCATTTATACACTAACACACACACACACACACACACACACACACACACACACACCACAAACACAAACCAGACCCCCACAATCCCTTTCATGTGGCAGAGGAACTTAATGAGCGACTTAATAAAGTCAACAGAACATTTCCTTTAACGAGTGGCGGCTCTCGAACACGCGCTGCTCCGCCTGACGTCCTCACATTCGTGCTCGCGGTGACGCGCTTCAGCCGCGCCTCCATCCGCCGTCTCATTCGTCCACTCGTTTATTTTTTAATAAATTTTTTTTTTGTTACTTGTAATTTGTTCATCGAATGAAGATGACTTGAAACTCCCATACTGTAATTATTTCAAGGGGATAAAAAAAAATTTAATAATAAAAAGTTTTTTTTTTAAAAACCTTAAAAAAAAATTGTCAATTATTTGTATTTTTTGTTTTAATATTTCAATATTGACAGATAAATGTTTTACTCCTGACCTTCATAATATTGTTCTATACACATCGCCGTAGAAGGGCGGAGATCAGATGGACAGTGTTTGTGTGTGTGTGTGTGTGTGTGTGTGTGTGTGTGTGGTGTCGTGTCAGCGTGCGGTGTGTACGTACTGCGATGATGTCCAGCGTGTTGTCACACACTTTCCTGATCTCTGCGTTTTTGTCGTGCATGAGGTCGATGAGGTACGCCGGAGCCTCTGCAGGGACGCGTTCAGGACAAAAAGGGGGCGGGGTTTAAACCTAATATACACATTGTTAATCACCTATGTGGATGAAAGTACTATTAGGAAACACTGTTGCTAGGCAACCCGGCGATACGGATGCTGGACATGACCTGGGACGTGACAAGAGTGAACAACTTAACCAGGTGCCACAATAATGAAACATCACGCGAATAATGGAGAACATATTAGATGACATCACCAAGCATGAGTAACTGAAGTAACGTTAAACATCAATAGAATAGGATAAAATGGAAAAAAATAAAATTTAAATAATAAAAACGCCATCCTCAGGGATATTGTGTGTATGTGTGTGTGTGTGTGTGTGTGTTTTGTGGTCCGAGGACCTGACGTGTTTCTTTCTTATGAAGGTATCACGTAATTGTGTATAAAATCCAAATGAAAAAAGGATACGAGTGTCTTTAATAATGACGTCTCTGGTGGCCTGGTGGAAAACCATCTGATAGAAAACATACACAATCTGGCACACGAACTCGTCATCTTCCTGTTGGGCTGTGAAGAGAGAAAACACACACACACACACACACACACAGAGGTATAAATAGTGAATACATAGAGATCGCATAATAAACTTGTCATTCAACATCATAAAGGTAGCTTAATACACACACACACACACACACACACACAGAATCAGGGCTGCGCTGTTACGCAGATGTAAGCTGACGTTATGAAGAAGACGCCCTGGCGCCACGCGGCTCTCGTGAGAAGCCCCGATTTACAGACGAGCCCGTTGTCTCTCCTGAAACAGTCCAGATCTTTCCTCGCTGTCCTCGGATTATTAAAAGCGCCGCGCTTCCAGTCTGATCCTGAGCAGCGTATTCGTCGAGACGTTAAACCCCACAGCGCTGAGACGCGCCCGCGCCTCGGCTCGGCCTCGCGCCGACGGAGCGCCACGCGGACGCCAGGTTTAATCGTTCGTGATGAGCCGGACGTGAGGCGTGTTCCTTACCGTTGAGGAGATCTATAAGGGCCGGGATGATGCCGGATTTGGCCAGCATGGCGGCGCAGGAGTCGTCCATGGACACCGTGCCGATCAGTATAACCACCTCCAGGATCAGGTCGTCCTCTGCTGAGCCTAATACACACAGGGGACAAAGGTCAAAGGTCAAGCCTGGGGACTCGGGTGAAGCCATGGACTCCTGAGGAATGATCGTAAATCTCCTACAGGGCCTAACACACACACACACACACACACACACACACACACACACACACACACACACACACAGGGAGTCGAGGTGTGAGTGGTACCGGGTTTGAGACGCTCTTTGAGGTAGGGGACGAGGTTGTATTCACGCAGCAGCAGCTCCCAGTCCAGGTCAGGAATGGTGAGGTTCGCCAACGTGCCCAAGCACTCGATCACAAACTCCTCGTCTTCTTCGGGACTGATCTGAGCCGCCAAGTCACCCACATAATCCTGCAGCAAGGGGGGCAAATGCAAATTCATAAACTATTCTGTTTATAGAAGTCTTGTTTAAAGGCTGTACAACAACAGACGGAGAAGGGGTTCATGCTGAATGGAAAGCCACGCCCACTTCAATGAACATGCACGGAGGACACGCCCCCTGCTGGGTTTAAGGGCAAAAGTAGTCATACTGCCTTCTATGGGACTGACAAGAAAAGTGGCCACACCCCTTACGTTGTGATTGATGGTTGTGAAGGCCAAGTCTACCTGGTTGTGACTGACAGGCACGGAGGTGATACATCGTTTATTCTGACTTTTAGGTGGAAAGGAACATTAGAGGTACAGAGACCACACCCCTTTAATGGAACATCGATGACACTACTGAGACAACACCCCTGGGAAATCAATGACACGGAGACCACACTCCTTTAAAAAACTTCAGTGGCATAAACGTGACACCCCTTTTCATGGATCATCAGTGACAGAGGCCACACCCCTTCAAAAGGAACATCAGAGATACAGAGACCACACCCCTTCAAAAGGAACATCAGAGATACAGAGACCACACCCCTTTAGTGAAATATCAGAGACCACACCCCTTTAGTGAAATATCAGAGATACAGAGACCACACCCCTTTAGTGAAATATCAGAGATACAGAGACCACACCCCTTTAGTGAAATATCAGAGATACAGAGACCACACCCCTTTAGTGAAATATCAGGGATACAGAGACCACACCCCTTTAGTGAAATATCAGGGATACAGAGACCACACCCCTTTAGTGAAATATCAGGGATACAGAGACCACACCCCTTTAGTGAAATATCAGGGATACAGAGACCACACCCCTTTAGTGAAATATCAGGGATACAGAGACCACACCCCTTTAGTGAAATATCAGAGATACAGAGACCACACCCCTTTAGTGAAATATCAGAGATACAGAGACCACACCCCTTTAGTGGAATATCAGAGATACAGAGACCACACCCCTTTAGTGGAATATCAGAGATACAGAGACCACACCCCTTTAGTGGAATACTAGAGATACAGAGACCACACCCCTTTAGTGAAATATCAGAGATACAGAGACCACACCCCTTTAGTGAAATATCAGAGATACAGAGACCACACCCCTTTAGTGAAATATCAGAGATACAGAGACCACACCCCTTTAGTGGAATATCAGAGATACAGAGACCACACCCCTTTTAATGTACAGTTGTTAACTAAATGTGTCAGTTCAGGTTTTCTAATGAACACTTTTGAGCAATAATGTTCTGGTGATAGACACATATGTTACTAAATAAACACACACACAAACACTCCAGAAGGCAGGAAGGAAGTTTCATGAGAAACGACTCACCAGGAAAAGCTGTTTGAGTGGACCATCGTGCTGTGAGATGTTCCTGATCATCTTCATGAGCAGCGGGTCTTTAAACTTCAGCGCTCTCTTCATCAGCATCTTCAAACCGTTTCCTAAACAAACGTTCACAAAAACAACTTTTTACCCTATTAACTCTATTTTGTCTCGAGTCAGTCGAGAAGGTGTGGCCTGTGTTTTTAATGAGGATGTTTAGTGTGGGTGTCTGTTACTAATAATAAAGGAGGTGTGGTCTGTGTTCTTGTTTACATTAATGAAGGAGGCGTGGCCTGTGCTCTTATTAATCTTAATGAAGGAGGTGTGGCATGTACTCTTATTAATCTTAATGAAGGAGGCGTGGCCTTTGCTCTTATTAATCTTAATGAAGGAGGCGTGGCCTTTGCTCTTATTAATCTTAATGAAGGAGGTGTGGCCTTTGCTCTTATTAATCTTAATGAAGGAGGCGTGGCCTTTGCTCTTATTAATCTTAATGAAGGAGGCGTGGCCTTTGCTCTTATTAATCTTAATGAAGGAGGCGTGGCCTTTGCTCTTATTAATCTTAATGAAGGAGGTGTGGCCTGTGCTCTTATTAATATGAATGAAGGAGGTGTGGTCTGTGTTCTTGTTTACCTTAAAGAAGTAGGTGCGGCCTGTGCTCTTATTAATATGAATGAAGGAGGTGTGGCCTGTGGTCTTATTAATCTTAATGAAGGAGGCGTGGCCTGTGTTCTTGTTTATCTTAAAGAAGTAGGTGTGGCCTGTTTGCGTGTTAATATTCATGAAGGATTGTGTATCCTGTGTCGTGTATGTATTGAGCGGTTATGTTGATGTGAGCAAGAGGAGTAATAGATTTAACACTCCAGCTTTTACCTTCACAGATGATCTGAGCGTTTTTCTTGTTAGCCGCGAGGTTGATGCAGAAGGAAATGAGCTCTGAGTCGATTCTCTCCTCTCTGATTTCAAACAGCATCTTCATCAGCTAAACACACGCACACACACACACACACACACACACACACACACACACACACACACACACACACAGTGTCAGCAACGCTGTAAATAATCGGTCATCATGTGAACACGTGTGTATCACGGCTCTGAAACAGAGAGTCCAGACTCTCTGGCATCCGAGACCCCCGTCCCCCCGTCCTTCATCCCTCATCCTCATCATTTAAACCTCCCCTAGGCATTTCCTTTTTCTCTCTCTCTCTCACTCACACACACACACACACACACACACACACACACACACACACATCTTCTGACATCCTGGGTTCGAGTTTTAAGCCTCTATATATTCTGTGCTCTCCTTTCATCACATGCTCAAAAGAAATTATTAATATTCCACATTGTTATGAATTTGCTAATCAGAGGACAGAAAAACATTTGGGTTTTAAAGTGAGATCCAAATATTAACCTTAAGACCTGAAACAACATAAAATTCAATAATAGGTTTAAACAACATTTTTTATAAGACTAAGGTAAATGTTCTACACAAGCCACAGGTAGAACTCCTTATAT
This sequence comes from Clarias fuscus, assembly GCA_030347435.1. Lineage (NCBI taxonomy): Eukaryota > Metazoa > Chordata > Actinopteri > Siluriformes > Clariidae > Clarias > Clarias fuscus. The sequence goes on from CM059218.1 coordinate 30,532,862, forward strand.
CTTCGTTCTGCTCCCTGGTCGCTGCTTTATTAACCACCCTGGAGGTCTCAGAGAGCTCGTGACGTCACTTCGCACCGCAGGCCGCTTGAGTAGGCGGAACAATTTCCCCCTGCTTTTACTTTTACAAGCATCTGGTAGGAATTTACACCCAATTAGACAAGACGAGGAGGTTTAAAGATGACAACACATCTGCCGCATTAGAGAAGCAGCAGTCCTCATTAGTGACCCCTATATATATACAGCATACAGTATGTGGCCACATGCTCACTACGCCCTCTACAGGACAAGACTGTGTTACAACAGGAATCACTTTTATTGCTCAATATTTCACAAATTGTTTTCTTGTTTTAACACGGGAAGGAAAATTGTCTCCTGATGTTCGAGGAATTTGGTGTGTGTGTGTGTGTGTGTGTGTGTGTGTGTGTGTGTGTGTGTGTGTGTGTGTGTGTGTGTGTGCGTGTGTGTGTGTGGTTGTGTGTGTGCGTGTGTGTGTGTGTGTGTGGTTGTGTGTGTGTGGGTCTGTGTGTGCATGTGTGTGTGTATGCGTGTGTGTGTGTGTGTATTTGTATTTCACCTGAGGGATGCAGTCAATGTAGGCGAACATGGATTTGGAGTGGTCGTCCATGCTGATGTGGTACAGGATACACATCACTATCTGCTTATGAGTCTCGCTGTCTACAGGACAGAAAGGACAAAAAAAACTTCACTTAATTTGTAGAGCATACAATACTATGCAGTATTAAGCAGTAGCATTTTGATGCCTCTTCCACTTGGACTGACAAGTACAGAGGCCACACCTCCTTGACTGACAGATACGGAGGACACGCCTCCTCCACTGGAACTGACAGGTACAGAGGCCACGCTTCCTTCACTAGGACAAACATGTACAGAGGACACGCCTCCCACTGGGACTGACAGGTATAGACTGACAGATACCTCCTTGACTGACAGATACAGCGGGCTGGCCCCCTTCACTAGGACTGACAGGTACATAGGCCACACCCCCTTCACTAGGACTGACAGGTACATAGGCCATGCCCCCTTCACTAGGACTGACAGGTACATAGGCCACGCCCCCTTCACTAGAACCGACAGGTACATAGGCCACGCCCCCATCACTAGGACTGACAGGTACATAGACCACGCCTCCTTCACTGAGACTGACAGGTACATAGACCACGCCTCCTTCACTGAGACTGACAGGTACAGAAGCCACATCCTTTTACTGCAGCACTAATAGGGACGTTTTTTTTTTATATTATTTGTTCTGGCCTGCAAAATTTCAACCCTAGGTCAGGAAACACACACACACACACACACACTCACACACACTTATCACAAAACAAGTCAAATAAACAGTCTCATTAATAACCTTCTCTTTTTCAGAGCATGACAGAACCCTGGAGACATGACACACACACACACACACACACACACACACACACACACACACACACACAGATCTGTTACATAAGCCTTGATTAACTGAACTTAGCTGAACACAAACACACACACACACACACACAGACACTACCGCCCTAACACATTAACACTTTGGCCATTAGGACCAGATGGGAACACTGGAGACCTTTGAAATAAAAAGTGAGAGAAGGAAAGAGAGAAAAAGACCAAAATGCAAAAGAAAGGGGGGGGGGGGGGGTGGACAGCATTTTTTTTTTTAACTGAGGAAACAAGAGCTTGAACTCTGCTGTGAGTAATAATCAGCTGAAATGTGCTTCTCATTAGCGGCAGGTGACTTTCTGACCCGCATTAATGCCTCAACTCTCACTGAGAAAGAGAGAGGGGGGGGGGGGTGGGGGCTATGAGTTTACGAGAAGTGCTGGAGAGCCGGTTAAACCCACCAAATGCTAAAAAAAAAATGTTTAAAAATCAATAAAAACCTTGTATGTTTGGCAAGTAATCAGATGGAGAGAATCAAAAGCCGGATTGTATAAAATTAGAATAATAAGGCATTGTTTAAACCGGTGCAGCTCGGTGCATACCTGAGGAACGTGTAAACCTCGAGTAACAAGGGCTGTGGGAATGACGATTAAACTTGATTTTAGGTGTAAAGAGTTTTTTTTTTTTTTTTATAACCCACAGACATCGTTATAAAGCAGCTTTACACACATCCAGATGTAGAGCAGGGAGTGTAATCTCTCTGCCTGATAGGAGAAACTTTTTTTTAAATGTAATTATACTTTTCTTTTTACATGGTTACGGTAAAACCAGTTGCATTAAACCCCAGTTGGGGGGGGGGGGGGTTGGGGGGGGCATATATGATTAGTTTTTTTTGCTTTTTTATTCTGTAGGTACAATCAGATCATTTACCCTGAAAACTTCTAACAACTTTGCATTGCGTTTGTTGATTGTTCATCATTTACACGTCCAAAAAGTACAAGCTAAGCGAACGTCTTTGTCTTTCAGTGAACAAACAGCATCATGAAGCCCGATGAACACACCAGACAGGCCAGGGGTTGTGTGTGAGGTTGTGGAGAAGTTGAAAGCAAAAAAATATCCCAAGCTTTGAACATCTCATGGAGCGCTGTTCAATCCATCATCTGAACATGGAAAGAGGACGTCGTGACTGCAGACCTACCAAGACATGGCCGTCCACCTAAACTGACAGGCCGGGTGAGGAGAGCGTTAATCAGAGAAGCAGCCCGTGGGAATTCTGGAGGAGCTGCAGAGATCCACAGCTCAGGTTGGAGAATCTGGACACAGAACTACTGTTAGTCACGCACTCCGCTCCTCTGGCGTGACAAGAAGAAAGCTAGTGTTGAAAGGTAGCCGTAAGAACTCCCATTTACAGTTTGGGACAATCCAAGTGGGGTCACGAAAAACATGTGGAAGAAGATGCTCTGGTCAGATAAGACGAATATCAAACTTTTTGGCCTAACACTGAACACACCATCATCACCGTGAAACATGGTAGTGGCAGCATGATGTTGTGTGGACGATTCTCTTCAGCTGGGACAGAAAAACGATTAGAAAGCTACCGTTCCCCATTAATGTGCCCAATAATCAGCATTTTACAGTATAAGATTTATACAGCAGTTCATGGTGATAAAGATGTCAGGTGAGCAGCACAAACGTGTAGGAAACGGTTTAACAAGGGAATATAAACCAGTAATAAGCCTTGTTGTGTCCCGTGAGCAGTTACCCAGTATGCCGGTGAGTTTGGGCAGGAGGCCGACTTGCACCATCTTGTTCCGCAGTCCCGTGTCGAAGGAGAGGTTCAGCAGCAGGCGCAGTGTGACGTTCAGCAGGTCATCGTGATCGCACGGCACCAAGCGGGTGAGCTTCTCGATGATGTCCATCTCCGCCTGAGCACAGAAGCGTACACGCGCACACACACACACACACACACACACACACACACACACACACACAATGGAAATATGAAATAAACTCATACGTAAGTAAAGCACTGCTGATGAATATTCATAGTGTCTTTACTCTCTCACTGTCTCTAAATAAATATATCACATAATCAAAAGTTCCTGAACTTTCATTCCTAACATCCGATTACAGATAACTACTGTACAGTGGAACCTCGGATTGCTAGTAACGCAGTTTGCGAGTGTTCTGCAAGACGAGCAAAGATTTTTTTATAAATTTTGACTTGGAAAACGAGTAAGTCTTGGTTTACGAATAAAAATATCATGTATCACGCATGCGCTTCTTGTTTTGACACCGAGCGTCACGTGATCACAACGGAACCAACGGTTTTTCTTTCTCTTGCGCAGCGGAATTGTGGGTAATCGTCTCCGCTGCTGGGGCTCATCCCTCCTTACCTCTTACTTTACCTTCTCACACACTCTCACACACACACACACACACACACACACACACACACACACACACACACACACGGCGCCTGCGCGAAACCAACGTAAACACTTATCTGTCAGGATTTATTTGTACTTTTTTTTTAAGGTAAAGTGCAGATTAATTTGTTTTATTTTCATTTTATACATTGTATTAATTATTTTTATGTATTTATTTTTTGGGGCTGTGGAACAAATAATTTGAGTTTTCATTATTTCTTATGGGAAATGATGATTTGGTTTACGAGTGTTTTGGAACACGAGCCCACTTCCGGAACGAATTATGCTCGTAATCTAAGGTTCCACTGTATACTATATATAGTTTTAATAAAATTTCTCCAACTTCTGCCTTACGAGAAGATCGGCCCAGCTCACCATGTCGTTCTTGTTCTCCAGGAAGATGCTGAGCTTCTTGAGGAAGGAGACGACGAGCACCAGGAGCTCCTCGTTATCCCGATCCAGAGTCTTGACCAGCAGCTGGACGATGTTCTTGTTCCTCATCTTCAGCTCTGTGCGCGGGTCCTCCGCCAGGTTCAGGAGCAGGTAGAGAGCCACTGGAACAGCAGGACGGTGCTTATTACGCTTCATAACAGTCTGTAAGCTCCGAGAGGAGAGGAAGAATTACTGTACCTCTCAGCAGCTGTTCTTGCTTCGCCAGAAGACTCTGATATTTCTTATAGGCTTTTTCATGTTCTTTCTTCAGGCTCTGGTTATCAGCATCTTCTTCACGTACAAGGATGTCAAGGATAAAGAGATAAGATGAAGAATAGTTGAGCTGCTACAGGAGAAACGATTGATTAATCGAACCACACAATCACTCAAACAGATTTCTCATGTGTGAATTACAATTGCAAGGTGTATATTTCGCTATCTCCTGTCTTCATTATGTGTGCATACCTTACTGTCAGTGCATGGTACAATATAGTGTGCTGGATCACGTGCTATTTTAATGGGTGTGTAAGTTATTTTCTTTAATTATGTGTATGAAAATGAAATTTACAACTTTTAGCAATATAAAAATCTATATTAATCAAATATACAATTTTTACTTTCCAACTTTAAATTGCAAATTAAACAAATGAAGGGAAAACTCAAATCACGGACACAGTGACATTGGTTAAAATATTTAACTTGGCAAAAAAAACGTTTGGGAAAATTGATCAGTAAAAATTCAAAAAACATTAAATTTAAAGTAAAGAATTCAAATTTACAATTCACAAACTTCAGGGTCAAAAGGTTATCAAGTACATCATTTACAAATAAAAATAATAATAATAATAATTCAATGTAATGATTAATTTACCATAATTCTATAAATTGTAATTCAGGGTCAGAAATTTAGGTAGTAAAAAAAATCAAATTAAAATTCCTGAAAGCATAAAATACTTACAGGAAAATCTTAAAGTACATAGTAAAATCCAGATTTAAAAAAACTCCAGGAGAAAATACAATATAAAATAAGGTTTCAAACAATATGTCAGCAATATTCCTGACTCTTTTTAGATTTATCTTAACGCTTGCCATCTCTATGGTCAGTTCATTCTTAAACTGGGGCAGGAGGCCACACCTTTTGCCTTAAAGCTTCAGTAAGGATATAAGCTTTGCTCTTCTTCTCCAGCTCCTCCTGCCACAGGTCGTATCTCTTTAGCTCGTGCTCGACGATGTTCATGCACAAAGCGCCGATCTTATAGTGCGTGATCAAACCGTGGAACTGAGAGAAACTGGAGGAGAAACACAGAGCAAGCGTTAAAGATCACTGGAAATTCAAGAATAGACAGACAGATCTATAAAAGGTTTTATTTATATGTAATTCATATTTGTTTGTACGGTATGTGGTATGTATTTGTTACGTTTGTATTTTTTGTAACTGTAATTTTTTTTATTTACGGTAAAAAATAGTTTGAAATATTTATACTGAGAATTTATCTCAGGTTACAGAAAGACAGGTTTTGTCTAAAAAAAAAAAAAAAAATACAAATCTGAATCCAAAAATATAATCATTTTTGTTAACTGTATATGTTTTGTACAAAAATTTAGCTAGCCAAACAAATTTTAGTTTTAAAATCACATATTAGATTAATAAGTAGACAGAACTTTAACATTAGAACATTATTAAGAATGTTGGACGGTAAAAAAAAAAAAAGGGGGGGGGGGGTAAAAAAAAGTCGGAAATCAACATAGAAATTTAAATATCAGGGATCAAAAGCAATGAAAAATATAGAAAATCAGAAAATAAAATGTACAGAATAAAAATATATATATTTACCTTGAAAAAAAATGGGGTAACAAAAATTTGTTTTGTTTAAAAAAAAAACAGAAAGAATGATGTATTATCATTACAAAGCATTCGAAGGAGTAGAAAAGTAAAGTTTGTAAAAAAAAAAAAAAATTGTAGAAAAAAAAATAGTTTGACGCTATAGTGCCTGATTTAAGCAGTTATGTAAACGTCTGGTTCAGCTAATGCTTTCTTTTTCCAGGCTGCCTACAAACATGCAGAAGATCTAAATCAGTTCAGATTAATATCAAATAAATCTCAGAGACCTGGAGAAACAGAAGAAGACATAAACAATCGTGGTGGCCAACTCCATGCTCTGCTTCCAGTCTTCTCTAAACACTCTCGCTAGGGCACCGAGCGCAGCTTCTGAACGCGCGCACACACACACACACACAGAGATAAATAAAACACACAGGCAAAAGAAGCTCATTAATAATTTTACTGTATAATACGAGGCGAGGGAAGGGGCTAATTCCACACACACACACACACATACACACATACACACAAATACACGGCGCCTGCGCGCACAAACGGAAACACTTATCTGTTGGAATTTATTTAAACTTTTTTTAAAGGTAAAGTGCAGATTCATTTGTTTTATTTTTACTTTATATATTGTATTAATTATTTTTCTGTATTTACGAGTGTTTTGGAATACAAGCCAGCTTCCAGAATTATGGAATTATGCTCTTAATCCAAGGTTCCACTGTACAAATATTAAGCAGTTATTTAGCAAATATTTAGAAGCTACAAAGGTTAAAATTACATTAAAGGGTTAAATTTCCGGATAACATAAAAATCTTTTTCCCCCCCCTTAAATCATACACTTAAGTAAATGGTCAAACTTTTCAGGTAGTAAACGTTCAGAATCTGAAGGGAAATAAATAGTTGTAGCTGAAAAAAATCTAAGCAAATAATAAAACTAATTAAAGTTTAAAAGAAAAAACATAACCCATTTCAATTGAGATAATAAAGCATAAACAAAGATTTAGGATAGAAAGACAGTCTAGGTCTATTGTAAACACAAAATTCGACAATTTTTTTAATCAGGGTAGAAATGTTTAGAAAATTGAAAATAAATATTAATTGAATAAATTAAATTACCCCTTGGGGCCCCTTAAAGGGACACGAATGAAAATAAAATGCAAAAATGAAAAGAAAATAAAGAACAAAAAGTAGACCTTTTATTGCAAAGATCTCATAAAAAGCCAGAGTCACTAATATACGTCTGGGTTTTTTTTTTTTTTTAAACTGTAATTAAAACCTGATTCAAGTTATTTTACCCAATTATAACACGGAATAACACTGGATTTTTCCCAGGCTGCAGCGTCCCTCAACCCTCAACCAAGGTTTCACAATCATGCTGACTGAGAGACAGAGGACCCCGGATTTAAGTCCCGCCTTTATGCTCTAGGTTTCTAACCAATCACAGATGAGATTTTGGTGAATTTGTGTGTATTTTAAAACCTATTCATTAGTTTTTCTGTTCCACTTGATGCTTTACTTAGTCCGTCCCTATGTTTGCCTTTTTTATAACCTTTAGAACGTTCTCATTTTGTTCACCTGCACCAGATTTTACACACAGCTTAATTGTTTATTTTTAGCAGTTTTAGAATCCTGTCCATGATGACTCTCTTGTGGGAGCGGTGTTTCTGTTTGGATTAGTCAAGTCTAAGAGCTCATTAGGGTCGTTAAACCCTCGCCTTCTGCAGATTCATTTCATTTTTCCATTTCGTACAATACGTTTAAAAATGTGATTTTTTTGTTGTTGTTGTTTTGTTTTTTGCTTAAAAAAAATCACAGTTTTTTTTTTTATTTACTTGATCTGGGGAAAAAATATCCCATTAATAAAATTAATTAAAATTAAATTAAACATTGCTCAGCTAATAAAAGAATATTTGTTTCTTATGTACCGTTCTGCAGCAGCTCCTCCAGGTTATCGGGATTTCGGGCGAGATGAAGGATGAGTGTGGAGCCTCTGATCTTCTCCGGGATTCCCTCATACAGCAGCTCAATGTAGTCCTCTATCTTATTGATGTTGGCCTCCTCGTCGAGCTGGAACGCAACACGATTATTAGGATCATAAAAACTAAATGAAATGAAGCTGCAAAAAAAAAAAAAAAAAAAAATCACTGGCTTTCCATTCGTACCTCCATCCCATCGAACGGAGTGAGCTCTCGGGGCTTCACCGACTTCTTCTCCTCTTTCTCTGCTTCTCAAAGACAGTGAGGACGAAGGATTAACAAAAACGCATGAAAGGAGGAAGGAACTGAATTAAAGGAATCATCCCTGTCAATGCATTTATTACTGAAAGTCCAGCTCTTTATAAACAAATATTTATAATAAATGAACGAATGAGGGGCGTTCAAGTCAAAGCGGGACTTTTGATTGTGCAGAATAACAGGACAGTTCTGAGAGTAAACACTCCCTCCTAAAAATCTCTCTATATAATCCTCTGCGACACTAACGCACTTCTCCCAGGGTTTCACTAGAGCTTGGACACCATCAGGGTAGAAAGTTTTCTCAGTACGCCTGAGCCGTGATCGGACTGTCTGTCTGCTTCACGTCTGAAACGCTGGCCTCCCAGGAACTCCTTTAATCCTCCAAACATGTGGAAAAGTCTTAGAGCGACCATACGGCCTTCTTTACAAACGTTTGTACCGTTCAAATGTTTTACTGCAGCTAAGAGTCTCATCACTGCACTGTGCTTCTGTAAATGTCATTCGAGTCCCGGTTTGACTTAAAAGTCTTACTAATTAATTCATACATATACAAACAATTATGTTCAGTAAGTCCTTTCTACATTTTTACAACTGCAAACGTTTTGGAATACGGACTAATGCAAAACATCTTATTATGAGCTTATATCTAAACAATGTATAAATGTAAAATGTATATATATAATTGATCAAACATAATTACATTTATGAAGCCTTTATTTCTAAGACGAAGCAAATCTCCGAATAAATTTTAGAATTAGTTCTATTACACAGTACTTCCTGTATATATTCAATTACGACAGCGGTCACGGACATTTAACCTAAACTTATTAAAAATCTAAATCAAATATTGAGATAGTAAGTATGTCAGCAATTGAATAATAGTAAGAAAATATATAAATAAATGAATGAATAGAAAATTCTGAGTCACAACGGTAAATCTCAGTCCAAAATTCAGAGGTAAATAAATTTAGTTTTGATTTCTGGGTCAAAAAGAGTAACAAAAAAATGAAAGCACGGCTCAGTTAAGCAGCTCACGTGCGATAATTAATCTAACAAACAAACAAACAAATAATTAAATCTGCAACCCAGGTGAGGTGGCATGTACGAGTCACGTCCTGCAGCCGAGTCGATTCAGAGTCGAATCTTTTTCTCTTGGTGAGTTGCTGCGTTCTCACCTGACTGAAGAACCACAGGGAGGTGAAGAACACACCATGGTTCTGTTCAAACATGATAAACACTGTGTGTGTGTGTGTGTGTGTGTGTGTGTGTGTGTGTGCTCTTGTCCACGGCGCTACAGTGTGTTAGGACTGAGGAGTTCTGCACATTCACACTTCAGCACCTTTACTGCTGGGCTTCTTGCGGTTCTGCAGGTAGAACAGCAGATGTTCCACCTCGGCCACTTTGGACGGATGGACGAGTTTGCATTCGTCCACCACCTTCCTGGCGAGAGAGGAGACGTCCGTGCTGGCGTTCAGACTCTTCAGACGTATCCTGAGAGGACGCAGGAGAGGACACACACAGCAGTCTTAGGGTCGGTGCAGAGACTCGTACACTGAGGTACAAGATTCATATATTCAAAACTCGGATTTAAAACTTATATAAAAAAATTAAATATATATATATATATATATATCAGTTAAAAAAAATAAAGAATGTAACAATAGTTCAGGTTAAATAAACGACTCAGAAAACATCAGTGTAGTGAGAGAAGTCTAGTAAGGATGAGAAAATATATTGAAATTCGGTACAGTATATCATGATATAAAAACATCACAATTTCAGCTTTTATGTTTTTTTTTTTAATAAATTTTGTGCATTTTATGGAGTGAAACTGAAACACTTACACCTTCTGACACTCCTTACGCTCCTCGTGTACCGATCCTCCGTTTTCTCCCAGGACGCAGGCCTCCACCTCGTAGTGAACCACCAGCGCCTTCTCAGTGGGGTGAACATCGATGTTCCCCGGCTTGACTTTCCTAAAGCAATCCATCCATCCATCAATCAATCAATCAATCAATCAATCAATCAATCAATCATTTTAACCCTTTCATGCGCAATATCCACTCTTACACTGCAAAAAATGACATGTGACCTAGCAAGTGAAATATTCATGAATTTATACAAACAATCACAACCAAAACCAAACATAAGATTATTAAACGTATTTCTAGTTAAATGTTAAAAAATGTGATTATTTAAAGTAATAAAAACCTGGAAGTAGTCATTGTAATAATAATAATAATAATAATAATAATTGTATTTATGCAAGAAAGTATTTAAAAAACAACAAACATATCATTTAAACCACAAATATATTAAATAATAGTACATAAAAAAATAAGTAAATAATAATATATAATATAATATAAATAGTATATGAAAATAATTAAATAAAAAATTATAAACTGTAAATTCATATTAAACAGGTAGAATAATTTTTGTTTCAGATTTCAATTAAAATAAACGCCTGATCTCTCTAACTCTCTCTCTCTCTCTCTCTCATTATTTTTTTTTTTCAGGCATAATGTTTTAAACTTTAAAAAAAAAAAATCTGAACAATCCTTTAACTATTTGTCATATAAAAAAATGTAATTAAATTAAAATAAATCAAATAAAAATTACTTGTCACTTTAGGAATAAACATGTAAAAGTAATAGTAATAATAATTGTGTATATATATATATATATATATATATATATATATATATATATATATAATATGTAATATAATCAAATCTATAATATAAAATTATGAAATTATTTTATTTACAGTACAAGTAAGATTGTAAACACATATTACAGAGGTAGAATTATTTTTATATAAAATATCGGGTCAGGATATAATGTTAAACAATCCTGTAGATATAAATGCTGTATATTAATAATGTACAGCTGTTTAATTAGAGCAGAATTAAATGCATCTCTGTACTGTAGTGGAGTGATGGAGCTGAAACACACCCTGACTGCATTTCAGCCTCACTCCTCTGCTGTTCACTCCGTCTAAATCTGGATGATTGAGATTAATAAAATAATAAATCTATAAGATTACCGTTTCAGATACTGCGCGTCATCAGACTGCATCTTATTCTCTCTTTATAATCTGTTTAGCTCAGATTTAACAGGATTAAACTGCTGCCGATGGCAGATTATTGATGCACAGACTCGAGTTCCAAACGCATCACTAGTGCGTGTGTTAGTGCACTCCGTAGTGTAACAGCGATTGGGGTTCAACCACAGACGAGTGCACTATGAAGAGAAAAATGAATAATTTGAGACGTGACCTCATCCACCGGAGTGTATTTCTGCTGGAGTACAAATCGTCGCTGCATTGCGAGGCCTGTGTTAGAGCGCCACCGTTAGGGCTGGAGGAAAGTTGAAATGAATTATTGAGAGTTTGAATCTTCACCATTGTTTCTCTTTGCTGTGCTTTGTATTGCATTGTCTGAGTTGTATATTGTTGTGCATTGTATTACATTGTCTATTCTGTTTCATTTATTTATTTTCTTTATAAAAATAATAAAATGTTGTTATTATATATATATATATATATATATATATATATATATATATATATATATATATATATATATATATATATATTAATTCTGTATGGAGCTTTTGCCCAGATGAACAGCATGTTCAGACTTCTATCACATATCTGCTCTACTGACAGGCTCAGAAAATCCTGTATGCTGCTTTAATACCTCTTTGCGTCGCCCCTCAGCCACGACTCATTCCAAGTTGTTCATGTAACTCTCCTTCATAACAGACTTCTACCACTCATCATGTTCCCTAATCTACACTGACCTCACTTTTTGCACTGCTGTCAGCTTTCATTTTTGTACACTTTAACTTACACTATTTTGCACACATCCGCCTCAGTCTTTTAATATCCATATATCCTGATTCAAATTTATTCTGCAGTCATTCTGCAAAGTACATATACAGAGCCAATGGAATGCAGTTGGCATCATTATGGTGCTTAAGTGGCCAATTTACATTAAATAAAAATGTGTTATAACTGTGCAACATTGTGCAACGTCCTATAACAAAACAGAAGATGCTGTAAGTAATAAAGATATGCTATGTATATATACAGTATAACTGTTCAAACTCTGTACAGTAGATAGACGTGTCTGGAAGGTAACATGTTCAAAAAAGTGACATGATATACATGCTGTATGTATGAGCTCTAAATGGTACAGTATATACAGAATAAATATGGCTGGACAAAAGATGCATAGTGGACAAAGTGCAGTGTGACAGTGCGAGCAGTGTAAAAGCAGGTGATATTGCTGGGGTATATTATATACATGTGCTACAGGTGTTCCTCACTGACTGCGACAGCAGGCATATGGAATAAAATCTCTGTCATAAGAGTCGTATATTTCAGAGTTGCACTGTAACAAACACAAATCCAGCTCGAACAAAACACCGATTTACACACAAATCTTTGTTTTACACGCAATTATTTGTGACTGTGATTTTATTCCGCACGGGCAGTGCCATCTGCAGTGTAAATGAGTACATCAGGCCGAGCTCATAGCTACTGAAAGCCGGGTTCAGACTGCGACGGCATCTAAAGCAACAGCGCATATAACAGGCAGAAGTAAGAGCCGCCAAGACATTGAGATGATCTCACACTCGGTCCGTTACACTGCAGGTAAAAGTAGCACGCAGGCGTCAGGATCTGCATGCAGGTGGAGCCGTAAGCCTCTATAGTATCTATCTATCTATCTATCTATCTATCTGTAACAATCAATATGCAATCAAATTTTTGATCAGGAATCACCTGTATTATTGAAGTAAACATTGAAAACAGCCGTGATTGTCTTCAGCCCTAAACTTTACTAAATTTCAGCACTTTCAGTGTTTCATCATGTTTATATTAATTGACTTTATGTAAAATGATATATTTGTCAATTTTTATAGCAAAGGCTAAAAATAACCTAAATTAGACATCTATTGGAGATGACGTCAGAGTCTAATAAATTGCTAAAAAATATTTACACCCCTTCAAGCTGCTACTATAGAATCCTTAACCTATTCAAATGTGCAGATGAATATAAACCTGCTGTCAGAGCTGCTGATTTAGAACAAATAATCAACAACTACGCTTTTTGAGCCCTCGTTTTTTTTTTTTTTTTTTTCCTCAGCTCGGGAAGTGGATCGTAAGCATCTTCTCTTCCAGGAACCAATCACAGAGCCACGCTGCTGAGGAGAAATTGTTTTCAGATGGAAGCTGAGATAGAAGAGGGCCTCCATTGTCGCTGCGTTCACAGACTCTATTTCTGGCACAGCGCTCCCACAGGTTTGTCAGATTGAATATACGGGGACACAGTTCGCCTGTTTCCAGAAAAAAAGATTATCCAGACGAACTGCAGTGAGGCGACTTTTAAAAGAAGTGGAACTGAAAACAGGCGTTTGGAGCTGCAGTCTGGACACCCGGGCCGTCTGAATGCGGGATGATGGGCTCCATGTTTCCTGTCGGGAATCAGGGTTAATCATGATGCGCTTATTGCAGACCAAATCAACTCTGATGGGGCCTTTTGAGATCATTACTTTTCATACTACACAATAGGCCAGTAATATACACAGCATACATCAGCCATAAAATCAAAAGCATTAACATTAAAACCACCAAGGTTTTGGGTTTCCTTTGCGGCGCCGGGCGGCCCTGACCCCACAGGGCTCGGCTCGGCATGGCCTCTGAGTGTGTGCCGTTTGGTGTCCGGCACCAGGATGTTGCCAGTGGATGCTTTGAGTCCCATGGGTGCTTGATCAGACTGGGATCTGGGCTGTTTGGGGGCCAGGGCAACATTGCACATGATCACCCTGAGCTCATCAGAGAGAACGTAAATGCTTAAACTTAGAAATTGTACAGCTCATTTCAAATTTGATGCCTGCTACAGATCTCAGAATTGTTGGCACATGGGGCATACTTACCATGGTGTAGCATCTCCTCTTCTTTTCAAAACAGTTTGAAGAGATCTGGGCATTGAGGTTATGAGTTTCTGGAATTTTGGTGGTGGAATTTGGTCCCATTCCTGCCTGATATAGGTTAGGTTTCCAGCTGCTAAGACATCCCTTTTATAGTGAATCCCGTTACAGACCTGGGCCGGTATTCACAAAGCTTCTTAAGCCTAAAAGTTGCTCCTAGTGACGAAATTCTAAGAAGAATCTTAGAATTAGGGTCATTTTCTTAGAATTTCTCCATAAATTTAGGATTAAATCTTAGTAAAGATAAAAATGATTCACAAAACATCGTAGCCCTAAAAACAGCTCCTAAGGTAAAAATTGTTAAGAGCAGAGAGGCGGACTTTTAAGAGCCTTAAGAGTTTCTATAGCAGAGGACAAAATGGAGGAAGGAGGAAATATTCTCCAAACACTGAACATAAAGCTAAAAGTAAACGCTCCTCTTCTGTCCAGTCTGGTTTTCTTGTTGATTTACTTCCTTCCGTCTCTCTTGGATTGTGGGCTACAGACCATCCAAAAGTGCAACTTAAACAGACTGTCCTGTGATCATGTAAATTGGTAAAAAAAAAAAAAAAAAGTGAGCCATTTTGCTCCCATCAATCTGAAATGGATTACAAGTAATAAAATCAGTGCGGTAAATAAACGTGAGAACTTAAAATATAGTAACTACTGTGTGGAAATTGGTTCCTTCAAAAGTCGACACATTTTCAACATTTAGCTGTTTAATTATGTATAGCCTAGAAACTTTGAATAAAGTAGCCTGTAGCCATGATTATACAATTTCTTCATATACAGACATAATGATTTCACTGTCTGTTCTATTATCATGTAGAAGTTTCCTAAATCACTTTTAGTCTACGTCTCCCAGCTAGGATTTTTTTTAAGCTAAGACAGGAGCGAATTCTAAGAAGCTTTGTGAATACGGGCTCTGATGTCAATTAACTTGGCTGAATCGTTTCAAATGTTCTTGCTTTTTCAGCCCTTTGTTGCCCCCCGTCCCAACTTTTTTGAGGCTTGTAGCAGGCTCGTTTTATTTGAAAGTCTTTTAGTGTTTTTCATTTTATTCAAATACATGGAGGTGTAACAAATTTGGGCAACTGTGACAAGGGACAAGATGACTAGATCAGGGCAAGTCCAAAACTGCAGATCTTGTGAGACGTCCCAATCTTGCAGTGGTCAGGACTTTAAGACATCTGTTGTCAACTCACAACCAAAGAATTCTTTTATGACTTGCAATTTCCAAGTTCTGAAAAACAACACAATGTCAAAGGCACTGTGGCAATCTTGGACTTTTGTAAGCTTGTGCATTCGGAAGAGGGCGGATTGCATTTAACTGGCTGACTTCAAGTGTCATAGAGAAACAACATGTTCACCTTCACCATCCCTGATTGGTACAGTAGATGTCACCTGATATTGAAGAGCTACAAGTTGGCCAAATTAGATTGAAAATGGCCGGAAAGGGAACATCATTCTCTGCATCATTGTCATCCTCAACTATCATATGTTGTTTATTAGGATTTGGTGCACTTTCTCTTGAAAGCAGCAAAGTCTGAAAATCTGGTATTGTCCTAAACATCTGGCCCTATAGAGTCTGAACGGCAGATAGCAGAACGAACTCTCTGCATGGATTCAGCCCAGTGACCTTTACCAGATCCAGAATGTCTCACATATGTTAATCATCGTCTTTCCCGAAAAAAAAAAGAAAAAAAAAACGTTTACTCCCATAATTAAATGTTTTTATTTCTCGGACTGAGTCATCGGGCTGGTCCGGCGCCCTTGAACCCGTGCCATCGTGAATGTGAAGGAGGTCCGGGTGCTTGTGACACTGAGCTCTTGTTAAATCCATGGCATCATTTATGCTTTTGCAGTTCGGTCACTGCGTTAGCGTCAAGGCTGTTGAAATTGTTATGAAATCATCCGCAGCATCAACGGTGCTAACAGATCGAGTTCCTGTTTACACTCTTCGCTTCTATCTGATAGCTGTTTCCACAGTGGAATACGCTCGTCCCTTAATGCACAGGGCAGGCCGAGAGGCCGTAACACATAAGCCCCAGAGTAATTCGTGTAATTCGGGGTGATTTACAGACAAAGCTGTAAAATATGACTTTAATAAGAGTTACAAATGGTCCGTCCGACGTCTGTTTGAGGGAAAGGGACAGAATATCTTGGCAGGAGCTTTTGTTATTAATGAAATGCGAAAATTGGACTGCGGTGGGGCTGTTATGGTTACCGCAGACAAAACTGTTGATAAAATCGCTGGTCTCGTGGTTGAGCTTGTTACTGAGTTTGGGATGTTTTTGCTCTTGGCCCTTGTAAAGCGCCAGCCTGTGGGTTCTGCAAGGTGCCAATGCCTCCACGCCAACAGCTGACAAGTTTATACACAAAACTGGTACAAAACCTCCTCGAATTCACAATAGGTGCATTGAGGGAAAATTTCTTTTTTTATTCCTGGTGAGTGTCCTGCTTAGCTGATTTAAAATGGACGTCATAATCGGACATCAGAAATTTTGTGTTCAAACCCTTCGAGGCCTTAGAGCTAAAACTTAAAGAGGCAAGCTATGTGTAACGTTTTCATTTATGGCTAAACTAAATACTCAATACATACAGTACTGTACAAAAATCAAATCAATGTTTTTTTTTTTTTTTTTCAAAAAGTCAGTATTTGGTGTGAAAACACTTTGAGGACCTTTTAGTCCCAGGTACAATTTGTGCAGTTTTGTAAGGAAATTTGCAACTAAGTTTTACTAAGCACCCTGCAGAACCACCTACAGTTCTTCTGAGGACTTTGACTGCTGCACCGGTTTCTTTTTGCATGCAAAAGCCGGCAGATTCCATTTTGTTTTTTGGTCACTTATATAATATGTGCTGCTTTCTTTTCAGCTATACAATTATTTTACTGTAACATTTAATTTTATGATGTTTGAAAATAAGAAATGCTTCTGTACTAACTTTATAATAAGATCCTAAAAGAAAAACCAAAAAAAAAAAAAACAATGTGCGTAAGATGTTTGCACAGCAATGTAATATACTTCATTTTTTACTTCTGTATTACAAGAACATGAAAAACGAATAATGAATAAAAGTATCAGAGGACAATTATGTTATAGAACAGGTTACTTTACAGTTCTGCCAGATGTTTCATTCTGAATACCTCTAATCTACAGTATATTTAACGTTTTCACATTTCTTATTAAACTGACAAGCTCACAACTTATATTAATATTATATTGATCATAATGAACAGAACACTTCATTGGCCATTAAATGTTCTGCACAAGTTGTGTTTAGTAACAAAATTCACAAATAGAATACAACCGTTAAGTCAAACATTTTCGTTTTCTCGTATGAGGCTAATATAACTAGTAAAGAAAGCTTATAGCATCCAGATTTTCATTATTCAATTAAAAATGTTTCATTAAAATCATCAAAAAGGGGATTTAACCTGCCTAACAACACACCACTCAGCACTTAGTATAGTATAGTCCTCTCCTATTTGTGATTTTAAAGTTAGCTTCTCTGAATGCTGTGCTAGCGCTCGTCCATAAGCTACTTTTCATCAGTATAAATAAATCAAATCTATACACAGTGACGTCTTTAAGAAATGTGACTGAACGCAGTTTATAATATCACTCTGATGTATAGCGGTAAGCTAACTAGCTAGCTTATCTCACACATTAATCATTCATGGCTTAGCAATGTTACATCCTTGCTAGCGGTTTATCCAGCAAACGGCTTCTCTATCTGTGGAAGATTACATGCACTTTGAAAATGTCCGCCGTGTGCTGAGTCAAATGGCTGCCAAGTGTATGATACATGGTGTGGTGCTAAACCGCTAGCTATGAGCTAACATTAATGTTGGCGACAATTAGGACCTTTATTGCTAAACAAAACCTAAATTAAACATGTCTTGGCTGATCTGCGAAATCTGCAGTTATTAACGTGAAGCTCATTTCAGCTCCGCCTTCATCCCTTACATTAAATATTAAACTTAAAATTTTTAATGAATTCAAAAGATGCCACACCACTGGTTAAAAGTACACAAAGGACAATCTGTTTTGAATGTCTTAACGCATAAAGTATCAGCCATGCTCTGGAAACACATACAGTAGAAGTTGTGGAATCTTAGTAGGAATATTTATTTTTATTATTGGTTAATTGGATAATCGGGCCTTGATAATTAAGTATGGAGTGTTTGTCATTAATAAAGAAATAGGATCGTTTGATAAAGTCTTTTTTATGCACTGATGATGGTCTAAAGCATTTTATATTTTTACATGACCTTTACTGATGTAAAGATGCAAAAAAAGACAAAAAACAAGTAGGTCGCTCTGGATAAGGACAACTGCCAAATTCCATAAAATATAAATGTAACGTAATGTATTGAAAATTTAGCTCTGTTATTTTGGACTTTATTACATTTTTACAAGACATTCCCATTTAAGTAGGACCAACTGGTGCAGTAACGGGCGTCCATGACCGCCTCTGATCATGTTCTCAAAGAGTTACGATAGTAAATCTGACTTATTTTAGTGTTCAGAGAAATATTATTCTGTTATTACATGCCATTAACTCGGGTCGTTTCACATCTCTGCCTGTTTTCGTCCCCTGACCCCTAGTTCATGCTTTAGCTACAGTATACGCCGTTTTACGACTCGCAGCCAAGGTCAGCAGCGATGCATATGAAAGAACTCAACCTGGGATCCAGAGGTTGGCTTGCATCAAAGGGTTTTATATATAGTACTTCAGGAATATGTTTAAGCAGCTCTTGTGTTACCGCCGGTGAAACTGGAGAGTGTCGAGCGCCTTAGCAGAAAGCTTCCCACCAGAACCTGGGCCAGATCCGTCTGAAAATAATCAACAATGGAGCTGCTAAGCATCGAAGGTTCCCCGGGGCTTTATAGGCATTTCAGCCAAGTACATCATTATTCAGAAGATGGGGAAAGAATTCTGCGGTACTGACGCCGCCATTGCGCACAAATTTATGTTGAAGATGGGAAGCGTTTCACAACACTTTTTTTTTTCTGGTCGACAAAGAGAGAAGGAATGTTGTTCATTGTCACATGATGTGGTGGGAGAAGGCCTCGGAGGCCCCCTGTCTTTTTTTGTGTGCTTTTTTTTTTTTTTTTGCTCTCCGCACGCGGCGCACATCTTGCCTGCAGATGTTCCGATACCACAAACACTTCAAAGTGCCTGCTCTCCGACCAACTGATACCCTGACGCCAACTGTAAATGTCCTGGACACGCAGAATGGAAAATGTGAATCCTCGCACATAACTTCCCAAGGAGTGTGGAAATCCACAATTGCACAATTCAGACAACAAACAAGTTCCTTCCATCTGAGAGACAAGCTGGCCTTTTACATCAATATGAATACGCATTGTTTTGAACACCTTCGGGCCTAACTTTAAACATGTCAGATTTATTTTTATAAAAGAAACCCACTCGGGAATTTCGGCAACTGCTAGAAGGGCTTTTGAGAAAATAATAACAAATGCTTTCATGGAGAACATCACAAGAATTATTCATTATGTACTGTATCCAAGCATGCTGGAAAGCATAATAAAATATTATTATACTTTATTAGAGAAAAGTACTTTGTTAAGCTGGAGCCACGGAAATAAATGGATCATTAAAGCCAATTTTAGAGTAAAACGCCAGAAGAATCTTGACTCAAGTGAGGCTATTGAAACCAATAGCCAGCTCGATGTTCACGGTTTATCAGATATCTAATTCTCTTTCAACTTTAATGCAGTTGGAGTAAAGGCTCAGATTCCAACTTGAGATCATTTTCAACTGTTAAAATTAAGGAAAAGGGCAATGATGCGGCCTAAAGTGCATGTAGTTTACATAAAGAGCCGTTTAGCGATATGCGGCAATATTCCAACCAAAATATATTTTTTTTTTACCATAAATTATGTAATTGTCTCGATGAATCGTCTTGAATACATTATCAAATTCCCGAAGGACATTTCGTCTTTCATTTTCTATCCAGTCCCTGTTTGTAGCTGAGCAGTTTCAGCATTTCAGAATGTTTTTTGTTTGTTAAGCCACACAAACCGGACAAAAGCTTGGATTCACCTTCTAATTCTATTGCTCATTCCTGATATTTCTTTCATTCTACTGAAGAACTCCAAAATATACAACAATCTCCTTTGAACAGTTATTGATATGTGATCGAAACTAATAGTGTGATGTGTCTGCTACTTACACTCTGTAAAGCCTTCATAACGGCTCTAATTGTTGTTACTATTGTTACTTAATTACATAATGCCATATAGTACTGTATGTTTGACTTTATAATTTTGAAGGATTTAGTAGTGCTCTACTGTAGAATATAGAAAATAAGTCAGGAAACAAAAAACATTGGATTACAAGGTGTGCCCTTTCACTTTTGATTGGTACTAGATAGATAGATAGATAGATAGATAGATAGATAGATAGATAGATAGATAGATAGATAGATAGATGAACTTCCTCCTACAGAAACCTTAACGTTTTAACAATGATACAGTTTTTTTTTTTTCATATTAGAACATGGGTATCATTAAAGTATAAATCAGTAATGCACAGCTCCACCACTGTCATAGCTGCTGATAAAGAAAATGAATGAACACATTCTGACCAATCAGATTGCAGAATTCACCAGCCCTGTCGTGTTTTCAGCAAGATTGTTATATTGCCATATTTTTAACTCTTAGACATTTCACACTACGCTGGGTTCCACATTAAGTGTGTGGGTGTGGTCAATTTTACATGTTTTTATAGCCACGCCCCTCACATTTGTCATTTGTTTTTAAAATGTGCTTGAGGAAAATCTACTGTTTTAGACCACACAGTAAATATTTCAGCTTGCACTCTTACATTCTTAAGTCTCGTGTGACACCTACAGCAAAAAAAAAAAAAAAAAGCAAAAAAAAAAAAAAAAAAAATGACAAACCACCAAGAACGACCAGAGCATGGGAGGAAAATAAACACCGTCCTTCACCGCAAACCAACACGGGGAAGTCCAGGGAAAGCAGGGCTTATAAAAAGCAGCGATGTGTGAGACTGTGTTATTCCAGACGATTAAATCATAACGGGCGAGAGGTAAAAATATGAGTCAGGTGATGATGGACGACTCGGCGACTCTTCAACTGGGGAGCCAAATACTGTACATTTACATTACATTATTACTGTTTATTTCTGTGACTTTTATTTTTTCCATTCCAGTGATCTATTGTACGGTTTGCCAAACAACAGTTTTAAAAAAAAAACATCCTTAATCTCTCAGCTCTGTGCTTTGTGCTTCACTTCAAATAAAAACAACTCCCAAATAATTAAACACAAATGAGGCCTGGTCTGCTTCAGGGGCGTAAGGCTATTTACTATTTGTCGTGACTCATTTATGAATCCCATGAGTCAGTTTTTATTTTTCGAACCACATCCTGGTAAAAAAAAAAAAAAAATAAATAAATAAATGGGTCACTTGGATAAAAATGCACCCAAACAGGATGCAGCGTGCTAATAAAACATCAGCGTCAGGCCCGAAACGTAGCAGAGAAGAAATAGAAGCTGAGAATGATGCTGTAATGAGAAAGGACTGACGAATGACTCGACATTATCATGCTATAGTCTGTAGTTTGAACAGCGCACTGCTTTACTCTCCCTCTATGTGTGTGTATCCTGACTGGTAGTGACTGTACTGGTGACTGCACCGGTGGTGCTACAGTAGATTTCCTTGAAAAATTGAATGAATGTTGGTGTATGGCAAGATACAATAAAAGCTTTGTAAAACTTTTTAGTAAATATGAACTAATTCTGAGTTAGATATGAAGTTATGAGCAGGGAACAATAAATTATTTTATAAATTATTGTTTGGATTTATTGTTTTACTGCGTCACAATCTGCATAAAAGGGATCTGAAGCGGTGCTTCTCACTGTCACGGAATATTCAAGTTAAATTCCAGGACTGCACATTTTGTCTCCTCGCTTGTTTGCCCTGAGGATGTTTCTACTTGATGTTTATTTTTCTTGCAGTTTTCTCATGATGTAATTGTATGCACTGATTGACAGTCAGAAGCACATGGACACTGTCTTCGTCTCTGTCGACTTCTCCTCACATACTAGATGTGTGAGCAGGAATTATTTTATTTTCTCATTCCTATCCCTCTATTATTGTTTACTTCATATCCATTCATTATACACACATTGGCCAAAAAAACAAAACAAAAAAAATCAGTGTTTTTTTTTTTTTTTGTTTTTTTTTGGAAAAGTCCAATTATTGGGCTGCCTCAAGCAAAGGATCATTAAAATGACGAACTGGGTTAAGAACCCTTTAAGACATTATTCAAACCTGCAGGGATAATGTTGAACTGTCAACTCAGCACTCAGTAATTGCTCGGGGCTCCTTTGGCGTGGCACCAAGGCGGTCAGTCTGTGGCGCTGCTGAGGTGTTATTGTATGGAAGCCCAGGTTGCTCTGATGGCGGCCTCCAGGTCTTCTGCATTGTCTGGTCTGGTGTCTCGCATCTTTATCTTCACAATACTTCATAGATTCTCTACAGAGTTTAGGTCGGGCGACCAGTTTGCTGGCCAGTCAAGCACTGGAATACCATTGTACTTTTGTCACATTTGGCAGTGTGAGCAGGTGCCACGTCCTGCTGGAAAATGAAATCAGCATCTCCATAAAGCTGGTCAGCAAAGGGGAGGATGGAGTGCTCTAAAACTTCCTGGTAGACGTCTGCGCTGACCTTGGACCTGATAAAACACAGTGGACCAACACCAGCAGATGACCTGGCTCTCCAAAGCACCACTGAATGCACAAACGTTACACTGGACCTCAAGCAACTCTCCTCACTTCCTCCAGACTCTGGGACATTGATTTCCAAATGAAAGGCAAAATTTACTTTCATCTTAAAAGATGAGCAACACTCCAGCAACACTCCAGTCCTTACACTGCTGCAGTAATTTATGCAAAGGGAGCCCCAACCAAGTACGTACTTTTTAGTACTCCAACATTTCTGTGTTATTTCTTTCTTTTATTTTTATTATTGGTCCTAAGTAATATGGAAATTTTCTAAGATATTGAATTTTGGGCTTTGATTAGCTTTGAGCCATAATCACCACAGTTAAAAGAAATAAACACTTGACATATATCAGTCTTTGTGTAATGAATTTAAATAATACCGGTTTCACTTTTTGAATTGAATTACTGAAATAAACCAACTTTTCGATGATTTATTGAGTTTATTGAGATGCACCTGTATATAACAGATTCTTGATATGATAGTGTTCACAGATGCTTAGCTCATTGTTTAATAAGAGAATACACTTGAATGTACTAAGAATCAGACAAAAATCTGAATTTCAAGTCAAAGTTCAAGAGAAATTAAAGGAAAATGTAATTATTTCAGGAAGATAAGATGGCTGCTAACACCGTCAGCCGGAAATAAAACACCACTTTTGTAGGATGAATCAACATAGTGTAGATGCATAAATTGGGAAAATCTATAACATTTATCACATTGTTCACTGTTTTGAGAAAGAAAATGCATTAAGCATTTTTTTTTTTTGTTACAACTCATTCATTCATGGAGGCGGCCATGTTTTTTTTTTTTCCTTTACTGTTTGTACAGTAGCTTGAACAAACTAAGTGTCGATGAGCTATGCAGCAAAATCTCGTTTAAGACTGGTACGCCCTTTAGGATGCTCATTAGGATGCTCTCAGGCGTCCTAATGGCAGCAGATTCCAACCTGTTTGCTGAATTTCATGAGTATGTTAAGACCTCCAAAAAAATCCTGGATACCTGAACAAACAAACAAAAAAAAGAACAAGAGGGGACATGAAATTTCCCCTATTCAAAAATTATGTCATGTTTTTTTATTTTTTATGTCAATTATGTCATTATGGTATTGGTGTGTCCCCTTTAAATGCATGTGCCCCCATCATTCTGGTGCGCCAGGTGGGGTGATGGGCGATGGTTGCGCAGGGTGCTTGAGCATGATAATCGTTGCTTGCAACTATATTTTTTTTGTTTTAATAAGGCACGTGACTGAAAAAGTTCTGTAGTTTTATTTATTAAACTTATTTACATTAGCACAATCTTCTTCGCACTGTACAGGATATGTACTGATTACTGCTCTGAATTACGAGCGTGTTATACTGTATTACTGCACTTTCTTGTACTGTGCTTGTTGTCGTTCAATAATTCTAATTAACTCGTCTTGATCTAGATCAACACAAGTCCGCTATTTTGAGCTGAAAATGAAAGAAATAAAGGAAGAAAGAAAACAACCCGAGTACGCTAACATGCTCTTACCGATGGCGGTAACTGCGCTAATCTTAACCAGATGTTCACTAATGGCTCTTTAAGAGTCTTCGGGGAGCGACGCTGCAAAGATCGGTGCTCTGATCTTTTTGGTTCTTGGAGCTGCACGAGAGCAGAAACTCCACACATCATCATCTGGCTGCGCTGCTCCTTAGCAACTCACCTGTTTATGTAGAAAACAACCCTGCGTGTCATTTAACAATTAGCTGACCGTGACAGATGCTAACCCTTCGGTATTGTTCACTGCTTAGCAATGTGCTCTCCCTAACCAGTGTTATTTAAATTTGCGCCAATACCACCACAAGTTTTTTTTTTTAAACAAGGTTTCCAGCCAGACCTTTTTACAGTCCATTAGTGTTTATGGTTTCTGGTCAACAGTATATGAACACCTGATCATCACACCCATAAGAGGAATGATGATGAACTAAGACTCTCAAATCTGTTCCTGTTCCAGCATGAAAGCGAGCTCCATGAAGACATGGTGTGTTGAGGTTAGCCTGGAAGAACTCCTGCACAGATTCCTGACGGAACTCAACCCCACTGAACTGGAGCCTCCTCAACGTCCAAACATCAGCGCCTGAGCTCACTAATGCTCTTGTAGCTGAATGAACACAAATCCCCACAGAAACACTCTGACATCTATTGGAAAGCCTTCTCAGAAGATAGTAGTGAGGTGTATATCGAGAGGTGTTCACATACTTTTGGTTATATAATGCAATATGTTGAAAATATTTGATATAATGAAAATAGTTTCCAGTTGTATTATTTAGAATCAATTAATGTACATTTCTTACAAATCCATTATATCCATTAAGTATTATTTTATTATATTAAATATTTAGGCCATTAACGGTGTATACTGGAACCTTGGATTGTCAGTAACTTGGTCTTTGAGCGTTTTGCAAGACGAGCAAAATGTTTTAATAAATTTTAAATTGATAAACGAGTGAGGTCTTGATATACGAGTAGTACACATGCGCTTTGTCTGACGAGCATTACGTGATCACAACTGAGCGAGTGGTTCTTCTCTCCCACGCATTGTGGCATTATGGGTAATCGTCTCCCATGCTCAACATCCGTGGGCGTGTACTGTTTACTATAAATAACACTGTGACCCCGTGTGTGCACTCGTATGTGTGTGTGTGAAAGTTGTCCTACACAGTAGCCCCTTCCCTCCTCCTCTCCTCTCTCGTCTTACTTCAGCTAACACATACACACACACACTTATGGAAACACTGCCCTGTTGAGATTCTTTTCAAAGCTAAAGTGCTGATTACTTTGTTTTATTTTTAATAATATTTCATATTGTGTATTCATTATTTTTATAAGAATATTTCTGGGTTGTGAAAGAAGCATCTGAGTTTCCATTTATTTCTTATGGGGGAAATTTGCTTTGATATACGAGTGCTTTGATATACAAGCGTGCTTCCGGAACAAATTATGCTCTGAATCAAAGGTTTAACTGTATTCTTCTTCTTATTATTATTATGAATATGATTATTACTGGCAACATGGTGGCGTAGTGGTTCCTCCGGGCTCTGTGTGCATGGAGTTTGCATGTGCTTGGTGGGTTTCCTCTGGGTACTCTGGTTTCCCCCAACAGTCCAAAGACATGCAAATTAGGCTAATTGACCCAAATTCCCTGTAATGTGTGAATATCCTACTGCGGTTGTAAAATGAGAAATCCAACGTTCACCATTGGCCTCCTCTGTCCCTTGTTGGACTACAGAGGTTCTTAAATAGATGTATGTATGTATGTATGTATGTATGTATGTATGTATGTATGTATGTATGTATGTATGTATGTATTATTAATATAATATATTAATATAGTATAATAATATACTATTATACCCTGTAGGTTTATTATTTAATTTTTTTTGTTCATTTTGTTGATTTAGGCTCAAAACACAAAGTAACAAGGATAATGCAAAATTTGAAATGCACCTGCTTTAAGGTTAAACACAAAACAAAGAAGTCATCTAATAGTCTGAAAAAGAATAAAATAAGTTGGACGGTTGTTGTAACATAAAAGTGTAAAGACTTTCGTTTCATTTATGGATGAGTCGAAGGTATGTTCTGCTTAGAGAATGATTCAATAGCTCATAAAAATGAGCAGCGCAAAATATTAGACCCCAAAGAAAATATTTTTAAATCACAAGTCTTTAACCGTTAAGTTAATTAAATACATCAGTCAGCTAGACAACAAACCAGGGAGAAGCTCAGCTCAGTGTGTGTGTGTGTGTGTGTGTGTGTGTGTGTGTGTTCTAATACATAAAGCCTTTTTGTATGTGCGGTATTGAGATCCCCACTGATCAGATATTTTTCTTTGCTTTGGCTGAAGACAGAGACTCTACACACATCGTCTGATGATCCATCTCGATCTCCTGAGTGCGTCCTTGTTTGCCTCGTCTGTATGACTGATGAAGAATCACTCAGTCATCTTTCTGGAAATGATCTTAGACTAACCTATTCTGCCAAAAACGCCCAGGAACGGTGCTTTCCCTCCTGAATTTGCACATTTCAGTGTTTTGATTTAATTAAACTTATCAGCTTGTTATCAAACCAGAAAAAATCCCAAAGAAATTATCTACAGTCACTTGGCAGAATAACTATTTTACAAGTCTGTACTGAGACACAAGGTCTAGCCAGTAGCCTGAATAACACCAGACTCATAATAAAGTACACCGTGAAAAAATAATGTACAAATATCGGTCTATAATATATTATTTTACTGTATTAGTAAACCACAGTACTTGTTAATACAAGCATGGTTTTTTTCCCCCCTGACCGAGGAGTCCAGAGATCCTAAATTCTCTCAGGACACGATATTTCCACAAAACTGTTTTACAAGCCTCTTATAGTCCTAGAGCTTAATGCCTGATGTTCCGAAATACTCCCAAAAGTTATTATTCCCAGTGTCTTTATATTTACAGGACCCACTGTACCCAGGTTATTTTGTTTCCAAGGCCATCTGTCTTTCTTTGTGATTTTGCAAACAAGCCTGTATTTCTCAGGCCCGAGTTCCCCAGAGTCAGATATGTTCAGGATTCTGGATTCCCAGACCTTAGTACCTACTGTACAAGGGGTGTACAAGTCAAACCGGCGCTTTTGATTCTACAGAATAACAGAGCACAGTTGCGAGAGTAAAAACTCCCTTTATTTATCTATGTAATCCCATGATACACTAATGCATTTATCCCAGTGTTTCACTAGTGCTTGTAAACCATCAAGGTAAAGAATTTTGTGAGTACGACGGAGCCGTGATCTGACTGCCCGCTTCACCCTGGAATCCCAGGAACTCCTTTAATGGCTCAAACATGTGGAAATGGCTTAGGACACGGTCAGGACTGTATAGAGGATGTGCCCTTGAGCAGGGCCCTTAAACTTTAATTGTTACATTAGATGTGTAATGTAAGTAAAGATAAAAATTTATGTTTCTCTCTGGATAAGGGCAAATTGTGAAATGCCACAAGTCCCAGTTTGACTTGAACGCCGCTTATACTGCATATTTACAAGTTAATATTCCTCGGCCCTTGCTTTCCCTCTTTGCCATTTTGGAAATAGTTCAACAGTTCTCACGGAAAGTATTAGAACAGCCAATTCTATTGATTATGTAAAACCTAAAATTCAAAAAATGACTAATAGATGATAAATCAGAATTTGAACTTTCTCTTTCTGATATCTAGACAATCTTTTTTTCCCCCCCGATTTTCTCTGTAATTTAGTCGTATCCAATTCCTCCCCGTCACTAGGGGGCTCCACATTAAGGCTACTACTACCACTCAGTCGGAGGGCCGAAGACTATCACATGTTTTCTCCGAACCACGTGACGCCAACCGACCGCATCTTTTCGTGCTGCTCGCTCGCGCACCGTTGGGGGCGGAGTAACACACTCGGAGGACGGCGCTATCCGCTCTTCCGTCGCGTGAGCTCACAGACGCCCCTGATTGGCTGTAGAGTCGTGATTAATGTGGGAGCACTGAGTACCTCTCATCCCTCCCCTCTGAGAGAGCTCGGCCAATCAGCTCTCTCTAGACCTGCGAGAGGTTACAGCATCACCTGGGAATCGAACTCGCGATCTCCGGATGATAGGGCGAGCGCTTTAACCACTGCATCACTCGGAGGCCCTAGACAATCTTAACAGCTTCAAAAATGGCACCTTTTGTTTGGACCCACATGTGAGTGATGAGCTGTTTCTTGATGCCCAGGTGTACAAGCGATTAATAATGCTCATCATCTACTCTTGGTTTAGAGTACCAAGAGTGGGGCATCCAGGCATTACTCGTAAAGCCTGAATTTGTTGTTTTAAAAGGAAAAACCGATATGAAGATCACATGGCTGTCTGTGGGAGAAAAGCAAGCAGTTTTGAAGCTGAGAAAAGATGCGAGGAAACCATCAGCGCCACTGCACATATATGTATACGCACATGATGTATAGATGGATTAACATTATGTGCATTATATTTTTACCCTAGTTTCATATTTTTTTTATATTGACATTTAAACTTAAAATCCTAATAAAACACCAGACTCAGCAATGCCATAGGCAAGAGGGCACGATTTTATAAACAGACACAAGAAGTTAACAAGGAAGTAATGCTAAAGTAACAGGTGAAAGTTCACGTGACGTTACGAGCTCAGCGAGGCGGCCTCTAGTGGTGAGGGGCGGAATCGTCAGGCGAGACGGTAACAAGGAAGGCATTGTGAGTGCCGGAGGAAAACAGTATGAGAACGCACATTGTTTGCTCGTCTGCTTCGACTGCGAAGCTTCATCTCTTCTTATGGTTTCGTTCAAAAGAGCGTCCACAACCTCCCTTTGTTCCTTAATGCAAACCAAACATGAAAACAAGTGCGCATTGTATCGTGAATGACATGCCTTACATGCATTCCCAATCAGGGACGGTCTAAAAGACGCTGCTCTAAATTTAGACTAGAATAAAAAACACACTCTGTCTCTGTGATTCAGGCAGAACGCACACACAGAGTCGAGCGGCGCATAATTGCAGGGCCAAATTGGCCTATTAGCGTTGCGCAATCTAACTAGCATGTGAATGACAGGAGTCTGGAATTGAAACGACATGCAATTGCCATCATTTTGTTCCTTTTTAAGCCTTCAAGGGAAGCGGGCGATTTATGATGCGCTCCACACGTATCCCGAGCTCGTTCGCCGCTGCGGCACACACAGGCCTTTGTTTATAATGAATCCCGACACGGAAATGGAACACAGCCGCCACGCTGGTCCGAGCCTGACAGGCCGCATTTATATCAGAGCATCACTAAAAATCCCAATGATTTCCAGAAAGCGGCTTTTCTTTTTGATCTGACGGCGTTTGAAATCCGCTCTGCGTTAATTACCGCAGTGTGATGCGAACGTCTGCCGTATAACCGAACCTTTGCGTTCTGTCCGTCCCAAATCCCGCTATCCAGTTTCGAATAAGATTACCTAAGCGAACCTTACTGTTTGATCGCCAACTGTTTGAATTTCAATTGGTACCAGATGTGTTTTTATGTTTTTTACTCCAGACCCCAGTGCTAGTGCGAGCTTGAATAACAGCGAAATGTGGAAAGAAAAGTACAGTTTGGTCCTCCAGGGCCGCCATAATGTCATGGATCAGCCACATCTCAGTCCGTCTAGAATAGGCTCGTGAAAAGTGCTGGAAATCAGAATGATTCGCCGTGATGATCCTGTATGTGTCTTTTTCTTTTTTTGATAAACACGCACGGTTTCTCCCAGAGCGAGCTCCAGTTCTCATGTTACTTCTGTAAACATTCCCTCGCTCTCAGTGTCTCTGTGAAAGCATGAGTGCGATTCAATTATAATCAGCGCATATCTGCCGAGCGGTTTATTTACGCAGCCGAGGGAAAGCGATGGGACATTTTGGGCTTAGTTAAATAAACCGGCTATTAACCCTGTCCTCCACTTAAACTAATGCGTTTTTTCGTGAGCGTTTGCGTTTTTCTCTTCCTTATGTGATGGCTGGCGTTCAAACGGCGCTAAAAGGGCAAAGTCCATGAGCACGTGTTTGGATTAGGCGGAGAAGTGTTTATTTTAGTTCTACACAAAGAAACAGAAATGAATGAAATGTAAAAAGAGACGTCATGATGTTTAAAACCAGGATTTTCTTTTTTTTTTTTTTTAGAAAAAAAATTCAGATAAAAGGAATTACACAATTTTGTACACCCTTTTTTTTAAGTTTTGCTTTTAGCGATGGACTAGCGATGGATTAGCGAAAATAAAAAATGACTCACGCTTGTCGGGTATATCATCGTTACTGACTGACAGTTTGTTCAGAAGTTACATGAGAGCGACACATGTACGGTGGAGATGTTTGAAGATGTTTGGCCAAACGTGGAGTGACATTGTATCCAGATACAAATACTTCAATATGGAGTCGGTCCCCCTTTTGCAGCTATAACAGCTTCCACTCTTCTTGGAAGGACGTCCACAAGATTATGGAGTGTTTCTGTGGGAATTCATTTGTCCATTCATTCTGTAGAGCGTTTATGAGGTCAGGCACTGATGTTGGACGAGAAGGCCTGGCTCGCAGTCTCCATTCCAGTTCATCCCAAAAAATGTGACCGGACACGAACACATGTGTCAGGTTGGAATAGAAAAGGACCTTCTTCAAACTGTTGCCACTAAGTTGATAAAAAGCACAGCATTGCCTCCGAGTGGCGCAGTGGTAAAGCGTTCGCTCTATCATACGGAGATGGCGAGTTCGATTCCCGGGTGATGCTGTAACCTCTCGCAGCCGGAGGTCTAGAGAGAGCTGATTCGATTCGTGGTCGAGAAGATCGATTCGTGGTCGAGCTCTCTCAGAGTGGAGGGATGAGAGGTACTTAGTGATCCCACATTAATCAGTTGTAGTAGCCTTAATGTGGAGCCCCCTAGTGACGGGGAGGAATTGGACAAGACTAAATTAGGGAGAAAATCAGGGAAAAAAGCACATCATTGTCCAAGATGTCTTGGTCTGCTGAAGAATCAAGGTTGCCCTTCACTGGGGATAAGGCACCTGATTGAAACACCTGAATATGAAATTACAGTTTTCTGGGATTCTCAAGGGCCAGTTCCGGAATAATATGAAGTAAAAGGTTCAACAATCGACAGGGTTCATTACAGTGAGACACTTATTGAAGAGCTGAAGCCTAAACTTTGGATTAAAACACAGAGGACTGATATCCAAGGATGTCGTGATCTCGCATGAATTCTGTCGGCACACTGACAGAATTCAGTGCAATTCAGAATTCAATTATTAATTCAAATAAAATCTACAGGCAGAGTGTGAATCATTTTTTTTTAACTCACCCTTATAAATACAATAATTAATGCTTGCCTCAAGAATCATGATTTTGTTTTAATGTATAAAGTTGATAACTTAAAGTCAGCTGATAGTGGGCAGATGAGGGCTTGATCAGCTTATCCTTCAAACCTTTGGGCATCCAAAATATCCGATTAGTTGATCAGTTTAGATATTGATAAATCTTTCGAATTTAAGTCTGAACCTAAAGAAGCGTTCACCAGACTCCTGCGGTTTCTTGACTTGAAGATCGACACCATTCCCGGGAAAACTGTTTCGATTTATTTGCTGAAATTTCGCTCTTGATCAGTGTGGAAGTGTGATGGATGGGCATCTAGCGAGTGTGAAAGGTAACTTCGCACGTACCTGATTCCTCTGGGCTTTCATCACCTGTCAGATCTGTCCACGCTCGGGCCACGAGTGTAATCTACACTCGAGCCTCCAGACACACACGTCAGTCCAGTGTATCGTCATGGTTTTGGCAGGAACGCACAACAAAGTGTGAAATGCACAGAGGTTCCAGATGTTTCACCGGTTCCACACAGTCCCTCTGATGTGTCTGATGGGTGGACTGGATTGTGACCTCAGAACTGTTGGATAGTCAGACCAGGATTGTGTTGAGTTTTAGCAAAAACAGGTCCCTTCTAAGCACCATTTGGGTTCTTCTGTCACATTGACGGAACCATTAAAGGGTCCTACTATTTAGGAAGCGATCCAGCTAACATAATGACGTCTTCCCGGTGTACTGTAGGTATCTAATTATAACTTTGAACATATTTTAAACGGAGACTAGTGTTTTAGTTAGTTTAGTGTCAAATGAGGAAAATGTACAGTTTGTTATATGAAAAACAAAAACAAATTTATAGTTACAAGATGTTGACTTTTTTGTGATTTGGCTCAGCTTATGAGATCTCTCTCTCTCTCTCTCTCTCTCTCCCTCTCTCTCTCTCTCTCTCGCACATTGTTTTACTCCTGCTTGGAGTTCTCACCACATGGAGACCACACACTCATACTGAGGACGGCTCCATATGGTCTGCTTATAGATGCATCTGACTACTGAGGACGGTTCCACATAGAAACCATGAAGACGCTTTGGACTGCATTTGATAAACGGTTTTGCTTGTCACTGCAGTCGCTCTCTGATAGTTTTAGGACTTAAATTGCAATAAACAGTTTTGTACCCAAGTCCACATCAGTAAACAAAGTAGACTTCATGTTAACTGAAACACATTTCCTGGTATACAGTTGTTCATTTCACTTCATAGAGGGTTATAGATGGGTTTAATTATAAATTGTGTTATCTGATATCACCCAGACGAAGATGGGTTCCCTTTGAGTCGGGTTCCTCTAAAAGTTTCTTCCTCGTGTTGTCTCACCATCAGCTTCATCGCTCATTATGGATGGATTGATAAAGTTGTTTAATTCCTTAAACTCTGTACATTCGTTCATTTATAAGACTTAACCTTTACAGGAGGCCGAGAGTCTATCCCCGTGGACTTGGGAGATGAGACGGGGTGCAAGAGAAAACCCACCAAGCACGGGGAGAACTCACACAGAAAACAGGCATAAAGACCAGAGGAGGAAATCGATTCCTCAACACTGAAGGTGTGAGGTCAACTGTGGAAGACAGTAAGACGAAAAAAAAAAAAAAACTACAACACAGATTGTCATGTTTGTTTAAATGAAAAAAGTCTAAACTTCTTTTGCTGATGTCAGACAAACACTGACACTGGAGACTCCTTCCATGCTAGATGCTAAAGAACCTAAAATAAATCATAAATGAATGAGTGAATAATGAAATCTCCAAACTTTAAAGAAAGCATCACCATGTCCACGGTTTCATGTGTGAATCACGTGTTACTATGGAAACAAAAATGTATTAGACTGTATTAATATAAACCCGAGTGCATAACTATAAACCGGGACTACAGTCAGAGCTGCCGACCAATCAGAATCCAGAATTCATCAGTGCTTACATGTTGTATCTAGAGTCAATAGTTACACTGTTACGATATTGTACTGGGAATAAAGCAACTCGGTAAAGTCCTGTTACTGTATGTGCTCATTAATAATGTTAATGTATCTACTGAATAATACGCTTTAGAAAGAAATGTACTGTACGTGGACAGAAACCAGGGGAAAAAAATATAAATGAATACATGAATTCATTAAGTTTTGAGTTATTAGGTCCAGGACGAAATGTCATTAAATAATGCAGACTTTCCATTTACGTTTAATTTTGTGTTTGTCCATGACATGGAAAATTCCACTGCGCAAGTCGAAGGTTCTGTTCAGACAAATTTTGACAAACTATTAACTGGAAATGTCCAGAGCGCTGAAGTTCAAGTTACAACCCTGGAGCCAAGTTCAGATTCGGGACAAAATCCAACCTATTTCGTCTGCCTGCACTTTGCTGGCTCAGAGGAGAGAGAGAGATGGAGAGAGATGGAGTGAGACAGATGGACAAATTAAGAGACAGGAACAGAGTTTAAGAAGATGATCGATAGCGAGTTCTCTCTGACGTTAACTCATTCTCGTACGTGCTCTTCAGGAAGACATCCAAGCCCCATGTGTCTGTGTGTATAGATGTGTCCCTGCTGGCCAAGGTCATGTGTGTGTGTGTGTGTGTGTGTGTGTGTGCACGTCCCGCTCGGGGTCTCAGCATCCCAAACTCGCTGCAGATGTCTGGAGTTATGAGGTCAGGGATGAAAATTAAAGAACAAATTCTGAACAGGAGCGAAGGAGCAGATCGGAGGAGAGCGGAGGAGGAGGTGAGGGAGGCAACACGTCCTTTAAGGGAGGATCAGAAAAGGGCAAATAACATATGGTCCCTTTAAACACACTGATTAGAGCGCACCGCCATTCACACACACACACACACACACACACACACGGTAGTAAAACCTTTTTTTTTTTTACAATAAAAACATTTTATGATTATTTTAACCCACTGCATGCATAAAATTTGTTCTAATCATCTTTACTTTATGAACATTTTAGCTTTACTTAATCTAAATGAAAAATTTCTACCTTAATAATCTGTATCGCTTAGCTAACTAACATCCAACATCAGTGGAAACTCTGCAACAGTAGTAGCTGTGTAAAATTAGCTTGCTAGTTACAGTAAGTTCGCTAGTTAGCTAAGTACCTAATCTACAAGTACGATGATGATTATCACATGATCACATGATCAAGTGAAGACCT
The DNA here is from genome assembly GCA_030347435.1 of Clarias fuscus. Classification (NCBI taxonomy): domain Eukaryota; kingdom Metazoa; phylum Chordata; class Actinopteri; order Siluriformes; family Clariidae; genus Clarias; species Clarias fuscus. Next base: position 30,567,978 of record CM059218.1, read on the forward strand.
TAAAGTGATGTTATATTGAATATCTTGAAAATAAAGTAAATGTAATTTAAAGGTAAACAAAGGCACTGTATGTTGATAATCATTGCTGATGTTAGTTTGAGGTTTATATTTTTACATTATCGGAATTTAGAAAAATGTTTTTCACTTCATAGTTCTTGAAAAATGTTTTTTTTTTTATTTTACTATCTAGCGTACTTAGCTAACATCATGCTAGCTAAGCTCTCTAGCTCTACTAAATCAAACTGCGCGATTATAACCAATATGGGTGTCCACTTGCTAGCTAGTAGACACATGAGTGTTGTGATGATGTCATGCGATAACATTTGCGTGTGATTTGTAAGGTTTAACTTTAGCCCCGCCCCTTTTGCCCTGGTTTCTGACTTTTTTTTAAATTTACTATTTATGCTCTGATTATTATTATTGTAAATATTATGTTAGCTGCAAAACCAAATATTAATTAGCTTTGCCATTGTCAATCACTGGTTTAAACATAATGTAATAATAACAATCAAAAGTAATACATAATACAAATAATAATAATACATTACTTTTTTATTTAACAGAATTTGTAATATATAGATATCTATATGTAATCAGAAGATATTTGATTCGCTGTATGCATACCGTATATCATATTAAAATGGAAGGAAGGTGTAATATAAATAAAATATAAAGTCGCTTTTATTAAGTAGCATTAGAAGCATTACTAACTGAGTAGCACAGAACCTTTACTCTTTTTAGTCATATTGTGATTTGTATTACATATTTATACATTTTTTGGTACACTATCAGCATTAAGAGAAACAGTCTGATTGCGGCTCTCCATGTTGCCTCTTTATTAGCTTTTGGCCGTCTCCTAAGTGGGTTATCGTTTCAGAGGATTTAAGGCTGGGGTCAGAAACGCTGACCCGGTGAACTTGTGCCGCTGTGTTCGCTGTTTTTCTGCTGTCAGACCCGGACTGATCTACTCCAACCTGGGCCTCTCATCTCACCGAGCATTGCACAGGCAATTTCCTGCCCATAAATCATCCTTTATTCCAGGCTCTGACCCTGATATATTATTATTTTGTGTCTTCTTAGTGCACTAATGTGCACATTATATCTCCAGGACGATTCAGAGTTACCAGCCTACAGCAACTTAGCTTTGAATTTTACATCCTGGACATACAGGAGTTGGACAATGAAACTGAAACGCCTGGTTTTAGATCACAATAATTCATTAGTATGGTGTAGGGCCTCCTTTTGCTGCCAATACAGCATCAGTTCATCTTGGGAATGACAGATACGAGTCCTGCACGGTGGCCAGAGGGATTTTGAGCCGTTCTTCTCGCAGAATAGTGGCCAAAAAAAAAGAAGAAGAGGAAAACGTTTCCTGACTCGCTCCTCCAAAACACCCCAAAGTGGCTCAATAATATTTAGATCTGGTGAGTGTGCAGGCCATGGGAGATGTTCAACTTCACTTTCATGTTCATCAAACCACTCTGTCACCAGTCTTGCTGTGTGTATTGGTGCATCATCACCCTGATACACGGCACCGCCTTCAGGATACAATGTTTGAACCATTGGGTGCACATGGTCCTCCAGAATGGTTCTGTAGTCCTTGGCAGTGACACGCCCATCTAGCACAAGTATTGGGTCTACAGTAGGGAATGGCATGATATTGCAGCCCAAACCATCACTGATCCGCCCCCATGCTTCACTCTGGGCATGCAACAGTCTGGGCGGTACAGTTTGCTTCTTTGGGGCTTCTCCACACCGTAACTCTCCCGGATGTGGGAAAGACAGTGAATGTGGACTCATAAGAGGACATAACTGAAATAACCAAAGGTTTGCCTATAGCAGTTACTCCACAGTCCACAGTTAGTCCTGTTGGATGTGGTTCGGCCTTCTTGGTGGTATGCTAACATTACCCTGGATACCGTGGCTCTTGAGACATCACAAAGACTTGCTGTCTTGGTCACAGATGCGCCAGCGAGACGCGCACCAACAATTTGTCCTCTTTTGAACTCTGATATGTCACCCATAATGTTGTGTCCATTGCAATACTGTGGAATACTGTGAAGCAAAACTGTGCTGTTACTCTGCTAATTAAACCTTCACACTCTGCTCTTACTGGTGGAATGTGCAATCAATGAAGATTGTCCACCAGGCTGGTCGAATTTAACCATTAAACCTCCAATACTAAACTGGCCAGTGATTCAGTTTCATTGTACAACCCCCTTTTTTTTTTCTGTGTACCTGCTGCAGGACTGTGTAAATATGATGTGTGAGAAAATTGTGGCTGAATTCAGGCCGAAAATCAAACAACAACATGCATTTTCGAAATCTTTAAAATATCAGTTTTCATTTTCCACATGTCACATCTGTACCTATGATAAATATGTAAATAAATATCATGCATATTAACCTGAAAGGTCACATGGCCCGATATGCAAACCAGGCAGACACTGAAATTAATCCTTTCCGCTAGAAATCTGGATCAAATTCACACATTCAGTCATTTACACACCAGTATACACCTGAAAACCAAACGTCAGCTCAGAATTTCCCACTAACACACCGCTACATTCTTCTCTATCCTTCTCCTCGCCTCATTTCCTACACACCAGAACCTTGTTTTTCTAATAAACATGGCTGATTTGTTGCATTTCATATGAATGAAGTCATGCGAAACGCTGTGATTGCCAACGCTCGCCGCCGTAAGTAACTTTACACGCCTGTTAATTAGCATGAATTCTTGTGAATTCTTCAGTCTTGAGATGATTTAATGACCTCAACCTGCTCACTGTTTCAACGTACTGTACAAAAACCGCATCTCCACAGGAACATGGGAAGTGGGATTATTAATAAAGATAAACAAACAAGTAAACGATATTTAAAACAAATCTTTGCAGGTAGTTTTCTTGTTTGTTTTTAGGTTTTATTGCGGTTGTAAATGTAAGTGTTTGCATAAGACACACACACACATATATATATATATATATATATACAGACATAAACAGACATATATATACTGTATATAACAGTGTGATGTCTTTTTGTCTTTGATTTAATGTATAGATTCAAGTTGGCTTTCATTTTTTTTATGTTTAATATTCCTTTTGTTAATGCCATTTATATTAAACACAAATATTTAACCAAACAATAGTTACATTTGTGTATGTAAGTGAAAAAATTGAAGCTGCTGTATTATCATTAATCTGTACTCCAGAACAGCAAAGATTTTTTTTAAACATTTAAAAAGTAAAATACTGATAAATAGTGATTTATGTGAAATGTGTGAATATCTTACTTATTAAACTCAAAATCAAATTAAAAATTCATTTAAAATTGGTCCATTTTCCTAATTTGCATTCCTGCCTTGAGGTTTCCCGACCCTGCACGCAAACTCTTCTCTTCTTTTTCCTTTTGTTCGTCTCAGTTCAAATCTCAGTGTCATTCGTTTCTGCTCTTTATCTTGTCCGTTTAGGATGCAGCTGTTTTACTTCCTAAGCTCAAATTCCCATCTGAAAGCACTCTGTCTATGTGTGGTCACATCCGTTAGCACTGAACCCTGCTGTATATCTGAAATATGTGAAGGGATATCTTTTTATAATCAAAGATCACATGACCAGATATGTGAACAGAACTTGTACAAAAAAAGTATAGACAGCGATAATATTCATATTTTGAAAACTAGAAATGTAGTGAAATCAAACAAGGTTGTTTTTTTTTTTTTTTTTGCATTTTTTAATATTACAAAATGTCATGTTTTATATATATATATAAAGTTTTTAGTTACAGTGCAAGTGAAATTTCATGAGAAGTTTTCAGTTTTTAGGTTCAGACTGTTGCAACGACCTCAACATCCCTTTCAACTTTTTTTTTTCATTGATTTCTAGCTTTTTGTTTTTTAATACATTATTATACATTTACTTCCTGGTGCGTCAAGTCTTTCCCCGACTATTTTCGATCCTTAGGATTCTGTTTAGGATTCAGGTGTTTTACTTCCTGAGCTCAAATTCCTGTCAGAGAGCTGACTGTCTCGTCTCTGTTCGCTTCATTATAAAACCCAATTTCCTGTTTCCGGCCTGGATAATTTCAGCCGCTCAGATTTACTCAAAATGCTGCAAAATCCGCTGCCAATTTGTTTGGTATTCAGCTTGAGGACTCTCTCAAGTCAAGATCGCACCTCAATCGGCCTTTGTTTTTCAACCTATTTAGAAAATCTCAGGATGTGCATGTTTTTTCTTTCTTCCTCTTCTTTAAATTGAAGTCTTTCAGTTTTCCAGGAAAAACAAACCTCGGTGAATGAAATGGAGGGAGATTTAAAAAAAAAAAAAAAAAAGATCCTGGCATGAAAACAAAGATTAGCTTTGATTAAGAGACCTTGCGGCGCTCATTAGCTTTGATTGGAGAGCCGTAGCATTGCATTGTAGTGGCACTACTGAAACCGTCGCCGGGTAAAAACGCGATCATGTTTGTTAGAGGTAATGATGCATCATGGCTCGGCCTTTTAACTTGCGGATGATTTATTGCAGTCGTAATGCTTTTACCCTCCCACACGTGGTGTGTATCCTCGAAGCTCGCTCACACCGTTCAATAGTGAGGATCGTGAGCATAAATACGACGGAATACTTATTTTCATCGACGGAAATTTTATGCTGTTTTTAAAACGGTAATACTCTGTATTTGCTTCTTTTCAAAACTCCGTAGTGAATTGACATGACACTTTTCTGAAAACAGTCCTCTCCTGGAAGAAATACTATTTTGTGAATTTGGCTTGAAAGCCCCTCTTTTTTTCCACTCTTGACATGCCTGTAATGTATTCTGCGCTAAAAACACTATTATCATATTTTCATAGCCGGGACTCAGAGGCCCTGAGCAGTCCATGTGTTTTAGGTTAGAAGCGCTCGTGTTTTCGCCCGGTGATGTCTGTTCCCTGGGAAATTCGACCCTATATATTATGACTAATGGCCTTTTTATTGTCAGAAAAGCCAGTATTAGATGTTCACCACAGTGCTGTGAAGTTCATCCCAGTGTGTCAGAGACCGGTGCTTTAACGCACCTCTCAAACCCGGTCATTAGGTGATAACTTAAATCAGGTGTCCTTGAGCTGGACTCCGGTCTAACTCTTCTGATTGTCTCGTAAAATTCCCGCTGGTTGTATAAGCATGTCACAGTCCGGCTCTTCCCTGGAGATTCATGCTGTTTGGAAATTGGGCTCATTCTTATATTAACCCCACGACCCGGGAGACCGAGAGGTCACGATTGTAGACGCCTAGGAGGGCTCGAGTAGCTAACTGATGACCAGCGCGAAGAGACGGGAGCACGAAAAGATAAACAAAATTAGGGCTGCGTGATGAATATCAGCTTGGAGCGAGCGGCGGTTTATAAACGGGTGGCGTTAAGCCATTAGGCCACGTCTTGACTGATGATGAGACGAATGCAGATGCTTTAAACACCATTTTTAAGTGATTTCACCTCGACCTAAAGTCGGAGAAAACCATCTGTGGTCCAGAGTTAGGCGTAATTGTGATACCCCCCCCCCCCCCCCCCCCCCCCGCCCCCGCACCCCTTTAACACATCTACTAAACCTTAACGTACTTTCAGATGAATGGAATCAGGTTGGGAGTCCCTGGCCGTAGAGATAAATCATAATCCTATGATGCAACACATCTGCTAAAATGATTTCCGAATAAAGTCAGATACAATTTTTAAGAGTTTGTTCCAAAACCCTCTTTTTTTTTTGTGGTCCGCAAACAGAACTGAAGCGTCGGATGCAGAAAATTGGAAAAGTCTGTCTGACTTTCTGAAGGCCTGTTGCATGACTAGTGGTATTTTCTCCTATTGTTACTGAAAGAAAACACTTCCTTTATAAGAATCTCCAGATCCCCTATCAAAGACAAAATACGCTCTCCAGAGAGTTCATGAATTGTTTCGGTCTTTTCTAAAAAAAGTATATATATATATATTTTAACTGCCTTGAATTTCAGAATGACTCGTTTAATCACATTCCCTGTGTAACTGCTGATGACTTGTGTCCCATAAAAAAATAGTGGTTTAGCGTCCCACAGTGGCGTCTCTTCAGTTGACGGACTTGATGTGTTTCCTGACTATGGATGATACTTGTCTATACAAAAAAACATGGACAAAATGTACAGTCATAACCCTATCACTATTATTATTTCCAAATAGATTCCTGTAGTATCATCAGATTCAGGAAAGAGGCGTGGCCTAAAATGTGTGTAAGAAGGGAAGATTTTATTATTATTATTATTATTATTATTATTATTATTATTATTGTTATTGTTATTATTGAGATTATTTAACTATGAGTGTTTTAGCTACATAAGCAATTTTAAGCACTTTCTACACATTATAAGACTAAGCTTTATTCATTATGTGGGAAATTAAACACATCATGTTGTATTGTTAGGGCAAAATAATCAGATAACAGACAGATAACCCTGCATCCTAAAGTGTTTTATTGCACTTACACTACAGACATTTGTCAAGTATATAAATTCTGGCTTTGTAATGTTCATACTGATTCAGGTAAAACCACCCTTAAGTATGATGCAATATGAGTGCAATCAGAAGGCATTATCTACAGTATATTAAATCCATTTTATTATTATTGTTTGATAATTGCAAATTTATTGATTTCACAAATATGGAAAAAATATCAAGTATTATAAAGTGCAAAAGCCGGATTAGTAGCAGGATTTCCTGGTAATCTCTGTGCTGTATTCTGTGTAAAATACTGTATGAACTATGATAACATGCTGTAAGTATGTTTATAGTGCAATATAAATATATATAACAAATAGCATTCACACATAAAAAAAATCCTTTAGTACTGGTGTTATTTATATCATCAAAACATTTTATCATGCATAATAAAGATGTATGAAGTATGATGTATTTACCTACATTCTTATAATAAAAAAAAAAAATTGGAAATGTAATAAATTTAGATTAAGAATATATTAGTTCTTTTCATGGTATCATCCTGTTAATGTTTCTTCAAAGTTACACACGAATAGACTATTTTTTATTACTGTATAAAATAAGGTTATAAATACAATTTATTCAAAAGCTTGAAAATAATGACTGACATTACTGATGTCGTTATTTCTACCTGTAGTGTAAATTGATTAAATAAAAAAAAAAATAATAATACACAGATGTTCCTCAGATGAATCATTTCCCTCAGGTGGCCTGAGACTCTTGTCCAGTTGTGTATGTTGTACTTCTGTTTGGTTTTCGTGTAACTGAAACATGCTGCGGGGCTTAACTATGGAGTTTGTTTTCTCTGGCTCAGGTTTTCCTTTAAAGCTGGTTTTAATTTGTGAGGCTCGTAAGGCCTTAAAGTCGCTCCTGACAGCTTCGGGGAAAAAGAAAACCTGAAACTGGAGAAGTGAAATCTTGATGAGATGAACTTTGAGGAGGAAAACCGCCGCTGGCTGCACTTTAGTAACAGGTTACAGCCTCTGACATGCATATAAAAATAATTAGATAATAATCATAATCATAATAATAATAATAATAATAATAATAATAATAATAATAATAATAATTAGATAATAATAATAATAATAATAATAATAATAATAATAATATGTGTATTATGCTTCATGAATAGTGAAGCAATGTTTTATTCTGATGGCTTCTGGGAAAGTTCCATCAATTTTTAAAACAAGTGCATCATTTTTAATTCTTTTCTATTGCATAACACTGACCAACAGGGCAGGCTGAGCCCTAATACAGCACACGTTCTCTGAGACATGTGAGGCCAAGCATCATGTCTTTTCTGCTCCAACTGGACACAAGCAGAGAAAGCTTTACATTTTCTCATTTTTAATTACTATCGCTCTACTTTCTCTCTACTCTAAAAAGATAGATGCATGGAACGCCCATGAATTATTTGCCAGTGTCTTTGTTTGTTTGGTTAGTTTTTTTTTTTCTTTTTTTTTTTTTTTTTCTAGGTTGTGCGAAAGTTAAGGGTTAAGTTCCCCAAGCCACCAGGGGCCAAATAGGAATTGGGAGACTATATAATATCTACAGTCTTGTGCTAGGTAACACTGGTTCAGGTAACATCCAAGGGCATATTCGTCTGTGCTCCCATAAAATTACAATAGAGATCAGAAATTCTGATTGGAGAAAAGGAAGTACTGTAGCGAGCGCAACAGCTTCCCACATGCAACACGTGTATCTCATGTCTCAAACTAATTACACTATCAGGTATAAAATGGCTCAGTGCAGAATCAAACCTATAATGCATATGTCCTAATAGTCATATTAATAAACACTTACTATCATTATATTAATCTGAGCTTTCCCCACGCACACATAAAATTTACTGCGGATGCTTTGATTTGGAAGGACACGGCTTCCGATCACGTGTATTGCACGTCACTTGAGTACTGTATATCTTTGTTTAATTTAACCCATGGCGTTCACACAATGTACAAATCGCAAAACATCTTATTTCATATGAACAAAATAATTATTTATAATGACAATAGAGTGCTGTCATGAAGTGGACTTCCAACTGATTTTTGTTATAACAGCAAGTGATATTAAAGTGTTTTATTCCTCTTACCCCACAGCGGCTTGTGTTTTGTTCTCACTTATTTTATAGCACCTATCATTTTTTTTCTCCTTCTTTCTCTTCCTTGATGTTTCCTAGAGATGTCTAAAAGGTTAAAACCGAAAATTTAACCTCCACGTTCCTGAAACTGGAGAATCTTTCCATAAAAGTTTTCCCTATCAAAAATTGCCAATTATTATGAATTTAATTGTTATTATTATTATTAGTAGTAGTAGTAGTAGTAGTAGTAGTGGTGTGTGTATGAACGAACACTATAGAAATTGTACATTTATAGAAATCTGAATTAGTCAGAGTTAATGTTATGAACCAGTTTTTATTATAATGAACATTAGTCACAGTTTTTGCACTTGAGTGAATTTATTTGATTTATTTTGGCTAAAGAGTGATAGCGTTGCGTGCATGATGTGGGCGTGGCCAGTTAACGCAACACGTTATGGAAATGAACAATTTTTTTTTTTTTTTTTAAATCCATTCCGAGCTCAGATGAAGTAATTAATTAATTTCTGCCATCTAGAGGAACGTTGTTTAGCATGTGAATATCCATGTTTAAGGTCTGGTGTTTAACATTCTGATTTCTCTTCAGCTTCATGTGAGAGGCTGCAGAGTTTAACGGTGGGAAATGCGCAGGAATTCGCAGATCGTGTTTTCTGACCTAAATGTGTTTTCTATTAAATTGTAATGTTGCTCCGTGAATACGAAACGCGCTGTTACATGCGATTAACGAGTGTTTGGAAATTTGGCTCCCAAAGCATGAACACTGCGGGTTTCATCTCTAAGGAAATACATCTACCACTGTTTTAATTCAACATCTAATATTGAATTAGTGTTGAATTAATAATGCTGTAATATTGTTTAGGAAATAAATGAACCCTCAAGAGGGAATTAGCAGGCTGTAGGTATTTTACCTGAAAATATTTCAGCCTGCTAATATGAATAGTACTCAGATTTTTTTTTTTTGGTTTTTTTTTCTGAGCGAGTCCTGAATAATATGTTTCCTATTATTATTATTATTATTATTATTATTATTATTATTATTATTATTATCGTTGTTGTTGTTAATAATTAATAATAATAATAATAATAATAATAATAATAATAATAATAATAATAATAATAATCATTATTATTATTATTATTATTATTATTATTATCGTTGTTGTTGTTAATAATAATAATAATAATAATAATAATAATAATAATAATAGGAGCAGTAGTAGTGGTGGTAGTAGTAGTATACTTTTAATATTTTAAAAACATTTAAGCTCATTAAAACATTAAAGCAAGGCAAAAATGCCGGGAATTTAGAATTTTTCCTCCTCTTCTTCTTCTTATTATTATTAGCAGTGGTGGTGGTGGTGGTGGTGGTAGTACTATAAGTACTGATTTAAGTAGATTCAAAGTAAAGTAAAAAGTGAAAATCCCCTCCGATTATCTACTATGCAGTTACACTTTAAAATAAGGCATTAAAAATGCATGCCGAAAAAAATATTTTTTTATTCCTATGATTAATATTATTATTATTAGTAGTAGTAGTAGTTGTTGTTATTGTTGTTGTTTTCGAATTATTTTTGACATTTGTTGATTTAGTATTTAATTATTGATAAATCATGCATTTTTTTAAAAAACAATATACAATATATTTTTACCTAATATAGTGATAATTGTATAATTTGAATACAACTCCCCATATTTTGATAATAACTAATGTACACACAGCCTGATAGACAGGGAAGTAAAACACCCTAATAAATAATCAATAAATCAGATGTGCTGTTTTCCATAAAATAAAATAAAAAATAAATTAAAAAAATAACCGTCCCAGTGCATTAATATATATATATATATATTTTTTTTATATTTTATTGAATGTAATTAGATTAGTGTTTGGAAAATGTGTGAAGGACCTCTGGACCTTTTTTGGCTTCTCTGCTACTTATTAAAATAAGAATAATAACGATAATTAGGGGGAAAATGAAAGAAAGGAAGAATAAACGTTTTAGACTTGAACCGAGTGTTTTAATAGACGCGGATGATTTATGATTTATTTATTAGGAAAATAAAGGAATGTAGTGCGGCACGGGCCTGAGACTGAGGGGAAACTAATGATGACGGAAAGTCTCCTCAAATCCAGCCTGGGTAATTAAAAGCAAAGAGAGAGAGAGAGAGAGAGAGAGAGAGAGAGAGAGAGAGAGACATCTGGACTGAATCAGCGTGTCTTTGATGCAGTTGAAAGTGATTTTTTCCCCCTGGGTGCACACCGCGCCGGAGTCTGACATGCAGGCCGGTTTTCAACATCCGCTGTAAAAGCCAATCTCTCAACAAGAGCAAAAACATTTTACTGTCAAATCAGAGGTGTGTGCTGACACACACGGCCTGCTTTATTAGCCTTATAATGTCCTGATCACTCAGCTCACGAGCTCCATCAACACCAGCGCGCAGCGTTTAGATAGACAGACAGACAGACAGACAGATAGATAGATAGATAGATAGATAGATAGATAGATAGATAGATAGCGAAGGAATCGTTGTAGGAATAGTTGCAGATGTGATTGCACACTGTCTATCTTACATATAGTCAGTATACACAGGGTAATGTGAGAACTGACCTGAACTTACAAGTGTAACTAATGCTAAGAACAAAAAAAATTATAGATAGATATATAAGAAGCATATAAATCAAAAGTAAAAAAAAATTAATAATAATAATAAATTAAATATAGTTAATTACAATGAAACCTTGATGTGCAATTTTATGTGTGGTAAAGTGACAACAGTACAAATAGTAGTCATTGTGCTAATAACTGTCTAATTGTGCAAGGAACAGCATGAAACTGAGTGGTACATATTGTCGAAATAGCTAATTCACATTCATTCATTAGGCAACATTTGTGTTAGATTAATGACAATTGTGGTTACATTCCTTTACGGAACATCTGTTTAACATCCTCTCTCTGCTAAATTATCACCTACTGTACATCACTGGACTAAAGCCCATATTAAACACGTTGTCACATGAACTTTATAATCAGCATCAAACATTAACTATTATTAAATAACGCTTTAATTACTGACACTATGCTATTTTTTTTTATTATTTTTTTAAATTTATTTACACCACCAACAAAATACACACACACACACACATACACACACACACAATTAAGAATCGATTTCTAACAACAAAAATAACAATGACGACATTTATGACGCAATAAGGGATGACTAATCTGTTAAGAACTCCCACTGTAATCAATTGCCATCTACACTACTCAGTTAAGACCTACCTCTCAAAACACTTACTATAATTAAGTAACAGATGAATTACTCTCACCTGGGTTTCATTTTTAGCAAATTGTACAGTGTTAAACACACACATACACGCTCCAAATAGCGCACTTAACACCGGTGTATGAATTCATTTGGCTAAACATGATATATCTGTATTAACGTATTGACAATTGAATTGATTTCTTCACTGAACATCCGTTAGACTTTTCCTATCACTAAATTAACACCATTTTACTGTATTAACAACAACATTGAACACATCGTCGCTTAAAGCGGCCCACAATACGATATTAAAATACAATACTATAATTACATATCAAGGTCATTTACCCCAAATAGGGTTTCATATTTTTGTGTTGAATTAACACCCTGGACAATGTTAAACACACCTACATTCTGTCGAAATAACCCGCTTTACACTGACGCGTTCATTCATTAGGCAACATTTGTGTTCAATTAATGACGTTTATGATAATATTGCTTTACAAACATCTGTTTAACATCCTCACTGTGGTGAATGAACACCTCCTGTACATCACTGACTTAAAGCTCACATTAAACACATTGTCTTATTAACTTCATAATCAGAAGCAAACATTTACTGTTGTTAAATAACGCGTTAATTACTCACACATAGGGCTATTTATTTATGTATTTATTTATTTATTTTAGCTGCTGTGGTTAAATTAACACCTTGTACAACTTTAACTATGCGGTCCGATGAGCTTACTGAACACCGACGCGTCAGTTGGGTGTTTATTTAATGTTCCTATTTGGCTTATTATTCCCTTTATTATTCGAATTATCACCCTCCTTACTCAATTACTCAATTATCTCCTACATTATTAAATCACATCTGTGTGAACGGTCTTTCTCTCTCTCTCTCTCTACCTCTCTCTCTCTCTCTCTCTCTCTCTCCACACACACACACACACACACACACACACCGTGTGAAGAAAAAAATATATATATATATGCTATTCATTTCATTCATTCTCAAGCAACAATCTTTATTACATTCTTTCCTTCCTTCTATTCTTCTTTCTTTTCTTCCTTTTCTTTCCTTCTTTGCTTTTTGTCTTCTTTTTCTCCAGTCTCTCCCCCCCTTTTCTCTTTTGTCATTTCTCGTGTTACTTTTTAATCGCGGTTAAGGTTTACTTTCCTTCTTCCTATTCTGCCCTTACCTCTGCTCTTCCTTTCTTTCTTTCTCCTTAAGCACATTGAAACGTTACTGTCAGGACTGGAGGCGGCTGTATAACAGGCTGCATGATTAATCGTATATTAATCGTGATCAAGCTTTATTTTTTAAACAAATGAAACAGAACTAATCTCTCTCTCTCTCTGTCTCTCTCTGTCTCTCTATGGGGTGGGGGGGGGGGGTTGATAATTGAAGCAAAAAGAAAAGAAAAAGTGGAAGTCCTCGTCTCGGGGTGTGCGCGCGTGCGTGCGTGCGTGCGCGCGGGGTGGGGAAACGTCCGCGCTTTCTGCAAAACGTCAGAAACTCCGAGCACACGACTTTGCCACGTAATTAAAAGGCTCCTCATCCGTCTGTCCGTCAAACCGAGACTCATTCACTCTCCAGCCGCCGAGCAGAGCGCACTAAGACAGAGTGTGGTGTGTGTGTGTGTGTGTGTGGTGTTTGTGTTGTGTGTTGCATGGTGTGTGTTGTATGGTGTGTGTGTGTGTGTGTCTCATCAGTGCTGACTCTCGGAGACGCGCGAAACTTTCTGACAGACGTTAAAGAACCGAGAGCGGCAGCGCGCGCCCTGACCCGGAGAGCTGCGCATCTGGAGTTGTCCGGAGAAGACAGAACCGGATTCATGAGCAGGTTTCGGATCTGAGAGAAGACAGGAGACACGACAGAGAGAGAGAGAGAGAGAGAGAGAGACGGAGACGGAGAGGTCCATGCGCTCCCGGAGGCTGTGCGCGCTTCATTTCCGCCCTTCCGCCTGTTGTTGAGCCATGAGTTCTGGTTACGCAGCGCATGTGATGGACAGAGCGATCACCGCGGCCAATCTGGAGCATTTACACGCCAAGAAGAATTTTTCCGTGAGCCACTTGCTGGACCTGGAGGACGCGCGGGAGATGGCCGGAGCGCATGCCGAGGAGAGCAGCGCGGAGGCGGGAACAGGAAGCCTGGAGTCCCCGGGGCTGACCAGCGGCAGCGACACCGCGCAGCAAGACAGTAAGAGTTCAGATCTGCTCGGTTCTGTTCGGCAGCGCTTTAGACTGGACTTAATGTTTAAAAATCACATTGCTGCCAAAGCAATGATAGATAAATATATTAAACGTGAATAAACAAAACATAGTGGATAAACAACAACAACAACAACAACAACGACGACGAAAAGTATCAGTAACTGTTAAATTCTGAACAGTAAGTGTTCTGACCGGTTCAGCAGCGCTTTATTGGCATCAATGTGTTGAAAAAAAAATGTACATTGTTGCCAAAGCAATTAAAGTTGGTAGATTAGATTGTAAATGGTATTATAAACATACTAAATATAAAAGACAAAGTTCATAGTGAGTACATAATAATAACAACAACAGACAACAACAACAACAAAAAGCCTCAGTGTTAACAACAACAACAACAACAACACATACAAAACATACTATTTATTAATACAAAAGTATTAACAAAAACTATCAGTAACTGAACATTAGCAATCTTAAATTCTGACTAGTTAGGGTTAGGGATATATTGTTGGCAAAGAAATTATAGATGGTAGATTCGATTTTAAATAACATTATAAACATATCAAGTATGAAAGAAAGAAAAAAAAACATAGGTGAGTAAACAATAATAACAACCAACAAAACAAACAAACAAACAAACAAACAAACAAACAAACAAACAAGCAAGCAGTCAGTAACCATACAGTAGTAATGTTCAATTCTGACTAGCTGGGGTTAGGGTTATTCAGGGTGTGTGTGTGTGTGTGTGTGTGTGTGTGTGTGTGTGTGTGTGTGTGTGTGTGTGCATGCTGTGTCAGCAGTGGGCCCTTCTCCTAAAACTATTCTCAGTTTTTCACTGAGTTTTTCATCTGTCAATTTGGATAGATAGTGGATAGATCAAAAATCTCTCTCTCTCTCTCTCTCTCGCTCTGCTTCATGGACATGAATGTTACATTAAAAAAAAGACATTGTTGCCAAAACAAGTACAGATGGTAGATTATATTGTAAATAACATTATAAACATAGTGGGTAACGCATCAACAATCAGTAACTGAACAGTAGTAATGTTCAATTCTGACTAGCTGGGGTAAATGATATTCAGTGTGTGTGTGTGCGCACGCTGTGTCAGTAGTCGGGAAATCAGAACCGCAGAGTGTGTTTTCTTTCCAAAATGTGTGTTTTTTATTTATATATGCAGGAGTTGTGCTTAGCAACACTGAAAGAAACAAATCATAGAAAAAGTGATGATGAATACATAATATTTGTGTTAAATACATATATCTAATAAATAAATGTAGCAGATTATACATGACAATTGTTCCAGTTCTTTCTCTTTCTTTCTCAGGATGAATGAACAAAATATAATAAGTTCTAAATTAAAGACTCTCTCTCTCTCTCTCTCTCTCTCTCTCTCTCTCTCTCTCTCTCTCTCTCTCATTCCCTCGCTCTCTCTTTCTCTCTCATGGTACGCTTTTGTAAGGAAGATAAATATTTTGAAAAATATAACCAAAAGCAAAAAAAATCATAATTTGCATAAAAATATACTGTGCACCTAAAATGAGAAATGGGATCAAGAATGATGAAGCAGTGATTTTCTTTTTTATATATAAAAAAGTAAGTATTTGTGTCACAAAGCCAATGTGTCACAAATTAATAATAATAATTAAAAAAAAATACAAATGATGTGCATGCTGATGATACGTATGATAACTTCAAATTGGGAAATAAAGAAATTAAAATACGTTGAAAAAACTATTGGGTAATTTAGTTAGCATCCTCTTAAAACTGAAAGGACATTTTTTTAAAAAACATTAAGATTTTGTTATTGGATTGTGATTAATTAATGCTTATTTCCTGTCTTAATGAGAATATACAGTACAAGTGAAATGTTTCTGTAGGCGAATTCAGTTATGAGCAGTGTATGTTCCTGTCTATTTACAGAATAGACAGAAAAGAAAAAAAACCCAGCATAAACAACAGCATAAAACAAGGTCGAAATCCTCCAAAATCTGTAGCTTGTTATGGACGCCATTACTTCAGTCACTTCAATTTAGTCACATTAGAACACTTTCTGTTTTGCACAATTGTTGTTTAGTCATTCAAAAAAAAAAAAAAGAAAAAAGAATTGGATAGAAATTAGAAAAAATAATCAAAACGACCGACACGAGTAAATCAAATGATGGTGTGAACACAAAAACAAATCACGGCGTGTAAACGAATTGTACAGATAACAGAACTGTTTGTAGAAAGCTGCGAGAGGCGATATTTTAGGGTTTGAAGCGAAGATACATGGCCAGAACGTTTATGAAATAAACAGTGCTTAGGCAGTAAAGAAATTTCAAACAGACTCTTAAAATGTGACTAAATTTCTCCTGATTTTAAAGAAACGATTTGAATGTGAATGTAGATCTTTTTTTCTTCTTCAGTGCACACTGCAGGTGTGAAGGGATGATGATGATGATGATGATGATGATGATGATGATGAAGTCTGAGTGTGACCTGAATGAGGCAGGATAGGGCTGAGCGATATCAATATGACGAGAATAAATCAATACTGCGATACATTATATCATAATGAAGACTTTTCTGGGATATTGCAACAGTAATGAAAGTGAATGTGTTTTATAACTATATCAGTGAAATGGTTAAAGTTTTTACAAATATTTATTTATTTATTTTCTGTAGATAAATTACACAATTACATAAGGTCTGATCATTATGTATATATATATATATATATATATATATGTTTTTAATTTACAATAGTTTTGCTAACACTTTGTCGGCACACTATTTTAGCAATGTACCATGTAGCAAAATATATTTTGATATGATATTTTCTGTCATATCATAAACACTTTTGTACTGCACAGACTGTACGGAGGCCAACTTAGGGTTGAGGAGCTGATTGCACATTTGGCATTTGTGAAAGTGCTTCATATACGGATACTTGATACGACTCTAAAACAAAGCCTGACCAGAATAAATGAAACAGAGCAGCAGGGGTGTGCTTACATTTGGATCTGTGTTTTGAAAAAATCCTTAGAAAACTCAGACCACAGGTTCGCACGCGAGTCACCTGATTTACAAACGCCCTCATAATCTGCCACATCTCTGCTGCTTTAAATTCACAGATAAATCTTTGAAATTAGTTGAAATTTAGTCAAAGTACTCAAATAACTTGTGTAAGTGAAGTGCTTGTGCTTGTATCTCATGCGAGGTTCATAACATGCATAACCTGAAAAACTGTAAAGTTTACAGGAAGCCATTTCTCTATTGCTGTCATGCACAGTATGTAATAAAGTAATAGAAATTTAGAAAGAAAGAAAGTGAAATAAACTGACAATGTGGATATTGCATCCATTATGATGGATGGATGTTGTGTTCTACCATTCTTAATTAAATAAACATATACAACAAAAAAATGTAAACTTTACAGCGGTCAGTTGTAAAAAAAACACAATTACAGGTATATGCAACGTGTTTAAAAGTTGGAAAATGATCTTTGCAACTTTGATACTTAAAAACATAGCCAGGTAAGCTTTAATATCACATCCGCATCCACGCCTTTGACATCAGCCGTGATTTTCTTTTCCTTCGGGTCATCAAATCAGGACGAGGTAAGATCAGTATTCTAACAAAATGTCACGTTGCACAATGCTAATATTCCTACACATCCTGGTTGACTTATTGTAATGTAGAACAGTTGTATACTTTCACATCTTGTATATACAGATCCGTATTATCCACCGTATTTCCTCATTTATCCTAAGAGATGTTCGCGACAAGTGAGAATTGAAACGTTCTGATCTGTACCTTTAACCGCTGAGTCCCAGAGTTTCCACTTGACGTCCCTCAGCGTATAAACTCGATTTTGAGTCTCAAAAAAATTCCAAAATCAGGACAAACAGGATCTTTCCCAGTCCCTCTCCTTGTTATATAATATACTTTTCACCATGCTTTCTGCTTCCCGGTATTTTATTGTAAATCATCTCACTGCTCGAAACACACAAAAAAACTAAACAAAAGAAAAACAGTAATTTAGTGTCAAATAAAAGAAGTAAAGACTTTAGGCTTATCTCACCCCTGACCCTCAGCAATGGTGTTGGAGGATTTCATTTTTTTCTGTCCGTCTTTCTTCACTTGTTCCTCAAAAACAGCGAGCACCGAGTGATTCCATAAAACAACAGAAGAAAAGTTTTTTTTCAAGATAAACAAAATGAAATATTGGTTGCAGAATGATTTACAGTCTTATAGTGCAGTGTGTCAGTGCTAGCAGAAAATGTACATTTTGTTTGGGTTTAGTGTTTCTTTCTTTATTATGTTTGATCCGGTATTTGTTTCAATAGTTTTTTTTTTAAGAATTTCATTTAGATTTAAATAAAATGAAATTTTTATTTTTTATTTAATAACTTCGGTTACAAAGAATTACATTTGTTTCCACTCATTTCTTTCTCATTTCTTTGTTTTCTTTCATTCACTTTTTTCTCATTATATGTTAATATTATATGTTCTTTTTTTCTTTCTTTCTTTCTTTCTTTCTTTCTTTCTTTCTTCCTCTTTTATTTTCATTCTATCTTTCTTCTCTTTTTCTCAATTCTTCCTATTCCTTCTCTCTGTTTCTTTTTATTCTCTTTTTTCCTTCTGCTTGCCCGGTTAGAACAATGCGAGGGTTGCATCAGGAAAGGCATCCGGCGTAAAAACCTGGGCCATGTCGTGTGCGAATCAGATGGTCCGCTATGGAGATGGTCCGCTATATACTCCTCGATG
This sequence comes from Clarias fuscus, assembly GCA_030347435.1. Lineage (NCBI taxonomy): Eukaryota > Metazoa > Chordata > Actinopteri > Siluriformes > Clariidae > Clarias > Clarias fuscus. The sequence continues at coordinate 30,586,810 of CM059218.1, forward strand.
GGCCGAAAGAAAGTAAAAAATATTTCCTTCTGCTCATTCTGTTCATTTTCCTATCCCCTATCCCCCCCCCCCCCCCCCCCCACCACCACCACCACCAAATTTCTTTCTTCTGATAACTTTATCCCATTCTCTCTTTTCCCTTGTTCCCTCTTTTCTTCCCTCTTTCTTCCACTCAGCTCCAGATCTGCTGATTCATTGAAACAACAGAAGTCAAGAAAATGAGCACAAACGCGCTGTACTTGTATTAAATTAGGATTTACAGCCATGCATCTGGAGAAAGGAACAAACCGTCCTCCAGTGTGTTTGATGCAGCGTTGGTTCTTTATGTACTCATCTCCTGCTTTTGTAGTGTTTTAAATGACACACTGATTGGATAATCATTTATCATTTATGAATTTTAATTCACGTTAAAATCTAAATCGCGTGACTTGCATGACCCGCCGTTTGTATCCTTCCTTCCATGTGGTTTAGCAAATGACCCCAAATGAACCCTGAACCTGAACATCCAGTCCTGAAAAGCATCGGGACACTGAATCAGCACTTTATTCACGGTGTAGTAAACGTAAACCTTTAAACACTCACTTTGTCTGTTTTTTTAAATCTTTTACACAATAGTAAGATTCACAATTTCTTAAATTAAAATCATTTCTCGTTCAAACTCCATGAACAAGTCAGCAGAGTTTTGGTGACGACATGGTGATGTTTAGTTTTAATGTAGTTTAGTTTGTATTTTAACTGCATGAGCTTTTATGTACATCAATCAGCCACAGCACGAACTGAACAACACTGATTCTAAATTATACGCCAGAAAAACTGCCGCGCGAGGGTCACTCACAGGGAACAAAGGCCAGCCTGTCGAGACCGATCCCTCAAGAAAGGCAATATAGCATAAATCACTGTAAAAAGTCTATGTTTGCCTGATTGAAAGGCACCAGAACACGCAGTGCACCACAGCCCACAGGGCCAGCAGGGAAACAGCCCAAGACCGCCGACCCGACCTCCAAACCCCCCAGATCCCAGTCCGATCGAGCCCCCTTGAGACGCGCCAGACAAATCAGTCCGATACACGGAGGCGCCACCCCACAACCCACAGCACCCACGAGAATCCGCTGCTAATGTCCTGGTGCCAGACACCACAGCACACCCCCAGAGGCCCTGCAGAGCCACACCCTGAGGGCTCAGAGCCGCCCTGGTGGTCAATTGGAACACAAATAAAAGTGTTAATGAATGGTATTAATGTTATGGCTGATCAGTGTGCACTTCTACTGCTGTTTAGAACAAACCATTAAAACACCATCATTAGGGCTGGGTGGTACGGTTATACTCAACTACTATATGAACTTGGCATATTTTACCAAATTAAATTCCACTTGTTTTCTTCATTAAGTAACTCATTTACTTATTTTTAATTATGTTTTTGGGTGCGTATATGTAACAATTTTGCCACTTTGCAAGAAACTCTCTCTCTCTCTCTGTCTCTCTCTCATACAGTGCAGTTAATAATTCTACTTGTACTTGCTGTATCATTTCTCCTTAAAACTCACACACAAACTTTATACTTTACAGCGGTGTAGTGGTTAGCACTGTCGCCTTGCACCTCCAGGGTCCGGGTTCGATTCCCGGCCAGGTTTGAGTCCCGTCTCTGTGTGCATGGAGTTTGCATGGTGTGTTTCCTCCGGGTACTCCGGTTTCCTCCCACAGTCCAAAGACATGCAGGTTAGGTTAATTGGCGTTCCCAAATTGGCCGTAGTGTGTGAGTATGTGTGTGTCCCCTGCGATGGATTGGTACCTGTCCAGGGTGTACCCCGCCTTGTGTCCTAAGTCTCCTGGGATAGACTCCGGGCCCCTCGCATACAGGATTAAGTGGTACAGATGATGAGTGAGTGAGAGTGAGCTTTATTCACACTTACCAGTTAAAGGTAATCCACTTAAGTTAAAAAAGAGTGGATTTTCTAAGCAGAATCGTTTTCTTACGAGTAACTCAGAACAAGAAGGAAACTAATGTGTAGCTAACATGAGCTAACACACTTATTTCTGTTCTTAGTCAATGGAAAATACAAAAATCTAAAGTAAAATGAAAGTTTTCATTTTACAAAAAGGAAACCGAGGCCCTTACCAGCTCTGTGTTAATGTAACAGGATCCAGGACGTCATTTAAAATGTATTAAGAAGTTTGTTTTTATCTCATTTTTTCCCTTTGCTTTTTTCCAATTTCAACCAGATGTGGAAACAAGTACTGAGAACTGATCACTGTAATCATGTGACTAAAGTTTTCTTAATTAAAAGACAAACAATGTCCTCAAGAGAACCTGGAAAAGGAGTCAGTTTTAAACGCACCGAAGGGTGAAAAAGTATTTAAAGTTTTCAGTAATACAATCAGAGGACCAGGTACGATTCGGTATCGTTTTGTCAACGGTGATGGTTTCATAGTGTAAACTGCAACGTGAATAAACTGCGTGAGAGTCTAGTCTGTTGACGTGTAGCGTTCGGTGAGTAAAACAAGCCATGTGAAGTTATAAATAAAAATGTAGAAAGTGAAAAGTAATTATTTTAATTTCAATTAAGAAAAAGAACATACTACAACATAAAACTTTTTAAAAATAAAAACTTTTTTTTAAAACTTTAAGTACTTATTACACTATATCCTAATAGTTGAAACCATGGCTATTGGGATATATTGTAATAAGTACTTACTGTAAAGTCACATGCATATTTATATTTCTATATTATTAATATTTCACATTTTCCACTCAGGTGTAACTCAGGTAGACTTTTTATCGTGTGTTATGGGTCTCAACATTACAGCCGGGAAAGCGGTGCTGTTTTAATCCCAGGGTTTATTCACATTACATTGTTCTTATACGTTTTATTAGGAGTAACGGATCCTGTTTTCATAAAGATCTGATGTAATAACCACACAGTGATACCGCAGCTCACTCCTGACTGTTAAAATCCTTTACTAGCGCTGAGAGAGATGTGTGTGTGTCGCTTTAAACCAGTGAGGTGTAAAAAAAAAAAAAAAAATGCTGCTGATAAATAAATGTAAGAGCAAGCAGTGTTAAAGTTAACAATCAAATACAAATGTGCAAACAGATTAGACCTGAAGTTATAATGACTTATAAAGTCGACAAGATTATAGGTCTGCTTTATTTGTTGAAATTTCATTTCTGCCTTACTTCCTTCCTCCTCCCATTCCATTCCATCTTTTCTTTTTTTCTTTCTTTTCTGATCCATTCTTCCTGTCCTTCATTTTTTTTCTTCCCTTGCCTTTTCTTACTTTCTTTAATTTTCTTACTTCTTTCCCCTTATTTTCCTCCACACTCCATCCTTTTCTTTTTTTTTCATTCTTTCTCTTTTCTTCCTCCATTTCTTCCTTGTTGGTCGTAGAAAATGATGAACATTAGAGAATATCAGGGCAGATAAGGTAATAATGAACTTTCTTTTGGCTTCATTAAAGTATGTCTATCTATCTATCTATCTATCTATCTATCTATCTATCTATCTATCTATCTATCTATCTATCTATCTATCTATCTGTCTGTCTGTCTGTCTGTCTGTCTATGTTTGAATGGTCCAATGACAGTCCAGTTACTACAGTCATCTTATAATCACTATTACAGCTTTTATTACAATAGTTAACTAGAAAAGTACACACCCGGAATTAGAAGACCAATTTTATTCACATTATTTTCTAAAGCATTTTAATAGTTTTGAATGAATAGCACTGTTAACAAAATTTCAGTTCATTCATACAGAAGCTATTGTATGGATGTTCCATAACATTAAATATACAATTCGAAATGGTAAAAAAAAAAAGGGGGACCGTTTATTGCGCAATTTATTTTTTAGTCTTGTTTTTGTTTGTTTTCCCTTTTCCATTTTTGTATTGTAAACAAGCTGATTAGATTTACCCCCTAATGTGACCTCATATAAGAAGACCCCTCCCCCAGATTGTTGCTCAGCTCATCAGCTTCTCTGGAGGGGCGTGGCACAGCAGTAGCTCATTTATATAACTTTATAGAATTGAGAAGGAGTTTCAGGTATTTCAAAAACAAAACAAAAAACAAACAAACATTATCTGAGTGGTATTTCAGCTTGAGCATTAACGCTTTGAGGGAGCTCCGAGACCTTTGTAAACCTAAAGAACGAAATAGTCAAATATGGGACCGTCGATAATTTAAATAAAAGCAATAATTGACAAACTGCTGCACTATAAGATGAATACAAGACTCCAGGACATGCTGTTAAAGGAAACTAATAAACTTTGAGTCTTTGGTGTACAGTAATTCTTATTTCATGGTGTATGTGTGTTTTCAGATGAGCAGCTGAACTCGGAGGAGAAGAAGAAGCGGAAGCAGAGGAGAAACAGGACCACGTTCAACAGCAGTCAGCTGCAGGCCCTGGAGCGGGTGTTTGAGAGGACGCATTACCCCGATGCCTTCGTCAGGGAGGATCTGGCACGCAGGGTTAATCTCACTGAGGCTCGCGTGCAGGTTAGTGACCCAGCGTAATGACTAGTTATTATAGAAAACATATGAATACATGAATATTAACCTGTGATTTGTAACTACACTAATGTCAGATCTGCAGTTACAGAAAATTAATCAACACCTTCTGTCCAATCAGAATCTAGAATGTAACAGTGATATAAACTAAATATGTCACAAAGATAATATCCCTTATAGCTGCGTGCGCCATTGGCTTTATTTATTAAGGTGTTCCATTTTTTCTAATTTCCTGATGTGGTTTGTGACTCTGAAGGCTCCTTTAACGAGATGGAAGGAGTCTCCAGTGTCAGGGCTTTGTAAAAGTCAAAGGAAAAGCTGTTAGAAGACAGTGTCCTCTGTGAACATGGCCAGAATAGACATCATAGCTCCACTCAAGAGGCGTGGCATACATTCTGAAAACATCATTCAGATGTTCATACAGTCACATTTGATTTGTATATATGTTTTTATTTTTTAAATAATGGACTTATGTACAGTATGTACTGTATACATATGTATATATTTGACAAAACTGGCAGCAGTGCTAAAAAAAAGTAAGCGTTAAACACTGAACGTTGCTTTACCAAACAAGTGCATTTTGAAAAATTAGCATGTCCGATTTAAGATTTTTTTTTTGGTAATTTTTTTTTGTATTTGTAATAAGTGGCTTGACGAAATTATTATTGTACCACATAGAACATTATACGGTATATCAGAATGTTAACAGAAGCTTGCAATAAATGTGCTATACTTTTGGTGTTTACATCAAGCTGCTAATCGACTGTGCGTAGCATCGGCTAGCTGATGATTTATTAAGCCAGCAAGGACATATTCATTCACATAAACAATATAAAACACACTGACACTGAAACGATGTAACTCATTAACGAACATCAGTATTATCCCTTAGATGTGTTCATAAATTCAATTCAACTCAATTCAAATAAATTTTATTTGTACAGTCATCAATGGTGCAATGCAATTTGCAATGTTGCATTGTAAAGTAATATGTATACACACGTGGACAAAATTGTTGGTACCCTTCGGTCAATGAAAGAAAAACTCACAATGATCACATAAATAACTTTAATCTGACAAAAGTAATAATTTAAAAAAATTCTATGAATGTTAACCAATGAAAGTCAGACATTGCTTTTCAACCATGCTTCAACAGAATTATTTAAAAACATAAACTCATGGAACAGGCCTGGACAAAAATGATGGTACCCCTAGAAAATACTGAAAATAATGTGACCAAAGGGACATGTTAATTCAAGGTGTGTCCACTAATTAGCATCACAGGTGTCTACAATCTTGTAATCAGTCAGTGGGCCTATATATAGGGCTCCAGGTAGTCACTGTGTTGTTTGGTGACATGGTATGTACCACACTCAACATGGACCAGAGGAAGCGAAGGAAAGAGTTGTCTCAGGAGATTCGAAAGAAAATTATAGACAAGCATGTTAAAGGTAAAGGCTATAAGACCATCTCCAAGCAGCTAGATGTTCCTGTGACTACAGTTGCACATATTATTCAGAAATTTAAGATCCATGGGACTGTAGCCAACCTCCCTGGACGTGGACGCAGGAGGAAAATTGATGACAAATCAAAGAGACGGATAATTCGAATGGTAACAAAAGAGCCCAGAAAGACTTCTAAAGAGATCCAAGGTGAACTTCATGCTCAAGGAACATCAGTGTCGGATCACACCATCCGTCGTTGTTTGAGCCAAAGTGGACTACATGGGAGACGACCAAGGAGGACACCATTGTTGAAAACAAATCATAAAAAAGCCAGACTGGAATATGCCAAACTACATGTTGACTTCTGGGAGAATGTCCTATGGACAGATGAGACAAAAATGGAACTTTTTGCCAAGGCACATCAGCTCTATGTTCACAGACGGAAAACTGAAGCATACGAAGAAAAGAACACTGTCCCTACTGTGAAACATGGAGGAGGCTCTGTTATGTTCTGGGGCTGCTTTGCTGCATCTGGCACAGGGTGTCTTGAATCTGTGCAGGGTACAATGAAATCTCAAGACTAGCAAGGGATTCTAGAGAGAAATGTGCTGGCCAGTGTCAGAAAGCTGGGTCTCAGTCGCAGGTCATGGGTCTTGCAACAGGACAATGACCCAAAACACACAGCTAAAAACACCCAAGAATGGCTAAGAGGAAAACATTGGACTATTCTAAAGTGGCCTTCTATGAGCCCTGACCTCAATCCTATTGAGCATCTTTGGAAGGAGCTGAAACATGCTGTCTGGAAAAGGCGCCCTTCAAACCGGAAACAACTGGAGCAGCTTGCTCATGAGGAGTGGGCCAAAATACCTGCAGAGAGGTGCAGAAGTCTCATTGACAGTTACAGGAATCGTTTGATTGCAGTGATTGCCTCAAAAGGTTGTGCAACAAACTATTAAGTTAGGGGTACCATCATTTTTGTCCAGGCCTGTTCCATGAGTTTTTTTTTTTTTTTTTTTGTAATTCCGTTGAAGCATGGTTGAAAAGCAATGTCTGACTTTCATAGCATTCTTATTTATTATTACTTTTGTCAGATTAAAGTTATTTCTGTCACCATTGTGAGTTTTTCTTTCATTGACCGAAGGGTACCAACAATTTTCTCCACGTGTGTAATTATAATTAACATTTTGTCTCTGATTGTCAAGACAGGGGTGACGGTGGTAAGGAAAAACACCCCGTTAAGTTAATATATTTTAGTCATAAACTATTTAGCAACTGCAGTCACATGCCATAATGGGAAAGCCATCAGAGAAAAAGTGCCTGCATCAGACGAGTCCAAGGTCAACTTCATGGTCATGAGTATGAAAATAAGTTTAACCATTCTTAGCATTGATCACTAACCAAACGTGAAGTTCTGTGGAGGATGCCACATTGAAAGAAAAGATTCAAAAGTTTACAGGCTTTACAGTTACATACTGTATAAGGTGGATGTCATATAAAACTGTACAGATACACTTCTGTTTGTTGTAAAGCCACATTAAGGCTGTATGTATTTCAGATCCCTGTATCACTGATAAATTCATCGTCAAATACAAAGTCCCTCAAATATTTGCATGCACTACAGACGTACTGTATAAATAAATATCTCAAATCCTGTTATTGTATATTGACATGCATTTGTTTGTTATTCTGTCCTGCATATGTGGAGTGTTTGCTATCTTTTTCCATGACTGTAATCTCGGTTGTTTTCTCAGGTGTGGTTTCAGAACAGAAGGGCTAAGTTCCGGCGTAACGAGCGCGCACTGCTGGCGAGTAAAAACGCCTCGCTGCTCAAATCCTACTCCGGAGACGTGACGTCGGTGGAGCAGCCGATCGTACCGCGGCCAGCCCCGAGGCCGAGCGATTACCTGTCCTGGGGAAGCACACCTCCGTACAGGTAACAGCCCCCGTCATACACAGCTTAGACTGCAGCTTCTAGGATATTTAGCAGCTTCCTAATAACATCTAATATCCTAATCAACAACACATGTCCTTTTTAATACCACAGCGATCTTATATTATATTCTGGATTCTATGATTCTATGATTTATATTATATGCTCAGGCATACTTACACAACATTGAATGTAACTATAGTGGGATAAAAAGACCACATGCAAGCAAAAATATGTTTATTATTAAAAAAATTTTTTATCATTATTATGCTTAAATCAACCTATCTGTTAAAACATTTATTAATGGTATAATTTTGATAAAATATATCTCTCCAGTCCAGAAGCATCTCCATAACCCTTGAGGCAACACTTTAAAGTTAGCATACGACATACGATAAGATAGCATCTTAGCAAATACTATAAGTTTCACGATTTTATAAATATACCAATTTGATATAAAAATGTTCTCAGATTTTGTTATAATTCTACAATTTTCAGAAATAAATCAAGGATGTTGCATGCCAATGTTTGAAGGGTTTACAGCACGCCACCTGTAGTATTATAGAGGAACTGCAACATTTTACCCCTCAAATGAAAACATATATAAATTTAAAAAATGGATTTTGAATTGACACACAAAAGAATAGCGATACATAATTGAATTGAGTTTTCCCGTCTCTGCAATTATTCAAAGACATACTGTATGTTAGCACAAAGGCAGGTTATCCTGCTGGCTATTGTTCCATGAAGCTGTATTTACATACTTTGTGGTTACTAGCTCAGGAAAATTATTATTATTTTAGCATGTTGTTTTTGATCATTAATATATTTTTTCTATAATAAATATTTTATACATTTTAAAACTAGGAAATCATATACTGGTGGCATCAACACCTATACAGATCCAGGATACAGTGTGTTGTGTGTTATAGTTTAGATTTTTCATGCATTTCAGATATAAAGCTAAACATCAACCCTTTTAAAATCTTTAGCGGTGTTTGAGTCACTCTTAATTCATTTCTGACTTTGAAATCTTGACCTTTCCTCCTCAGCGCCATGGCCTCCTACTCGCCGTCCTGCGCCAACAACAACACGGCGCAGGGAGTGAACATGGCCAACAGCATCGCCAACCTGAGACTGAAGGCCAAGGAGTACAGCATGAACCAGGTGCCGACCGTCAACTGAGGGAGGAAACGAACTACAAACGCGGGCGACGTGTTGCACCGAGCTGCCACGATCCCCAACAAAGACCTTTCACACGAACGCTTCCAATGTGTGGACACGAAGGCTCGGAAGAAAAACATGTTTTAAGAAATTTCCAAGGCAGTGATTGACGTCAACGGCGGTCATGTTTTTGGCAGAGTGGGAAAAAACTCGACTCGATGTAACTCTGGAAAAACGTGAAATGGAAAGTGTGTGCGTTTACATTTGCCACGGTCTCTTCTCGAGGAGGCGGCGTTACTCTAGAGCTCTGGAGAGCGAAGCAGCTCCATGGATGAACTTTTTGGAATGTAGCAATGCAAACCCCACAAACATTCAAGGAGCCTTCAGGACTTTCCCCTGATTTCTCCTGGGATGTAATCAAGACCACGGCCTGGTCTGTTTTTTTTTGTTGTTTTTTTTTAGAAAAAAAAAAAGATTTACCTTTGTAATGAATATGCTAATATTTTACCTTTGGGTTTATGTGACTGGCATGCATTTAAAGGATGTCAAAACATGCATAGTTCTCTACACACACATATTTTACATGCATATGCATACACACACCTAGCAAACTTATATATATATATTTCTATTAAGAGTAAAAATACTAGATATGGAAAGGTTAAAAGGTTGACCGATCAGACGTCTTAGACTTGACCATACAGCTGCACTGCACTGATATAAAACCACATGCACAAACTGTTCCAAGATATTTGGTAATGTTTCTGGGCGTGGCCTCTACGCCTCCAACAGAGATAGGTGTGACCTGCACGTCTTTAAGTCCCAGTCCTAGAGAACTAGGCGTGGCCACTGTGGTTGTAAGTCTGAGAGGGGGGCGTGGCTTCTGTGTATGCAGTTCAAGCTCTGGTCTGTTCTTATGCTTAAAAGTAAATGCACCACTTATTTCTTAAGACTTGCCTTAGAGCTGTGGAGTCTTTGATCAGCTTGAAAACTCAATGAAGACCTCAGTTTAACTCATATTATTGGGGGAGGCGATGCTTGTGTGCAAGTCAGGACAGGAGGCGTGGTCTCATCCCAATGAAAGTCTAAGTGGAGGCGTGGCTTCTATATCTGGAGTTTAATTTCTTTTCATTATAAATAATCAGACATTGCTAGAAAGTCACGGCAAGCAACATTGTTTTACAATAATTTTTATGATACAGTTTTCTTTTTGCATCACTTATTTGATGTTGTATAATTGTCATTTGTGCACTTCAGTTTTGCCTCGTGAGGTAAAAGCAGAGAGGAAGGTGTGGTGTGTAAGGGATGAGCTTTTAAATATTTATATGTAAATACTGCATTCATTAAAATTTTTCATCAACGTTAACGATTGTGTTTTGCTTTCTGTATCTGCTGGCTGTAGTGAAGTAGCTGTGTATTAGCCCCAGTGAAGGAGGCGTGGCCTGTGTGCCTGTCAGTTACAGTCCTAGTGAAGGAGGCGTGGCCTGTGGGCCTGTCAGTAACAGTTTCAGTGAAGGGGGGGTGGCCTATGAGTCTATCAGTTATGGTCCCAGTGAAGGAGGTGTGGCCTGTGTGTCTGTCAGTTACAGTCCTAGAAAAGGAGGCGTGGCCTATGAGTATATCAGTTATGGCCCCAGTGAAGGAGGCGTGGCCGCCTGTGTGTCTGTAAATTACAGTTTCAGTGAAGGAGGCGTGGCCTGTGTGACTGTCAGTTACAGTCCTAGTGAAGAAGGTGTGGCCTATGAGTCTATCAGTTACGGTCCCAGTAAAGGAGGCGTGGCCTGTGTGACTGTCAGTTAAAGTCCTAGTAGAGAAGGCCTGGCCTGCATAATTACAGTCAGAGTGACGGAGGTGTGGCCTGTGTATGTGTCACTTACAACCCCCAGTGAAGGAGGCGTGGCCTTTGTGCCTGTCAATTGCATTGCGTGGTCTCTCAGTTTAAATTAAACAAAACAACTCATTTACATACATCTTGTTTATATCATCTCTTTGATCACATATTTCCAAACTTCAAAGATCTACATCCCTATTATAACACAATAACTATGCAGTTCCTCCTGAATGAATGTGGCACAACATGTGTGTGTGTGTGTGTGTGTGTGTGTGTGTGTGTGTGTGTGTGTGTGTGTGTGTGTGAGGCTTTTACCTTTGCCTTTCTTTTATGTATACAACCTGAGTATATCTGAATCTGTAATATTCTTATGCAATAAAATATTTGCAAGCAGCAATATAATGAAGAAGGATTAGTGTGTTGTGGAACAGATATCTTTTCTCCATTCCTCATCTTTAAGGGATCTGAGCTGTTTCAGGCCACAGTAATGAACATCACCACACTCCATGCTTAGTTTCTACACAAAATCTTACATACGCAAAAAGCTCATCATCCTCTCATCCTCGGACTACTCTTACTCGGTTCGGGGTCCAAGCACTTGTTTGCTTCCATAAGCACTTTTTTTTTTTTTTCTGACCATGTCTTTTATTTATTGTGTATAAACCAAATAATATGGTTTGTGAGTTTTAAAAAAAATGGAGCTTGCTTACATTCTTTCTCGATCTGGATGAAGAACGAACTAAAGTGACTCCACAGGACTTTATGCGAAACTCTAAATGTTCCTTCAGCCTCAAATTACCATCACCCCCACCATCTCCTCCTCCTCCTCCTCCATCTTTTCTTCCTCTAGAGCAGGAAAATGAGAGATATCACTTTTCCCTAGTTGCCGTGAGATCTAACCAACATCTCATAACTCGACTTATGTATTTGTTTTGGATAAAGATCGCAGAGGGAAAAAAAAATTCCTTTAAGGCTGAGGAGAAAAATAAGCTGTCTGGGCGCTTCCAGAAATCTGCTGCGGTGTTTTATAGCCTGATGATGGACTCCTCGGTGTTAAGTGCAGAACTCAGATTCATTCAGAGCATCGGCATAGCCACGGCTGTTAAGTTTTTTTTTTTTTTCTTCTCTCCCTTCTTTCTCTCGAACAGGAATGTTTACTTTCAAAACACTGTGTTTATGGCACAGGAAGCACTCGTTGGAGTTTAAGTGGCCGCGGGGTGTTTTCTGAGCGCCTGACACAGGCTTGTTTATGTGCCTGGCGACCCCCTCGGTCTGCTGATTGCATGTGACCCCTGATGACCTTAGAGACAGCGGGGAACCAATAAAAGGGCTCTTTTGGGAGGCGGGGGGGGATTGGGGGGGGGGGGGGGTTAAAGGACGAGGCTGTACGATCTGTTTAATCAAAGAAATTTTGTGCAAGAGGACAGGAAAGGACAATGCTAACAGTCAGGGTGAAAAGCAGAATTTCACCATTAGCTGGCAATAATTCTAGTAATAAAACAATGAGATGTCATCTTGTTTATAGAGAACAAATGAAACCACAGCTACGCCCTCTTTCTTTAAATTGTTTTATTGGCCGGACCAAGTGAAGCAACCCCAGATCATCACACTGCCCCCAGAGGCTTGTACAGTGGCCATTATGCATGATTGCTTCATGCGCTTCCCTTCTTACACTTACACGCCCATCGCTCTGGAAGAGAATCAATCTCGACTCATCAGACCACATGACTTTTTCCATCGCTCCAAAGTCCAATCTTCATGCTTCCTAGCAAAAAGCTTTTCTTCCTGATGAGTTTCACTAACGAGTGTTTTTTTCTTATGGACACACAAGTGCTTAGTCCAAACCCTGTGAGTTCACAGTTGTTCACATTGATCACATTGTGTGCTTATGGAAATGCTCTTTGGTTTAAAGTGATAAAGTGTTCTCTGATCACATGCATGTTTTTCACAAGTTTTTTTTTTTTTCTGTGAAGGTGAGGTTTCAGCACTTTCCTTCCAGGTTTTCAGACAGTCTTGGACAGTTCTTAACCAAATTCCAGTTATTTCAGGTCAATCTCCTTAGTTGTTTTCTTTGCTCGATGCAGACCAATAATGTGGCCCTACTGAAACATCTTTTTTTACAACGAGTAGATACTTCTTTTAAAATGGTTGTTTAAGAAATGAGAAGCTTCTCACTCCATCAGTTAGAGTTAAACTAAGAGTTAAAAGTCTAAACCAATTAATCACTGCAGCAGTTATACTGTAGAAACAATTCATTTTTATTGTTAAGCTCAAAAGTGACACTGCATGCATTTCCACTCACTCACTCATCGTCTATAACACTTTACCCTGTATGCAGGGTCATGGGGGCCTGAAGCCTATGCCAGGATACTTTGGGCACGTGGTAGGGTACACCCAGAATGGGGTGCCAATCCACTGCAGGGTACACACACTACAGGCAATTTGGGAACACCAATTAGCTATTAGTCTGCATGTGTTTGGACTGTGGGAGGAAACCGGAGCACCAAGCACTGGGAGAACATGCAAACTCCATGCACACAGACCAGAGGCAGGTATCGAACCCAGAACTTGGAGGTGCTGACTTGGAGCGACAGTGCTAACCTCTAACCCTCCTGTATAATAGATAAATATTAACAAGGTACCATTCCAGCATAAAGAACTAGTACAGTACATTACACAAAAATAAGGTAGGTTCACAGAGCTGCTCTGTCCCCACAGCAAGGGGACAAAAATTGTAACCGCTACAGAATGAAGATATTTAGAGGAGGTCCAATAAATTTATTAGAGTTGGCAATATGACTCTGAAAAGAAAAGATCAGTGTTATATGTTTTGGTTAGGAGAAGGGGTTGTTAAAAACATCACTCTTGGCCATGTTCAGGAGAATGAAGAAGAAACACTTAGTCATCAAAATATTACATTTATAAGTAAGGGCCGTTCATAGTGCCCAAAGACAACATACTGTAGCGTTACAAAAACCTCACACACATGATCATTCCTGTAGTAACAAATTATTCACACGGACAAGTGGAAAATGATTTGAGCTATTTAACCTTTTTTTTTTAACTTTAAAACAGTTTTAAGTATTTTTATTTTTAAAAAGGAGAGAGATAATCTAGCATTTTATCGTAAATGAATGAAATATTAGATTAAAAGTCTTGTAACGGCTAGAAATAATGCTTGTACCATAAATCTTAAATACTTATCGCATTTATAATCACAAAGCCGCTTTATAGAATAAAAAATGGAAATAATGGAGTTTAAAAGATGTGATTAAATATGTATACATCATAATGATCAGATTGTCCCTGATGAGCAAGCCAAGGGCGACTGTGCCAAGGAAAAACTCCCCGACATGACAATAGGAAAAAACCTTGAGTGCAAACAGGCTCAACAGGGAACCCATCCTCATTCGGGTGATAACGGACAGATATGATGGTGATTGATTTGCGGTCATACTGTGTGCTATGAAGCTGAAAGTTCAGTATAATGGAAAAAGTGTTTACGTCAATATAATCACATAGCCCTACTGTAGCTGTGATTGAAGACTACTCACCGTAGAATGGATAAATGAAGTGCTATTCTGTCACTATGATGAACTAAAAGGCCATAAATAAGAAAATAAAACAACCAATCATTAGACAAGAACAATTTATTTCCATGATTTGCATGTTCCACAATTTCCTATCAATAGTTCTTTAATATTTCCACAACGTTCATGTCCAGACGTCCATCACACCAGATTCACCAATGAAGCAAACTCACATTAAAGCCTGAATTTAGGAGAATGACTCCATTAAGAGACTCAGTATTTCCAAATGAGCCCCGTCTGATCCTTAGACTTAAATCATCCGTCCATATTAAAATTCCTGTCATTATTCCAATAACGGCAGCTTTGATGTGGCTTCGACCCTCCAGCCTGACCTGTTCCACCTGATTTCTGCTGGAATTTTTATGATCCAAAACGTCTACGAGCTAAAAACTTTTCCCAAACGCTAGTCATCCTCGGAGGAGCCGCAAAAACGTTGGACATTAACTCTGGAGTGGGAGCTGTTTCCTATTTCAACACAACCTCATACAGCCATTTGTGTTCAGCTCAATGGGCCTTAAAGTCTTTTCACTCAGCGGTGAGTAGGATCGCTCATAATGCCACATGGAAAAAGCTGAGCAGATGAGTTTCATTGGCACACAATAAAACATGATTTTTTACTCCGAATGGGATTAATAAAAGTCGAGCTTTTTTTTCGAGTGATTTGATCATAGAACACTTTAGCGTTTAACTGAAATACAAATTTCCACAATAGAAGACGTTTTCAGAACAGTGGTTGAGGTTGTACTGTATGTACAGAAGGTTAGAAGTTCGCAAAACATCCAGGGCTGTCTGATTAAAAGGGACCTGCTATGCAAAACAATATAAACCACAAAAACATGATTGAAAAAACTAAACAAACCTGTTTTTTTTGTGCTTTTTTGTTTTGGCCAAAGCCAACTAAATTGTTCCCTTAATGTGACCTGATATAAGAAGAACCTTTTTGACTTTTGATTAGGTATTTGTTCTCTGAAGGGGGCGTGGCTCATAGCAGTAGCTCATTTACATAGACACTGATACAGTGCTTTTCAATGAGGAGTGAAATAAAGAAAGTTTGGCATAAAAATGCATTTTCTGCGGGATATCTCAACATTAACACACACACACACACACGTTGATGAAACCTTAAGACCTACTGTACCGTATGTTATGAAGACTATGTTAAAGAAATGGTCATATATGAAACCTTTAAATTCTAATGAGTAGGAAATTCTAAATTCATTATTTCATGTCATAGCCAGTAATGTAGCTTGGTTTTTTTTAGACTCCTAATTACTGTATTAGTCTATGTTGATCCTCAGGAAGAACTTTATCCTGGGCACAGACATGTGCAAAAAAGACATGTGCGAAAAATGCACATTGTAAAATAACAGATTGGTTGTGAGACAGGGCAGCCCCAGGAACTTTACCCTGTCCTGAGGACAAGGACGACGTTGAGTGAAGAATAAAACAAATTCCGATTAAAATCTCAGCGTGAGATATGAGATAGTGAGATAGTTAAAAACACAGTAGCAGTGATGGTGAAGCATAGCATGCTAACAGACTCATGCTCATTGTGATAATGTTTGTTTATGTGAGCCAGTTTCCTGCACAAGCTAATTTCTGGATTCTGCTGATTTCCTTTAATTGCAGGACTTTTGTTAGCGGTCTATCGTTAGAGGATATTCATCATATAATCACACGTGGGGAACAAGTTAGCACACACTGTGTAGAACCTTTCCGGATATCATACAGTGCAAAAAGTAGGAAGCTTGAAAGTTCTTAAGCTAATAAAGTAGCAAGTGAATAATCAGGTGCCATATTCACAGCTTGCTAAAAGTTGGGATGCTTTCGGATAATTTAGGATAATTCTTTACGCTACGCAACAAGATGCTATAAGTGTGGGGTTTACGTGCTACGAAATTTGTTATGATTTGGAGTCTTGTATCTTTAATACTGAACAAAGATCTCAAACACCTATGAGAGTACCATCTGAGGTTTGCCCGGACTAGCGAAAAGCAGTTTAGCTGAAAAATAGCTGGTGTGCTAGCTAATTGCTGCTAACTTACGAGTCTTAGCACTAATGCTAACATGCAAGGCTAGCTAAGTTATCTAACAAGCACAATGCATAGAGGAGGAAAACTGTCAGGATTTAGTAAGAGTATTATTATCTATTATAAAGTATAGAAATTATTATTAAATTATTTTGTATTTTTGACTATTCAGTCATTTATAGTAAATTGTGCATGCAAAGTCTGTGGTGGTTTATACAGATATTTGCAGACACACACACACGCACACACACATTTCTTATTGTCTTCTTATACACAGCCACAACTTAATGATCTTTTTCCCATTAAGTCCTGCATTAGCCATGCATTTGGACCGTGTTCTCATTCAATATAAAGTCGTTTAGGCAGGGTTGTGCTCCATCCAAGTGTGAGGTTTTCAGTTCAGGAAATTTCCCACCATCAAGATTCTGAAGCTCGCGGCCAGAAACGTGTATGTTCAACCCGAACAAACGAGGACCTCGGTGGAGTAAAGAAACGGCTGCAGGATTACAAAAACGGCTCCGTCTCGGTCCTGAAGTCCGTGTTGAAGAAGTGTGCGTGATGTTTCTCTGACTGTAAAGGCCCCATGTGGTTTCCTCTGCCCCTCTAGCCCTCCCCTCCTGAAACCCCCCACGGCTCTGCGTCCATCTCACCTTTCAGCTCTCTGACCCCAAGTGTTTCCAGATGTCCTCCAACTGTTACCCCCAACCTCAAAGCCCGAGCTCAAACTCAGCAACACACAGGACAGACAGATCCACGGATGACAAGCGAGCGCCTCGCCCCCATCGGGACGCACATCTGGAAGACATTAGGGAAGAGAGAGTGGGACACAGAGAGAGAGAGAGACAGAGCCTGGCAGAAGGCTACAATTTCTTTATCTGGTCTGAAGCCAAAAGTTCACTATCAGCTTTTAAACCATTTTTCATTATTGCTGTTTTACTCCATTTGTTTGTTTTTAATTTTCTTGACTTGTTTGCTTGTTCCACATGTGCTTGACAAACTCAAAACAAAGAATCATTATGCAATAATTCACAGAAACACACTGTTCTTAATCTACGTACATGGATTGTTTAGATTTTTCTTGAGAATTCAAATAAATTCCACAAATTTCTTACACATGCATTGCAGCACAATGCACACTGTCAGTTTTGTTATTTCCTCTAAAACATCACTAGATCTTTACCAGTGTACAAACCTAAAATACATTAACACAATATCATTGGTTATAAACTATACACCAGTAAAGTAGTGACAGGATGATGGTCACCTCATGTTCAAGGGGACCAAAGGCCGGCCAATCCGGTTGGTCCCCACAGGAGAGCCAATGCAACACAAATCACAGACCACACCAGGGCACCAAAACGCCCGGTGCTCCACAACCTGCCGCGCACGGGTCCCAGCAGCCAAAGAGCCCAAGGCTGCAAACTCCCTTCATCCCAATCCAATCAAGAGCTGCCCTGGTGGCACAAGAGGAACCTTTACAATATTGGGTTTTGTTTTGTAATGTTATGGTTGATTGCTGTATATTGAACATCATATATATTAACACTTAAATGGAAGCTAGCATCACAGAAACCATGCTAACTACAGTATAAACAACTTGGCACAGGTTTTACACCCGATCCCCATCCTGACGAGGCCCTCCCATTTTATCCGGGCTTGGGACTGGCACTGCATCCAGTGGCTGGGGTTTGGTCACTGGGTGGAAATTGATCCCGGGCCTTCTGCACTACAGGATAGAAGCCTACCACTGAGCCATCAATGCCTTGCTAGATAACTCTTATAGTAAATAGGATCATTACAAACTACCAATACAGTAATCCTGATAACTTTAAACTGCTACAACAGAAAAGATGCTAACCATGGCCTACAATCACAGAAACATTAAGCCAGAACTAAACAGGTTTTCTGCAAACTAGCTTCACAGTAAACATACTAGCCCTGACAGAGTATCATAGTTATCATGATGAGATAAGCCAGCATTAGCAGTCTCACAAACTATGAATTAAGGTTACAGTAAATAATGCAAACAATAAAACTAGCATTACAGTAAAGAGGCTAAACTCCAAATAATTAGAAATGACAATAAGTGAGAGCTGCTTTCACTTGCTACTTTTTGACTTTCAGAACGACCTTGAAAACCAAAAACCTGGCCCATATGGTCAATATCTCCAGAAATGTGCAGATAAAGTATTCAATTTAATTAAATCCAAGCTAGCAAACTAGAAGGTTAGGATTTATAATCCTCGGGCAGCCTCCAGATTTCATCATTGTCATAATATTCAAATCCGCATCCATCATGGCCAACTTTCTGAAACACATCTCCATGCATGAGCTCCATGAATAAATCAAGTCAAAGAAGCGTCGCCAGTCTGAACAGAGACGTTGCCGGGCGCCAAAACTTTACCGTTCCCAAAGAAAGCTCACCGCAGCGCGTGATATTACAGAGCTAATCACGGTTCAGTGTAGGTAAATGTGCTGCAGAACATGGAGAGATCGGTGAGTGATGGTAAAGCCGGAACGTTCCGCGACACGTCTGGAAAACTATCATTTCCATAACGGCATCGTTTAACGCACAATTTCAGGCGTGAAAGAGCTGTGCGGAATGAGTTTGATCTTAAGAGACACTACAGGGAAATCTTTTTCTTTCGACTTTCTTGGTGACTTAAATACACATAAATTCGCATACTAAATAAAACCGGAAGTCTTTTAGACTTTTGACGCTTTTACAGTTTGTTCACAATCTACAGGCGACTGCTTCCTGCAATCGAAAAAACACCAAGTACCGATCATAAATAAGTATTTATGTCATTTTTTTTCAGTACACATATCTAACATTACATTACATCACAGATATTTCAAAGGAAACATGTCTAATCTGTTTCAGGCCGGATTATTCCTTTATCTACGATAAATGATCTGACTACAGTATATATCAGTTAGGTCAGCAAAAAGTAACACACAAACACACACCACACAGGATGGAGTCAGACGTCCAGACGACTGTTTTTGTGCTGTCAGAGTTCGTTCCCATGACACACCAGGAAGAACTCTTTTCACCAACAGGTTCACATTTATAAATCACACATATTCACACTGACGGCCTGCACGCCAACCCTACGAACACTCTTCCCTCATACGCACCCGGTCGCTTTTTTCGCCTGAACTGTAAAGGAAACAACTCCACACTAAAGCTCCGGGAGAAGGAAAACACGGCCGAGCAGAGAACAGGGCCATGAGAGAGTTTTCCTAACAAAGCGGCCACATCATAAATCCGCAGAACGGTTCCGTGGAAAAGGAGCGGAGATATTAATGCGTCGATGCCCGGGGCGTTACGCGCCCTCCGCTCGGCCCTGACCGAGACAGAGAGAGAGTTCATTCATCCAGCGGGGGAAAAGGGAACGGACGTCGTGATTTTATCATAACATTGCTATTATAAATATGAAATCGGAGCGTATAGTGAAAGGGCTAGCCACAGGAGTGTAAGTGGTATAAGTAGTGTGTGTGTACCAGGTTTTTACTGTTATTGAACGTAAACACTGTGTGTGTTGTGCTGTCATGGGAAAATCATCAGTCAAACCCAGTCAGTGCTACAGAACATCCCCATGTGTTTTATTCCTCTTACACCATAGACGTTCTCCAATGATAACAACTTTCAAATAATCAAAGAACAACACTTCATCTATTTACAGTATAGCATCCCTTTTTTCTTTTTAAGAGGTCATAGTTTATACTCGTTTTAAACAATCCTGCATAAATCTTTGAGATCCCCAAAATGTGTTTCTTAATGTTCCAGCTGGAATTCATCTCAGGTCCTGCGTTCTGGCTGCGTGATCCTCTTTTCGTTTCTTTCCTTTTTTTTTTTTTTTTTTTTACTGAAACTGTCTGTAGTTTGTAGTGAATCGAACCAAAAACACCCCTTTGAGGCAGTGCATATTTCTAGCCAATCAGGATGCAAGGATGAGCAATTTCGGGCATTTCCCATTATAAAAATATATAATACATAATATTTATTAATATACAATTTACGAATTAAATAAAAGCTGAAAAAGGCCAGGTTCTGCATTCAAATTTAGCTGCTAACGTGTAACCTAGCCATTCTTAAAATCTAAAGACCGCTAGGTTAGCTTTAGCAGGTAGTCTCTAACTGCTAACCTCTAACCTCTACTGGGTAATCTAGCCATTTTTTATGTAGACTAACGCTTTAAGTCGAGCTGAGCATTGTGCTGGAGGAGGGTCTCTTGTTTTATGGGGTCACAAATTTAATTTGCTTGTTTAAGCCCCATTTGAGACCCATCAGAATGACCTTTGAGTAACTTAAAATAAACAAACAAACAAAAATCTGAGCAACCAAAAGCATAAACTTGTCTGTCACAAAACTTTACGGCCTTTACGTCTAACACTGGAGACTCCTTCCATTAATGTAACAAAAACGTCACCTTATAAAGACGTCTACAGTGTCTACATGTCATAAGTATAACAGTTACTACAGAAACAATAACCTATTAGAATGTGTGCATTAATTATGAATAAACATGGCAGCGCTGCGGTTAGAGAAAACTAATCAACACCTTCTGACCAATCAGAATCTACAATGCAATAATTTTAAGGTTTGAGAAATAAAAAGAAGGAATTTTACAGCAGATCACGAATCCAAACAATTCACACGCTCACTCTTAACACATATGAAATATTTCTTTCAGGCGTATTTACTCCCTATGTTGTACATAGAGGGCGCTAGTGAGCACTGTTCTGGACCCCGATTAAAAAAACACACACAGCCTATAAGGTCTCTGTGAATCTTGTACTGTACTGTAGGTTGTGCACAGCTGCAGCAGATCACACATCCAGGACAGAGCTCGACGCATTATAACCGGACTGTCAAACACACGTCAGGACACGAAAGAAGGTTTTAATAGTCGACTTAATTCGCTCTGTAAATCGGTTCCACAGATACGAGAGCCATTAGCGTGTCCGTCTCGCACCACATCTGCCTTCAATTTCCCCCTTTAACAGCCCACCCTACATGTGGAAACGCAGTTTACTTTATCAATTAGCCATTAAGAAGCAGAGGAGATCGCCGCCGATAGCCAGCGCTAACACACTTCACACTTGAACTCAGACAGGGTGATTCATCATCTGCAGACTTTGGCACGGTTTCTGAGACGAATGGGATCGGAAACGACAAACGTGATTAGCCATCATTATCATAATTATTATTAATGCTCTCGCTAATCAGGTACTCTGGACCCGGATCAGATCCTGTACTTTTCAGAAGCTATTTTTGTTATTACGGCTAATCATACAGATCAAGTCTTCGGGGAATGAAAACATTTTACAAATCGAGGCTTTTGCATTCCTTAGGGCTTTAGTAGATATCAGGGTAACTTTCTCTTGAAGGAAGTGACTGTTTTCAAAAACAAAAAAGAAAGAAAGAAAGAAAAAGAAAGAAAGAAAAAAAGCCTAAGAGGACAACAAGTCTCTCGAAAATAATCAGCGTGATACAGTAGAGTTACAGTACTGTTCCAACCCTCATGCGTTTTATTCCTCTTACACCACAGCAATTTGCACTTTTCCAGTTTTGAATTTATTAAAGAACAACATTATAACTTCTCTCTTACTCTAGTGATTTACATTTAAAATTGCGCGACATATAAACAGCTGTAAACATTTGGTTCTCTCCCCAGCCTCTCTTTCGTCTTTTCCTTAAAGTCAAGAAAACAATGAACAACTTTATTTCAGTTTTATTTATATATATATATATATATATATTTATTTATATATATTTATTTATATAACGGTAATTTCTCACCAGCAAATTGATTAGAACAAGAACATTTATAGAAACTCTGCCTCTACAATCAGAGCTGCTGTTATAGAAATCAACACCTTCATGTCAGTGAAGTACTGGATATTAAAGGTTTAATAGATATAGTGTATACCGTATACAATATATAATATATACAGTACTGGATGTTATACCTTACACGCTTGTTCACAACATAACTCTCGTAGCTCCAGCCAAAAATAGAAAAAGCAAAAAACCGGCCAAGGCTAGAAAGTAGGACTGCGCAAATAATTGAAACCGACATTCAGAGCCTCTACTCGATGTAATCTTGCCCGTGTCAATTACTTTGTGTTTTCTGTTAATACTTTCCCCACTGTGTGTCTGTCCCGGAGTGTCCCCTTAATAATGTAGTCCCATGAGTCCGCCAGGTCCAGCTTGCGATAAGAAAGCAACATGGAACAGGGAGGAACTCTTTCATTAGAACAAAAAATGAATCAATCATAACTGAGGTAAAATGTCGAATGAATCGTGATATTGATTAGAGATCATATCACCCAGAACTAGTGAAAGGTTTGATTTTTGGTGTCGCCATTGGAGGAGGAGAAGAAGAAGTGTGCTAGTGCAGATGGAGATTTATTGAAGTGGAGTCATAAATGTAAATTCGAGCGGCAAACAGGAACTACGACTTTGGCTAGGATTTATGGCTGAGGCTAAGGCTCATGACAACTATTGCAAAATAACAAACTGAACAGACCAGATGCGAGACCAAGAACCAACTGAGACAAGCCCTATATACTGTACACACAGACTAATTAAATGAGACAAGGTGCAGGTGAGGACGTTTAGGACAAGGCGACTGTGGTGAAGTCCATGATTGGAACTTAAGTTTCAACATAAATGTCCTCCTGAAACACAAAGGTCAAAAACTGAGACAGATGGGGTCATGACACCTAATGGTCAAAGATCCAAACCCAGGGCCTCCGAGTGGCGCAGTGGTTAAAGCGCTCGCCCTATCATCCGGAGATCGCTAGTTCGAATCCCGGGTGATGCTGTAACCTCTCGCAGCCGGAGGTCTAGAGAGAGCTGATTGGCCGAGCTCTCTCAGAGGGGAGGGATGAGAGGTACTTAGTGCTCCCACATTAATCACGGCTCTACAGCCAATCAGGGGCGTCTGTGAGCTCGCGCAACGGAGGGAGCGGATAGCGCTGTCCTCCGAGTGTGTTACTCCGCCCCCAACGGTGCGCGAGCGAGCAGTTCGAAAAGATGCGGTCGGGCTGGCGTCACGTGGTTCGGAGGAAACACGTGATAGTCTTCGGCCCTCCCGGCTGAGTGGTAGTAGCCTTAATGTGGAGCCCCCTAGTGACAGGGAGGAATTGGACACAACTAAATTAGGGAGAAAATCGGGGAAAAATCAAAAAAAAAAAAAAAAAAAGATCCAAACCCAGTGACTAGACGCAACAACCAACAACACAACACAACAACCCTTATCTCTGTGCTCGCTTGAATGTCCATCATGCTTCACATACGAGTTGCTTCAACTTTAAAAAGCCAAAAAATAATCAAACATAAATTATTTACACACTGTGTCTCTAGTCAGAATAATGTCTAATAATCAGAATGCCGCGTGAACACTTGTCCTGACCGTTTCTCTCTCTCGACAGAATAAAAACGTTCTTTCTGCACACGTATGCCCCATGTGAGGTAATAATGGGTGACTTCACGAGTTGCCATTAATTAAATTTTGCTCCATAAGAACGAACAACTCTCCTCCACCTGTCTTCACTTCAGACTTTCTCTGGCTGAGGAAGGAGCTCTGATTGGCTCACATTTCACACGTATAAAGCATCTAACCAATCACAGGCGAGACTGAATTCTTGCAACCAATCATAACGCAGAAGGCGGGATTTATTTATTTTTTAAAAAAAAAGATGGGGAAGTCTAATCTAATATCAAGTTATAGAAAATGCACGTTTTTTCTTCTTCCTTTCTTATTTTCCCAGCGGATTGTACACATGTTGAAGACGTCATACCCTGAGCGTATAAAATCACATCTAATCGGATCCAGCGCTCCGCGGAAACGGTTAAGTTGGAGTCTTTAAAGATTCGGAAAGATTTCTTTCAGATTGCAGAAATATTATCCGTGTGAAAACGCCGCTTTTGATGAGTAACATGTTCAGGGAGAAATGCAGAAACAAAGCGTTCTATTAGCGTGCACATAACTCTTATTTCTACATCTGAAACAGGAATATTACAAGCAGAGGTAAAACCTCGGAATAAATGCTGTAATTGTGTTGATCCGGGCTCAGGAGTCAAGTCCCAGGCAAAAGAGGAACATATTTTAAACATCTGCTTCAAATCTGCTTCAGATCTGCTGGCTGGTGTGTTGGATACTATTGTAATGACTCACTCTCTCTCTCTCTCTCTCTCTCTCTCTCTCTCTCTCTTTCTCTCGAATCTGGTTTTGATTAAGCCTGATTAAAGGACCTGCCAGCTCACTTCTCAAACGCGCTGCCAAGTCCTCCGACTGGATTCCACCGTGCATGTGTGCTTTATTTACGTGCTCGATTTACAAGATTCCCTAATTCATACTGCAGTCCGCCCTAATTAGGGCTAAACCTTTACGCTCTCAGAGCACCGGGAAATCAGCGTCATACTCGCCGCTTTCGGAAAAGGTTTATGACAAATATTCTCAGTGACAGACTGGCTCTGCAATGGAGGAGCACGCACACACACACACACACACACACACACACACACACACACACACATTCGATGACTATTAAATCTTCTTCGGTGGATTAAGTTCACAAACCTATTAAAGAATAAGTTATGGAGTCTTCCACTGTAATGACAACTGTGTGTCTTTGCTGTTATAGAAAAATAATAAATGACAGTGTGGCATGATGAAGCCAAGTCAGGGGGCTTTTCCCACATTCCCAGTGTTTTATTTTATTTAATTAATTAATTAATTTTTTTAATTGAGAGTATGTCAAAATGTCCCGAAGTGAAATTCTTAACATTTAGTGTGTAAAGTGAGGAACTGCTACTTCGTCCTAACTGACATGCAGACACATTTTGCTTTGTTCCAGCCTTCAGTGTTGCCTGTATAAAGTTATGTAGAGTATTTAATGATGAACACAACGATGTTCAGTACTTACTAACTAACTAGAACTTAAATAAGTAATTTTTAATCAGCTTTAGCATTGAGGATACAGCATGTTCCCTTCTCTCTCTCTCTCTCTCTCTCTCTCTCTCTCTCTCTGTCTTTCTTGCTTTTCCTCCCTCTCAGTCATTCATCAGTTGAAAATGCTGATGAAGTCAAGCAGACTCGCCTCACCGTGGAAAGAATTTCCCTCCTTCGATCTGGAAACTCTGACGACCGCGTCGGGCCAAAATAGCTGAAAGACCACTTATAGGGTGGGGAGCGTTTTTTTTTTTTTTTCTCTCTCTCTCTCTTCTTTTCGGCTTTTTATTATGTTTTGCGTTCACAGCATGAGTAAAGAAAAGTCCCAGCTCTGTGTCTTTACCGCAGGACAGCAGGAAACACGAGAGGGAAGGGGATTTCTTCCCACGCTAGAATTCTTGACACAAAAATACGAAATTTTTCTTGTTAGATCGGCTTCTAAAACATACAGTACATAATGTACGGGATAGTTTTCCATTTAATGCCTGGTCACAGGATTGACTATACTTTGTATATAGAACTAGCATAAGCCCACTCTTGACTATTTCTGTACAGCAGAACTCTCTGCCTAACTTGTTAATACAGAGAAATAACATTTTTTTGAAATAAAAGGTTGAGTATCTTAAGCCATGTTCGTGTTAAGTTGTACTAATTTAATCGGAGAGAGAATCACAGATGAGAAATGGAAAAAGTAGATCGGATAAAGATGAAGTTTTGTCTTAAAAACGACTCCAGCGTGTTCAAATTCACTTATACCACTTCAGCGCTGTTACTTCAGTAGCGCATTAGTAGATTATTTTAAAGTAGATGATTAAATCCCGCACATAACTGTTCATAACATCACTTTTACTCAACAATTTAGATTTCACTGATGGTGCAGATTAAACTTCAGGCAGAGATCTGAGGACTGCAGAAGATTCAGTAAATTCTGTCCAGACAGTTTTGTGTAATGCTGAGACAAAAATCTGGCTGGACAGACATACAGACAGAAATGTCCCTGAGACTGGGTTTGGTTCCTCCACATATGAAGTGTAAAGATATCATTAAAAGGCAAGGCAAGTTTATTTGTATAGCACATTTCATACACGATGGTAATTCAAAGTGCTTTACATAAAAGAGAAGAAAATAATCATAAAATGAAACGGCAATGAAACTTTTCAAAGGAAAATTCCCAAATTTAAACTTTTAAAACTAATTTTCAATCAAACAAAATTTTATTTAAAATCAAAATAAAACAGTTCGGACGTAGCACAGTGCTCATTCAGTAGATACACAACTAAACAGATGAGTTTTAAGTTTAGATTTAAATGTTACGAATGTTTTTGCACATCTGATCTCTTCTGGAAGCTGGTTCCAACTGCGGGCAGCATAATAGGTAAAGATCTAAATGCAGTGCTGGTCCAAAGCCTGGATAAAATGGGAGAGGTGTGTCATGGTGTGTACAATGACATAAACTCTCTCTCTCTCTCTCTCTCTCTCTCTATATATATATATATATATACACACACACAGTGGAACCTTGGATTACAAGCCTAATTCGTTCCGGAAGCGGGCTCGTATTCCAAAAACACTCGTAAACCAAATAGAATTTTCCCGTAAGAAATAATTAAAACTCAAATTATTCGTTCTACAGCCCAAAACAATAAATACATAAAAATAATGAATACAATATATAAAGTAAAAATAAAACAAATTAACCTGCACTTAACATTTTAAAAAAGGAAAAATAAATCTAGACAGATAAGTGTTTCCGTTTGTGCGCGCAGGCACCGTGTGTGTGTGTGTGTGTGTGTGTGTGTGTGTGGAATTAGCCCCTGGTCTTAAACAGTAAAACACCTCCTCCCTCCCACACCTCGCTTTTCAAGTTTCACAACTAACATACACAATGCAAACACTGTTTTAACGGGGGGGGAAAAAAAAGAATTCTCTCTAATGACACTCGCGTGAGCATACTAATGGAATCACTGCTGTAAAGTAAAAAAAAAACAAAAAAACAAATGAACCAGCACCTTACCTTTGAAAAGAATCGCGGCAGAGCCGAGTTTTCTGTATAAATAAAGCGCGTTTGTGCAGCCGGGGAGAGTGTGTGTGAGTGTGTGTGTGTCGGTGTGTCTGGGGCACAGTGTCAAATTACGCGCGCGCGCACACAGAAGAGAGAGGGAGAGTAGCAGCAGGGGAGACGATTACCCATAATTCCGCAGCACAAGAGAGAGAAAAATCATTGGCTCAGTTGTGATCACTTACCGCTCGATGTCAAAATAAGAGTCGCATGCGTGATACATGATACTCGGCACTCATAAACTAATACTTGCTCAAAAAAAAAAATGTTATTAAAAATATTTGCTCGGTTTGCGGAACACTCGTAAACCACGTTACTCGTAATATATATATATATATATATATATATATATATAGAGAGAGTGTGTGTGTGTGTGTGTGTGTGTGTGTGTGTGTGTGTGTCGGTGTCAAAAAACTTGGCACTCGTAAACCAAGACATGCTTGTATGCTTCAAGTCAAAATGTATTAAAAATCTTAAACCGACTTACTCGCAATCCGAGGTTCCACTGTATTTTTGTTCTTGACAAGCTGTGTTAATCTGTCAGGAAAATATTCATCTTGTTGCCTCACACCACCCCAGCATTGATCATTTTCCCTTTCCAATTTCCAATTTTCTGTTTTTTATTTATATTCAAAAGTAAAACACTTTGCATCTTTGAAAAACTTTTTTTTTCAACATACCTTTGAACTTTAAATATCTAAATTCAGGCCATGAGAATTTCCCCCGACCCTGCCCTGCCACCACATTGTCCTGGATGCCCGACTGCTTAGAGATATAACGCAAAACTAGAATGCAATCATTCATTCAACATGTCCGGTGCTCAAGGGACAAACGTGTGCTACCGATTCCCAATGAAACCTATCATGTATAAAATGTCAGCTGTATATTATTAATCGTGGTTTCTTTTAGGTGTTTTGTTCTCCCTTGGCGCTTCTTTCCTGGACGCGATCCCTTCGGGTCTGCTTTCAGTAAGTAACCCTGCTCTTTAGTCTATTCTATAAAAGTCCTCATAAAACCCAGAAGTGGCACTTTTTATTGTACCTGGGCACCGTGCACATCATTCTCCCCAGGATACAACCATCCCTGAGACAGACGAGGATTTTTTAGCTCTCTTTTGTTGCCGCGCTGCTTGTGAGCGGCGCCTTCTGCCACGCCGTGCCGAGGAGATCAGCGCTATCACCTTTCACACCAGCCTCAATGGGGACTCGGGAGGAATTCGGTGCATTTCCCCTTTCACTCAGCCAAAACTCAAGCCTTCTGCCAGATGAATTGCTCCTCAGTAGCCTCTGTAGATCCAAACCAAGTCGCCTTGGTAACATAAAAGGGTGAAATATTAAGTACACTTTAACAAAGTCAAGCTAAAGGAATACATTCACTAAAAGAACATCCACGTGATGGTCAATTTTAAGATACTAATAAAACTGTGGAAAATGATGATGTTTGTGGGAACATTTTGAGCTTTTTAATTTTTTTAGCTCTGCACACTGTGTCAGGAGTAAATCCAATCACACGGAACTCCATCCAGCTAATAATTTTAGGTTAGCAGAAGTTTTCTTTTTTTTTTTCTCTCTGAATGCTTCAAGTTCCTGTGACTCACTTTCCTGGACATCTGTTAGTGGAGAATGATGCACGATCCTGCCTGCGAAATCTAATTTGACAAAATGATGGACTCTGACTTTCATTCTCTATATTTAGAAAGTTCTGGAAGAAATTTTCCTTTCACGTACAGGCCTCTGGATTTACAAAGCTCCGTCTCATTCCAGTTCTGCTGTTATACAGATGTTTCGAGTTGTTTGAACTGAACTGAACCTTTAAGCCTTGCAATATATCAGCGGTTTATGTCTTCATATATCACAAACTTTAATGTAACACTAAAATTAACTGAACACACAATAAACACTCCTATTTAGGTTTTGTGTCATACTGTCCCACACCCCCACAGCATGCTGCTCTAGTTCTGCCCTCAATTATTACAATACATGTTTCTTGTTAGATCCCATATCGATGATGATTTGTTAGAAGGAACCAATTGAAACACTCTAGAACACCCCAGAGAATCCCAAATTCTCTAGTTAGCAATAACCTGCTGAATTGCCCTTAAGTAGATGACATAGATAAATGCGGACGGATGAGTGAAAAGACAGATGGGTATTCAGTTGGGTGAGTAAATAAATAGGCTGATGGATGGATCATTGGATAGATTTATATACCTGTATAGCAAGGGGCAGACATTGATGGATGGCTGAATGAGTAACTACTTGATGGATTAATGGAGTCAAAAACAGTAACTAAATCGATGCATGGATGGTTAAATAGATGTCTGGATGGGAAATTTAATAGAGGGTTGGATAACTAGATAGACAGACACATAACTAAACCTCCTTGGATGGAAAGGTATGTACAGTAGATGGCTGGGTGGACAAACCAAAGAGTATGTAGATACAAAAATGGAGAAATAGATAGCAGGATAGATGTAAGGATGGTCGTAAGGATGGATAAATTGATAGATCGAAGGCTGGATAGAAAAATGGATAATTGGATGGATAGATAGCTTTATAGAGGGGTTAACTAAATGGATGAATCTTATGATGGATAAAAACTAGATGGATGTATAGCTAAAGAAACATACATGTAAATGAATGAATGGATGGATGGATGGATGAATTTATCGATATACATAATTAGGTAGACAGATGGGTGAATGGATGGTTAGATAGATATTTAGTGGAATCCATTCTTCTCTCCACCTGTGCAATGTTTCCTGTGCCACGGACTGCAACACAACCCTAAAGCATGATAGATCCACCCCCATGCTTAATAGTTGGCAAGGTGTTCTTTTCATGAAATGCTGGTCCTCTTTTTCTCCAAACATGCCTTTGCTGATTGTGGACAAAGAGTTCTATTTTAACTTCATCAGTCCAAAGAACTTGTTTCCAAAACACATCAGGCTTCTGCAGATGTTCTGTTGCAGACTTCTGACGTTGGATTTTATGATGGGGACGCAGGTGAGGTTTTCTTCTGCTGACTCTTCCATGAAGGTCTTGTGGAACCACCACAACAGTCTCCTAAACCACCACTCCTGAGTCTGCTAAATCTTCCTGCGGGTTTTTTGCAGTCAAATGGGGGTTCCGAGAGTTTTCTTGGTCTTCCAGATCTCATCTTGACCTCCACATTTCCCCTGGACTGCCATCTCCTAATTACATTTCTCACTGTGGAAACTGCAAGCTGACGACGCTTTGCTATCCTCTTGTAGCTTCTCCTGCATTGTGGGCATCAATAACTTTCATTTTCAGAGTCTTACACAGCTGCTTCGAGGAACCTATGGTTGTTGAGTGTCCGCAAGTGTGTGTGCACAAGGTTTGAAGAGTCACAGTGTTTGTAAAACTTTGAAATTGGCATTTATTAATGATAGCTGTTGCCATGCATCAGATCTAACAAGCTGATTAAGGTCTGAAACCTTGTAAAAAGAATCTGAGACTCTGGAACTCTTAGAGTGCCCAAATTTGTGCACAGTGCCATAAAAATGTTTATTTATTTATTTATTTGTGGCATAATAAGTAATCAATGTTTGCTGAAAATATTGTGCATTTTTTCCATTTCCAAGAGAGAAATGGAAAAAATCATCTTTTCAATTAAAAAATCACCAACATCTGTTATTCATCAAGGGGTGCCTAAACTTTTCCATAAGACTGTATGGATAGATGGATGAATAAATTGGTAAATAAATGGATGGATAAGCAGATGAGTGGATGAAGGGACACATTTAACGAGTGAATGGGCAGCTTTATAGACGGGTAACTAAATGGATGAATTGTTGGATGGATGGTAACTAGAGGGATAGCTAATGAGACCTACATGTAACTGAAGGAATGTATAAAATAATGTAATGATAGACATAACTAGGTGGGCAGATGGTGGATTGGATGGATGGATAGATGGCTAGATAGATAACTTGATGGAAGGATGAATTGAGGGATGGGCATTAGAGACAGGCGTGTATCTATAGCTTCACAGACAGTGCTAACGAGATGGATGGATGGATGGATGGATGGATGGGTTTGTTTGATAGACAAACGGTGGTGGAATAGATGGATGGATGATATATGATTAGACAAACAGACGGGTAACAAGATGGATGGATTCACACCTGGGGCAATTTATCACAGTCAAACCATACATGTTTGACATATCAAACAACAGAACCCAGTGGAAACCCATAGACACACAGGAATAACAAATGAAGCTCCAGTAACCCAAGATAAGGATCTAAATGGGAACACTGGAGATGCTAAGCAACACTACCTCCCTCTGCGCACGACAAAAACATTGTTCCCAGGAATCTAAGTTTGTCTTACATGAGTTCATGCTTTCACATGTTCTCCATTTTTTTCATGTTTGTCATTAGGTGTTAGTTCTTTGGTTCTGCATGTCCTCCTTTGGTGTTCACATTTTGAAGTTGGTGCTGATAAGTCTGTGGATGTATTGTGAATTTTAAAATCTGCATTATTAAAGTTTTTATAGCAATAGGCTTACAATATAATGGCTGCGCAGTCGCTTGAAGTAAATAAAGAAAGTTTTTATTTCCTCGATTGCAGTCGCACAATATTAAATATTTAAGAAAGCGAGTTTTGTTTAAGCCCGTTGTGGACACGTTTACGAGAACGTCTTCATAAAAGTGATTTAAAGCTCTGCAGAGTCCACGGTTTAGCGTGTGTAAGCTGGTGATTTGAGCAGCAGCTGTCTAAACACAGCAGTAAGTGACATTGACTTGAGGTTATGGTGTTGTTACTGTGCTACGTCAGCAAATGCAGCTAATCTGCTCTCGGACACGAGGGACATGTCACGTCGTCGCTGACTTGAGCTTAAATTAACTTTCTCTGCTTTGTTATTGAGTCTGTTTCACAACAATGCAAGCAGATCTACTTTAATAGCAGAAATAAGTGAGTATTCAATCCTTCTCCGTAATGATACACAAACACTTTATAGAGTGCAGTCGCTCAGGCAGTGTCAGGTGTTAAAACCTTAAAAGGTGAGTACAGAGGAAAGGGGAATGAAACAATGGATGGAAGGGTTGACGGATGATTCAGGTGCAGAATAATTTGATTTCATAGCGATTTTAACAATGGTAATTTTCGCAAAGAATACAGAATCAAAAGGAAATTATGGAAATAAACATTAAATGTGTGAGAAAATGCGTATGAATCAAAATGATCAGATTGTCCCTGAGGAGCAAAAATAGGGCGACTGTGGCACGGAAAAACTCCCTGAGATGGTAATTAGTAGAAACCTTGAGAGGAAGAATGGACAGGTGGAAGTAAGGGATGGAGGGTTGGATGGAGAAGTAAGGATAGACAGATAGATAGATAGATAGATAGATAGATAGATAGATAGATAGATAGATAGATAGATAGATAGATAGATTAAAGGACAGATCTTAAGCAGACAATAAAAGAGTGGTATATGGAGATGAGTAGAAAGAGGGATATATTAGTAAGTTTTTTTCAGTATTGCATGTTTTATCGTCAGTCAGGAAGCGCAACAGGAAAAACGAGTGTGGCATTAACTGGTCCATCAACTTATTTTCCTGCTTCCCCATCTGTCCTCCACGCTCGAGGTGTGGTCACTACTCATTCCTTCCCGCTGACCGCCATCAAAGCCTCATCCCAGCATCTCTCTGAAATTCCCAATTCATTCCGAACTCAAGCTTTGAAGCCCGTTAGAGCAGCGATCGCAGAATCCGCTCTTCCTCTCCTGCCATGTGGCACCAACATGGGCTCAACA
Source organism: Clarias fuscus (assembly GCA_030347435.1). Taxonomy (NCBI): domain Eukaryota; kingdom Metazoa; phylum Chordata; class Actinopteri; order Siluriformes; family Clariidae; genus Clarias; species Clarias fuscus. The sequence continues at coordinate 30,620,113 of CM059218.1, forward strand.
CTTTCTTTGTGCTCCGTGTTGGAAGTATGACCATCGATTCCCAAGGCCTCTGTAATCCTAACACATATCCCATGGAGATTAACACTCTTACGTTTGTCTTCTTCGTTTTTAAGATCCGGTGCTTAGAAGTTCCACCTCCTGAGATTTCTGCGAGCCGGAAGATGCCACTTTTCATCACGGCACGTCCTGCACTGAAAATGTGCAGAATGTAAAAAAAAAAATTGTTTTTAAAGGCGTAACAGTGAGTGAAGTGTAGAAGTGGAAGATGAATACGGATGCCATGCTTCAGCATAAAATGACTGCTGATTTTGTATCTCTAATTTTATTCTTTATTTCTGGTAGCATTTCAGTGAGGACGTCCTGGAACTGCATGTATTCTACAGTGTTATAAACACATGCATGATTAGCATTATTAAATAAAATTCAACTTACAAGCCTACCGTTAATAAAGCTGTGTGATGGATTACACAATTGAATCGATCTTTTACGGGTTGATTCTATTCACTGGTTTTTTTTTTTTTTTTTACTTAGAATTGATTCAAACATTAAGTTAAGTTAAATGCGTCACAAAAAGACTTTACAAATTCCTTGAAAACATACCACAATTTTTAACACAGTACTTCCAAAATACTCTTGTCAAGTCAAGTCAAGTAGGCTTTTATTGTCGCTTCAACCATATACAACAAAACAACGTTCCTCCAGGACCAAGGTGCTACATACAACATAAATTAACAAAAACCTACTACGTAGCTGACTAAGAATCCAAATTAGCTGGCTAGCTGAGACAAGACAGGTTGACATTTTGAGTTAAAAGAAAACTATCTAAGTAAAATTTTACTTAGATTTACTCTTGTCTTGCAAGCGCATTGTTTCTTCTTCCTTTGAATTTATGAGCAGCCATTACTGCCACCCACTGGACTGGAGTGTGGAGCAGAAAATTGTCAGGAAAAAAAAGATTATAATTTTGTACATGATGTGACAATTTAACAGCCAACAACACAAATGACACAACATTTCAAGGTTTATTAGTGTTTTTAGTACTTCATGTCAGTAATATAACTTCTTGAGACAAATAAGACAATAAATAGTAGCACTCTGGATGCAGAAACCTTTTAGAAATTTGTGAATTTTACAAGTTTTCAACAGATGATAGATCAGGGGTGGGCAATTATTTTTCCCCAGGGGCCAAATGAGAAGCAGAAAATATTGTAGGGGGCCGGATGCTTCGTCTCGTAACGCCGACTCACGTTGTACTCCATAAACACGGCGACCTGCTCTCCACAAACTAAACACACGGGTTTACCCCCGACTTCAGTAAATAAATATTTAGTAGTCCATATTTTATTGAAACCACGGCCTTCAGCGTCCACCTTTCTTTTTTAGGCATGTGCAAACATTTTGAAGGGATACCATTACAATGACTTGTTGCTAATCACATGCACTCGGACTTGTTTCAGAGCACCTGTACGTAAACGACGCACGCACACTGTAAACAGGTTCCAAAATAAAAGCACTGCTGTTTTAGTCCATGCATTATGCAAAATTTTGAAAGTAGGTTTTATTTTCTTAATTCCAAGCAACCTTTCGCGGGCCAGTCAGAGTCAGGCAGCAGGCCGTATTTGGCCCCCGGGCCTTAAAATGCCCGGGTCTGCTTAGATAGATATATAGATAGAAATAGGTTTCTGTTGTTCGATCATCACCCCTTTGGTCATGCACGTTATATTTTAAAGTACATTTTAAAATTACCGTCTTCAAAAAGTAATCCGTTACATTACAGCGTTACTTTCTGATAAAAGTAACTAGTTTGAATACTTTTCCATTGCAGAAAATGAAAACTCCTTTGTGCTTCCTCATGCAGGTCTTTTTAGTCCAGACCTTTATAATTATTCGACCATCATCACTCAGCGAAGTTTGGCCCATAATCTGTTAACTACTAATACCCCCCTATCTCACCTACGTGGTTTCGCGCGGTGGCCGTAAGTACGGTTCATCATGATTCACCGCGAGTTTCAGCGCTGTGATTAGGTTTCCATCTTTCCGCCCGTCGGTCCTGAGATAGGGGTATAACAGCAGGAATAACAGGAATAACAGAGGGGGACGGGTTATCGGGGGCGGGGCTTGGAGGACGAATTTCTCACACACACACACACACACACATACACACACACACACAATAATGGATTGGGAATGGCTGTTGTCTGGCTCGCGGATTACATTTTTGAAAAGTAACTGAGTACTTGAATGGCGGACTGAACGCATTAGATTACTCAATACATCGAAAAAGTATCCCGAGTACTCTACCGCGTTACACCCAACACTGATACTGACACTGGACACTCCTTCCATAAATGTTTATTATCTTCTAACAGAAAACTACTGTATACCACATGACCCAAGCATTTTTAAATCTGTGCATACGGTGCATCCTGGCAGTCCTTGTGAATGAGCTGTTACCAATGCTCTATATGAACTACTTGATGTTCAAGAAGAATCCAGATTTCAATAGTGCTATGGTATAACAAAACACATTAATGCAAATTGCTTCGCAAGCTAGCTTCTGGACATAGCTAATAATATTTGACATAACTTTCTATTCAAACGTAAAATGTAAATACATGTTTCACCTGAATCCATTTTTCGCTGGATTGACATACCAGAATAGTAAAATAGATTACACTACAAATTTAAACCACATGTTGTATTCGGCTACCTAACTTTTGAACATCAGCATCTGCTGCATACATTTAAAAAATCTGCTGGTCTTCAGGAATCTTTTCTCAATCTGTCAGTAGAGAATGACACATCGTACTTTCCTCATTTATTACTGAGATACTCTATACTCCTCTAGAGATCAGGAAATCTCAAGACATCCCCCCCATCAGGTTACAGCATCCGCATCGCTGTAGGATTCGCTTAGAGATGAGCGTTGAGCCCTGCGCTGGCTTTTTCTCCTTCTGTTTGTAATCACATGTAATGAGTTTCTGCTGCGAACTTTAAAAGGCTGCGAGATGCTCGGCTGCTGCCAGTGTGGCTCCGATTCTGCCCTTTGGGATCGTCACATAAAAACCGCAGCGTCATTATCATCTCACGGAGCTTTCGCCCACCTCCTCCCCGAGGAGTTCTCCTCTTCCCCTTTTCCCACTCATGCGCTGCAAGCCGATCTCACGCAAAATCCATGAGAATTTGTAGGAATTTTGGACGATTTCAGAGGAACACAGGTTGATTAACGACACAGTATGATTAAAAAATAATAATAAAAGTAAGTAGATGACCACAAGACTACAAGACTGATGCAGCCAACAAGTATTTTTGTCAGATGTTACTCTGGTATACTGAAGTATAATTACAAGCATTTCATACCGTAAGTGTCGAAAGCTTTTATCGACAATTACATTAAGTTTATGGAAAGAGTCAACATTTGCATTTTTTGCAATGTTTTGATGCTTCTTTTTCAAGGCCTCTGCAATTCACCCTGGCATGCTATCAAGCAACTTCTGGGCCACACCCTGACTGATGGCGCAGCCCATTCTTGCATAATCAGTGCTTGGAGTTTGTCAGAATTGTGGGTTTTTGTTTGTCCACCTGCCTCTTGACGATCGACCACATGTTCTTAAGGGGATCAATGCCTGGGGAGTTTCCTGGCCATGCAACCGAACCAAGCAAGGTGCTTCATAATGCTGGAAAAACTGTTCTTGGATGGTTGGGAGAAGTTGCTTTCAGAGGATGTTTTGTCACAATTCTTTCCTCATATCAGTGTGCTTAGGCAAAATTGTGTCTGAGGATGGCCTTACTGTTGGCATGACACAGGACTGATGGTAGCACTCAAATTTTGCATTGTGCACGGTCCACTCTGGACAGTTTTCACATTAACCTTCATAATCAACATGTGACTAACAGCTTCCAAGATGTATTTTATTTGTTAAAATTTCTGTAATTAACATGTCAGTCCATTTTTACTTAACACTCGACCTAAAGAGAGCGCTGCAGCCACTCTTTACTGTAGCACTGTAGTCTAGTCTGTCCAGCTCTCCCAAGTCCACTCAGCTTCTGAAGTGTAACCTTTCATGGAAACACCACTGTAAAAGCCATCATGCTTGTCATCACATGGGCCGATAACTAGTTGTGTCATGTAGCTGTGTTGCATTCCGGGATTTTGAGACCAATGTTTCCATCAACATCTGCTCAAGTTCTTCACTGGATTTCGAACAGCCGGTAATATTCATCACTTATGTTTGAGATTAGTATTTTTTTTTTTTTTCATCCAATGCATTTTTAAAACCTGGGGACGATTCCACTTGAACATGAAGATAGTCTTGAACTCGGCTGATGAAGGCAGTAATTTATACATATTTCCTTTGTCTTTTAAACCTATTTCCATAATTTTTATTTTCATTCTATAAAGCTGCTCAATGACCATTGTGAAATGCTTTATATAGAGAAAATTGAATTGAAATTGAATTGAAAAACTGGAAGGATAGTGCTGAACCGTCAACTGTATGGATGAAATGTGTTCAGTAAAATCTGAGATCAGACATCACTTCAACACTTGGTGAGTGACACTGCATTGTAAACAATGAAATGGACAACAGAAACCAGAGCTATGTTTAATAGTAAATATGTTTAAGAGCAATTCCACACACACATACACACTCTCAATCTGATGAGACTTTACAGAATTGGGACTAAACAGCTGTGTGTCCATTAAAAAAAAAAAAACACTATATAGAAAAACGCATCAGAAAAAAAAGGCTTCAGTTTGCTAGGGAGCATAAAGATGGGACTTCAGAGCGATGGGCGTGTCAGGGTATGAAGGGAAGCCCATGACTGATCATACATAGTGTCCACTGTCCACTGATCTGGGGTTGCTTCAATTGCTCTGGTATAGACTCAGCAAATTGGGGTAGAACGAAATATAAGAGTGTGTGCCATTTTTGGCTAGGCAGTGCTAAACGTCTTTCACAGTCGAGTTTTCCTTAAAATAGGGAAAGTTTTAAGAAACTGTGTCAAAGATGTGTCAAAATCTTAAGTGTTTAATTAAGTACTCTTAACTACCTGAAAATAAAACTTCTAAGCTATAAAATTAAGCTTAATAATTTAGAATCCATTATTAATAATAATAATAAGAAGAAGAAGAAGAAGAAGAAGAAGAAGAATTGCCTATTTTCCCCTCAGGGATAAAAAAAAAAAAAAACAAGAGAAAAAAGAAAAATAACTTAATAAAACCTTGTGGCAATGTCTAAAATATGGTCTTAATTATTATGGCATAAACTTAATCTGCACTAAATGGTTATTTGGACAAGAAAATGCATGATTTTTTTTTATTTGCAAAGAGCAACTAAAAAGTCTAGATTAAAAAAATCAGAAATGTGAAGTACCAGTTTTTTAAAAATGTAAACAAATCTTTAAATGATACCCAAATGTTATTTATACCTAAATGTATTGAATCTGATTATTTTATTATACTAACATTTGCACTGTTTGTATTTTGTGTGTGTGTGTGTGTGTGTGTGTGTGTGTGTGTGTGTGTGTGTGTGTGTGTGTGTGTGTGTGTGTGTGTGTGTGTGTTTTAAAGCCTTTTCGTAAAACCATGTTTTTTTTTATTGTTTTTTTATTCTGACATTTAAGCGGGGGTTAATGTACTTCAACTAAACTGCTCTTAGCAATAGAAAGCCATGACAGAACACACACACACACACACACACACACACACACACACACACACACACACACACACACACACAGCATAATGATGACAATGACAAAAACCAGAAGTGTTACTGCCTCCTTCTGGCTTCTCAGAGAACTTTTGCAGAAAAGTGAAAGCAAAAAACACAGCAGTTAGTCAGATTCCAGTCCTGATAATAGTGCCAATACTTTTGGATAACTGTGAAAAAACAAGTGCAAAACAGTTACCGCATGAGCCATGAGTCAGCATTAATGATATGTGTACTGTATGTAATAAGGGTAATACAGTAGTATATGTTGTAGCATTACATATAATGTCAGCTAGCTAGTGACTGCTGAAAAAATCTCATCATATATAATGAAAACTAACAAACAAACAAAAATCCGTAAACGTTATTTAAAGGTAAGGAATGAAAAGACTCAGGGAACATTTCTAGCTAGCTAGCCATTTTGGTTTAAGGACTATTTTAAAAAGCCATTTTTGCTTTTAGCTGAGAGCTAAAAGCATTTGCTTACTTGCCAAAATTATTAGCTAGTTAGCAACCTAAATTCTACAACAAACAATGTCTTAGATGTTAATAAAAACATTAGCTGAGGAAACTAAACATGTCAATTAGCAACTAGCTAGCTAGTGAGTGATGCTGCTGGAGAATTTATTAGACAGCTAACTGGCAAATACATTTTTTTAAATGGGAAAAGCTATTTCTGCTTTACAAAATGGTTACAGCATATCTCAATTATATTAGTCTATTAAACTTTTAAAAAAGCGTAGGAAGCTAATTTAAAGCTAGTAAAAGGAGCGAACTCTCTCTCTCTCTCTCTCTCTCTCTCTCTGGGAACATTGTTTGGCTAGTTAGTATTTTGGTTAAAGACTGAAAAGGTCAATTTTTGGATTCAAAAAGAAAGAAAGCTGGTAAAGAAAACCACAGATTCCGACCCAAACGTTTATAGGAAATGTTTATTTTAGCATGTGCCAGCGCTAAGCTATCAGGGTAATGCCATTAAAAAGACAGACCAAGGAAAGAAAAACACCAGGAACACAAGAAAATCTATAAAAGCAACAAAAAAGGCAGCGTAGTTCATTAAAAACAAAACAAAACAAAAAAAAACACTCTGTTTAAACATGAACTCTAACTGCTGCTACAGTATATGCCAGACTAACAGAGGCGGCTGCAAAACACATTAAACTATAATTTAATGAATAAAGAAAATCAGAGTCTAATGGCTTCATTAGAGGTTTAGTGGAAAAGGCGAGCCAGTATTATTTCAGCGAGCACATTATAAACCCATCTCCTGACCTCTAACTCTGTATGCAAATAAAGCAGAGCGGAATCTCAGCACTCGCTGACTCGCCGTCCTCATTAGGAACAGATCGGCTGTAACGAGGAGCAGACGCGGGTCCGACCTGCTGCGAATTAAAACTCAGCTCTGTTACTGTTCCTCTAGCGTGAAAATCCCGCCTTTAAAATCAGCCAGGTTTTCTGATCTATACACGCAGTTACATTTCATGGGGTGCTTCGAGGAGTGTGTAAACTCAACACACGCTCAGGACGTCCTAATCACTGTTGTTTGGATGTGAAGTTACTGTAGTACTCCAGTTAATGCAATATCTAGAATATGTTGTTGAATTACTTTACCAGATGGTCAGTATCTAATCAAGTTTATTTATCAGGTAGGATTTTAGCTTCATTTCAAGTTTGTGGCCAAACAGCCCATATGAAGCGTCTGTAAGCCGAAGCCCTGCCAGTCCTTCCTTTTTTTTTTTTTTTTGGCCTTTCACGTTCATTGTTTCAATTTTTACAGAGAAACTAGATGAGGAAAATGAACGGATACCTTTATCTATTCTCATTATCAAATTCATAGTGAAAAAGTCTAAACCAGCATGTTTGCTCTTTATTTAAACGTCTTGTTTAAATTTCACTCTTCTCAACGATTGAAATAAATAGTATGCAAAATTGCTGTCATGGTTACAAAACAAACGTCAAATCAAACAAAACCGTTCGAATAAAATGAGCAAAGAGGTCATGACCCCTACTTTGCAAACCTTTGGGCTATATCTATCCAACATAAAGCTATGGAAGCATAGAACCTAATTTTTTTTTCTGATTAGAAGGTTGTGAGCTCAAATTCCAGGATTTCCATAAAGCTCCTGACGAGTCTACAATTTTGAAGTCGTCCCAACATGATATCCAGGAACGACATGTGTAGCTTGACAGAGAGAGGGAAAGAGAGAGAGGGGGGAGAGCAGAAGTGGCGAGATAACAGTTAGGTACGGTCACAGTCACATAATGTATAAGGTGAATGTATATTTAGTGCAAAGTGCAAGCAGGGACTCCGGCAGGACTAACTATAACAGCATAACTAAAAGGGAGAGCCAGAAGGAAACACAGACATGAGGGGGAACTGAGATGTAAAGCAACCAATCACCTCACCGTCAACAAACCTGAGTGATCAATGAGAGTGGGGAGGACAGCATCTAAACATACCAGTTCACCAGAATACTCTACGTCCATGAGTCCCCCAGATCTGCTCCTTTACCTAAGGTTCATCTATTTACAAAAATGCTTGGCTAAATAAATAGGTTTTTAGCCTAGACTTAAACACTGAGACTGTGTCTGAGTCCCGAACACTATTTGGAAGGCTATTCCATAACTTTGGGGCTTTGTAAGAAAAAGCTCTGCCCCCTGCTGTAGTTTTCATAATACGCGGTACTGACAAGTAGCTTGCATCCTTTGATCGAAGTAAGCGTGGCGGATCGTAAGACACTAGCAGTTCACTCAGCTACTGCGGCGCGAGACATTTAATGCTTTATTCGTCAAAAGTAGTATCTTAAAATCGATGTGCCAATGCAGTGTATATAACATAGGAGTGATGTTCTCGTATCTTCTGGTTCTAGTGAGGACTCTCGCTGCTGCATTCTGTACTAACAGAAGCTTGTTTATACACCTAGTTGAACAACCAGACAGTAAGGCGTTACAATAGTCCAACCTAGAGGTAAAAAAAAATAAAAGCATGAACTAGTTTTTCGCATAGTTTAGTGACAATATATTCCTTACCTTGGCAATATTTCAGATGTGAAAGAAAGCTATCCTGGTAATATTGTCTACATGAGCTTCAAACAAAAGGCTAGAATCAAAAATCACACCGAAGGTCTTTTACTGTTGGACTAGATAGAACAGAAAGGCCATCTAAAGTTACAGTGTGATCTAAAATCTTGCTTCTAGCTGCATGCAGTCCTATGACTAGAACTTCTGTCTTATCAGGATTAAGCAGAAGGAAGTTAATTAGCATCCAGTCTCTTATATCCTTTATACATTGCTCAACTTTAGCAAGCTGGTTTCTCTCATATGGTTTTGCTGAGACGTATAACTGTGTGTAGTCAGCATAACAATGAAAACTAATATCATGCTCATGGATGATGTTGCCCAAAGGAAGCATGTAAAGGGAAAAAGCAATGGGCCTAAAACCAAACCCTGTGGAACACCAAACTCAGCAAAGAGGACATGCAGAATAGGCACCATTTAAATCTACATACTGATAACGATCAGTCAAATAGGATCTGACCCAGGAGAGGGCTGTTCATTTAATTCCTACTACATTTTCTAATCTGTGAAGGAGAATACTACGATCAATGGTGTTCAAAAGCTGCACTGAGGCCGGGTAACTCAAACATAGTGACGCAACCCTGATCGTAGACCAATAAGAGGTCATTTACTACTTTAACGAGTGCTGTCTCTGTGCTGTGATGAGGCCTAAATCCTGACTGATACAGTTCATTTATGTTACTTATATGTAGATATGAGCATCTTTTCCAGAATCTTAGAGATGAAGGGGAGGTTTGATATCAGCCTGTAATTGGACAGCTGACAGGGGTTGAGGTCAGACTTCTTAATTATCTGTTTAATAACTGCTAATTTAAAAGATTTTGGAACATATCCACTGCTGAGTGAAGAGTTAATTATTTTCAACAGTGGTTCTGTTATTTCTGGCACTATCTGTTTGAGAAAAAGTGTCAGTATAGGATCTAATATAGAGGTTGATGAATTTGAAATTAGTTCATTCTCTTCAAGGGGAGTAAAGTATTCTACTAGATTTGAAATCCATAATTGAGATCTATATTAAGATCTTCCTATAAATTCCATAGATTCTCTGTAGGGTTAAGGTCAGGCAAACTGGCTTGCCAATCTAGTGCAGTAATATTAAGATTAGGATTGAATTATTTGTACCTTACAGCAGGTTTAAGGGTCAGCCGGGATAAAGAGCCCCTGGAGCAGAGAGGGTTAAGGGCCTTGCTCAAGGGCTCAACAGTGGTACCCTGGTGGTACTGGGGCCTGAACCCCCTGACCATACGATCAGTAAACCAGAGCCAACTGGGTGAGCCACCACCACCACCCCCCAGCATAATGTCATTGTCAGCAAACCAGCTAGTGGTGGTTTTGGCATTGTGAGCAGGTCCTATCAGAAAAAAATCAGCAATCAGCAATGAGCACTGTGACTCACACAGTGGACCGACACCAGCAGTTGACATGGCACCTCAAATCATCACCAACTGTGGCAAATTGACAATAGTCTTCAAGCAGCTTGGAGTCTGTGCCTCTCCTCTCTTCCTCCAGGCTCTGGGAGATTGTTTTCCAAATGAAATGTCAGATAAATCTAGGTTTATCTGAAAAGAGGACTACAGAGCACTAGTCTAGTTTCTTTTCTCCTTGTTGTCTCCTTGGTTCAGGAATGGCTTGACACTAAGAATCCAACCATTTTAGCTCATTTCCTAAAGACATCTGTGCATGGTGGCTCTTAATGCCATGACTCCAGCCTCACTCCATTCCTCATGTAGTTCCCCCAAGCTCTTGAATCTGCATTGATTGACAATTTTTTCTGTGGCTTGCCCTCCTTTTGGAGGGTGACGATCATCATCTTTCAGACAACTGTCAAGTCAACAGTCTTCCCCATGCATGTACTAAACTAGACTGAGAGATATACAGTATTTCTCCTGTATGATTAGTAATTTCAGATGAAGTATTGTTATATTTTGAGATACTGGATCTTTGGAATCATCAAAATTAAAGAAAAAGAAAGGCTTGAAATATTTAATCTAGAATATATGAGGGTTTTACCTTTTAAATTCAATTATTAAAAAAATAATAAAATATCACGATATTTCCATAATATTTAATTTTTTTATATATGCACTAGATGATTAATTCTGTTATGCAATATTAAAGTCAAAATAATTGTATTCTCCTTTCTATTATGTACATGTTTTAGGAATTTACTTTGTGTGTTTCTTGGTTACAACACAAAGCATTCAACAACACACACACACATTTAAGACAAGGCAAGACGCACAATGCAATTACTGGCTGTAATATACGTACAAATACCGCACTTCAAAAGGGAGTGTTAGGCTTGGTCATAATTAACATTATAGAGAAGGCAGAAATATCAGCTTTATGAAGATCAGGATGCCTTAAATAGAGTAGAATAATTGTGATTGCATAAAAATAACATTAATAAACTGTAATAATACTAATACTGTAATACTACAACTAATAATAATATATTTATGAAATAGTAAGCTGTAAAAAAAAGTTTTTTCGTAATAGAAAATGACAGTAAATTAAATATAAGATTATTAAACCTACCTATTTCTAGACATATTTACTATTTAAAGTGTTTTTTTGTTGTTGTTGTTGTTCTTTTATTGTCAGATAATTCTGCTTATTTCTGAGAATGAATGCTTAAAATTATTAATATTATCTGCCAATAGAACAAAAAGACAATTAACACTTACTGTAAACATACTAAAATATGTCTAGAAAGGTTAAATCTAAAGGTTATATTTTGTTTATTGTCATTTTTTTTATTTAGGAATTGTAGATAAATTATGACTAGATGCAAGATAATTGAACTTTCTAAGATGTCATTTTTGCAGTAAAAAAAAATGTATTTTTAATATTATATATATATATATATATATATATATATATATATATATATATATATATATATAGAAGATTGAGGAAGTATTAGAGGAGCACCAGATTTCATCCTTCAGTCCTCTCTGAGCAAATAAAACCCTGAATACTGAGATTTGTTTGACATCATCTAATGACCTCCTGGTATTTACACAGAGCTGGAAAAGAGTCAGCATTTTATCCGAAACATATTCCTCCTTCTCATCCGTCTGTGTGTCGTGTAGAACATTGTTAGCAAGGGAGGGGGACAAAAACCCAACCCAAACACTTATTAATAACACCTTTGTTTTAAAGCTTAAAGAATCCAAATGGAAAACACACGTGGGCCTGTGTCCTATTACTGAGCAATTACGGCTAATTGGAACAGCGTTTCTGAAAGCCCACTGTCAGCTCTTTCGGATCTGATTCAGCACAATGGGCCGGTTAAAGGACGACTGTAATGCAGTGTGAAGCTCAGACAACAGAGACACAACAGTTTATGAGAAATACACTCATCATTTCCCACGGTGCAACTGCTGAGCTAGCTCATCTCAAGTCGCTTCTCTGATGCTCTGTGATCTCCAGGAAGCAGGTGAGGAGATGGTCTACTGAATATCGTCTGATGGTGGAGTGAAATTGATTATAAGCTGGATCACTATGCTGCCACAGTGCTTCTAAAGTCTTCTGATTGACCAGTGGGTGGCGCTAAAGTAAGTGCAAAGTGAATACAGATCATGATGTTACCAAGAAACCACAAAGTGTAAACCTCTCCGTCCTGATGATGTCTGAAAGTAAAAGATGTATTTTACTTCTGACTCACAAAGCGCTCACACTGGCGACTCCTTCCTTATATATTATATAAACTCCTCTTTAAACACACTTCTCACACTTTAGATTTTATATTATTCTTCGGATTAAGTATAAGGTATAATTTATTCACAATTCCACTGTCTGAAGTTATCTCAGATCACTATCTTGTCTCAATTAAAGTGTGTCAGTAATAATGTACGCACAGCACCGCGCGACCACATTAAGACGTATATTCACATCAACTATCACACAGAGCTTTATCAGTAACCTCCCAGAGTTACCAACTTTGATCGGATGGCCATCTGACTCCACAGAACTCGATCAGGCGACTGAATATTTAGAGTCGACATTCCGTTAAACCTTAGATAATGTAGCTCCAGTTAAAAGGAAAATGATTAGAGATAAGAAACTCGCTCCCTGGTATAATGACCACACGCACAGTTTCAAACAAATTGCTCGGAAATTGGAACATAAATGGCGTCAAACTAGATGGTTAGTATTTCAAATAGCTTGGAAGGAGAGCATCCTGAACTATAGTAGCTACTGTAGATCATTGTATGAAAATAACAAAAATCATCCTAGATTTTTATTGAATACCATAGCCAAATTAACCAGAAATAAGAGCACTGCAGAAATCTCCACAACAGCAACATACAGTAGTGAGGACTTCATGAACTTTTTTAAATAATAAAATTATAAATATTAGGCATAAAATTAAGGCTTTGAATCCAGACAATGTAATTGATGCAGATGTTAAACTAACCATGTCAGATCGGAACCTACATACTGGATATTTGATTTTCATGAGCTATGTGGCTTAATCATTGAAATAAAATTTTTTTTAAAATTAAATGGCTTGAAAATTTTCACTTGACATGTAATGAATCTATGATATGTAAGAGTTTCACATTTTGAAAAATAACCTTTTTCATGATATACTGACTTTTTAAGATGCACTACATTAAGACATTTTGATTTCATTATTAATGTAAAAGCATCACACTTTTATTATCAGGTCTGTCGAAGATAAACTCTTAAGAATTAAACCTCAACTTCACGAAATTTTACTCTAACATTTTTCATGTCACTTGTGGTGTTTGTGAATTTTTTATGAAGCGTATACAGTATTTCTACCTTGTACACTTGCACGATAGGTAGATTTATAATTGTATTGTAAGAATGTCCAGTTTTTAAAACCGACTTTATCATTCTTTTCTAACAAAACTTTTAAAGCTATAACTAAAACGTGCTGAACATTATTAAAACATTATTATTATTATTTTATTAAAAAGCAAGACATATTGTCTATATTAAGTCACTGTTTCTGCGGATGGATGTAAGGAAGGAAGACTGAGACAAGGAAAGTTTAATATGGATTATTCTGCGGTAGGACTGTACGACAGGAAACTCCACACGCTTCTCCATCCTTCGACTTTTTGCTGTCACCTTGTGGATGAGATGAGTACGGAATAAAATGTTAGTAGAAAAACCATAATAAAAGTATGATGTAATGTAGTGGTTGTCAACTGCCCTGCACATTTTAATTCTTTCTCAGCTCCCAGCACACCTGATTTAACTAAGCAACTAATTAATAACCTTAGATTAATTAAGCCGGGTGTGGTAGTGCAGGGAAACGATACATTATGCATGGGCAGTGTTCCTCAAGGAGTACAGTTAGGTTGAGAACCACTGATGTTAATCAGTAATGTTAGGTTTCTTCTGTGCTCATTTAGTTAATAATCCAGAATCCAGATTCCAGGATGTAAACAAACATAAAAAGGTTTGTAATATAAATTCAGTGGTTGATTTAATCTTTGGCTGAAGCACTTTTTTTGTTTGTTTGTTTTTGCAGCTGAACCATTTCAACTAAATAGCTGCAGTTAGATCACCAATTAACAGCTCCGACATCAGGTGATGAAACACTCCTCCTCCTCCTCCTAATCAAGATGTAAGATGCATTACCTAGATTTCCAGATTTTTCCAAACTCGGGACGACTATGGATTGTATTACAAATTCCACAACATTCAGGGAAAATAATAACAATAATAATACTTCTTATTATTATGTAATGATAATGGAAAACATCACTTTGCTGCATATGTCAAAGTAATCAGAATTAAGCAGGTTAATTGGTGGTTCATTGGGTTTTGTAGTGACGTCACTCGAGTCATGAGCACTAGTGTATTTGTTTTTCATCCACTTTCCTTACAGTGATGTTAGAGTACAGCTGATTTAATCTCCAAGCTTTAGTTTCCTTGACTATCCTTTGCCATCAACTATCCTCATGGCAAGAAGACTCGTACCAGTGAGCGAACAGAGCGCTGTTGATTTATATTCAGTATCCTGCTTTACTCCGGTTCAGATCTTGGCCAATCCAGAGTGCGGCCTGGGAACACTGGGAGTGAGCTGGGAATACACTCTCCGTGATAAGCCAGGGTGTCTGAGCATTAGGTGATGACTATAATAAAACTGCTTTAAAAGCATAAAGTCAAGGGCTTTTTTTTTTTTTGGTGCTTTTTATTTATTTTACTGCACACAATTAGATACAAAAGAAAATCATTTACAAAAAAAAAAAAAAAAAAAACATTTACATCAAAATAAAGGTAAACAAGTCTCAGGCAGATTCTCAGCAGATCATGTCGCTCATCAAACCTGCATGTGTTTATATACTTTACAGATATTTCCTTTTATTTTTTATTTTTTAAATGTTAGACCTGCGATCAGAGCTAATTAGATCATTACTGTACTGACATTCCCTTATCATTAGCAAACTTCACTTTGTAAACAGATTATAAAGTATATTAATCATCGAGTCCAATCATCGCAGTGCTATTATAAAGTCACACACTTCAGCACAGGAGCTGGTCAGAATGGAGGGGGGGGGGGCTAAAAAAAAAACAAAAAAAAAAACAGTGAGAACCATCAGTGTGTAATGAATTTAGGAATAAAGATTTACACTTTATAGTGATCTTAATAAAGTGAAAAGAAATCAAATATTTTTTATAAAGAATTATAAAACATAACAAATGATTTAATATTTCATAAATGCACAAAGTTAATGATGAGGTTTTAAAGATGCATGTTAATTCAGGAATGATTAAAGCGTTGTACAGAGGATGTTATTACAGAAATTAATAGTAAAACTTATGGCAAATGATACCCAGGACCAAAAAAAGACTAAAATAAAAAAATAAAAATCATCATCATTATAAAAAATACAAATATATCATATCATAGAAAATAAAATGTGAATTTGAGTCAACTCTCAAATTCTGTAGCACAATAGTAGTTTTTCGTCACCATTTAAATCCATGTATCCGTTTACTTATTTATTTAAAATCGCTGTATTTATTTGTTTCAATTAATGCTTTTTTTTTAATGTATTTTTTAAACAATCTATTACACTTTATCTATTTACTTGTCTGCTTATTTATTTTGCTATTTATTTACATCCATCTATTTGTTTACTTATTTACCCGTTAATGTGGTAAATAAGTTTTAAGCAAGAGATTCGGTTGTATTTTTTGTAAAAACTTTATTTTATATTATTTTTACAGGTAATTATAGTTATTTCTTTTTGCCATTTAAAATATTTTGTGATAAAGTGTTTAATTGATGTTTTTTTTTTTTTACCTGTGGTTTTGCCCTGTATGAATAAAAATCCTTTTTAAAAGCTACAAAGTTGTGCAGTAAAATAACAAAAACAACAACAACAACAACAACGTTAAAAATATAAAAAATAAAAAACAGATGTGTTTCTGAAAGGACTAAGTGGCCTCGTGCCATTTCTAATGCTCAGCGATGGAAAAGATTTGTGCGCAGTTATAAAGCTTTACGAACAGAAAGTGTAACTACTGTATAAAGTCTAACTGTATAAAGTCAGTAAACATGTGGACACAAATCAAAATCGACACACGATCCAGCAGTGTCGCTGATCAACAGAACATATACAAAATGAAAAAAAATAATACTCCGTGTGCAAGTTTTTAACGTTTACACAAACTTTCCCTTAAAACAGAAATGTGTGTTATGTCGTCATTATTATTATGAACATTTACATTTCTTTTTCTCTGGTATTAAACTGCACCAAGAACAAGGAAGGAGGCTTTTCCTTCGCTCCCTTTGTAGGGAGAAACTCCTCGGAAACTCAACATCAGAAAGTGCTCACCTGGCTGGGAATTAAACGAAGGTGATACACCAGCTTACATGTACAGCACTGTGCAAAAGTCTTGACCTCAAACCCCCCCCTACATTTACTACAATGCAGTCAACAGAAAACAAAAACGCACGATGAAACACTATTAGTCATGGACTGGCCAACCCTCGTTATTCCTGAAATTATGGAAAAAAAAAAAAAAAAAAAAAAAACATTTGCATCCCAAATCTCAGGTGAATTTCCGTATAAAAATATTGAGACAGCAAATGTAACCTCGCCTGATCGCCTTCAACCCTTAGTGCTTTATCCTTGAGTTTAAGTCACGTAATAAAATCCAGTTTAATGGATGATTTGAAAGTCATGAAAGTATACAAGACTAGTGAGATATAAGTAATGGCGCCCTATATTCGGAGGAGGGGTTAGTGTGTCTGTGGCTGCTGATGCGCTGCAGTGGATGAGCGGCCTTTCATGGGGGACTTCTCCGACGCTGTGCGTTTAGGCGCGGCGTACTGATGGGAACGGGAAATCTTAAATAATTTTGTCTAAGAAACCCGTTACTTACAGATATGTGCATTTCTGTATACAGTATACACACACACACACAGACACCGATCAGTCGCAACATTGACACCACCACCACCACCACCAGGTGAACTGAATGACAGTGATGATCAGTTAGTGTATATACCAGGTCAGAGGGTCGCTCCATGATCAAGCACCCCTGGGATACGCCGGACAAATAAGTCTGATCCACGGAGGCCGCGCCCTACAACCCACTGCCATTGTTATGTAGCGCCCCACCCCCCCACCCCCCCCCCCCCATAGGATCCGCAGAACCGCCGTGGTGTCACAAGGGGAACCTACTGCACAATACTGGGCATAATGTTTTGCGCTGTAATGTTATGGCTGATTGATATACAGTACACACACAGATTTTAATAAAAAGTGTTGATTTTTCACCTACGAGGCAACAGACACACTGTGACTTTCTTTTAGATTATAAATTAGAGATAAAACGACTAAATAAATATATAATGCTGGTCCCTTTGTAAAATCAATAGTGTCTGAATTTCTTTAACATGGATCATTTCCCTTTCTGTCACTCCTCTCTCTCTCTCTCTCACACACACACAATCATATTTATCCATAAACAACTGGATGAATATGAATATGATGGCAGCAGTGGCTCACTTCGGCTCACTGGGACGCCTCAGAGGTCAGTTTGTCGCGTGTTTCAGGATCGTTCAGTTGATCAGTGCCGGCTCGCTGCTGGTTTCTGAATCTTCTCTGTCTGGCATCAGACCGGGCATCACCCTGAGACCTGGGCACGCACACACACACACACACACACACACACACACACACAGTCAGAACTCTCATTCACACTAATTCACACACATGCAGTCTGTTTCTGTGGTGCAGTGAGCAGAATCAACACACTGATTCAGAACGGTGGATTCTGATTGGTCAGAAGGTGCAGCTTTGAGGAAAAAAAACAAACAAGCAAAACAAAACAAAAAAACAAAAAAAAACATGCAGGAGTACAGATTCTCCTTATTTGGACGAGATAAAAACAAATCGTGTTTGATTGCTGAGATGGTGACTTTTAGTTACATGTTTATGGAAGGAGCCTCCAGTGTCAGATCTTTGTAAAGGTTAGAGATAAAGAAAACGCCGAGAGCTTCAGGACAGACGAACATGAAGGGAACGACGGTTTATAGCTGCTGTAATGTAAATGTCGTCATGGACTAACATGTGGAACGTTAAATATGGGGTAAAAAGCATGCTGTGGTGTTCTATTTTTGCTAAATTCGATGCAGTGTGTGAGAAATGAAGCGTCTCACGTCGTGGATAATAATCAACATCGGGGTGATAACGGTGCACCTTATACTGTATACGGTACAGGGATACAGATTATAATACTGGCAGGTGAAGAGAATCAGATGGTAAATGCAACACATCGTCACGAGATCAAGAAGCATCACATCTCTCCGGTGGATCAGATCCGTGCTCAGTGCGGCGTGATTTCTGATTGCGATCGAGTGGAGTGAGGCTTGTGAGTAAGATTGTGAATAACGCTCTCACCATCGGGGGGCGTGCTAGCTGACCCGCTTACCTGCTGCTCCACGGACACTGAAATACACAACGCACACGGCCTGTAATCCTCACGCGCTGCTGGATCTCAGAAGGTTTATTACTCAGAAGGCAGTTTAGACCACAAATGAAAACTCAGTCTGTGTGTTCTTTGTATATAATTAACGGTCATTACATTTAAGATCGATTTTTGTTGTGTTCGATTGACTAGTGTATTCATGGACACTTTTTCATACTTTCTTTAACAGTTAGAAAAACCACACATCATTTAGGTCACTTGACTTCCTGTAAAGACTTCTGCGTGACCCAGATGACTTGCGGGTTGAACGCGGTGCACCAGATGTAGCGGGAAAGTGTGATCATGTTGTCTACAATGAAATCATCAGGGCTACACTTGGGTAAAAGTGGAGATATCTCAAATAAAAAAAACATTACTCAAGTAAAAGTATACATCCTCCATTTATTTACATGTCTACTAGAGAAATGTAAAAAAAAAATATATATATATATATATATATATATATATATATATATACACACTTGCTTTCAAATTTCCTTAAGTATCAAAAGTATTTAAATTGTATTAGCTTACGCTTTAAAAGTACAGTTTCATTCTCTCTCGCTCTCGGTTTCTGATTTCAAAAACACCTGCTACATGGTTAAGTACTTCGCAAAGGGAAGGCCGATCACACAGTTACATATAATAATCAGCAGGTGGCGATATTCCTGCTACAGATACTCCACTCTGCACTGTGGTTACGATACACAGGTACGATACGCAAACGTAGTGAAGTAGAAAGTAGAGATATGGAGCCCTGGAAGCCCCGCCTCCTTCCCCATATATCCCATTAGTATTAATAAGTGACTCTGTTGCGCAATACAGGAAGCAGGAAGGACAAAGGCTTAGTTAGTGTCTGACGATTTCTAACAGTAACTAAAGGAAATTAACGCCAACGTCGTGGCTCGGTTCGTTTGTCGCTATGACGCGGGACAAAAAAAACAAAAAAAACAAAGACAAAGGAGATGAAGGAGGACTCACAGCGCTTGATCCTGATTGGCCAGATGAGAATGGTGCAGAGACTGAGTGCTGCGACGACCGCGACTCCGCCCGTAACGATCACCATGACGTAGTGGTAATACCACACACACGCTGGACAACACGCCTGAGTACTACAGAGAACACGCACGCACGCACACACACACACACACACACACACAGAATAAATTTTTTTTAAAGGTTTTAAAATTCCTGCTTATGTACATTTTTATAACTTTATCATTATGGATGTGAATCATCAGGGAACAGGGAACACCCGATACGATACCATCATGATCTCTCTGTGTGACGATTCGATTTATATTGCGACTCTGTAAATATCACGATTTGATAAATATTAAATAAATACAAAAATCTAAAACCTTAAACAAAACAAACAAACAAGAGTCATAACTCTACAGTTTTATACCTTGGCTTTATTCACCGACTGAAATGAACAATTCTATTTACTCATTTAATGAGTAATTAAATGTCGCTCGTTCACTACAAACTAACATCAAACACAAGAGTTTGACATTTAACTTCAAATTATTTTAAACAAAAAGCTACATTGTTACTGAGCGGCACGTGTCTCTGTAATAATTACAGTCATCTGGCATCATTATTATTTCTAAACAAACTTGGTGCAAATATAATTCACTCCGACCACAATGGATGAAAATGTGTAAATAGTTCAGAGTGCGCCCCCTGTAGGATTATAAAGACATGGTGACAATGTACCGCCTCAAATGACCGCGAGCACTCAGGCGTACGCGACTTCTAACACGGCCATGTGCGGCTTCTAACGTATGCGCGATTTACGACTAATTAGCATTTATAACACATTTATGTCGCAATTATTAGACATCAGGTAAAACGGAAATAAACTGCCACACAAAAGATGAGTATTTTATATTTAAAGTACTTCCATACTGACTGCAAAACTGACTTTTAAAGGAATTTTGAATTCATATGCCGTATACTTTCATTTAAGGTGATGAAACGTTGCTGTTCAACTTCATTTTATTTAATTTTTTTACATTGTTTAAAGTTTTTAAAAAATATATATATATATTGAATCGGGATATTTATAAAATCATGATACTTACAGAACCACAATATGAACCCGAATAGGCACCTGGGGACGGGGATATCACCACTCGGGGTGCTCCCGGTCACTCCCCTGTCTAGTAGTGGACATAGTGGACTTACTGGCACGGGTGCAGAGTCTGGATGATTATGACTCCCACGCCGTTTGCGACTTTGTCCGTGAAGCTCATCGCTCCGTAAACAAACGCTCCGCTTTGCTGTGAGGACGAACATGCAAGAAAATAAAGATGGACATAAACATTAAAAAAAAATCCAGAGATGTTCCTGGGATGTTCGTAACTCTTTCAGATTTATTATACGGACATGTTCCCGGGCCTCGTCCTGAAGAACCGCCTGTCCTGCACGTTTTAAACTTTTCTCTGATTAACAGCTCTGAGTGGAAGGAAGTGTCTCTTTAAATCAGACACTGAAATGTGAAGGACGTGGGATTCTCCAGCACCATAATTAAGGGACTAATTAAGGAAACAAGTTGTCTAATAAACTGGCACATGTATTAAAAATAATGATAATAATAATAATAATAATAATAATAATACAAGGAATTCCAGAAGTCTTCATACAACACCTTTTAGTGAAATGCCTTCCAAATGGGGATGTTAATGATGAATCGTCAGTCAATTGTACACTGTTAATGATTAACCCAATTAAGAATGCATGTTAATTGATGAACGTTAGTTCTGCTCACATATCAATTAGCTTGTACACCACAAGAGGGCGCACTCGCTGTTCAGGCGATGCTCGGTATTAAACGTACAGACGCATCAACGCCCTGAAGTGACTCGAATCCGTACAGTAAATCTGTAAAGACGCGTAAACCTGATGTTTTACAGAACGGATCTGATTCGCTTTCGTCTGTGGAGCGCTACAGTACGTACGGTCTGGTCGGCGATGAGATCGGCGGTCATGGACAGAGACATGACGAGGATGGTGGCTGACCCCGCCCCCAGCAGCACCGCAGCGCCGTACACACCGTCCCCCATGTGTGTGTCCATCAGAGCCCAGTAAGAGAAGACCATGATCAGGACCAGACCCACAAAATACACCATCTGCACACACACACACACACACACACACACACACACACACACACACACACACACACAATAAAACACTTTGGTCATGCCGTTATAATAAAACAATAAACAGCTGCATGGTGTCAGGAGTTCCTATTATATCCCTAAAGTTGATATATACTTTAATTAAAAGTGTTCATTGAATTAATGTTCCCAAAAAGAATCTCTTAAAGTGTTTTAAAAATGTTTGAAACTGTGTTCTGTTATTCTGCATCCAGCTACAGCCGGCATTATTCACCTGGTTTAACACAAGTCCAGTAAAACCGTCTCGACCACACCCGCTCCCCTCTCACAGTCACCCTGACCCCCGGTATAACTGTGACCCTCGACCACACCCGCTCCCCTCTCACACTCAGATTTATGAACTCACACTTTTGCCGACCAGCTTGTTGAAGGGCTTCATGATCAGTGAGGAGACGAATCCACTCACGTACATCACCAACGGGATGGTGGCAATGTACTTCTGCACTCAGAGAGGGGGAACACACACACACACACACACACACAGAGAAAGGCTTCATCAACTCATTAAACTACACATACAATACAGATACACAGAGCTCTGTGTTTGTGTGTGCGCGTGTGTGTGTTACCTTCGGCAGCAGCAGTGTATTAGTGAGGTACATGGAGATGTAGGTCTGAGACAGGTTCACTATAAGCCTCGTGCACATGTAAAGAACTGCAACCTGAAACAAACAAAACAACCTGTTTATATCTCACACACACACACTTTCAAGAGTAATACACTGTAGATCACACATTATAAAAGGGTTACTTTATTCACTTTATTTTTTCTTCAGTCTCTCTCTCCCTTTCTGTCTCCCTCAGACTCAGTTCCTTTCTGTCTCTCTGTCCCCGTCTCTTCCTTCAGTAATGCAGATGGAGTGTTCTTACAGTATGTGACGGATGGCGTGATGGGGGTGAGACGTTTCACTCCGTCGTGTCCCTGCACTCTACAGCTCGCGTCGTGTCCACCTGCTGGAACTCCCTCACACCTGACTGCAGTGTAAAGGTCACATGACTGCCTCCGCACAGACAGTCACGAGGTGCAATTACAGACGTGAGCACTAAAGTGTACAAGGTCCTGCACTAAACCCCCTCACTAACCGCACCTGACCGTCTCTGCACCTGACCGTGTCGTAAAGGTTCTGATCCAGCAGGCTGCTGATTGGCTGATCGTCTCCTGACGGAGGTCCGATAAAGCTGGTCGCTGCTCGGCTGAGGGTTCGGTACCTGGTAGAAGGACGGCTCTTTGAGCCAGTGTTTCCACTGCAGGGCCACGGATGGAGAGTCGAGTGCGGACCGGGTGAGGAGCGGCGTCCGCTCTCCGTCACCTCCTTCCTCCCGATCCTCGTCCTCGCTCTCGCCACGCCTCGTCTCCCGCGTCCCCAGGTGGAAGAGCAGAGAGAAGAACATGCCGATCGCCCAGACGATCAGACTCAGGTTCTTAAAAGATGAAAATAAAAAACACATATCAGAATAAATAAAACAAACAAACAAACAAAAACTGTGATGAAAATACAGGATAAAATGTAATGTCGCATTTTATACATTAAAAAAAAATAAAAGAATGTATTCTAATAACTATTGTAATATTCTTTTAACAAAAACATTTATTGTAATAAAAGACTTAAGTAAAAGATTGCAACTTTGTGATTTTAATGAGCATAACAACAATTATTTTCATACATTTGCATAAAAGGAAAAAAAAATCTTTAATTTGGAAATGTGCTTCATTTTGGACAAACATGTTTATGTAATAAATTATACATCTAAACAATATAAACACCTGGTAAGTGTGTATTCGGTTATTATTTATTTATTTATTTATTTATGACTTTAAATAAAGTATTTCGGTAAAACAGTAGAAAGTTAAATGAAAACTCATTTCCGTCCGCAGAGTCGTATTTAATCCAGATCAAAGCGGCTGGTGATTCAGCCAGGAGGAGTTTGAGATGTTATAATAACTTTATCCACACGAGCGGCGCGGCTTCATGCTGATGTTCTGCGGCCTGTGAAGCGGCTCAGCGCCACCGTCCTCCTGCGTCTGTTTATCAATCTGCCGATTTTTAAGAATTTAGGCGACTGAGAATCACGACTCCGAACACGTGAAGTAAACCAACGTTATGTGAAATAAAAATAAACAAAGCCCATGGAGACACACGGCGTGTAACGAGTTAAATTGAACAGGAGATACAGAAACACTGTGTGTGAGAGAAACGGAGAAAGTAAAAAAACAAAACAAAAAAAGGAGAAGTAAAAGTGCTGCTTTTAAAAGTGAACAGAAAAAGAATGAACACGAACACGAAATATGGAACAGGAAACTGCAGGGTTTGATGGCGAGTGCCAAGTCATGTGTGTGTGTGTGTGTGTGTGTGTGTGGCGCTTTAAACTCACTCTGAAGATGGGGATGTCGACGGGGCCGAGGTTATCAGTCAGAGACGGATCTTCATTAGACTGGAAATGGAACAGCAGCCACGCCACGGCGTACACGGTGATGTTGGCGATCACGGTGAAAGCGTACCTGTGGGATCAGAGAGAGAGAGAGAGAGAGAGAGAGAGAGGTACGGAGGAGTACATTTATAAAAAAAACAACAAAAAAAACAACAACAATAACAATGATCATCTAATGAATAACTAATGAATAAATCCAGTCAGAGCCGAGCACTTTACACACAGACGGTTCATACAGATGGATAAAAAAAAAAATTATGGACAGAATCTAAAACACAAAAGATACATATACAGTATATGTGTCTGTCCATGTGTCTACCCGCTGAGAATGAGACAGGTTGACAGGAGACGCACGTAAAGATAAGAGGAGACAGGCTGGAACACAAAGACAGACAGACAGACAGATGGACAAGACGTGAGAGAGACCAAAAGAAAAAAAAAAAGAAGGAGACGAGACAGAAGTATGCAGACATTCAGAGAGAGCGAGACAGATGTATAAACACAAAGAGATAGAGACAAACAGACAGACAGAAAGTGTGACAGAGACAGACAGACAGAGAGTGTGAGAGACAGACAGACTAACAGACAGAGAGTGTGATGGAGACAGACAGGGAGACTGACAGAGTGCGATTCAGAAAGACAGACAATGAGAGAGACAGAGAGAGAAAAAGAGAGAGAGAAAAAACAGATTAAAACACAAGTGTACACAGGCAAAGAGATGGGAAATGTGTGTGTGTGTGTGTGTGTGTGTGTGTGTGTGTGTGTGTGTGTGCGCGTGTGTGTGTGGGGCACTAAAAGCAGACACGGTCTGTGAGCCGGGGTTTCAGTTCTGCAGGCAGCTGTGCTCAGGGTGTGTCCTGTACACAAGGACGTAGCCGCGTATGGCGCGCCCGAGCGTACCTGTACGCGGTGAGCTCCACCTTGGCCGACTCGGTCGTCACCAGCTCGGGAATGAGGGACAGGTGGGAGATCTGGGTCGCGGCCCAGCCGAACTGGAAGATGATGATGAAGGGGATGAAGTAGATGAGACCCGCCCACTGCGGCGTGTACCCGCTACAGCCCATACACTGATTAAAGATGAAGGGGAAAGAGATCACGACGCTGAACGTGCCTGAAACACAGAGAACAAATGAGAAAGAAAATTGATCAAGATTTAGATTTCTGATTGGTCAAAAGCTGTTGATTAACTTTGTACAATCCAGTGGGAACCAACACCATATAATGTCACCCCAAACAAAATTTTAAAAAAAAAAATCAAAGGGTTCATCTTTGTTGCAGACAGACATGTACGGGAGATTCAACCTGAAATAATAATAATAATAATAATAATAATAATAATAATAATATCACTTATTACATTGAAGCTGATCAGCTTATTTTTTAGCTATAGGTTTTTAACTATTTCTATAAACTCTTTAACCATTAACAACATGTTCTTCCTCTAGTTGTTTCTATAGTAGCGCTCCACTAATAATTAATCGAGGTTGATATGGGGAAGTTTCCTGTAAAGTGCTGTTTAATTAACATTCATGAAAGGAGGAGTCTCCAGTGTTAGAGGTTAAAGCTGTGACATTACATTTTTGGTCATTTTTAGCATCTTCTGGTGCGACCTGAAAGGATTCGACTCCCAAGCGACTCTTCTTCTTCTTGGTGACTCTTCTTTACCAGCGACCTAAGGCAGCTCGAAAACTTGAAGCGACTCGGAGCGAGGCGGGGGCCCTTGAAGCGACCCCCCCCATTTACTCAGAAAGATGCGGGACTAAAAATAGGCAGCTCAAGCGACTCGGAGCGAGGCGGGGGCCCCTGAAGCGACTCGGAGCGAGGCGGGGGCCCCTGAAGCGACTCGGAGCGAGGCGGGGGCCCCTGAAGCGACTCGGAGCGAGGCGGGGGCCCCTGAAGCGACTCGGAGCGAGGCGGGGGCCCCTGAAGCGACTCGGAGCGAGGCGGGGGCCCCTGAAGCGACTCGGAGAGTGGCGGGGGCCCCTGAAGCGACTCGGAGCGAGGCGGGGGCCCCTGAAGCGACTCGGAGCGAGGCGGGGGCCCCTGAAGCGACTCGGAGAGTGGCGGGGGCCCCTGAAGCGACTCGGAGCGAGGCGGGGGCCCCTGAAGCGACTCGGAGCGAGGCGGGGGCCCCTGAAGCGACTCGGAGAGAGGCGGGGGCCCCTGAAGCGACTCGGAGAGAGGCGGGGGCCCCTGAAGCGACTCGGAGAGAGGCGGGGGCCCCTGAAGCGACTCTAAGGAGTCATGAGCTGAGTCGATTCCTCTGAATCTGCAGGACTCTCACATTGATGTGCGTTTTGGCTTTTTGCCTAAAACTACTTCTGTTTCAGGATCCACACCTCTTTCACATTTGATCGCGTCACCTGCAGGAAAGCACCTAAATTCCCAGGGAAAATGAAACAAACACTTACCTATGAGATGCCAGGTTTTCCTCTTGCCGTAGTTCCAGCACCCTGCGGTTCTGTCCGATTCATATCCGATCAGAGGAGTGCACACTCCATCCGCTACCTGGCCCACTAACAGTAACACTCCTGCGTAGGAGTTCTGGAAGCCCAGGACGGAGTGATAGTACACCAGGAGGTAGGTGAACCACATGGAGGCGCACAGGTCGTTTAGGAAATGTCCGACTGCATAACTCAGCCTGTGGGTCAGACTCAGCGTCTCGGCCATGACACACTGCCGGGTGGCGCGCCTCACACAGCCAAGTAAATAAACCAAGTAACGCGCAGGAAGTTTCACTTCATATCCTCTTTAACATCTCCCACATCTCTCTGTGTGTCTCTGTCTCTCTGTGTCTCTGTCTCTCCGCCCGGTTTCTGTTTAAGTCACAGGCTGGGAAAAGTCAGCTGACTGACTCGGTGGGAGGGGCGCAACCACAACATCGTTATTTTGTAATAATAAATTATTTATTCTTTTTTTTTTTTTTAATCACGCATCGTATTAAAATATTTGGAATATCATACGTTCTTTAAAAAAAAAAAAACTCTGAGATGTAACTTAATCATTCGTATGAAACATCGACCACACTTCCGGGTTTTCCAGGTGGTGCTCGCATTCTAAATACAGCACCGCGGTTTTCATCTAGTGCCCTATATTCTTCCATAAAACAGCAGTTGTATCTCACCCTACATAGTGCACTTAGGTAGGGAGCTGTTAGGAATTCGAATGTGACACAGCCTGCACGTGACGCTGTAGTGGTAGCAGTCATGTAAACCTTTTTTTTTTTGGATTGATGTTGAATTTTTATTTACTACACTGAGTGGATCAAAAATGTATATAAGTAAAAGAGATGTTATATTTTATTATGATAAAAAAAAGATATCGAGAAGAGTCACATTTTCATGTTAAATCTTTTTAATATTACTAGGAAAATTCTATATAGACAAATGTAAGTGGTCATTAAGAACGCCTAATATCTCCCATTACAAGGTGGATTTGAACATTTATTCTGAAACATTACAAGGACTTTTAAGCCAGAAAGCAACCAGAATGATGAATACATTTAAATAACTTAATTCCTCCTTTCTATCATAATTGTAAGTATATCCCTCTTGTTGTTGTTATTGTTGTCTTGTTGTTATTGTTAAAAAACGAATAATAAAAATGGTTACTATTTAAAACATCATCTGACATTGAGATGAATATTATATGTTAAGTAAATATGCGGAGCAGTAAAATGATAAGAAACAAGAAATATGTTAACATTTGCTAAAATTAAGTCGTTGCTAAGGTGACGTAAGAGCACGTGAGGAAATGGGGGCGGAGACAATGGCGGAGAAAATGGGGGAGGGGCTTATTTTTAATTTAAAAAGCTTCTTAAGCTTGAATTGAAATATAATTACATTAAACATTTTTTGACATTTCATTCAACTTTATATTTTACTTCTAAATTCTACGAAAAAAAAAAATATTATGAGTAAAATATTTATTTTTTTATTTTCAATTTTATATTAAAGTTAATAACATTTGCCAAGTGTCTATAACTGTCTAATCGATTGTGCGCTATACCGTTATTACTCTTAGTCTAGCAGCATCTTGTGTAAAATACTTTATTAAAGTCAACATGTTTGTTTGACTAGAAAAAGAAAGTTTACTGTAGAACCTAAAATACCTAGGTAACCAACCAAATGTTGACCAACATACAATCTTCCTAACATGCTTAACACACTCAGCTAAATTTGTAATCGCTCAATAAGCCGAAGCTCAGATATCTCACCAGTGCACATACTTTTGCATCATCATGAATGAGCTACACATCTGACTCCTGTGAAGGGGTTAATGATTGAACGATCACAAGGTCTAAGTGGGGAGTGCTGAATCTTGATGGGTTTTTTTGATTAGCTCACAGTATTTGCAGACATTTCACAAGCACTTCATCACAGAGATAATTTAAATAAGATGCAGAACTTTATTCTTCAACAGAAATAATGAAAGTAAGTAAACACCTGATCAAAGGTGATAACCTTTTTTTTTTTTTTTTTTTTTAAATAAATAAATAAATGAATGAATGAATGAATGAATGAATCCCAGGAAACAGTAATTAATGATTTGGTCTGATGACATTTTGAGGACCCTTTAGTCTCTAAGTTTTACTGAGCGCCACAGTTCTTCTAAGGACTTTGACTTTTGCACCTGCTTCTTTTTGGCATGCAAAACCAGACAGCTTCCAGTTTGTTTTTTGTCTAATAAGTGATCGATTATATACTGTATTGCTTTCTTTTCTGTTGTACAGATATATTTCTGTTACTTTTGATTTTGTGGAATACTAATGTTTGAAAATCAGAAATGTTTTTGTACTGACTCAGTAATAAAGCCCTAAAGAAAATAATAATAATAATAATAACAATAATATATATATATGGGTGTCTAGACTATTGCACAGTACTGTTTTTCATATTTCTACAATAATTAAAATAAAACGTGTGGACATACAGCTGCATGGTCACCCAAACAATGTGACATAAATTAAACACCCAAATCCATCAGTCCAGCCGTCCAATCAATGAATCAATTCAGCTAAACAAAGATCCAAACAACCATCTATCTGATTTTATTGGTCTATTCCAATATCTGTCCATCCATCCATTATTTCTATTCAACCAATGAAACTCCTCTATTTATAAATTCATTCCATCCATCCATCCCAACTAATAATCCAATACTGATTTATTACAATATTGATTTACTCATTACATCCATTGTATTAGTCTTTTTTATTTATTTATCCATTTGCACTTCAGTCAGTACATTCTATCCATCCATCCATCATGTAATCTGTTTGTCTAATCAACCATCTAGTTCATT
Organism: Clarias fuscus; assembly: GCA_030347435.1. Classification (NCBI taxonomy): domain Eukaryota; kingdom Metazoa; phylum Chordata; class Actinopteri; order Siluriformes; family Clariidae; genus Clarias; species Clarias fuscus. The sequence goes on from CM059218.1 coordinate 30,649,790, forward strand.
TAATCAATCCATTCATCACATAAATCGACAGTGGCAAGAATTTTTAAGAAATAGTATGTGAACCTTTTGGACTTTCATGGTTTTCCGCATTAATTTGTCATAAAAGTTGATCAGATCTTCATCTAAACCAAGAATATTGACATTTAATTTGAATAAAATAATTACACAAAACAAATTCAGATTTTTTCATGTCGTTTTTGAGAACAACTATAAAAACCTCATAGTACTAGTGGGAAAAGTATGTGAATTCTTGAGTTAATGACCTCAGAAAAGCTCATTGGATTCAGGTGTAGGCATACAGTACCTGGAGTCTTGTTAAGAAAATGAGTTTGGAGGTGTGGACTAGCGCTACTCTGACTGCTAAAAACCACACAAACTTTATGAGTTTGCTCTGCACAAGAAGAATACGCTTATGTGAGCCACCTCTCACCAAAAAGAATTGTTGGTTTACATAAAGCTGGAAAGAGTTCAAACCTGATTTCAAAGACTTTAGAAATTCACCGGTCTACAGTTGGGAAAATGGAGACGCTTTGGGACTGTGGCTACTTTAACAAAAGGTGGGCACCCAAGTCAAAATGTCCTGAAGAGCACAATGAAGCCTCATCAATGAGGTAAAGCCATAACCCAGAGTCACAGCCAAAGAATTGAGGGCATCATTGGAACTGTCGTAACATCTGTGTTCATGAGTCTACAGTACTGTACGTACTGTAACGCATTGAACTGTCAGAGTGTCATGGCAGGGCACCACAAAGGAAACCGCTGCTTACTATAAATAACATTGCCGTACGCCTGAAGATTGCGAAAGATCACACTGACACTCCACAGGGGTATTGGCAAACACGCAGCACTAAATCTGGCGTGAAAAGTGTGCTGCATATCATCATGAGAACATCATCCAAACTGTGAGGTATGGTGGAGGAAAACATCCTGTTTTGGACCTGCTTTGCTACATCAGGGCGTGGCCATCTTGCAGTCATTGAGGGGAAGATGAATTCCCAAGTGCATCAAAAAATTCTACAGGATAATGTGAGAATGCCTGTACTGCACATCAGCTGAAATTTTGTAGAAGTCAGGTGATGCAAGCTGGCCACGCCCTGATCCAGCAAAGCAGGTCCAAAACACCAGAGCAAGTCCACAACAGAAGGACATTAGAAAAACAAAATCCACCTTTTGGAGCGGCCGAGTCAGAGCCCAGAACTTAACCCAATACAGATCCTATAGAATGACTTGAAGAGAGTCAGACACATGAGACGTCCAAAGAATAAGACAGAGCTAGGAAGCAGTTCTGCCAGGAAGAATGGGCTAAACCCCCCCCCCCCCTGAATGATGTGCAGATCTGATCCACAGCTATAGAAAGCACCTAGATGAGGTTATTGCTACCAGTTATGAACTCCAAGGGTTCACTAACTTTTTACACTATTCAATTCAATAAAAAAAAATTTGTATGGCGCTTTTAACAGTTGTCATTGTTACAAAGCAGCTTTCCACACTACCATTTGAAACGTTGAATGAATGTGCTCAGTGAAGACATGAAAGATCTGAACGTTTTATTATTTTAGGCACATTATATTTGACTTGGATGAAGATCAGTTCACATTTTATGACCAATTAATACAGAAAACCATGAAACTCCAAAAGGTTCACATTCTTTTTCCTGTCACTGTATTTATTCCTTTTATCCAGCCGTTAAATGTCCATCGTTCCATCAATCTGTTCACCCTGTCGATCCATTTACCCCATCGGTCTATTCCATACTGTACATGCATTCATCTATTCATTCTGTCCACTGCATCCATTTATTCATTCATTTATCCATCATCCACCAAGCTCATTTAATCTCTTTATCTATCCATCCGTCTATTACGTTATTCTGACCATCTATCCCATAAATCTATTCACTCCATATATCCATCCATTCACTTATCCATCAACCAATGTATTCAAGCATCCATCTAAGCTTCTATTCATTCCAGCCATCCATCCAGCAATCCAACAAACTGTACAACTAATCATCTGTTTATTGGATCATTCAATTAATCTCTCATATCAATCCATCTCGTTAATCTATTCCATTCAACAACCCATCCAGAAATCCAATTAAACTTACATTTGACCATCTATTCATTTAATCCATTTAATAAATCTGTTCATTACCTCCATCAGTCCGTCTATTCAGACTAAAACGTGGCAACAGGACGATGCGATCAGATATCAGTGACATCTAATCCATGCGAATCATTTACTCATGAAGTCACTCATTTCAGAGACTCCAGAGGTATACATTTTAAACAGTTCTTGAAACTACAATGATAAATACAGTGAATAATATGTAAAGACTATCAATAAATTTAAAGCGACGGCAGACAATTATACAAAAGAAATCCTAAACAGAGTGACTGTATGTATAAAAGAAAACCACGACGAGATGAGGGCTATATTATAAAAGTCTTTATTTCTGAGGCATTTAGTTATCACAGAATAAATCAAACTAAAACGCTTTTCATTTCAACTTCTCGACGACTGAAATATGAAAGTAAAATACTTCAGCTGTGCACTTCCTCAGCTTCGTCTTCTTGTCCGTGTCCTACGTTTCTGATTCCACCAATCAGGAGCGCCCCTGCGGGGCACGTGGCGTAACGATGAGGTGTGATTGACGGACAGATTAGTTTGTAAGCCGAAGGATTTCTTTTTAAATATAAATATATGTTTGAGACTTGGGCATAGCTTTGGAAAGTGCAGAGGGAAAAAAAACAAGAACAATGGATGAGAATCAGGTTACCATGACAACACTGACAGGGTATGGAGGGGCGGGGTGATCACATTTGGACAATTTTGAAGTTATGATGATTAATATCAGCCAAAAGGAATTCAACCTAAACATGAAGATATACTGTAGCAATAAAGCACAAAAATGTACTTGAAAACCCTGCAAGTTGAATGCGTAGCCTTACTGATCATTCACTGGCTGCTATTATTTAGATATGAACCTGAGCGACGCTGAAATAAATATCCGATCCTGAATAAATATCATTGAGATATTGCGTGAGCCGGGGAAGAAAAACATTAAAAAACATTAAAATCTTCATACATTCTCACTATAATAGACTTCCTCCGTTTCTCTTCGTAAACTCACGATGCGGCGAACGCGCAGAGACGGAACCCGCCGGGGACGACCCTCCGAGAGCGGCGCCGCAGGGTTCGACGTTTCCCTTAGAAAGGCACAAACTATTTCCCAGATAACGCAAATTCCTATTTGGAATAAAATAACAAAATATAACAAACATCTGATGCGCCTTTCCGTTTCCGTGAACATTTTGAAAGCGCTTGTCCTTTCAGGAGAGACGAGTCTGGCGTAGAAACGATCCCGTATCGCACCCGAGGTTCGATTCCTTTTACTTTGTCATAAAATATTGACGTAGATGTCGATGCTTGGGTCGTTTTGTTTTTCTTTTTTTTTACCATCAAGAGTGCAATTCACAACAAGAGAGATCTCACAGCCCCGCTTTAATACTGTTTCTAACACACGTCTCGTATCGCTCGATCACGAGAAGTAGCTGTAAATGTGAGAGGAGCCATAAAAAGTTGTTTAAGTAGTACAGTGTTTTAAGTGAGGTTGTGTTGTATTCCTCAAGCAGCATTAAATAAAAAAATTACTTTTTTAAATGAAAGTTTTTGTCATAACAATAATTAGGTAGTTTTAGGTCATATAAGTCTAATTATAATGTATATACACATGAGACTTAAATAAATCAATAATCATAAAAATGGTGATTTAACAGCTGGCTAGTTCCGCACTCATGCTATGCTAGCTAGCTTCCAGTTTAAGCATTAAAGATTTAGACTTTAGAAATGATATGATTATTAGATTCTCCTTTAATACGAAAGTGAACACGTAATCTCCTGACTCAATGTAGGTTTGTTTTCTCTGTTTAAATGTAACTTCATACTTATGCTAGTTGGCACACTTGCTAGCTAGCTTGTTAGAAGCAGAATGTGATCTTACGGCACGTAGCTTATATGAAACATAACCAGAGCCATCACTAAAAAAAAATTATAAACGTAAACACAAGAAATATAATGCTTTAAATAAAAAAAGAAAGAAAATACAATAATTAAAATGTCTACCTTTTAAGTTGCAGATTATCATTAGAGGTATCCCCCCCCCCCCCCCCTAAAGCACAACTTATGTTGTAATCTATTTAGCTGGATAGGATTTAAATATCTAGATCTGGGAATAAAATAAATACTAAAAGTAAGATGCTAGCTAGCGAGCTACAGGTAAGAAAGTTCTGCGAACTAGAGCGTGAACAACATTAATTAGTGTTAGATTCTACACAGTTCTGAGGGATAATACTGTCCGTCAATTAAAATTGACATTAAAATGTTAAAATATTTTCATATCAGAAGACAGCTAGCATACAAGTCCAAAGAAGTCCACTTCTGTCCTGTTAGACTGAGATCCCAAAGGCTTGTGATTACTTTTCTAACCAGCGATAAACAATAAGATAACGAAGACCTGGATTGTGATTTTACTTGGACATTACAAGGTTATAGAACGTCCCACCTTCAAATCCATGCTAGCAAACTCGCCAATGTTAATCTGAGAAGTTGAAATTTACTTAGCATCCACACTAGCAAACAGCGAAAGAAGTGTCCACATTGACATTTTGCCCAGTTTTACACAAACTGATAGAATTACAGGTACTTAGAAACACAGCGTTGTATATTCCTAAGTTTTATTACAAAATTAAAATATGTTTTAAACAAAACGGTGACGTCTACCATTTCAAACTGGAACTTGGAACTAGCTGGCTGAATGGGCCACGCCCACAAAAGCTAAAACCAGCCCCTTCCCTTGCTGCTTGCTGGTGTGAAAGCAGGATTAGTATTAAAGTTGGTTGTACTAAAATAATGACCTGAACAGTAAGATATTATTTTGAAAATATTAACCCGATAAAAATCTATATTTTATTAACTAACGAATTTGTAGACTAAACAACTGAGAAACTAATGGCTAGATAAGCAGATAAGGTTAGTTGGATCTAAATCAGCCAGATAAAGTTAGCTACATAATAATTACTCAAATAAAGATAGCTGGGTAAAATTAGTTATATAAAGTTAGCTAGAAATAGTCAGATAAATGTGGCGGATATGATGTTAACTAGATAGAAATTACTCAGATAAACTTAGCTGGTTAAAATTAGTTAGATAAAGTCAGATTAAAATAAACGAGTCCAATAAACATAGTTGGGCAAAAATGTATCAGATAAAGTTAGGTAGATAGCTACCTGTTAACTTTCTGTAATTATCTGATTATACTGTAGGTGGATAATATTGCAGAGACAAATGAAATTAGTTAGTAGAGGTTTGGTGAACTTTAGTTACACATCTATCTATTTGAATGTTTGACCAAAAATTAGCTGGATTAAGTTTTTTTTTTTTTTTTAAATAACGTCAGCTTGATGGTTAGCTGGAAAGTTACCTTGCATATAAATATCGGTTTGTAGTTGCAGAATAAACTAATGAGAAGCTGACAGGATAAAGTTAGCTCCAAGTTAGTAGTGAATGTTGAAAATAAAAAATAAAAATTCCTGGGTAGCTTACCTTGTAGGAATTCTGATCTAGATCAAGTTATCTGGATAAACTTATTAGGATAAAGTTAATTGGATGCAGTCTGCTGGGTATTAAATTAGAAACTTAAGATTAAGATGAGAGCCTAAACTCCGCCTCTCTAGATACAGGACAGAAGGAGCCACTGCCTCAATGGACGCCACTGATAATTTATCTAACGCGTCTTTATTAATTTATTTTTGTTAGCTAGCACCTGATGAAGCAGACATGACTATGTACGTTTCTTTTGAAGTACACTTTCCTAAGCAAATGGTTTCAGCTATGTTGTTCGCCCTGTTGAGAAAACTCTGGGTGTGTTCCATGGTCAGGGAAGTGTGTGTGTGTGTGTGTGTGTGTGTGTGTGTTAAAAACAGTATTATAAAGCAAGGCGTGTCTTTCTCTCTGTCCTCCATTGTCTCTCTGACAATGAAGTGATGGTACCCGTGTCCAGTCACTGCGCTATCGTCCATGTTGACGGTAAACAAACAAAGGACGACAAAAAAAAAAAAGAGAGAAAACCGAAAAACTGGGGGGGAAAAAGGGGGAAAAAAAGAAAAATGACTACAACACGAATAAAAGGGTTCAACTCAGGGATAGCAGAACTCCAAAACAACTTCATTTTAAATTACATTAAAAATAAACATACAGACAAACAAAAATAATAATAATAATAATAATAATAATAATAATAATAACAACAACAACCCCAGACACTGTACAGAAGCAGAACGGTTCTGGTTTGTGTTTCCTGACGTTTCCGGACTCGGAGCATCACAGTCTGTCGTCTCCTCCCCGAGGCGCTTACTTTGATCCCATAAAATTAAACACTCATTGTTTAAACATCTGTTTTAAGTCCTCTGATAATGTGATCTAAAATACAGGAATAATCCGTCCATTTGCGTTCACGTCGCGCGCGTGCGCACACACACAATCCCGTCTCCGTCCCGTCAGTCTCTCTGCGTGTCTCAGACGTCTGTACGAGCGTACGCAACTCCTTCATACGCTCAGGTTCCTTATAAAGCAAGTGGCAGTTCTTCAGATCTCTCTCCCTCACACACACACACACATTCACACACAATAAAGGAGCGCTCTACACTCCAGTCCTCTCTCTCCTCTCTCTCTTTTTTCCGTTTTGCCGCTCAACCGCTCTTCACTTGTGCCGCTGCAGGCCTTTCCTCTTCCGCCGCTTAAAAAAGCAACAGCACCTGAAACCAGTCAGAAGGTGCAGATTAGTTTTCTAGAACAGCAGCTCGGACACGCATTAGCGAACACGCTTACTGTTTCCATAGCAACAACTCGTTACAATGAAGTGAGAGAGAGAGAGAGAGAGAGATGTTCCACAAGATTGAATGTAACTATAAACAGATAAAAAGTTGATGAAAGTAGGCCTGTAGCTTCCTGTCGTTCTGCTGTGGTGTAAAGAGGAATGAAACCCTCCAGCACGGGCTGATTAAACTCATCTCCGTCTCCTCGGCACGACTGTTATGATGATGACAAATGTAAAACTAAATGCTATTTTTACTCTCACTAAATTATTAAAATTAAAACTACACCATAATACATTTTAATCTTCTATTTTCATCAAGAATCAAAATATTCTCCGTTAACTTATTACATTTTGTACATTTCTTTCTGACATTCTACCTTTCTTTCCTCTTCCTGTTTTTCCTCTTTTCTGTGCTTCTTCATTCCTTTCTCTCTCTCTCTAATCTCCATTATTCTGTCCTCATCTATTCTTCTTACTTTCCTTTTTTTCTGTCCTTTCTCACTCATTAACATTTTCCTTCGTGTGTTTCACTTCTCCTCCTCTCTGCTATCCTGTCCTCTATTCTTTCTTCCCTGCTCCTTCTTCCTTCCTCCATATCCCCTCCTCCCCAAACCCCTTTCATCTTCCTCTCCTGATTAGTTCATTTCCTTCATTCCTCATTTCCTCTCATCTTTTTTCTTCTTTTCTCCTCCTTTTGTTTCCATTTTTCTGTCTTCTTCAATCATTATTTTTCTCTCTTGCTGCATCTTCTGTTCTTTCTCTTCTCCCCACTTCTTTCTTTCCTCTTTCTGATTTTTATTCTTCCTTTGTCATCTTTCCTTCCTCCCATCCTATCGTCTTCCTTCCTTATTTTTTCCTGTTCCTCTCATTCCTTCTCTCACTATTTCTGCTTGTTCTTCTCTTCTTCTCTCATTTCTTTCTCTCTTTCTACTTATTTTTCATCTGGTTTTATTTATTATTAATATTCTTTCCTCCCTCTCTCTCTCTCTCCTTTGTTCTATCCTCTTCCCCTTCCTCGTCTCATCCTCCTCCTTTTGTTTTTCTAATTCTTTAACTGACCTATTCAAATCTCTCTCCTTTTTTCTTATTTCTCTTTCCTCTCCTCTCTGCTCCGTTTCCTCCTCTCTCATTTCTTTCTTTCTTTCATTTTCTAATCATTAATATTAAACTATATTTCTAAATATTCTGGTCTTCCTGTTAGTGTGCGCGCACACACACACGTTTACTTTAGACCTTGTACTGACTAAGCTTTGAATACCCGTTTCTGAACCTTTCCATCTGTCTTGTGCTGCACTTACAAAGTCATCATTTCTGAAAGTGTGTATCGCTCCATGAGGCATGTGGAGTGTGTGTATATAGATAGATATATATGTACTTACTTAGTTTCGTCTGCGACCTCAACCTCGGCAGGCGCGGTGATGGGAGCGTTCGAGTGTCCCGCCGTGGGGTCGTCTGTGTTCACCTCGCCGTTGGTCGAACTCATGACCTGAAGATTTAAACAGAAAAAACAAACAAATGAGACGATGAGCCTTTACAGACGCCCGTGTGCTTGTGTGTACAGATCTCAGTGACACATGTACATTATCATCAGAAGATACAATAGAAAAACTCTCTCATTTATTTATTCTGGCACTTTGAGTTTCCTTTACATAATCTGCACTTCAGCACCTCCTGCTGGTGTAAAGCAGAATAGAGTCTGTCCCATACGTTCGGTTTATTAGCAGCATGTTTACATTTTATTGTTTGACACGGAAATTTAAAAGAGACGCTACGAACGCAAATCTAATCAAACAATCTAACAAGAAAGAATTTTCATACTGACTGTTTATTGTGATGGACTAGTTCGTACATGTGTGTAATTATCACTTGATATGGAAAGGTTAGAGCAACAAAAACAAACAAACAAACAAACAAAGCCCTATTCAGACACGATTCATTTTGCCCGCTACAGTATTTTTTCTGTTCATTTTATTTATGCATGTAACTCTGAGTTTCTACGCAAACATCTCAAAAGTTTGCTATCTGCTTCTTGCTAAACGGAGTCCCGTAGCATGCGCATCAGGGCCCCTCCCCCAGACATCACTTAATGTGTGAAAAATGCATCAATTTTTGCAGAAATTATTACGCTTAATTATTTGCTTCAACTCAAAAGATTCATCCATGGTGTGAAGTGTGGTCATGTGACCACATCAGGCAAATACTGAGGTCGGAGGTTCGTAGTAAAAGACGACCAAAAAAAAAAACTCTCTCCTGTCGTCGTTTCTTTGTTGTATGGATGTGAGTTTTAACTGTAAGGATGTGAGAAAACTGTATTATGGACGAATAGGCCTGTAGTGCAAGTCGAGGTCTGAATTTCATGTTTATGTTAAGATTCAGATCTCTATATATGCAGTCATTACAAATCTATAAAAAATTTCCATAGCGTCTCCATAACATTGGTGGTCAATTTTCCGTGTCTATGTTAAACATGGACAGTCAAAATCGATCTTCATTTGGACGCTGCTGGTCTTTAAAGGACTCTGGCTGCTCTGTGTTTTTATCTCATTGGTGCTTCAATTCCTGCCTTTTATTATCGCCACAGTTTCGGAACATACGAGACAAACTGGTTTTACACTTCCTGCTGGAAGATTAAACGTACATCGATCTGTCCAATCATCTTTCAAGATTTAGGTTTCATAGTCTACTTCCCTTTCCTTGGGGTTTGGCCGTGCTCTGTTGCGCTTTCGTTTTTTCCGTACCATGTCCACACATGGTAAATTATTGCGTTAATTGGCTCTGTTGAGTGGCGTGTACAGCCGCACCTACAGCGCTATAGTTTATTGGTATATTATTCTCATTCGTTAGAAATCCGAACAGAACCACCACTCGATCTGGGTATGGACAAGAGCCCATATAAAACAAACTGCAAACTACTTTACAAACTAATTGTGGACAAGCGTACTAGGCGTGGGCGTTCAAATACGAAAATTTCTCAGCTATAGATGTAACTCAATACCTGGTGTAAAATCTCTAACAATTAAAACAGTAATTATTTCATTAACTAAATTAAGGATTAGACCCACGTGATTCGCATCTCATGGCGAGGAGATCACGCGGTGGTGCTCGCTAGAGCGGTCTTCATGGTTTCACTGGGGGTGAAACACCAGGGTGTTGGCAGCGGATCCCTGTTGGTTGTTTGATGATGCCTCGGTGGTTAGGGCTTGCTTGCCCGGTGCATCTTACATGCGCCTATCAAATCTAAATCTGTTTCATTTGTTAATTCTGCCCCCTGGTTTACATCTGATCTCCGTAAGCTAAAAGCTCAAGGTCGCCGTCTAGAACGTTTGTGTATCAAAACTGGACTTGTCGTTCATAAAGAAATGTATTCTGACCATATGAAACAATATAAAACCGCTATTAACACAGCGAAAACCGAGTACTATTCAAATCTGATCACATCTAATGAAGGGTAATACAAGAACTCTCTTTACTGTTGTTAAAAACATTTCAAGGCCTCCAGATTCTCTGCCTTTACAGTTACATACAGTTAACACTCTTCTCAGTTATTTTTCTGAAAAAACTGAGAATATACATAAATCTGTTTGTCTCTGATCCTCCTCAAGCTCCTTTTTCCTTCACTCTTTCACACGTACTTAACTTTCCTCTTTCTACTTTTAAACTACCTTCAACCGATGAGATCGCTTCTGTTATTCGGAAATCGAAATCAACTACTTGTCAGTTAGACCCCCTTCCAACTCAATTAGTCAAAGTTTGTCTTCCGGTTCTCTTACCATTCATCACTGAGATCATCCACTCTTCACTGGCTTCTGGCATCATCCCCAATCTTTTTAAAACTGCATTAATAACTCCTATACTCAAGAAACCAGGTGCTGATCCAAACAACTTTGATAATTTTCGTCCAATTTCAAATCTGCCATTCCTATCAAAAATTCTAGAGAAGGTTGTTTCAGCGCAGGTACATAACCACCTGTCAATTAATAACTTATATGAGCAATTTCAATCAGGTTTCCGTCCTCAGCATAGCACAGAGACTGCCCTTGTTAAAATATCGAATGATCTTCTGGTAGCAGCTGATTCAGGACTCCTGTCTATTTTAATACTTCTCGATTTAACCTCAGCATTTGACACCATCTCCCACAATATTCTATTAGAAAGACTGAAGTCCATTGGAGTTGTAGATACTTCTTTGGCTTGGTTTTCTTCATATCTCTCTCACCGCACTCAATTTGTTCAGCTTGGCCAGACCAAATCTGCATCTTCACCAATCACTGCAGGAGTCCCTCAGGGGTCAGTTTTGGGACCTTTACTATTTATCATCTACTTGCTGCCCCTGGGGTATATTTTCCGGAAATATGGTGTCCTATTTCACTGCTATGCTGATGACACCCAGCTCTATATCTCTTCGAAGCCTACTTCTGACCTTTCTCCATCTTCTCTATCAAACTGTTTAGCTGAAATTAAGTTATGGTTCTCAAATAATCTTCTCAAACTTAACAGTAGTAAAACTGAAATACTCCTCGTGGGCACTAAAAATACTCTTTCGAAGACCAGTAGTTTTTCGTTAAGTATTGATGGTTCCACAATCTCCCCTTCAACACAAGTTAAAAGCCTGGGTGTTATCCTTGACAACACTCTATCCTTTGAAGCACACATTAACAATATCACCAGGACAGCGTACTACCACATCCGAAACATTAACCGTCTCCGCCCGGCCCTCTCAATGAGGAGCGCTGCTATTTTGGTACACACTCGTCACCACACGCATAGATTATTTCAATGCTCTTTTTTTTGGTCTTCCCCTCAAACTCCTACACAAGCTGCAGTTAGTACAGAACTCAGCCGCTAGAATACTAACTAGAACTCCTACAATGGACCACATAACTCCTGTTCGTCAACAACTACACTGGCTTCCCGTCCAACAGCGCATACATTATAAAATTCTGCTTCTCGCTTATAAGGCATTACATAACCTGGCTCCGTCATATTTAACAAATCTTCTCTTAACCTATACTCCTTCTAGAAATCTGAGATCATTATCATCATTAAACCTGGTTCTTCCTCGTATGCGTTTGGCAACCATGGAATCTAGAGCTTTTAGCTACGCTGCCCCCTACCTGTGGCACCTACTACCTTCCGATATCCGTAACAGTAACTCTATCACTGTTTTTAAATCTCGTTTGAAAACACATCTATTCAGGCAGACATATCTTTAACACTATTGTGTGCATATTGTTTTTTATTTTATTTATTTATTTATTTTTTCCATGTTTGTATGTTGTTTTTTATGGTATGTAAGGTGTCCTTGAGTGTCATGAAAGGCGCCTACAAATAAAATGTATTATTATTATCTCATGTGTGTTTGATCAGATTATGATTTGAAGGTCAGGTCGGGGGACTTTGGGCACTTTTGCCCCATGCACGGCAGGCTGTGGTGTACCGAGGGTTCTACTGCGGCCAGCACCGACTCTTTTGGCGATTTGGGCTGCATTGGCCTTTGGTCCCAGCGTTTTTTTGGCGTATGGTTAATAATCAGTGTTGACGTTTCAATAAAACACATTCTTCAGTGTGTTAATGACACGCTTCCTGCTCGTTCCAACACAGCGAGTCTCATTGTGTGCGTCAGAAACTACGATTAGGAACGGAAACATTTTACAGTTGAATGAAAATAAAGTGCCCTACTGCGTCACTTCTCAACTGCTAAAACTGTGGCAAACTTTTTTTTTTCTTTTTTTGTGACTAGTCCCACCCACTGTGCATCACATGTCCAGTTTGCCTGGCCACGAGACATCTGGAGCTCTCATTAAAACTGTGTGACTTCGTGGAGTTTCGTCATGTCGCGTGGCTGCAGGTGTGAGTGTGGGGTTACAGCGAGGTTACCAGATCAATAAAAGTGAGAGAGAGAGAGAACACAACACTAAAAACACACGTATACACACACAGAAAAGAGGAAGCAGAAAGGGGAAGGACAAAGTGTATGTGTGTGAGGGAGATGCAAGCAAACGCACATGTGAGCGAGTGAATAAAGTACAGATTCCATCCTGGCATGTGATCCCAATTACATAATTAGGTGTGGGAAAAGCAAGTACAGCAAACTCACTCCCACAGATTACAGGAGTGACAGCACAAGTAGTACAGTGGTGTGTAAAAGTTAGTGCTCCCTCTTTTAATCCCATGTTTTTCTAGGGGTAAAACATAAAAATCATCCAATAATAGCAGGTCTCAGTATTACTACCGTTTTTTTTTTTTACTGTGCCATAACACGATCCACCTTTAGCAGGAATAACTTGAACCAATCGTTTCCTGTATGGCCGTCTCGGTCTCTCACATAGTTTGCACCCATTCTTCTTTACAACACTGCTGCAGTTCATTCACTTTTTTGAGCATCCGCTTATGCACAGCTCTCTTATTGTCCTGGTCGCAGCATTTCAGTTGGGTTGAGGTCTGGACTTTGACGAGTCTATTCCAAAAGCTTTTATTTTATTTTTCAGCCATTCTGATGTAGAATTGCTGGGGTGCTTCTGATCATTGTCACTGTTGCATGACCCACTTTCAACCAAGCTTTATATGTCAGACACACGGCCTGACATTAGATCTAGAATACTCTTGTATACAGAGGAGTTCATGGTCGACTCAATGACTGCAATGTGCCCAGGCCCTGTGGCTGCAAAAACAAGCCCAAATCATCACCCCTCCACCAATGTGCTTGACAGTGGGTGAGGGACGTTCCTGTCAAAACGCTGTTTGGTTTACTCCAAACATTGCGCTGGACATTAAGGTCAAACAACTCCACTTTGGTCTCATCTGTTCACAGGACATTGCTCCGTAAGTCTTGTGAGTTGTTCAGGTGCAGTTTTGCGAACGTCAAGTCGAGCTTCCAGAGGCTTTCACCTGGCAACTCTTCCAAAAAACAAACCATTCTTATTCAGTCTTTATTTGTGCCATCATGGACTAGCATTTAACATGCTCAGTGAGGCCTGGCTCTTGTGTTTTTATATTCCTTTCAGCATTACACGGTCTGACCTTGGGATGGATGTGCTGGGATGTCCACTCCTTCAAAGACTGGCAACCATCTCGAATGCTTTTTACTTGGTAATAATCTTTCTCACTGGAGAATTGTTTGGAAATGGTTTTATAGCCCTTTCCAGACTGATGTGTGGCAACAACTGATTATCTTCAACCACTGCTCATGTCTTTCCCTCTTGGCATTTCTGTTGACACACAAATGAATGCTCTAGGCCAGCAAACTGCCAGAACTTCTGCCTTTACAGAGGTCTGCACATCTGCTGATGATCAATTAATCCAGGGCTGATGATTAGCAGCACCTGGCTGCAACTTACAACCTTGCATCCTGTGGTAGCAATGGGGGTACTGAGTATAGCCCACATTTTTTTTCTTTCTTTTTGGCTTCAGTTTTAAGAAACAATAATGGCATGATGACAAAAGTTGCATATTGTTGTTTGTTTGAGGTTGTATTTGGACTGAGACCCACTACAATCAGATGATAAAGTTTTTACACAAAAACACACAATCAAAGGAGGGGGAACTAACTTTTACATGTGACAAAGGATTAATTTAACTTGACTAACTTATTAATCTGAAGAAAAACATCCCAGGAGTAGGGTGGCTTAATGGGGATTTGTGTGTAAAGTTTGCATGTTCTCCGCGTGCTTTATGGTTTTCCTCCCTACTCTGGTTTCTTCACGCAGTCCAAAGACATGCCGTTTAGACCGGTTGCTGTTTCTACATTACCCGTAAACGTATGATCAGATGTGTATCTGTGCTTGTGCCCGGCAACGGCCCCTGAGGCAACACACTAATGGGTATAAAAAAAAATTGATTGATGGATGAAAATTCTTCTACTTTTTTCAAGTGATAGCCAAGTGCAAAATATGCATCACAAAGTACTAGTCGGTACAGAAGTGTCGTTTTCTGAAAGACCAGTTTACAGTCCGCTTTGCTTTGATAAATCATTCAATAAATCATTACATCTATGAGTACTTGTCATCACAATTTCTTTTAGATGGAAACGTACTTTATAAGCGCCATAAAGAAGCCATGACAGACATAGGGGAAAGTGTGTGAGAAAGAGAAAGATGCCAAGCAAAGCAGTGCGTGTACACACACACACACACAGACACTTACACACACACACACACACACACACACACTATATCCCAGTACCTGCACAGAGCCCCCCAGCCTATCAGCGGTGAGATGCGAGCCCAGGAGCTCCCTGTTGGTCACAGGAGTCGGCTGGGATTCACTTCCTTTGGGTTCGGGAGACTGGGAGGAAAAGGGTGTTGTGGGGGAGGGGTCGGGGGTCATGATCGATGATGTGAGGGTATAAAATAAAAAAATTAAAAATAAAATAGGCAGAAAAATAGGAACATTTCCCATGCAGAAGCAGAGTGCTCTGGCTAATAGAGGACAGAGGGGCAGAGGAAGGAGGAAGGAGAGGAAAAGAAAAGAGCTCAACATGCAGAGAGGTGTGTGGCGTCCTGCTACGCTGATTAGCCATGACATTAAAACCACCTGACGAAAACAGCCCGGATTCTTCACGGATCGGACCCACAAACACAGTATTGGATTCAGACCTCGAGAATTAGATCAACACCTTAAACTCGTCATGTTCTTCAAAAGCGTTCCTGAACAATGTGTGCAGCGTGTCAGGACGTGTTATCCTGTTTAAAAGTTGCCACTGCCATCAGGAAACACCGTTTCCATGAAGGGGTGTTACTCGTCCGCATCAAAGTTTAGGTAGCTGGTAATAAAATATGAATGGCAAGACCCCAAGGTTTTACCGCAGAACATTGCCCAGAGAATCCCACTGTCTGCGCCAACTTGCCTTCTTCCCATAGTTCATCCTGGTGCAATATCCTCCAGGCGAGCGACACACAAACACACCAGCTGTCAACATTATACATCAGATCAGGCCACCTTCTTCCATTGCTCCCTGGTCCAGTTCTGATTCCCACTGTACGGGCTCTTGGTGGAGGAGACGGGTCAGCATGGGCACCCTGACCGGTCTCTGCAGCTACACAAATCCATACGCAACAAACTGCGACGCGCTGCGTCTCCTGACTCCTTTCTATCAGTCGGCATTCACTTTTTCAGCAACTCGTGCTACAGTAGCTCCTCTGTTGCATTAGGCCAGATGACTGTGAACTTTGTCTTTGCTCCTCATGTCCATCATTAACCTTAGGCCACTGATGATCCTGTCGCCGATTCACCGGTTCTCCTTCCTTGGCGCGATTTTGGTAGGTACTGAGCAATGTACACTGGAAGCATCTCACAAAACCTGAGTTTGGGAGGAGATGCTCTGCCTCAGTCATCACAGTTTGGCCGTTGTTAAAGTTGCTTGGACTTTTACACTTACCTTTTTTTCCTGCTTCCGACACATCAACAGCAAGAACTGACTGTTCACTCTCGGCCTAACATATTGCATCACTTGACGTGTACAAATTTAATGATGTAACCAATCTTCTTCACTTCACCTGTCGGTGGTTTTAATGTTATAGCTGATCTGTGTGTATGTTCTCTCTCTTTCTCTCTCTCTAATTCCCTGTAAATGACTTACAAAGGATCTTGACAAGTTTAGTCAGGTGACCAATCAACCAATCAAAACAAACAAACAAAAAAAAGAATGTTTGCGTCGGGAGTTGGGGTTTAATGCAAACCAGAGACCAAAAATACAAAAATAAGCCCAATATAGGAGGCTAGGAAATGTGAGGTTTACATGAAAAACGGCTTTATCTCTTGCTCCACTCGGGAGATCATGGGTTCTCAGGGACATACTTATTCCTCCCCCATCAATCAAAGTGACACCAGCCAATCACAGGCATCTTGCACTTTGGTTATAATTTATCAAATTGCCACAGAGGTGCCAACACCTCCGCTGTTAAGAAAATCTCAGCAGGCGGAGCCAGGAAACAGAATTCTGTATGCCAACAACAAGAGAGCAAAACGAGTACCATTTTACAGTCCTCGACAATACACGTATGTAATAAACCGTTTTCCAAATATAGTAAAAAATACATTTACTGTACATGATCTCATGTCAAGTCATTTACTGATTTATTTGTAAATATTTGTAGCTCTGAAACTCTGTACAGTATTAAAGACTAACAAACTATAAAATTACTTGCATTTTTTTCATTAAACAGAAGGCTTTAACTCATTTTTGCAGGTGTTAGTGTGCAGAGAACGTAATGGATTTTTGTGCATCATGCAACACCAAGCCAAAACATCTGGACTAAATTCTTCCTAGCAGCTGAGTCTACAAAAAGTCAGATCTGCCTAGACATTTTTCTTCTCTCTGTTCAGTGTAGTGTGTCTCCTGCGTACATATCATGCATATTCACTCACATTTCACATACTCATTCTTACAGTGTTTGAAGTGACCATTAACTGGAGTGTTTGACCTGTATCCTGTGTCTGCTGATAGATGATTGGATAACTGCGTGAACAAGCCGTTAATGTAAATGTGTTCCCTATTAAAGTGGCTACATAGCTAGAACCCTAAGCTACATCGCAACTTGTTCTTGTTCACTGCAGCAGAACCAATTAACGTGTAAAGATCTGCTAGATGTTGTGGCCAATCACGTTCCTTATTTTGCAAATGAAGACGGCTCATTAAGAAAGGAAAAGTTTTTCAGACTTTTATAGGTTTTTTTAAATTATTATTATTATAAGCCATCTCTGGCATGATCAAATGGATTTTGTTGAATTTTTTTTTTTAAGATGCTTGAATGCTAGACAGAGAGGCGTGCCTTTACTCTCAGTTTCAATATCAAAGCAGACATCTGTTTTGAGTATTAAAACTAAAATAAGACCTTTGTAGTGATGCACCGAACATCACTTTAAACTGATGTCTGATTTACAGCTGTAAAAAGCATTACATAAGTGTTTAAAATCTTTATTAGATGAATGTTATGTGGCTGGACCTTCACAGCGTTTTACCTAGAAATTCCTGACGCGCTGTGATTGGTCGCCTCGCTGATCCTACAGCGAGGTTTTTACATTTGGAAAAAACATACTTTAGGAGCTAAAACTACTTAATAAAAAAATCTGTGTACAATCTTCCACAATTTGGAAGTGCAGACAGCTCCAAAATTATTGGCACCCTTTGTAGAGACAAAAAAGTATTCAACAGGGGGTAGATGTTAAACATGATGGTGCTTTACGATCATTGTGATCCTTAAATAACACCACTGAGTCTTTCACTGTACGTTCTGATGAGTTGGTGCGTTTGATGTTTTCACAGTATTAAAATCTAGGTGGAAAAGATTTTAGTGTTTTTACGGTTTCATGCCATTTGAGGGGGAAAAAAAACCTGGGGGTGAAGATGAAAATAAAAATTTATTATTATTATTATTATTATTAACCATTAGAATTAGATCTGTAAAGAGTCCTGCTAGAAACAGTATTGGTCAATTTAAAATAAATAAATAAATAAATAGCTTATACAGCTGTATAAGACATTACACTGTGCATTTGGGTTTTCTGACATGTCATGTACTTTTAAAGTGTGTAAATTCTACTGCCAGAAGAATATGAGAATGATGTTGTAATAATGTCAAACTCACCAAAACAAAATAGAAACATGTGATCATAGGTGAAATTTTTGTGCCCATGAGACCCGTGTTTATTTTTTTGCTCTGTCGTGTTTTTACAATTGGTTAAAATGAAACAAAATCCAATTAATCAATATTGCCTAGGTTGTGCCAGATACAAATGCAAAAAATAAATAAATAAATAAATGCTAAAAATGTTCTGGTTCTTAAGGGTTGATGCAAACGTGATGCAAAACCTTAAATAAATAACAAAAGAAAGTTGTACTCTAATTGTTTTTTTAATGTACTGAAAGTTCAATCCTGCTTATATTTTCTGCAGATTACACTAATTAAACGCTGACATTTTCGTAATTTTTTTTACCCATCTTTACTAAGGGTGCCAATATTTCTAGAGCTGATCATCTAAAATGAAACTATCTGCATTTTCCTGATTATAGGTGGCGCTGATAGTAGAGACAATCTTAACTGCCATAAAGTAGAGAATACAGTAGTGAGAAGGGTGTGTGTGTGTGTGTGTGTGTGTGTGTGTGTGTGTGTTCACCTGGTTTTTGGTCTGCTGCTGTGCTTTGTCTCTGCTGCCGGTCTGGAGTGGTGTGTCAGTGGGAATGGGTCCTATCGGAGTCGGCTGGAGAGAAATGACAGGGAGGGAAAAAAAAAACAAAAACACACAGGTGATTTATTGTGATAAATACACACTGACCAATCAGGTTGTAACAGTTCTACAAGTCAGGATTAATGTATTCTGGGAGAAATTTTTTAACCTTAAAATGTCTACATGTTAAAGCATTACAAGTAAGGAAGAGAACTAATCAACAATTAAATATGTTAAAAAGTATTATAAAAGTAGTATAGTAGTATTATGCTGACAATTATACTACTATGATCGTATACTATATAGTCCTATAATACTATAACTGCACTTTTCACTACAATAAGCCTTTGAGTAACTGTCGCTAAATAAGAGCGGTACATACCTGTTCAAAGTTGCCTACAAATGCGACTTAAAGACTAAGGAACGGATTCGATTTGTAACCCGGGTCAGCCTGTTTACCGCACATGTCTTAAGTGAAATGAACACACTTCATACACATTATAAAAGATCTACTTCGGGCCGTACCAGAGTTTTCCCGACCCAGTCATACTCGTAGTCGAAGATGTAACCGTTCCTGTCGAAGAGGTCCGTGAAGAGTTTGCGCAAATAGTCATAATCCGGTTTCTCGAAGAAGTCCAGTCTTCGGACGTAGCGCAGGTACGTGGCCATCTCTTCTGCAACACACAGCGGGTTAATTGCTGATAAAACCAACACTCGTGCATTAGACATGTAACAAAGGCTTTGATGGAAAGAATTCGCTTCCTTCAAACAAGCCGTAAGACCCTCGGTTCTTTTAGCGTCACTGAAATAAAATAACGTTTCTGGTAATTTCAGAGCCCTACAACGCTATAATAGCGTTTCTATGGCAACCGGTTATTCACAGGTTACTCTTATTATACAAGAGTCACGTATAAAAGACTCCTCACATGAACAGATTTTAAATTTGTGTAGTCAATGACGCGTATTTAACGCTGATGGAAGGACTCTCCAGTATTTGATGAGGTCAGAAGTAAAGCTGTAACTCAGTTTTAAGAAGTTACAAAGAAATTATACAAATAATTAAGTCAGGGACGTATGGCAATTCTTTTGTGTGGCGATTTTTTATTATACATTATTATAAATTTTTATTATACGTTTTATTTATATATGTTTGCATTTGAAGTGTTAAAATGTTGTAGTTCCTCTATAATCCTGCAGGTGGCATAGAATGCTCTAAACTATTCACACGGCACAACATCGTGTGTGGTAGGAACAAATTAAGTACGTTTAAAATTTTAACAAAATCTGATACAAACAAATATCAAATTGGGATGTATAGAATTCTAACAAAAAATTATATTTATAAAATAGCGATACAAAACAACTCAGCACCTAGGTATCGCGATATCACATTGGGACACCCCTGGAGATTCACATCCCTATTATAAACCAAGTTATATTGTTTTCAAAAGATCTTATACTTGCTCCAAAACTTTGGATCTATGGGGGGTGCAGAGTGAATTCGACAGGATCAGACGGCTAATAATGAGGGAAGAACAAGAGAGAGTCCTCCGGGGACAAACCTGGGAAGCTCTCGCAGAGCGCCTCGATCGGAGTCGCTCTTTTGGTGTCTCCTATTTTCTGATAGCGCTCTTTCAGCGTGTCGGCCTGGAAGGATGCAGAGACACAGAGACGAGAGGAAAAAGAAATAAAATAAGAAAAAGGGGGACAGACAGTTAATCGGGTTCTTGTTAACAGTTCTGAATAAATCTACAAGAAACATGTCACAAAATCAGGGGAAAAAAACAAAACAAACACTTTGTTAAAATAGGTCAGCCGACACTCTGGCTGTAGAGCTGGTGGTGAGTCTGACCGAGATACATCGCAGTGACATTAACACGCACAGATTAGTCAAGAAAAAAAAAAAAAAGAATAATAATAGAAAAAAGCCCAAATGGGTCAATAAAAAAAAAAAATTCCCTTTTAGTTCGGAAACAAAGCAAGGGGATTTTTTTTATTACAATATAACGTCAATATTTTCATTGTGATACATTTTTTTATCATTTCTTTTTTCCAAAGACTTTTTTATTTATTTCTTGCGCGTCCATTAAATCCATCCGCACCCTCGTCTCTGACTACTCTGAAGTGAAAAAATGACAACGCCTTTATTTTCGAGTCATCACGGTACCTTCAGTCCCTGCCAGGGCAGACTGCCTCGCAGGAAATACATGAACATGTGACCGAGCGCCTCCAGGTCGTCCCGTCTGCTCTGTTCTGGAGGCGAGAGAAGATCGAGACGAACACGTCAGCCACTGAATGAAGACGTGAATGTGATGTGGTGTGTGTGTGTGTGTGTGTGATGCTCAGCATACTGTTCATTTATTTCTCCTGGAGACGAGGTTTTGGTTTTCTCCGTACCTTTGCCCAGGTGCGTGTTGATGCTCATGTAGCGCGCCGTGCCCGTCAGGCTCTTGTGTTCCCGGTACGGGATGTGTTTTTTGGTCTCGGGGTCGATGTACTCTTTGGCCAGGCCGAAGTCGATGATGTGGATGGTGTGCTGCCGTTTGCTGCCCGGTCGGCCCACGAGGAAGTTCTCGGGCTTCACGTCTCTGTAGATCAGACTGCGCGTGTGGACGTACTCCATCCGAGTTATCTGCAGAGGAAAGGTTTAATGAACACACAACGTGTGAGGAAAACATTTGCGTATTTGGGCATCTTTGCAGTGCAGTGCAAAAGTCTTGATCCCCGCTCATTTCATCAGTACCTCGGCTTATGAACGCTCCGCCTCATGAATGTTCGCACAGAAATTCTGCAACAAATTTGCCCTCAGTGTACGAAACATTTTTAGGAAATGAACGATCGAACCGAGCCGAAAGCCGGATAAGTTGCGTGTACGTCCGCGAGCCGTTCAAAATGATGATGGTGCAAGATTTAATGAAGACACAGCACCATGGGTTGCAAACATGTTATTAAAGATGATAGCAAAAAGAAACAAGACACTTTCAGTTTTTGTTTTTTTAAGCAGCCGGTGCCAAGAGGAATCAAGTGCAAACAAAAATTTAAGAAAAAGGGGAAAATTAACAAAAAAGCCAAAAAGCAAAATACAAGAAAGCAAAGATTTTTTTAAATGAATGTACACTATTAAAAGAGAAAAAAAAGTAAGCTAAAAAAAAAAAAAAAAGCTAGGCAAGCAAGAACTAAAAAAAAAAAAAGAAAAAAAAAGAGGATTGAAGAATAGAAAACCAAAACCAAGTAAAAAAAAAAAAAAAAAAAGAGAAAGCAGGAAAAAAAAAAAAAAAAAGCTAGAATTAAAGTAGAGAGAAAGTAGAGAGAAAGAAAGCAGCCGGTGCCAAGAGGAATCATAAATTAAGATTAAGTGATATTTAATATTTATTTATCTCATATTTCACTTCATTTACATGCAAAAAATATGATTATAGTGTTGGAAATTGGTAATATTTTTAGGTGGCTGGAACGGATTATCTGCATTTACATTATTTCCTCTTCTTTTTTAATGCATTAATAGTGTTGAACAGTTCTCCAGGGTTTCTAAAGGACTTTTTCATTCTCATTATTTTCAATCCAGTCGCTGTACATGTGCAATTTCAGGTGTTTTATTTTTTATTTTTTTATTAAAGCATAAAACAACATCTAACTGAAGGCCTGACCCAGTGAGAAACCAGTGCAGATGATGACAGATGATCAGGAGGTGATTAGTTTACTGCTGATGCTGAATGCTGAGTGGTTGGAACAGACGAGAGGGGAGATGAGGTCACTGCTGAGGCTGTTACATAAACAACCGGTTTTTAAATCCTTTCCTTAAGTAGTTTGCAGCCTGTCACAGTAAAACATTTCTTCACATTTAATTTCATTTACTATGAATAAATAGAGGGGAGGGGAGGTTAAAACTTTTGCACAGTACTGTATGTGTGAGCGTGCTACAGTCTCACCAGCTGGATGGCGATCATGAGCACGGTTTTGAGAGAGAAGGTTCGGTCACACAGGTCGAACAGATCCTCCAGACTCGGCCCCAGCAGCTCCAACACCATCGCGTTGTACTTTCCACATGGACCGAAGTAGTACACCTGAGGGACGCCCTCTGTAAACACACACACAGGCATGTTCATACAGTAAACAAACACTCACACACACACACAGACTAAAGCCAATGCACATACACACAGAATACACAACAGAAATTAATAACAAAATTATCACTTATATTTGGCGTGAAAACCGGGGGAAACTGAGTCACTTTAATCAGTTTAATCTGTCAGACTTTATTCCGCTACACAGCAGTGTTGTGTTTTTTTATTTCTGTCTGATCAGAAACACACACACACGTATCAACCACGAGTCTGGCCCAGGCGCGAGCTGTGACCTGTCTCTGGTCTTATCACACCGAGCGTAGGACGGACATGGCAGACACAACACAGGAGACGCGTGCACTGATTAAGGAGGATGTGGAGGACGTGTTGATATCACTAAGGCGCTATGATGGACCAAATCTCTCGTCTACATCAACACACGCGCACACACTTCCACAGAAACACAGCGCGAGAGAGAGAGAGATAACACACTTCACGTTATACTTAAGTGTTATACTCATATAAACAACCTGACAAAGTTTTATTTTGATCAACATCATCTCTTCTTGTTTTGTTATTATATTTGTTAAAATTAAAGAAAAAGGGGAAAATTAACAAAAAAGACAAAAAGCAAAATACAAGAAAGAAAAGATTTTTTAAATGGACGTAAGCTATTAAAGAAAAAAAAAGTAAGCTAGACAACCAAGAACAATTTTTTTTTTAATGAACGTACGCTATTGAAGAAGCTAAAAAAAAAGCTAGGCAAGCAAGAACAAAAAAAAAATTGAATAGAAATAGATTGAATAGAAAACCAAAACCAATTAAAAAAAAAAAAAAGAAAGAAGAGAAAACAGGAAAACAAAGAAAAAGCTAGAAATAAAGAAATAGAGAATAAATGCAAGAAAAAGAAAGCTATAAAACAAGCAGAATCTAAATAAAAATGTAAATGAGAAAGACAGTAAGAATAGACACAAACCCCCAAAAGATTAGCCAAAATAAAAGAAAACAAAAATGGAAGAAAAGAAAAAAATCCCTAAATGAAAAGCAAGAAAACAGAGAAGGTGAGAAAGCTAGAAATAAAAGGAAAAAGCAAGAAATGAAAAGAATGCCAAAAAAGTAAAAAAGGTAGATAGAATTCAAGCAGTGCTTATAAAAGAAAGAGAAAAGAAACAGGACCAAGTGTGAAAAGGATAAAGAAAAATAAAATATTAAAACATTATGTAATATAATACATACAGAAAAAGGACAGTAAAATCTTTACAATCAAGTTTATGTGACCGGTTCGGTCTGTAAAGCAATGCATGCTGGGATAAATCGGGCCTCGCTCACCTGAGGTACCGAGCTGCTTGTAGAAGCGGTACTCCAGATGGAGCTGCGGCGCTCGCGATTTAATCGGCTCCTGCTCAGGAGAAAGGGGGGATACATCTTAGAATACATCTTATAATGTGTCTCAATACTTTTGCCCATTGTGTATTTATAGTGTTGTGTATTTATAGTGTATACATGCATATTGTAATACAATCACGATATTGATATTATTGTCACATCTCTAGTAAATATCTCTTCAATAAGTTCTGCTAATTTTTTTACTTATTTGGTAAAATATAGAAATATAAATATAGAATTAATTGTCAATACTGTGCTCATTTCCACATAAAAGATCCTCATTCACTCAGTCATCGTCTATACTGCGTCTATAAAACTCCCATAATTACCATCCGCCATCTTTAAGCTGTAATTAACAGTTATATATACAGGAGCTGGACAGGGAAACTGAAACGCCTGGTTTTAGACCACAATAATTCATGAGTATGGTGTCGGGCCTCCTTTTGTGGCCAATACAGCATCAGTTAGTATACTAGGGCTGTAGCTATCGAATATTTTAGTAATCGAGTATTCTACCAAAAATTTTATCGATTAACCGAGTAATCAGATAAAATTTACTTTTGCTTAATTAAACAGCAATATAAAAAAAATTAAGAAACAAAGATTAATTGGTTAATTCTTTTTAAATGAATACAGTATTTTATCAAAAATAAACATTGTCATTATTCACAATAAAAGGAATAGCTTAAAGTTGACTGAGATTAATTAAGTGCATTAAGTGAATTTAAAGCCTTTTCTCAGATGCAAAAACAACAACAACAAAAAAAGGTATTTGAAATGACTAAGTATCAAAAAACTAAAAAATTAATTTTAATATATTTTTATTGCTCCCTTTAGACGCAGCTAACTGTGTGCGTCTCCTTCCGGTTTGTTGGTGATGTGATCGCTTCTTCTTCATTGGTGTTTACTGGCGGCTTGCATCCGGAAGCGCGCTGTGTCACGGCAAACAAATAATTGCGCAAAAACATAAAGCAAGCTTTTAAAATTAATTAAAAGAAGCTTTAAGGCAGAAGATTTTGCCTCGATCATTTTTTTGTAATCTAATTACTTGAGGAATCGTTTCAGCCCTAATATATATATATACACACACACATGGACAAAATTGTTGGTACCCTTCGGTCAATGAAAGAAAAACTCACAATGCTCACATAAATAACTTTAATCTGACAAAAGTAATAATAAATAAGACTTCTATGAATGTTAACCAATGGTTGCTTTTCAACCATGCTTCAACAGAATTATGAAAAAAAATGAACTCATGGAACAGGCCTGGACAAAAATGATGGTACCCCTAACTTAATAGTTTGTTGCACAACCTTTTGAGGCAATCACTGCAATCAAACGATTCCTGTAACTGTCAATGAGACTTCTGCACCTCTCTGCAGGTATTTTGGCCCACTCCTCATGAGCAAGCTGCTCCAGTTGTTTCCGGTTTGAAGGGTGCCTTTTCCAGACGGCATGTTTCAGCTCCTTCCAAAGATGCTCAATAGGATTGAGGTCAGGGCTCATAGAAGAATAGTCTTTATACTTTATACTTTAGAATAGTCCAATGTTTTCCTCTTAGCCATTCTTGGGTGTTTTTAGCTGTGTGTTTTGGGTCATTGTCCTGTTGCAAGACCCATGACCTGCGACTGAGACCCAGCTTTCTGATACTGGCCAGCACATTTCTCTCTAGAATCCCTTGCTAGTCTTGAGATTTCATGGTACCCTGCACAGATTCAAGACACCCTGTGCCAGATGCAGCAAAGCAGCCCCAGAACATAACAGAGCCTCCTCCATGTTTCACAGTAGGGACAGTGTTCTTTTATTCATATGCTTCGGTTTTCCATCTGTGAACATAGAGCTGATGTGCCTTGGCAAAAAGTTCCATTTTTGTCTCATCTGTCCATAGGACATTCTCCCAGAAGCTTTGTGGCTTGTCAACATGTAGTTTGGCATATTCCAGTCTGGCTTTTTTATGATTTGTTTTCAACAATGGTGTCCTCCTTGCTCGTCTCCCATGCAGTCCACTTTGGCTCAAACAACGACGGATGGTGCGATCCGACACTGATGTTCCTTGAGCATGAAGTTCACCTTGGATCTCTTTAGAAGTCTTTCTGGGCTCTTTTGTTACCATTCGGATTATCCGTCTCTTTGATTCGTCATCAATTTTCCGCCTGCGTCCACGTCCAGGGAGGTCGGCTACAGTCCCATGGATCTTACATTTCTGAATAATATGTGCAACTGTAGTCACAGGAACATCTAGCTGCTTGGAAATGGTCTTATAGCCTTTAACTTTAACATGCTTGTCTATAATTTTCTTTCGAATCTCCTGAGACAACTCTTTCCTTCGCTTCCTCTGGTCCATGTTGAGTGTGGTACATACCATGTCACCAAACAACACAGTGACTACCTGGAGCCCTCTATATAGGCCCACTGACTGATTACAAGATTGTAGACACCTGTGATGCTAATTAGTGGACACACCTTGAATTAACATGTCCCTTTGGTCGCATTATTTTCAGTATTTTCTAGGGGTACCATCATTTTTGTCCAGACCTGTTCCATTAGTTTATTTTTTAAATAATTCTGTTGAAGCATGGTTGAAAAGCAATGTCTGACTTTCATTGGTTAACATTCATAGAATTTTTTAAAATTATTAATTTTGTCAGATTAAAATTATTTATGTGACCATTGTGAGTTTTTCTTTCATTGACCGAAGGGTACCAACAATTTTGTCCAGGTATATATAAGGTTTTTTTCCCGCAACTCTTGAAGCATTGTATTTGTTTATTATCATAATTGAATTTCCAATAAAATGTTATTTTAAAAAAAGCGCCATCTGTAATTCAATTAATCTATCGATCACTCAATTATCAGAATAGTCGTTAGCTGCAAGGTGCCGTCTGTAATTCGATTTATCAACAGATTATTGTTATCAAACTAGTTGTTAGCTGCAGCCCAATTGTCAACTGTAATTCGATCAGTCGTTTCAACGCTCAAATAGTTGACTTCCAGAATAATCCTCAGTCACAGCACCAATGCCGCCTGCTATCCGATTAACTGATTAATTTTCAATAATCGATAGATTAACGGATTATCAAACTAATCATTAGCTGCAGGCCTGATGGCTTCCACTTAAACTTAGGAAACATAAAAATAGATGAACTGAGCTGAATAAAAACATCTTCCTTTGGACATCCCTGATTCAATTAATACTCGGCAACAAACACGTTCTTCTCAGATCGAGAGTGGTACAGTACTGACGTATCGGTACAAAAGAAAAAAAGAAGCTCATATTACACATTTGAAACATTTCTTACCAGTTTTATGGCTACGTATTCGTTGGTGTAGAGATTCTTCCCGAGCCGCAGTTCACCAAAATTCCCACAGCCGATCTTCTTCCCCACGCGGAAGTTCGGCCCGACCATGAGCACGCCCGAATTGGGCGCCGAGGTGCGACCAGGATGACCGGACCTGCTCCCTCCGGTCTTAGACATCTTCTTCCCCTCTTCCACTCCCCCTTTCCCTCCTCCTCCACCTCCACCACCACCACCACCACCACCTCCTCCTCCTCTCTTATCAAAATCCATAAGCTTGTGATACCCCGGCCTCTCCACGGTTACTCCGCTGCCATACAAACCACACAGCCACCAAAACGTCAAGGACAGGGGAGGGAGGGGGGCGAAGGGGGAGGGGGCAGGGAGAGAGCGAGAGAGAGATAAAGGAGAGGAAGATACCGAGTACGAAGAGAAACCGTTCAAGATGCAGGTTGTTTAAGTGGCTGCGCGGTCGCGATCAAGAAATATAACCATCCAGTTCAAAAACGAAAGATTTCCCCGAAGGAAGTTTCAAAGCAGCATCGTTTTTTTTCCCCCTCCGGGATACGATCCTAGCTACTGGATAAGAGACGCGGCCCGGTCGAGGGTCCCATCCTCGTTGCCCCCTCTTGGTGATTGGTTGGAACTGCGTCGCTCATTCCTCAGGTCTAGAACCCGGCGATGGTTTATCAGCATCTATAAGAGAAAACAGATCAATGTTTTATTATTATTATTAGGGCCCAAGCACTGAGTGCGCAGGGCCCTCTTGTTTTCCTAAGGATTATTATTTTTTTTTTTTTAGGGCCCAAGCACTGAGTGCGCAGGGCCCTCTTGTTTTCCTAAGGATTATTAGGGCCCAAGCACTGAGTGCGCAGGGCCCTATTGTTTTCGTTAGGATTATTATTTTTTTTTTATTTTTTTTTTTTTTTATTATTTTTTTTCCACACTTTTGGTACTTTTGGGGTCCTTAACATACTCAAAAACTCATCAAAATTTGCATCCAGATTGGAATCCGCGGCCATCAGGTCCTCAGTGGGGCTCGGCCCGGGGAGTCGCACACGCCCGTCACAGCGCCCCCTAGAAAATCGTGCCTCATAGCTCAGAGACACTTGCACGCACACTCAGAAAACTCCGTGTACATTTAGATCTCATCAAGCTGAACAAGTTTTGCAATGCATGTCATCAGGGCTAATCAACAGGAAGTGAGTTATTTTGAGGTCTTTGCAAAACGCACCCAATGGAATTTGAAATACTCCTCCTAGGAAATTTACAGAATTTCCACCAAACCAGGCAACTATGATCTAAACAAGTTGCCGATGCAAAATTGCAGAGATCTTTTTGATACCTCGAACGGTTCGGCCGTGGCGACGCTTTAAAATTATGGCGAATAAAATGAAACAGGAAGTGGCTAATAACTTCTGTGTACATTACGTTATGCATATGAAACTTTACAGGTGTGTTAAGAGTAGGAAGATGATCACAGCAAATGACAATCATGAGTCTATGTCATAGCGCCACCAACTGGCAGCAGGAAGTGTGTCACTTTTGGAAATCACTAATATTTTGGCCTTTACTTTCACCTGATTTGGTTCAAAATCAGTCAGAATAATGAAAAGACATGGATGATTTGAGACCATGAAGGATTTTTTTATAATTTGAATCGTCTTGTTATGGCGACGATTTATCTAGAGAAAAAACCTAAAATGAAGTGCAAAAAAATAAATCTTCTCATATCGTACGAGTGGAAAGACCTACGGTTCCAAACTTTTACGGCTATACACTGAAACTGATTATGAGTAAGGCCTGAGAGCCTGGAGACCGGGCGTGGCTCAGGGCCTGGACAGCGCCCCCTGGAACTTTGTAAAAAATTTAGCTGCATAATTCATATCCACTTTCACATATATGCATGAGACCCAGTAGAAATTTAGATCTCATTGAGATGAACAACTTGCATATCCCATACTGGAATCCGCTGAACAGGAAGTCAGTTATTTGGCGTTGATTGAAAAACGCACCCATTGGAATGTGATATACTACTCTTACAGGATTCATAGGTTTTTGACCAAACAGGGTCTAATATAATCTCAAGACATTGAGGATCTAATATTGTGAAGGGCTGGTTGATATCTCAAACGGGTCGGCCGTGGCGAGCCCTTAAACCTACGGCGAATAACAGGAAACAGGAAGTGGCTAATAACTTCTGTATAAATTGAGTGACATTCATCAAACCTCAGCAGTAGGTTAAGAGAAGAGTCCTGCTCACAGTGACATGGGTCCCGTGAGTCTCAGTCATAGCGCCACCAACTGGCAGCAGAAAGTGTCTACTTTCAGAAATTAAATTCTTTTGTGGCTAATTTTCAGCAAATTGGCTTCAAAATCAGGCACAATAATTGGAAGACACGGCTGATGTCACACTGTAAAGGACTTTTTGATACGTTGAATAGTATTGCTATGGCAACATATCATTTTGAGCAAATATAAGATACTTATATCCACCAAGTGGAAAATCATAATGTGCCCAAACATTTTAGGTAGAAAGAACAACTGCTTCTGAGTAGATTTCTTGAGTTTCATGTTTTTGTGATGCTCACACAGCTCCCAACAATTTTTACAGTATATTTATCAGCTTTGGCCTGAACTGTCTCCACTCAGTCCTGCAGTAATAAAATATGTCCAGTAGATGGCAGTAATAGGCAGGTATTCTGCAGTCAGGTCTTTCCCCTTCTCCTTTACTATGGCTTCATGTTTACAATTTAAACATATGCAGAAATGATCAAAAATATACAATAGAAACATTTAAATTGCCCACTGTACAACATACACACACACACACACACACACACACACACACACACACACACACATTATATGTGACATCACATTCAGGAACATCCTTAACCTTACACCGATAATTTATTTATAACACACATCACCAATATTAACACACAGACTCACACACCATACACACACACACACACACACACACACACACACACACACCATATACACAAACTCGCACAAACACAAGCACATTTACTCGTCACACACATACTGACACATCTACATGTCACACACCTCTCTCCCTCACTCTCACACACACACACACACACACACACACACACACACACACACACACACACACACACACACACTCATTATATTCAGTGACACAGACAGTGACATCACATTCAGGAACATCCTTAAACTTACACCGATAAATTATTTATCACACACATCACTAATGTTCACACACAGACTCACACACCATACACAAAAACATCTACAAACAAACACACACACACACACCATATACACAAACTCACACAAGCACATTTACTCGTCACACACAGACTGACACATCTACATGTCACACACCTCTCTCCCTCACTCTCTCTCTCTCTCACACACACACACACACACACACACACACACACACACACACACACACACACACACACACACACACACAGGACAAGCCAAAGACTGATCCAGCATCAGCATCAAATAAATCCCATTGCGTGTCATACTCAAACTTGACCTCACATCACATCACTGTCACACACCTCTCTCCCTCACTCTCACACACACATCACACATTTTGATATCTCAAACGGGTCAGACGTGATAATGTCTTAAACTTACACCCAACAATTATTAATAACACACACATCACTAATATTAACACACAGATGCAGACACCATACACACAAACATGCACAAACACAAGCACACATCTCTAATGTTAACACACTAAATAAACACACACACAAACACAAAGATATCTCACACACATGCATGCACACACACAAACAAGTACACTCATATATCACACACATACACACACATTATAACATCACAAATTGTAACACTCACACACTCACATCTCTGTCTCACACACCCTCACGCAGAAACACACACACCCATTAACAAGTCACATATCTTAAACATACTAACACACACTACTGTTAACACAGACTTACACACCACACACACACACTCATTATATTCAGTGACACAGACAGTGACATCACATTCAGGAACATCCTTAAACTTACACCGATAAATTATTCATAACACACATCACCAATATTAACACACAGACTCACACACCATACACACACACACACACACACACACCATATACACAAACTCACACAAGCACATTTACTCGTCACACACAGACTGACACATCTACATCTCACACACCTCTGTCCCTCACTCTCACACACACTAAACCTCCCACACACACACACACACACACACACACACACACACACACACACACACACACACACACACAAATCACATCACATCACATCACTGTCACACACATCTCTCCCTCACTCTCACACACACATCACATCACACATTTTGATCTCTCAAACGGGTCAGCAGTGATAATGTATTAAACTTACACCGAACAATTATTAATCACACACAAATCACTAATATTTGAACACACCATACACACAAACATGCACAAACACAAGCACACATCACTAATATTAACACACTAAATAAACACACACAAAGACACAAACACATCTCACACACACGCACACACATGCATGCACAAACACAAACAAACACACTCATACATCACACAAATGAGCACCTACATACACACACATTATAACATCACAAATTATAACACTCACACACTCACATCTCTGTCTCACGCAGAAACACACACATCCACTAACAAGTCACATGTCTTGGACATACTAACACACACATCACTAATGTTAACACACAGATTCACACACCACACACACACAAACACACAAAAACACATTTACTCATCAGAGACAGACTGACACATTAACTAGTCACACACACACACACACAAATATTTAGGGCCCAAACTGATATTAGCCCAGTATGATGTGTGACGTTCTGTGTGCAAGTTCTGCGGTGCAACCGGGTGCCAATGACTTTTTTGAGGTTTTGACACACTCGAATAACACGCAGGTTGTGCGGTGCGCCCGGGGTGGTGACCGCGCCCGTTGCTTGGGCCCGTCATCGTTGCTTGCAACTTTAATTATTTTTTTTTTTTTTATTTTTATTATTTTTCTTTCAATCATCCGGGCACTTTCGGGCCTCTTAAAATACTCAAAAACTCACCAAAATTTGCACACAGATTGGAATCTGCGGCCAACAGGTCCTCAGTGCGGTTCGGCCCGGGGCGTCGCACACGCCCCGCACAGCGCCCCCTACAGAGTCTTGCCTTATAGCTCAGACACACTTGCACGTATACTTATAAAACTCGGTGAACATTTAGATCTCATCAAACTGAACAAGTTTCGCGCTGCATGTCATCAGGTCTAATCAACAGGAAGTGAGTTATTTTGAGTTGTTTGCAAAACGCACCCAATGGAATGTGATAAACTCCTCCTAGGAAATTTTTACAATTCGCACCAAACCAGCTACATATGATCTAAACAAGTTGCCGATGCAAAATTGCAGAGATCTTTTTGATACCTCGAACGGTTCGGCCGTGGCGACGCTTTAAAATTATGGCGAATAAAATGAAACAGGAAGTGGCTAATAACTTCTGTGTACATTAAGTTAGGCACATGAAACTTTACAGGTATGTTAAGAGTAGGAAGCTGATCACATCATATGACAATCATGAGTCTATGCCATAGCGCCACCACGTGGCAGCAGGAAGTGTGTCACTTTTGGAAATCATTAATATTTTGTCCTTTACTTTCACCTGATTTGGTTCAAAATCAGTCAGAATAATGAAAAGACATGGGTCATTTGAAATCATGAAGGATTTTTTTCTAATTTGAATCGTGTTGCTATGGTGACGATTTAACTCAAGAAAAAATCGAAGAAAATTATTCTTCTCATATCTTACGATTGGAAAGATCTACGGGTCCCAAATTTTATGGGTGTAGACTCTCACTGATTTTGAGGAAGCCCTGAGAGCCTGGAGCCCGGGCGTGCCACAGGGCCTGTACAGCGCCCCCTGGAACTTTGTAAAGTTTAAGCTGCATAACTCATATCCACTTTCACATATATGAATGAGACCCAGTATAAATTTAGATCTCATTGAGCTGAACAACTTCCATACCCCATGTCATGGAATCCGCTGAACAGGAAGTCGGTTATTTGGCGTTGTTTGAAAAACGCACCCATTGGAATGTGATCTACTACTCTTACAGGATTAATAGGTTTTTGACCAAACAGGGTCTAATATAATCTCAAGACATTGAGGATCTAATATTGTGAAGGGCTGGTTGATATCTTAAACGGGTCGGCCGTGGCGAGCCCTTAAACCTACGGCGAATAACAGGAAACAGGAAGTGGCTAATAACTTCTGTATAAATTGTGTGACGTTCATCAAACCTCAGCAGTAGGTTAAGAGAAGAGCCCTGCTCACAGTGACATGGGTCCCATGAGTCTCAGTCATAGCGCCACCAACTGGCAACAGAAAGTGTCTACTTTTAGAAATTAAATTCTTTTGGGGCTAATTTTCAGCTAATTGGTTTCAAAATCAGGCACAATAATTGGAAGACACGGCTGATGACACACTGTAAAGGACTTTTTGCTATGTTAAATAGTGTTGCTATGGCAAGGTAAAATTTTAAGGAAAACTAGGATACTCATATCCAACTAGTGGAAAGTCCTAATGTCTCCAAACATTTTACATAGAAGGTACAACTGGTTCTGAGTAAATTTCTTGAGTTTCACGATTTTGTTATGCTCATACGCCTCCCAACAATATTTTATGTTTATTAACTCATTGTTTTAAAAAAGTGTATAAACTAACTCCTGCAGTACTAAACTATGGCCACTAGATGGAGGTATCACACCACACATCCCACACACACGGAGACGCACAGAGACACACGTGACCTCCCCCTCCCTCACAGATTTGAGTTTTGGTGAAGCGGACTGACACAAACGCTGCCGCTGAATAGTTGTTTATGGACTGTTTAATTGTTTACAAATCGCCCTTTGGACCAAGTTTTGTGCGTGAATGCAACAGTAAGTGTGAAGTCTTTAACTATATTAACAATGGACATTTTATCTGTTCCGGTAACAAGTTATTATGCCCGCGAGGTCGCGATATATATATATATATTTACATGTGTGTGTGTGTGTGTGTGTGTGTGTGTGTGTGTGTGTGTGTGTATTCTTAGTAAGTATGCCTAGAATCAATATGTTATTGTGACTGTCACTATTATCTTTTGCTGTTGTTATTTCGTGTTATAAACACACACACATTTGAAACACGGCCCGTAGCTTTAAGGGCCACGGCGAATAACAGGAAACAGGAAGTGGCTAATAACTTCTGTCTTAATTGAGTGACGTTCATCAAACCTCAGCAGTAAGTTAAGAGAAGAGTCCTGCTCACAGTGACATGGGTCCCGTGAGTCTCAGTCATAGCGCCACCAACTGGCAGCAGAAAGTGTCTACTTTTAGAAATTAAATTCTTTTGTGGCTAATTTTCAGCTAATTGGCTTCAAAATCAGGCACAATAATTGGAAGACACGGCTGATGTCACACTGTAAAGGACTTTTTGATACGTTGAATAGTGTTGCTATGGCAACATATAATTTTGAGCAAATATAAGATACTTATATCCACCAAGTGGAAAGTCCTAATGTGCCCAAACATTTTAGGTAGAAAGAACAACTGGTTCTGAGTAGATTTCTTGAGTTTCATGTTTTTGTGATGCTCACACAGCTCCCAACAATTTTTACAGTATATTTATCAGCCTTGGTCTGAACTGTGTCCACTGACTCCTGCAGTAATAAAATATGTCCAGTAGATGGCAGTAGTAGGCAGTTATTCTGCAGTCAGGTCTTTCCCCTTCTCCTTTACTATGCCTTCATGTTTACAATTTAAACATATGCAGAAATTATAAAAAATAAACAATACAAACATTTAAATTGCCCACTGTGCAACATTCAGTCTGGTGGACAAGCGCGGCGATATACACACCAGACCACACATTCTAAACACACACACACACACACACACACACACACACACTCTACACATCGGTCATGTACACATCCCGACAAATACACAATATGAACACACTAACTATCCTACATGCACACACACACACACACACACACACATCACAAGCACACGTCACTAATGTTACCTGACTAAATAAAAATCAATATATCATGAAAAAGGAAAAAGATCCTTAAACAAGAGGCTCCTGCGCACCTATAGTGTGTGGGTGAGTTTTTAATTACAAATCAGTTTTGATATCTCAAATGTCTCAGCCGTGCTAATGTCTTAAACTTACACAACGAAAAATGATTAACACACACATCACTAATGTCAACACACTACATTAAAAAAGAAAAGAAAAGAATGATCCTTAGGAAAACAAGAGGGTCCTGCACATCTATAGCACACATCTCTCACGACACACACACACTCATTATATTCAGTGACACGGACAGTGACATCACATTCTGGAACATCCTTAAACTTACACTGAAAAATTATTAATAACACACATCACTAATGTTCACACACAGACTCACACACCATACACACAAACACACACACACTCCATATACACAAACACAAGCACATTTACTCGTCACACACAGACTGACACATCTACATCTCACACACCTCTGTCCCTCACTCTCACACACACTAAACCTCCCACACACACATACACACGGACACACACACACGGACACACACACGGACACACACACACACAGACACAAATCACATCACTGTCACACACATCTCTCCCTCACTCTCACACACACATCACACATTT
This sequence comes from Clarias fuscus, assembly GCA_030347435.1. Classification (NCBI taxonomy): domain Eukaryota; kingdom Metazoa; phylum Chordata; class Actinopteri; order Siluriformes; family Clariidae; genus Clarias; species Clarias fuscus. Next base: position 30,686,354 of record CM059218.1, read on the forward strand.
TGATATCTCAAACGGGTCAGCCGTGATAATGTCTTAAACTTACACCCAACAATTATTAATCACACACACATCACTAATATTTGAACACACCATACACACAAACATGCACAAACACAAGCACACATCACTAATGTTAACACACTAAATAAAGACACAAACACATCTCACACACACGCACACACATGCATGCACAAACACAAACAAATACACTCATACATCACACAAATGAGCACCTACATACACACACACATTATAACATCACAAATTATAACACTCACACACTCACATCTCTGTCTCACACACCCTCACGCAGAAACACACACATCCACTAACAAGTCACATGTCTTAGACATACTAACACACACATCACTAATGTTAACACACAGACTCACACACCACACACACACAAACACGCAAAAACACATTTACTCATCAGAGACAGACTGACACATTAACTAGTCACACACACACACACACACAAATATTTAGGGCCCAAACTGATATTAGCCCAGTATGATGTGTGACGTTCTGTGTGCAAGTTCCGCGGTGCAACCGGGTGCCAATGACTTTTTTGAGGTTTTGACACACTCGAATAACACGCAGGTTGTGCGGTGCGCCCGGGGTGGGGACCGCGCCCGTTGCTTGGGCCCGTCATCGTTGCTTGCAACTTTAATTTATTTTTATTATTTTTCTTTCAATCATCCGGGCACTTTCGGGCCTCTTAAAATACTCAAAAACTCACCAAAATTTGCACACAGATTGGAATCTGCGGCCAACAGGTCCTCAGTGCGGCTCGGCCCGGGGCGTCGCACACGCCCCGCACAGCGCCCCCTACAGAGTCTTGCCTTATAGCTCAGACACACTTGCACGTATACTTATAAAACTCGGTGAACATTTAGATCTCATCAAACTGAACAAGTTTCGCGCTGCATGTCATCAGGTCTAATCAACAGGAAGTGAGTTATTTTGAGTTGTTTGCAAAACGCACCCAATGGAATGTGATAAACTCCTCCTAGGAAATTTTTACAATTCGCACCAAACCAGCTACATATGATCTAAACAAGTTGCCGATGCAAAATTGCAGAGATCTTTTTGATACCTCGAACGGTTCGGCCGTGGCGACGCTTTAAAATTATGGCGAATAAAATGAAACAGGAAGTGGCTAATAACTTCTGTGTACATTAAGTTAGGCACATGAAACTTTACAGGTATGTTAAGAGTAGGAAGCTGATCACATCATATGACAATCATGAGTCTATGTCATAGCGCCACCACGTGGCAGCAGGAAGTGTGTCACTTTTGGAAATCATTAATATTTTGTCCTTTACTTTCACCTGATTTGGTTCAAAATCAGTCAGAATAATGAAAAGACATGGGTCATTTGAAATCATGAAGGATTTTTTTCTAATTTGAATCGTGTTGCTATGGTGACGATTTAACTCAAGAAAAAATCGAAGAAAATTATTCTTCTCATATCTTACGATTGGAAAGATCTACGGGTCCCAAATTTTATGGGTGTAGACTCTCACTGATTTTGAGGAAGCCCTGAGAGCCTGGAGCCCGGGCGTGGCACAGGGCCTGTACAGCGCCCCCTGGAACTTTGTAAAGTTTAAGCTGCATAACTCATATCCACTTTCACATATATGAATGAGACCCAGTATAAATTTAGATCTCATTGAGATGAACAACTTGCATACCCCATGTCATGGAATCCGCTGAACAGGAAGTCGGTTATTTGGCGTTGTTTGAAAAACGCACCCATTGGAATGTGATCTACTACTCTTACAGGATTAATAGGTTTTTGACCAAACAGGGTCTAATATAATCTCAAGACATTGAGGATCTAATATTGTGAAGGGCTGGTTGATATCTTAAACGGGTCGGCCGTGGCGAGCCCTTAAACCTACGGCGAATAACAGGAAACAGGAAGTGGTTAATAACTTCTGTATAAATTGTGTGACGTTCATCAAACCTCAGCAGTAGGTTAAGAGAAGAGCCCTGCTCACAGTGACATGGGTCCCATGAGTCTCAGTCATAGCGCCACCAACTGGCAACAGAAAGTGTCTACTTTTAGAAATTAAATTCTTTTGGGGCTAATTTTCAGCTAATTGGTTTCAAAATCAGGCACAATAATTGGAAGACATGGCTGATGTCACCCTGTAAAGGACTTTTTGCTATGTTAAATAGTGTTGCTATGGCAAGGTAAAATTTTAAGGAAAACTAGGATACTCATATCCAACTAGTGGAAAGTCCTAATGTCTCCAAACATTTTACATAGAAGGTACAACTGGTTCTGAGTAAATTTCTTGAGTTTCACGATTTTGTTATGCTCATACGCCTCCCAACAATATTTTATGTTTATTAACTCATTGTTTTAAAAAAGTGTATAAACTAACTCCTGCAGTACTAAACTATGGCCACTAGATGGAGGTATCACACCACACATCCCACACACACGGAGACGCACAGAGACACACGTGACCTCCCCCTCCCTCACAGATTTGAGTTTTGGTGAAGCGGACTGACACAAACGCTGCCGCTGAATAGTTGTTTATGGACTGTTGAATTGTTTACAAATCGCCCTTTGGACCAAGTTTTGTGCGTGAATGCAACAGTAAGTGTGAAGTCTTTAACTATATTAACAATGGACATTTTATCTGTTCCGGTAACAAGTTATTATGCCCGCGAGGTCGCGATATATATATATATATTTACATGTGTGTGTGTGTGTGTGTGTGTGTGTGTGTGTATTCTTAGTAAGTATGCCTAGAATCAATATGTTATTGTGACTGTCACTATTATCTTTTGCTGTTGTTATTTCGTGTTATAAACACACACACATTTGAAACACGGCCCGTAGCTTTAAGGGCCACGGCGAATAACAGGAAACAGGAAGTGGCTAATAACTTCTGTCTTAATTGTGTGACGTTCATCAAACCTCAGCAGTAGGTTAAGAGAAGAGTCCTGCTCACAGTGACATGGGTCCCGTGAGTCTCAGTCATAGCGCCACCAACTGGCAGCAGAAAGTGTCTACTTTTAGAAATTAAATTCTTTTGTGGCTAATTTTCAGCTAATTGGCTTCAAAATCAGGCACAATAATTGGAAGACACGGCTGATGTCACACTGTAAAGGACTTTTTGATACGTTGAATAGTGTTGCTATGGCAACATATAATTTTGAGCAAATATAAGATACTTATATCCACCAAGTGGAAAGTCCTAATGTGCCCAAACATTTTAGGTAGAAAGAACAACTGGTTCTGAGTAGATTTCTTGAGTTTCATGTTTTTGTGATGCTCACACAGCTCCCAACAATTTTTACAGTATATTTATCAGCCTTGGTTTGAACTGTCTCCACTGACTCCTGCAGTAATAAAATATGTCCAGTAGATGGCAGTAGTAGGCAGGTATTCTGCAGTCAGGTCTTTCCCCTTCATTTTTACTATGGCTTCATGTTTACAATTTAAATATATGCAGAAATCATAAAAAATAAACAATACAAACATTTAAATTGCCAACTGTACAACATTGAGTCTGGTGGACAAGCGCGGCGATATACACACCAGACCACACATTCTAAACACACACACACACACACACACACACACACTCTACACATCGGTCATGTACACATCCCGACAAATACACAATATGAACACACTAACTATCCTACATGCACACACACACACACACACACACACACATCACAAGCACACGTCACTAATGTGACCTGACTAAATAAAAATCAATATATCATGAAAAAGGAAAAAGATCCTTAGGAAAACAAGAGGCTCCTGCGCATCTATAGCACACATCTCTCACGACAGACACACACTCACACTCATCATATTCAGTGACACGGACAGTGACATCACATTCAGGAACATCCTTAAACTTACACCGAAACATTATTAATAACACACATCACTAATGTTAACACACAGACTCACACACCATACACACAAACAACCACACACACACACACACACACACACACACACACACACACACACACACTCCATATACACAAACACAAGCACATTTACTCGTCACACACAGACTGACACATCTACATCTCACACACCTCTGTCCCTCACTCTCACACACACTAAACCTCCCACACACTAAACCTCCCACACACACATGCACACACACACACACATGCACACACACACACACACACACACACAAATCACATCACATCACATCACTGTCACACACCTCTCTCCCTCACTCTCACACACACATCACACATGTTGATATCTCAAACGGGTCAGCCGTGATAATGTCTTAAACTTACACCGAACAATTATTAATCACACACAAATCACTAATATTTGAACACATCATACACACAAACATACACAAGCACACATCACTAATGTTAACACACTAAATAAACACACACACACACACACACACACACACACAAACACATCTCACACACACGCACACACATGCATGCACACACAAACAAATACACTCGTACATCACACAAATGAGCACCTACATACTCACACATTATAACATCACAAATTATAACACTCACACACTCACATCTCTGTCTCACGCAGAAACACACACATCCACTAACAAGTCACATGTCTTGGACATACTAACACACACATCACTAATGTTAACACACAGATTCACACACCACACACACACAAACACACAAAAACACATTTACTCATCAGAGACAGACTGACACATTAACTAGTCACACACACACACACACACACACAAATATTTAGGGCCCAAACTGATATTAGCCCAGTATGATGTGTGACGTTCTGTGTGCAAGTTCTGCGGTGCAACCGGGTACCAATGACTTTTTTGAGGTTTTGACACACTCGAATAACACGCAGGTTGTGCGGTGCGCCCGGGGTGGGGACCGCGCCCGTTGCTTGGGCCCGTCATCGTTGCTTGCAACTTTAATTATTTCTTTTTTTTAATCAGGATTTAAATAATTACATTGTGGCATGGTCAGTTTTGTGGATTTGTTTGTAAAATAATACGAAAAATTAAGAAAAAAATTCAAAAGTCTGGCTCGAGACATATTTACAGAGGACAAATCAGATGCTCTCTCTCTCTCTCTCTCTCTCACTCCATGTGCAAAGTTCGTTAGCCTGAAAATTCACAATTAAACGTTGCTGAAATGATGCAGAACCATGAGGTAGCTTCATTATTAATTATTTCCCTCTAACAGCTCGTTCCGGAGTGCTTTATTTCCCTTACACAGCAATTTCACAATAAGATTTAATTATTTATTTTTAAAATTATTTGTCATGGTCTTTATCCACATGTACACTGTCGCGTGACGTCCATTAAACCTGATAAAATTACGGCTTTACCTCCAACTCTTACGAAGCGCTGACAGTGGAGTCGCCTTCCGTAAACACGTTCTCGCAGCAAACACCACAACGTTAGCGATTACATCAGACACATCTTTAATCCGTTTATCCAGAAAATTAAGAGAGAATTAACCGATCAGAATCCAGAATTAAAACAGGGTTGTGGTATCACTGTGGAAAAGAGTTAACGTTTTAAGAGAACGGCTCGAAAGCAGTTTCTTATCTGCTTTTCGTCTCTCTCTCTCTGGCGAAAGACTAATATACAGAAAACAAATCTAATAAATCTTTATAAATCCGTAGAACGAAACTTAAACAAATAAGCATCATTTTGTGTCTGATCAGCACAAACACTTCATTACTGAAATGGCAGCGAGGAGCGAAAAACTCGAGTGGAAACCCAGAGGCAGGGTTGTGATCCAGTCAGTCATCGCTGCTTATTAACAAAAAAGCTTCCTGACGTTAATAAATCAAGAAATCAACGCTGAAGCAGTTTATGGAAAAACAGGGGTCGTCTAAAGTTTATAAACAAACTTTTTTTCTTTTTTTTTTTTAAGTCCAGCCACTGTTGAAGAATCCGATCACATCATCAGATCAATAATAGGGAGAACGGATAGCAATCTTTCTGATCGGATCATAAATATAATAATAAACAGTTAAAAAGTTTCAAATGGTTTTACTTTAGAAACAAAAGCCATTAAAGGACCGGATGTTGAGTTTGGGCGGAGTCACAGGAAGCACAAGACTCAATACTAGAGACATGGATTTAATCAATAATCCAAAAAAGGAAATAATGGTCATTGTGTTGACGAATCAGTTTTCTAGCCAGTAATATTGTCTATAAACAATATACAGTGGAACCTCGGATTGTGAGTAACTCGGTTTATGATTGTTCCGCAAGACGAGCAAAGATTTTTAATAAATTTTGACTTGAAAAATGAGCATGTCATTGGTTTACGAGTGCCGAGTTTTTTTACACTGACACACACACACACTCTCTCGCCTTTACACCCCCCCCTCCCCGGCTTCACACAGACACACACACTCTGCTCTACACAGAAACTCTGCTCTGTCGCAATTCTTTTCAAAGGTAAGGTGCTGGTTCATTTGTTTGTTTTTTACTTTACAGCAGTGATTCCATTAGTCTGCGCTCACGCAAGTGTCATTAGAGAAATTCCTTTTTTTTCCCATTGTGTGTGTGTGTGTTTGTTGTGAAACTTAAAAAGCGAGGAGGAGTTTTACTGTGTAAGACGAGATGAGAGAAGGGGCTAATTCCACACACACATACACGGATAAACGATTGATCAGAAGCTAACTCAGGATTTTTGATATGTGTGGCGGTAAGTGAAAGCACACGAAAGAATCGCGATTCATAACTAAATTTTTTCCCTGTTTGAGGGAGTCAGCTTCCCGTACGAGTAACATGACAAGAATGTTCACGTCATCATAATTAAATCTAAACGTCAATAGGAAAAAAAAAAAATACATGCTTGGAATGTGCAGTAATTTTCTGAATATGTCTTTGCAGCATTTATTTTGTTCATTTATTATTTTTAAAAAGTTAAATGTTCTCAAATGAGTGACATAGACCAAAATAATTATTTTTAAATATTTTTTATGAATTTTTATTATTTTTGTAAAGCCACCACTACTTAAAAAATCATAAGTAGTTTAAAACAAAGAAAAAGAAAAAAAAAAACATCAATAATAATTATATATAATAAATTATATATAAATTATAATAAATAATAAACAGATCAGCTTTGGAAAAAAATATATACTATATAATATATGTTTGTAATGCACAATGATTTTCAAAATTATTATTAGCACCATTTAATTAAGTAATTAATTTTAATTTTAATTAAGTTTTAAAAATCTCATTTACTCAAATTAATTAGTCAGACAGGCCTTGTTTGTGGGATATAATTTTTTTAAAAGCCATAATTACTTAAAAACAATAAACAACCCCAGAAAGAAAAGAGTTGAACAAATTTTCTTTGTGAATTAAAAAATGTAATTAAACTAAAATTATTTTCTAAAAACTAAATAATTAATAATCTGAGGGGGGAAAAACCCTGAACATGTCCTGACATGCAGAAAAGAGAAAAAAGTTCATGATGCCATTTTAATATCACACAAATTACTCAAGATTAACTATCAAATGTTATTGTTCATCTGGTGATATTTATTAATATTTGTCAAATTTTAATGAAGTATCTTATATAACAGGTTTAGCCACGAGGCTAGTTAAGACACAGAGCCGGTTAGCAACTCTCACACACAAAAATAACAGCGAATTTAACCACCATTTCGTATTCTACAGTGAGTACATCAACATATTTTCACTTTTTAACATATAAAAACATTCAACAATTTAATAAATCCAACTCACTACAAGATACTCGACTCAGTCTGAGCAGCTAAACACCTAGCAAAACATTGCAGCTTTATACATTTATATAAATAAAATATTAGCGTGATTTCGAATAAAAGAACATATTTCAATCCAAAAACACGTTGACTGATTTGTATTTATTTTTTAAGATATATTTTAATGTTAGCAAAACTCACTTTGTATTGATATGTGGCCCATGGATTTGTTAAACTAGCAAAGTTCAAACTAGCATTATTTTTTATGCTACCCGTTTTCTACAAAATCCGCCTTCTATCAGGGGATTGGCTAATATCGAAACTCGTGAAGAGACTATCCAATGAAAACGCAGACCGCCGGAGAGTATTACCCAATGCTATCTCAGAAGGAGGAGTTTGTCGGAATACGGATAGGGAAAAGAATAAAGCCTACCTGGGCAACAGAAAGCAAAAATGGCAGCTGGAGACGTTTGGAAAATTATCAAAACTTCGAACAAATAAAAACATATCCTCTGTTTTAATGTCACACGAGTTATCTTGTTATTGTTAGCTAAGTATAAAGCTTGTACAGTCTACCTTGGACAGTTACACTCTTCAATACCGGGCGACTCCTTAAATCCGATCGATGCAAAAAAAAGAAGAAGAAGATAATTCTCGGATTAAAATCTAAGGCTCACCCACCAAATAAAATCATTAAATAAGACATCAGACAGTCCTTTACCTAATTTCGTGTGTTAGAAGTTTGTAACCGGTCCCTTTTGTGACGTTTTTAACGCCCAATTCCTTGAAGCCATTTTCATTTTCTTCGCACTGACGGTCGCCTCTGGGCTGCCAGCGCCAGATTTCTTACGCAGCTTCCGACTCGGGTTAGCGGCCTACGCTGGAAAACTAGTGTAGTGTGGCTTTGTGAATCGCGCTTCCACTCCGCGTAAAGCTACGTGAGATATCTCTATGGTGAAGTTAAAAGGGACGTAAACATGAAAACCCAATTTAGAACATTGTGTACTTTTATAACTGATTATATTTTCATTCCAATCAGACAAATGACTGATGTGATAAAAAAAAATATTCAAATAAAACCTTCATTAACCTTAATTAGTTTTATGCATTTTTTTTACTTCAGTTAAAATAAAAAATTAAATAAAAAATCAAGAATCAAATCAAAAATTATTTATTTTTTCCTTAAAAAAAAAAAAAAAGATTTTACCTTAGACAGCATGGTGGTGTAGTGGTTAGCACTGTCGCTTTGCACCTCTCCAGGGTCCGGGTTCGATTCCCACCTTGTGTCTGTGTGCATGGAGCTTGCATGCTCTCCCCGAGCATGACGGTTTCCTTCCACACTCCATAGACATGCAGATTTGGATAATTGGTCAGGCATTCCCCATTGTGTGTGCATGTGTGCCCAATGGATTGGCACCCTGTCCAAGGTGTACCCCGCCTCGTGCCCAGAGTATCCAGGGATTGGCTCCAGGTCCCTCGAGAGCCTGTATACAGTATAAAACGTGTACTGAACAAAACATTTTGGTCTGCTACAAGTTCAAGATTTATTTTAATGAATCAATTAAATTTTGCATTATATGGACAAAAGTATTTGGCCAAACCTTTTAATTATTGAATTCAGGTGTTTCAATCTGGCCCCTTATTCCCAGTTAAGGGCAATCTTAATGCTTCAGCATACCAAGACATCTTGGACAATGCTATTCTTTTATGGGGAAGGTCTTTTCTATTCCAGCATGTCTGTGCACCAGTGCACAAAGCAAGGGCTATAAAGACATGGTTTGATGAGGTCAGTGTAGAAGAACTTGACTGGCCCGAACACAGAGCCCTGACCTCAACCCCATCGGGACCCTTTGGGATGAACTGGAACCGAGACTGCGAGCCAGGCCTTCTTGTCCAAAATCAGTGCCTGACCTCATAAATGCTCTACAGAATGAATGGACACAAATTCCCACAGAAACAGTCCAAAATCTTGTGGACAGCCTTCCAAGAAGAGTGGAAGCTGTTATAGCTGCAAAATGGAGACTGACTCCATAATGAAGTATATGTATCTGGATTTAATGTCATTGCACGCTTGGCCAAATACTTTAATCCATATCGTATATATATTATTGCAACTTTTAAATCTTTAAATTGGTAGATTGTACATTCATCACAAATGTCTTACATTTTAAATTGTAATTTTATTTCTTAGCGTAATTCTTCTTCTCCATCCATTCATCTATTAACTTCTGTAGTCCAACTAATCATGGATCAGGATCTGTCCTGTAGTAGTCATGGATGGGCTCAGTGATACATTGTGGAGCTCCACAGGCACAGGATTCAGATAAACCAACACCAGTCATATGGAGGTAATGCTAGTTTCAGTCAATGGCGGATCTCAGTTTGTTGGTGGTTGCCATAAGATCTGCATGGGAGTTCTCATCTACTCAACGGTAGATGACACCTTGGTCTGATCTGGTCAGTGTGGAATTAATGGACTTTATCTATTCCAGTCAGGGTAGAATTAACTACATGTAAAAGGTACATGTGACAAATAATTAAATCTTAATCTTCTTGCTCTGACATGCTCTTGGGCCATCTTCCATGTGTTTGAAATCTACCTACTTATATTTTACATGATAATCTTTAAGTAAATAATCTTTAAGGCAGGGAATATTTAGGGCCATTCCAAAACTTTTAGCCATACAGGATTTTACATACCTTTTCGACCATAGTCCTGTTTGTAGAAGCTAATCTCTTTTCATATTGTAATTAAATTCAGTTTAAGAATGGTCATTGCCAAAAGGCAGCTTTACATAATGAAAAGAATTGTTGAAATGAGCTTAAAAACTTCTGGAAATGTATAAATTATAATAAGCAGCTTCCAGAATTGGCTAATATTTACTGGAATTCATCCACCTGTGCAATGTTTTCCATGCCACTGGCAGCCACTAAACCCTAAAGCACAATATCTCTATCCCATGGCCTAACAATCTACAAGGTATTCTGTTTTTATCAAATGCTGCTTTTTTTTCTCCACGCATCAACTTTGTTGATTATGCTCTTAGAGTTTTGTTATAACCTTATAAATCTACAACAAAATCTCTATTTCTAATTTAGATAAGTTTTGGATGAACCAGACATCGACTTTTGGGATGAAGTTTCAAGTGAGGCTTCCTTCTGATGACTCCTCCATGTAGTCTTGCAGATGTCCACAGTTTTACCTGCAGTTTTTTATTATTATTATTATTATTATTATTATTATTATATTTTGGACATTGGCAGTTGTGATCTGGAAGCACTTTGCATTTTCCGTGAAAATTCTTTTGATCACTGCAGAGCAACAAAACGGTGGTGGAAGCATAGTGCTCTCAGAACGTTTGCCCTCTGTATGGACTCGGGAGGTTAGCCAAATTGAAGGGAGGATGGATGGAGTCACGTACAGGGAAGTTCTGCAAAATGTGCGAGAATGATGCAGATAAAACTATGACCTCGAATCTAAGGCTAGAACTATCCATGGAATGGCTTAATAGGTACAAGGTGATGTCTTAAGTGGTCTTGTTAAATCCCTAAGCTAAATGCAAGTACAGTAAACACCTATGGAACAACATTAAGGTGTTTTTTATTGACAAAAAAATCTCTCAGCTTCTAATGATCTGGAGTGGGGGAATATCTTATTAAACATACTGTATGTGATGAGGTGTATTCACTTTTTGTCCACTGTGCAAACAAATTCTTCCTTTTGCTGCTATAGTCCGAACAAATCACTTACAGTACATTCTGCATAATATTAGGGAAGACAGTTACTTTTTACTGGTTTTTAAGTTAAATTAGGACTTTTGATTATGCAGAATAACAGAACACAGTTCTGAGAGTAAAAACTCAGTATGCCGGAACCATAATCAGACTGCCTGATTCATATCTAAAACACTGGCCTCCCAGGAACTCTTTTAATGGCTTCAACATGTGTAAATGGGTTGAGGCAAGATCAGGACTGTACAGTAGCTGTGGCAATAACTCCCAGCCGAGTTCCTGTAATGTACAGTACGAGTGGTGCTGGTGAATGAGTGTGTGTACAGTTACCACAGACAGATGTGTCTCTTTTTTCCACAAGTAATTTGTTGATTTTGAAGTATCAGGCGCTGCACTCAGTGAATGTTCACAAGTCTTCTGTAAATCTCAATTACTTTTACACCTTCATTCACCAGAAATCCTTCAAAAGGAGGGAGGTTTAATTTGAACACTGATTATATTTGATAAAGTAATAAAGGATCAGCAAAAAGTGTGTGTGTGTGTGTGTGTGTGTGTGTGTTTATGTTCAGATGTGTTTCTATGCGTATTTTATCTCTCTGTCAATCAGCTGATGAATCCACAAGCCTCCACTGGTCACGTCCTGTGTTTGTTCTCTGTGAGCTCCATCACAGACTTTTTCTGTTCAATCTTTTTGTCTAAAATTTATTTTTTTTTACAGGATCCGAACCGAGCATGTGGTTTCTCGTGGTCATTTTTCTTGTCCTTCTCCCCTGCAATGCGATTGGTGAGTCTCAAGTGAAAGAGTTTAACTTTTAACTGGAGTTGACCTTTTCCCTTGTTAATTTTGAGTTAAAAAAAAAAAAAGAAAAATAAAGCTATGTGATAAATTCAGCAAATTCTGGAAGTTTGATTTAGACATTGTAATCCTGCACATCGATCTAAATTAACTTTAGTTCCTAATTCATTAATTCATGATTTACTGGGTTATTTTAAAAAGAGAAACATAAACTCGTTTAATTAAGTCTTGAATCCTAAATGAACAGGTTAAGAGTTGGTATAAATCGTAAGCCATACTGTAGGTTGAGTTTAAACCTAAATCCAGCTTTAGACTTTAGTTTAAAAAAATGGTTGGAGTCTGGATCTGAATTTAAAGGGTTAATTTAAATTCAAGACCTAAAGCTCAGACTGGATTTAACCCTAGATCCTAAATCAGAGGTCCATTTGAATCCTGATTTGCAATTGAAATATAACTTCCGCTAATAATTTGTAGATGATGTTTAAACTTTTTATATTTAAGTTAATAACCAAAATTATAGCTTCATCTAAAATACGTGTAATAATAATAATGATGATAAATGAAATCACATGTTCAAACTCAGATAATGTGTTTAAGATTCCCTATATACAGATTAAGCATAAACTAAGAACTTAGTGTATAGATAAGGATAATATTTTAAATTTAGACGTAAGAAATTACTTCAAAATCTACATGTTTGAAAAAATAAATATTTATCTGAAAGCTTTGAGAACGGCCACATACGACAGGTTTACAGGCACAACGATTGCTAAAAACAGACTAGGACTATTTACACTCACTGATATTGTATAATACTGTATGTGATTTTGTGAAAGACTTTTCAGATCTAAAGGTTTAGGATTTTACCTACAGTAATCGATATGCAAAATATGATATATTTCGGGTTTTCTTTGTTGACTCATGAAGGGAAAAAAATATCAAATATATAGTATAATATGGGAGAAATAAACTCCCAAAAATTAGATCTGTAATCTGAAGTTGTATATTATTTTTTATAGATTTTTTATTATTGTCATCTAAAATATTTATTATACAGCAAAAAGCATATTGTGTATTATACTTATTTTAATGCATTTGCAATTCTTCCTCTTTCTCTTTTTATGATTATTATGATATAGAAATGTATAAGACGATAGATGTAATCTATAGTCAATCAATTAATACTCAATAGCTATGATTAAATCTCAGATTTTATTTAATATCCCTAAAACCCTGTGGTTCCTAAACATATCGAATGAAGCACGGGGTACATTCAGTCCTATAGCCTCTGGATGACTTCATAACGAATCAATACCTTGGATTAAATTTCATTTGCCACATGGTCAGGCTCCTCATTAACGCATTAAATATGAACACTCTTGTGTTTTTAATGCAGATGTTTCAGATGAGTGTGTGCCCTCCGTCTCTATGTCCCACAACGGGTATGTGAATGTGATGTTGAGTCAGAGCTTCAACCTGACCTGCACCTGCACCTGCTTCAGTGCAAATTACACCATCCAGCTGCTGAAAAACAAACAGGTGCTGAGTGAGCTGGGTTTGTCCAAACACACCATGATTCTGTTCCTGCTTATCCCTGTGATCCAACAGAACGATTCAGGAAGGTACGAGTGCAGGAGCAAACCGACCAAGGTCAGCTCCTCTGTAAATGTCAGCGTTGGTGAGTAACTCACTGTAATTCCTGCGCAGTAATTACATGATTCAGGCCAGTGGATGAAGGGAAATGGACACTAGCGAGCCATTAGCATTACAAACGTTTGAACCTGTACTTTATGTGGATCCTTGTTTGGTCTTCTTGGAATGCGTGAGGTGACTGAGGACGGTTCCACATCATCATAAGCATGGTCTTGGACTTGGCTGATGCAGACAGCTGTTCTCTGATGACCTGTGACTGCAGACGCTCAATAGTTCAGGTCTGAAATTCTCAACTTTTGAACGAAAGTGGCCTCCATATTAACTTGAAGACATCTCCTGATATACTGAACTTCCAGCCTCTTAACACACAGTGTGACTGCAGACCCGTTATCACCCAAATGAGGACGGGTTCCCTGTTGAGTCCGGTTCATATTAAGGTTTCTGCCTACTGCTGTCTCAGGGAGTTTTTTCTTGTCAGTCGCGTTTGGCTTGTTCATCAGGGACAATCTGATTCTTTTCATTGGGACGTATTTACTCACACTTTTAAAACTCATTCGACATCATTTTTGAATTGTGTAAAGCTGCTTTGCAACAATCAGCAGAGTTTAAAGTGGCATACAAATAAAATAAGAGTTAATTGAAAGTAAACTAAAGTGTATATTGAAGCTTAAGCGTATACTGTAATCCCTTCCATTATCGTCACAGGAAGTCAGCCATGTTGGATTTTGAGGTTTTTTTGATCCTCCTACAGGGTTTTTCAAACCAGATTTGCTCAGCACGATGTTAAGATACGCAAGACACTAAACTGATAAGGAATTAAAAAGACATACAGTATGTTATCTTAAATAGTGTTGCCGTGGCCAGGCAGTTGCTGTCAGAGGCCATTTTTTTGTTTTCTCCTGTTAAACAGATCTATTAGTGTCGACAACATGGACGACAGGCACATGCATAACAATAGCAAGCTCATTCGTTTAAAATTTTCTGCAAACAACAAAAAATTCAATATCAGGTGTATAAAATATAAAGAGACTATAGAGTTTACTGTAGGACCACGTCAAAACAATCAGATTTTCTAATACGTAAGAAAAGACTAATAATGACCTCGTAACATCTGTATACCTTTTCCTCATTTACAGTCTCCAGAGACTATGAACATTCATGAATATGGAAATCAGAAACACTTCAGATCCTGTTAATTAAAATGAGCCGCGCGTTCCTTGATTTGCTAAATAACTCTGTAGCATTCACATTTCTTTTTTTAATATTTCAGTCAATAAAGTCAAGGACAATGTGAACGAAAAGGACAATATTACAGGTAAGTGATGCCTTGCCATTTTTTTTTTTTTTTTTTAACATTTTAAATCTTATAGCCAAATGTCTTACAAAGTGTGTAGGTGTAATGCGTAAAGTAACATCATGGTGAACTGAGTGTGTCATGAATAAAGAATAAAAATGAAATAATTAACTACAGCATGTTGTAATGAAAAGAAGTCACTGTTACAAATTTGCTACAAAGCAAATTATTTTCCTGGAAAATTCCTACACAGTGAAGTATTTTATTCCTCTTACACTACAGCGTGTGTGCATCAAAGAACATCAAAGCATACGTTAACCATTTAATGTTGAGAAACTGCACTTAAGCAAGTTACAGTAGTTTCTGTTCTGTCTTACGTTATAGCGGCTACAAACAGTCCTCTTATAAACTATCCTGTCTTGAAAATGTTAAGAAATTTACATTTACAGCTTTACTTCTGACTGTTATAAAGCGCTGACTCTGGAGACTGGACGCTGGAGTTTCCAGACTGCATTATCTTCCAAAAGCATTAATGAACTAATTATACATGTTTTTCATCTTATGATATGATGCATGCACTATAGCAAACTGTTACTATAAAAACGAGAAGGTATTAGAATGAGTGCATTAATATGAACCTGTGATTAACAGCTCCAGTAGTGTCCGGACCGACCACAGGAGTCAAATCCACCTGCAACCCACCGTGTTCATGTAAGCAGCTTTTCATGATTTAGCTTAATAATAATGAAGTAATATTGAACCTTTCCATACGAAAACTATTCTAAACATATCCAGCACTGTGGAAAAAAAGGTATTATATATTCACACACCTTGATAGTACGGTGTTGGACACATTTTTCCTTAATTCTTCGTGGCATAGAAGCAACAAAGTGTGGGAAATATTGCTTAGAGATTTCGGTCCATATTGACACAACAGCATCACTCAGTTGCTGCAGATTTTTCGGATGGACCTTCATGATGCGACTCTATTGGACTGAGATCATGTGACCGTGGAGTAGAGTGACCTCACGGTCATGTCCAAAAAAAAAGCAGTTTGAGATGATTTAACTTTGTGACATGGTGCGTTATCACGTGGTCATAAAGGGCTGTGGCATTTAAACCATTCTCAACGGGAACAAAGAGCCCCAAAATGTGACAGGAAAATGTCCCCCAGACCATCACACCACCACCAGCCTGAACCACTGACACGACACAGGATGGCTTTCATGTTGTTTTTGCCATCCGAATGTCGCAGCATTGAGACGTATCAGACCAGGTGATGTTTTTTCAGTCTTCTGTTGTCTGAGTTTGGTGAGCCCATGTGACCTGTAGCCTCAGTTTCCTGTTCTTAACTGACTGCTGTTGCTCATCTGCTTCAAGGTTTGACGTGTTGTGTTGTGCGCTCAGAGATGCTCTTTGGCATACCTTGGTCGTATGAAAATTATTTACACGTTATTTGAGTTATTGTTGACTTTCTATCAGCTCAAACCAGTCTGGACATTCTACTCTGACCTCTCCTCAAGACATTTTCACCCAGACGACTGACACTCACTGGGTATTTTATCTTTTTTCACACCATTCTTAGTAAACCCTAGACATGGTTGTGTGTGAAAAATCCCAGTAGATCAGCAGTTTGAGAAATTCTCAGACCGACCTCTCTGGCACCAACAACCATGCCACGTTCAAAGTCACTTAAATCACCTTTCTTCCCCGTTCTGATGCTCGGTTTGAATTTCAGCACATCGTCAAATCCATTGAAGTGCAGCCATGTAATTGGCTGAATAGATATTCACGTTAATGTGCAGTTGAACAGCTGTACCTGTTGTAAGTGGCTGGGGACTGTATGTGTATATTTTTCAGTTTAAAACACCATCTACCAATAATTCAAGTCTAGAAATAGAAACATACTGTAAATAAATATATTTATTAATTTACTGTGATAATAGGAAATTGATTTGACAATATTTCAGTCAATTTGTTAATTCTTTTATTACCTCGAATTGCATTCCATAAAAATGTTGATTTTTGTAAAATCATATATTAAAAAGTAAACGGGTCATTTGCATCTTTCAAAATCTTAAGAAAAAAAACCTAACTTAATTAATTCATATAAAATAAATCTTCCAGTATGATGATTAACTAAAAAAAAATACATTCTGAAATAATATTGTTTATTTATTGTTCATTACTCACAACAGAAAATGCCATGTTTGGACAAATTTAGAACTCCACCTGACATAGTAAAAATATAAAATTTTGATCTTGAATTGGGTGAAGTACAGTAGTCTCTATATAGGTGATTTTCCTAAACATTTCCTGAAGGACAGTAAGTGTAAACACACACTGCAGCATGCTTAATAAGAACGATAAACATCAGCGTGAGAGTTTCAGTTCCATGTTACTCCATTTTTTGGATTTTTAAATATAATTTGAAGTAACTATGTTCTGATTTCTGTCCTTTAGGGAACGCCCCTCTCTGGTACTTGTTGTGCAAGATGGTGCTTTTCCTCGTCTGTGTGGTTTGTGTGGTGTTGAAGAAATCCTGTAAGATGCCATGAACGATGTTTTTCCACTTAAGCAACCCCATTTGGGCGATCTTTACATCTAAAAATTAAAGTTTCTTTTGATTTTTCAACTTGAAGCGAACAAAAAATGTACAACAATGGTTTACCACTGATGGGCTGCTTTTCTATTAAAACAAATAAATGAGTGTTCTGGGGAAGAATGAACAAATATCCAAAATGTTGTCAACTAGCATGCATGCTACGGGCACGAGGGCTTTTAAATTATTAATTACAAAGCATTTTCTTTTTCCATTTCCACATGCTGTTCTAAGATGGTTAATACAATTCAAAATAAAGAATGAAAAAAAAAATCACATTTTCATCTGATGTTCTCCAGAAAGAAATGATGCAATGATGGAGTGTTGATTTTATTTTTTTTAAATAATCCATAATGAAGGATTTCTACAAAAAAAATGATTGAAACATGATGCTTATGGAGTTTGAAAATGAACAATATTTAAGAGTTATTTTTTTTTAATGAGCTGTAGTGTTTTGCATCCAACTGTGTATTTTCATAGTTTTTAATATTTTCCATTAATTTCTACCTTACAAACATGCACATAATATATAAAAACTTGTACTCTTATTTTAAATTCACATCATATTCATATTGCCAGATGTTTCCTGAGGTGATAATTATTCATGCTCAAAAGATACTCTTTCCCTGAATTTGTTTTGGTTTTCACAGCAAATGTGGATATGCTGAACACTGAACTATGGCTGCACAATTTATAGAGAGAAATTTAAACTGGGACATTTAACTATAAAATATATAATTTTGTACTCAATAATTTATCTAGGCTAATGCTAAATAATTAGATAAATGCAGGGAAGTGGAAGTTTTTTGAACCACACTATAGAAATGTTCTCATGCTCTCAATGTGTGAAAACCTTCTGTAAAAAAATAATAAAATGAAATTAAAAAATGAGCTCACATTTGAATTGTTCATGCTCTTTATTGGGACTGTACAAAATCCTGTTTTCCCCAAAAATACACCAACAATTTAGTTAATTTAGTAATAAATTAATCAATAAATGTGGCATCAATATGCACAGTGAAGCATGAAATTCAATTCCTTAAAAAAAAAAAAAAAAGAGGAAAAAGTCTCTCCCAGAACAATAAGTAAAAAAATATATAAAAATCTCTAACACAAATTTTGGCAGCAATTAATAGTCTTGCTATAAAGAGAAAAAGGGCATGTGTGATCTTTCACAAATTTAAACAAGTTTGTGATATATGCACAAAAAATGGCAAAGACTGTAATAGTAATCAAAGAAAGCTGCAGCACAGGATGGAAATTTCAAAGCAAACATCTGAACCTTTGGCAATTCTAATACTGCAGCATTCACTGCAAAGCCTGTGTACAGAGATGGTTAAAATTATGGTGGGATACGAACCATCAACACCAGTGCCATCTTCATCTGCTAAAAAGTTTTCCCTACTTTTAAACAATCTTCGTGAGAAATAGATGTAAAAAATAATAATACATAACTAAAGTAACTATATGGAGAACAAAAAGTCACGAAAGAAATGTCTAACTCATGTAAGGGCAAAGATCCTGCTGATAAATTAAAAAGAAAAAAAAAAATATATATATAAATAATAAAATGTTTCAGTTCCATTCAACCCAAAGTTAGAAAGTTTAGTGTGCATGAAAAAAAACCCTCCAAAACAAATACTTGATGTTTGATTCACTAATATTCCGGGTATTTAGGCTTTCTTCCCCTTTAGAGGAATCCTGACTCAGCCATAAAGACCCTGCCAGTATCTGATCTCAACATATAACCTTTTGTTTTCTTAATAAGAAAATGTAAAATAGTGTCTAAAATAAATTAGAGAAAGTGTTCTAATTAAACCAGGAGAATATATGACACCTTATCATCCTGTTAAGGCTCACTGAATCTTCAGGGCATTTCAAAAGGAAGCATCATTACTGCACACTTCTGCACCCCCACTTACAAAGTCCACACCTACTGTAAAGTCCACGGTTTTTATGCTTTTCTATAGTGCTAAACTTCTACAGAATCCTTCAGCAGTGCAGAAGGATCATCCTTTTGCTCAGATATTCAAGGTGTTAAACACACTGACATGGTCATGACCAGATGCAAAGGGCTGAGGTGGTGTTGGTTTCTCTCCCTGCGCCGCTGTGCCAGTCGTGACCTGGAAAGGCAAGACAGAGAGAGCAAGCTCGGAGATGCGGAGCGGAGCACCGAGTGACGGATGCCAAACGAATTCCTGGCCTTCTCCTCAATCACTTCCTGGTGAACCAGGTGACGGTTCATTGCCACCACTTGAGCGGTGAAGGACGCAAGGTCCTGGACACTTGACAGCCTGGGAGAGGAGAAGAGACTAAATAAAACAAGACTTTTATTTCTTTACAACATTTTCTCCAAATGTTCTGCTTTTTCTCCATGTTAAAGAATCAAGTCCAACAGGTTGTTGTTCAATAGCCAAATTTTAAGAATGCTAGTTACACAAGTCACAGTGGACATTGGTTAAAGCAAAGAGTCTTTGTTGCATGTTTTTCATAGAACCTTAAATGAACCGAGAACTGAACCCTGAGGAACACCAAGAATGAAATTCTCCTCTGGATCACAGAGCAGCTTTTACAAGGGGAGTTTCAAATAAAAGCAGAAATTTTGATTTGTGCAGAACACCGTTAGGAGAGTAAAAATGCCCTTTATTTTATATAATAATATTTATATTATATAATTCCCTGCTAATACACTTATCCGAGCATTTCACTACCACTTGGATACCATCAAAGTAGAAAGTTTTGGCTTTGAACGAGGTCAGCACTGTACAAGTAATGTGGCAATAACTCCCAGCCGAGTTTGTGCAGCAGAGATTCTCATCACTGTACTGTGCTTCAAGTGTTCTGTAAATGTTGATTAACTTTTATGTCTTAATTCACCAGACATTATCATAATTTTTAATTATTGAACATATTAAGACCGTTAAAATTTATCAAATATCAGGACATGAACTCACCTTGAATGTAGTGCGAGTGCTGTGTATTGAGCACACTGGCAGGAAAAAGACGAAAAAAGAAATATACAAGCAATTAGACTGGAAAACAGATGAACACTAGTGTATAATTACCCAGTCTGTAAAGAGTCCCAGTCAGTGGTTACCTAAAGACTTACAGTAGGTATACTTGGAATGTTCTGCATCTTAAAAGAAGACTCCGTTTATCCAGTGCAAAAACAACTTCTCTATGTAGCTTTCTATAGCTAACTAGTGAACAAAGCTAATGTTTAAAAATGGCAAAATATTTACGAAAGAAAGACAGGATAATCATATACGGTACTATATTAGTTTACTCCAGCTATGTTTGTAAGGGTCTTCTAGGATCCACCTTGTGAGTGAGACCAACTGCTGTGAAGGTCAGGTAGGATAACCTTATCTAAATGGCATTTTAATAAAAGATAACTATGACAGCTAGCATTAATGATCTTATGCTACAGTACCTATAATTATCAGTAGTTATAAAGTGAGTCTGAGCGCTTCAAAATTAGCATGACATTAGCACATCCTTAACATTACAAATAAACTAACACTCTGTGCAGTGACGTAGAGTTTCCAGCTCCACTGCATGCATTTATCCATATTATGTAGATGATATAGTCATGGTGGAATACTCACCCCCTGTACCCACGGGTGCTGCAGGACCTGCTCCGCACTCAGCCGCTGCTTAGCATTGCGCACTAACAGTTTGGAAACAAGATCTTTGGCCTCAGCAGAGATGTAAGCCCAGTCCTTAGCAGGAAAGTCATACTTTCCTTCCTGAATGCTCTCAAAAAGCGTGCTCTATCAAAAAAAAAAAAAAAAAGTAAAAGGTGCTTTAGAAAGATTTCCATACCACAATGCTATAGTCTATTTGATTTTGGTTGGCTGCAAGGTGTACATTAGTTTTCTATAAGATGTTCTCTTAGTTTAAATTATAGGCATAGCTGTTGCATACATCAGCGTTTATCAAATCACATTTCTTATTTTACCCACCTGGCAGTCATAACATGGTTCCCCTTGATCCCAGCCACACCCGCTCCCACAGTGACCTGTGAAGGGTGGAGATCCGCTAAGCAGGATGTAGAGGACGACGCCGAGACTCCAGAGATCACAGCGTTTATCGTAAACGCCGATTTCCTCATTAAACGCCTCCACCACCTCAGGGGCCATGTACTCTGCCGAGCCACACTGAAAAACAACAGAGCTAAATATATTTCTACAATACTCTTTAAAATATATGCTAGCTAAGAGACAGCAAAACAATAATTCATTTTTTTATTAAATTTGTTAACTGCCCACAACTGCATGAACATATTAATTTATAAACAAAGCATTTAATATTCAAATCATCATTATATTGCCAAGATGCATTTGTTGCATCAGGGCATCATTTAATGATTTCATGCCAACATTTTTGCAAAAATTCTGACCTCTAAACTTCCAAGTCTATGATGGCAAAAAAATTATTATTACCAATAATGACAAGCTTGTACTGTATAAAAATAACTAAAAATGACAAACATGTTTTAGATCTACACAGACACTCATTCAATTATTCCACGTTTTGCTGAACTGCACTAAACACTACATTCAAGTCCTGCCTTCATGCTATAGAGCCCAAACCAATCGCGCAGAAGACTGACCAATCATAACAGAAGGCAGGATTTCCTGACCTCGCATAACCTTAGTAAAAGATGTACAACAAAGATGTGATTTTAGAAGTGATTGAGCAATGACTTTTCTTACACTGACCCAGTTTATACGCAAAGACAAATCTATTATTTTTTTTCATATGCATGTTCCCCCTGCCTTGTCGGTAGCATCAAACAATAAAAAAATAGGAAGACAAATGTTGTATTATTTTGAATAACATTATTTGTTCATCATGTAGGGGAAGAAGCCTTTGTCACATACAGTACATGTTTGCGTATCTCTGCTGGGGTCAGACTGCAGGGTCAGCCATGATACTCCAAAGCCTGGAGCAAGGAGAGCCTCAACCCCATGAGTTGCCACTGCTTTAGTTATATTCCATAGATTTGTTTATGTTGCATGTATTGTAGAACATTAACACTTATTTTTTAAAAATGAAATAAAAAAAATGAATCTCAAACCCCAGATTTTCTGCCTGCCTGTCTATGGTACTTACTGGAGTGAGAAGCTGTGGACTGGAGATCGGGTGACTGTCGCTGCTCAGCTTCATCCCACTGCCCAGATCAAAGTCACAGATCTTCACAGGATACATCTGCAGAAAAAAAAAAAAAAAACGAGCCTCAGGGAATCAATAATAAACTAAATCAGTCAGACCTACAGATGATAAATTCATCCTGAACAACCTGATAAAACTGATGACTTTTTACCACTGATGACTTAAAATTTTTTTTTTTTTTTTTAAAGCTTAAACTTATTCCAAGGTGTTCCTCTATTTTCACTTTGGTTAACATTTTCCTAAATTACCCAAAAAACTTGGCTAATGAGCATTGGGGGCTCAGTGGTAGGTTCCTCGCCTGCCATGCGGAAAGCTCGGGTTCAATTCCCACTTAGTGCCCACTGGATGCAATGCCCAAGCCAGGATAAAATGTGTCAGGAACCGTGTAAAAAAATCAAATCGCGTTAGGAAGGGCGTCCGGCATAAAACCTGTGCCAAGTTGTGTGCGGATGGGTCTGTTGTGGTGACCCCGATGGGATCAGCCAAGGTCCAACAACAGCCTACAATACTTGGCTTATGGTTTACTACTAATAGTGTTGCAGCCCTCTCTTAAATTTTAATTTAACTACTGAATGTGATGTGGTGGCAATTTAGTCCGTTAACCTGTGCAGTTTTCATCACCATTGAAAACACTCTGTTCAAGCACATCAGCATCCAAAGCTTCAGCGCTCACTCTCTGCTCTCAGTGCCAACTCTTACACTATGAACTAGCAGAATCTCTAATGCAACTGTCATAGACGCAGGGCATGCTGGGAGTTTCGAGTCCCAGAAACAATCGCACCAAAGTCTCAACTATTTCTATACAGGATTTCTCATAATTACTTTTTATTCTTTTGTTTTTAGAAGCCAGAAACTTTAGAAAATTCTCTCCCAATAATCACAGATTAACACAGCAACACTCAACAAAGCAGTACCAACACTTGACAAACATTTCATTAGAAACATTCATGCGTTTTAAAGTGTTTCCCCTCTAAGAACGTGTGCGTGCATATATAAATGTGTGCTGATACACACTCACCCGGTCACTGCGCTCACAGAGGATATTCTCAGGCTTCAGGTCTCTATGCGCCATTCCTGCATCGCAGTCACATGACTAAGATTAATAATACTTTTTCTTGATAATGTATTAATATCCAGGTAAATTTTTAGTATTGAATTAAAGAAATATATTTAAAATAATGTATTATTTAATGCTATAAATAATATAAATATATAAATAAAACTTTTCAGTAACTATAGTCCTGTTTAGGGTAATGGTGTTATAATAATAAACATTTAATATAAAATTAAATAAAACAAAACAAAAATAGAACAAACAAAAACAGTTAAAATAAAAAGAAATTAAATCTATTTTCAGTCACCATTTTATCCTGGCCAGGGTTATAAAAAAAAAAAAAAAAAAAAAGAATACTTTAATATTAAGTAAATTCATAATGAATAAAGCCAAAATAAAATATAGGAAATTAATAGCAAATATATAATTTGTATAGATAGAATAAATAATAAAACTACATCTATAATACTATACTAAAAATATTTTTCCAGTAAGCATTTTATCCTGTTCAGGGATGTAATTGAGTACGGTATATGAACAAATTAATGAATAAATATATATATATTTGTATTGTTAGTAACCATTATATTCTGATCAGGTTCATGTTGTAAATACTTAATTAAAAGTTAATTCACAGTTTTAAACAAGGCACAGTAGCTTTTAGATTGTTATTCTACAGTTTATTCACTTCCATGTTTCTTCATGCCTTATGAACAGCCTCTTCATTCAGCCGTTTCTACACTTCGTGTTCCAGCGAGTGTCGCAGTGAGAATCAGGGCTGAATGTGGGCGTGATGCGAATCAGACACCGGTGCCGACTGACCTTTACTGTGCAGGAAGTGTAAAGCACTGGCGATGTCGTGCACCACGGCACTGACTTCCTGTTCACTAAAACTCTGCCTTCTGTGGATGTGAGTCAAAACTGAACCTAGAAAAACCACAAATCATGTCTGAAAACCAGATCCATAAAGATACGGGTCAAAGTGAAGACGAAACAGACTGATGAACCTCCTCTGAGCTTCTCGAACACCAAGTAGAATCTGTCGTCTTCTTCAAAAAACTCCACCAGCTCCAGAATGTTTCTGCAGGGACAGAAGGAGCTTCATACAAAACCACAGCTGATGGATGAGGAAAGAATAAAACACAGCTCTAAATAACCGCTCACTCACAAGCTTTGATTTCTCTCTATACCATAATGATGTAACAAAAAAAAACAAAACAAAAAAAACAACGCTAGTTTGTCATGCTGGTATGGAAAATAAACACCTTGCGACCAATCAGAACGCAAAATTAATTAATGCTGTCGTCCAAAATAAAATAAAAAAAAATATATATAGGCAATTAATTCTAGTGTGAGATAGAGCCTGTAGGCTTGCCGTACCTGTGGCCTTGGCACTGATAGAGAATCTCAACCTCTCTAAAAACACGACTGCGCCTTAGTCCTGGCCTCTTCTCAATAATCTATAGAATACACACACACACACAAAGTAAATAGCTTGAACTAATTATTAAAAAAAAAAAAAAAAAAATTATATATATATATATATATATATATATATATATATATATATATATATATATATATATATACACACACACATTTTATATATATATATATATATATATATATATATATACTGAAAAAATTCACCTGAAAAAATAAAGATATGAAAAAAAAATATTGCAAAGGTTTACTATTACCATTTGCTACTCAAGAGCAAAAGTTTGCATCCCCTTAAATCATAGATGGACAAAAGTGCATTCTTAAAAAAAAAAAAAAAAAAAAAGGAATTCTGTTTTTAAAAACTTACTTCATTAACAATGGGAAATGCAGACTGCACAACTTCCTATAATTTCTACAATCACCACAATTGAAATTTATATTACACTATGTTACAGTAAAAAAAAAAGATCAAAGAAGTAAATAATGAATAATGATATTCCTAATAGATAGGGTGCACAAACTTTTACTCCTCAGTATGATTTTGGTTACTTCTGTTTTTTACATTTTTAAACTTTTATATTGTTTTGTCAAATTAATGCCTTCTCACTGATAACAGTTGCATGCATGACGATAACTTGAAGAAATCTTTGCCTAATGGTCATCAGCCACAGTAAGACTGCACGCTCACCTTCACTGCATATTCCTTCCTCGTGCTCAGGCTGATGCAGGTCTGCACAACCGCATACGCTCCTTCTCCCAAAACCTCATCCTGGAGTCTGTAAACATCTGAATAGTTCAGGGAGAAAACATGATCAGGATTTTATCATAATGGGTGCACAGTGGCTTAGTGGTTCGCACTGTTGCCTTGAAACCTCCAGGGTCCGGGTTCGAATCCCGCCTTAGTGTCCGTGTGCATGGAGGTTGCATGTCCCCCTGTGCTTTTTGGGATTCCTCCCACAGGCCGAAGACATGCAGATTAGACTGACTGGCGATCCCATGTTGCCCATAGTGTGTGAATGACAATTGCTGTAGGTGTCGAGCCAACAAACTGACCCATTAAGTTACAGCCATAGAAACAACGGATATATCTCCAGGGCGGGGAGTGTCCATTGCAAGATGTGCCCGATTGGCACGTGGACGGACCAAAAGAATAAAAAATCTAACCTAGTATAACATCGCATAATACAATACAACATTATTAAAATATTAATTATATTATAGTTTATCACTTTTAACCAAAATATAATTCAATTAAAACAGAATGAATTTATTCAAATTAATCTATTTTTGTTTATTTGTTTGACTCAAAATATTTAAATTATGACTTGTAGGTTAGTTGGCGCCCTCTGCTGCTTGCACGGTGTATTGCAAAGAAAACACTTCAGGATAGAGGCTGTCCCCTTTAATTACTTAAATCAGTCCACACGACTGGTAACTACTTCCACGCCAACCCGAGCAGTTCGCAGCATAAAATAACCTCAGCTTGCCTTCAAACCGCCTGCTGAAGCCCTCTGTGGCTCTGCATCTCTTTTTCTTCTTGTTTCTCCTCTTAAAGTCCATGAGGTCATGTAAACTGGCTGAAGAACAGAAGAAAAGCTTTAAGACACTGCAGCAATAAAAAGCTAAAGAAGCCAATGCGTCAAATTTACTTTAACATTTAAATATATAAAAAAAAAATGAAAAACTAAAACCAAACCACAGACTTCCATTTAAACGCGATTTGTCGCCTCCCAGTGGATCACAAGGGTACTACAGCTCTACATTGTATATATTTAAACAATAAAATAGCGGCTAAAAACAACAGTATGATTTTTACATATATTAAAAAAAAAAGAATTGAATAAATGTAAAGAAACAAACAAACCAAAAAAAAAACACTTAAGGAAGCAAGTAATAGTATGATGGTACATAGAGGAATGCCAAGAGGGGATACATTAAAAAAAAAAAAAGAAAGAAAAATTAATCTTCAGATTAATCTTTATCGCATCACCCCGATAATTAACCCGTAGCAGGACAAAACCGAGTGTTTTATTTCTTAATTAGTAAATTAATACTGCTATCAATTAAGCCCAGTTCACTGCTCTGTTAATTTAACACACGTTTCTTAAAACTATTACTTACTAATATTGCGCGGTCTTATTGTTACACCCGTTAAGAGCTTCTTTTAATTTTTTTTTTCACCCCAGTTTAACCCAAACTGCTCTCTTCTCCCAATATAAAACAAAGCGCTGATTATAGGGGGGCGGTCCCTACATTTATACTCTCTTCTCCTAAGGCCACGCCCATTCTATGTCTTTCATCCAATAAAATTAGGTTGTTTAAGTAATTGGCTTTATGATTGGACGGCCAAAGTTTCATTGGGTTTTTGTTTTTTACATAATTTTTTTTTTTTTAAATCTGGTGTTGATGGTGTAAAAACAGGTGTTTTCTAAAATGTATAAAATAAATAATTTTACAAAAATTTCATCTTTCTCTTTCTTTTATTAATCTAACTTCATAATAAAAAAATAAATGATCCATTCTGTTACATATGCTTTTTCAAAATAAATGTTTCAGATAAAACGCACACAAATCAAGGTACAGATGTGTTCCACATGTTACTTGACATCAAAAATAAAGAGAATTAATTTGTACTCTGTCCAGTAAAATTAGGCAATAAAATGGTTTATGAATGGAGTATTTATGTTTTTTTTTTTATTAATTTTTTAAAATGTTTTCTTTTTTTCTTATGGGATTTTTATTGTTAAACAAAAGCCACAAGGACACGCCTCTAATTTTAAGAGGATTAAGGCCGTGCTAGACGACAATGGTGCTCGCGCAAAATACTGACGCTTTGGACACAGGCTTGACATGTTCACTGAGGGTGTACTCATTTTCGTTGCCAGTTATTTAGACAATAAAGTCTGCATGTGGAGTTATTCTTAGAGGACAGATGGTAAAGATGATGAGTGAATGAGTGAGTATTAGAACATACAGTATAATAAAGTGGTTGCTGAAATGTGAAGGGTTTAGATATGAGATGTGAGAAGGATGAAGCAAAATCTTCAAAAAAAAAAAAAAAAAAAAAAGGTAAAAACTATACCAAACCCAAACCAGATGAAATACTGACTCGGTTCTTCTAACTCAAATGCCAACAATATAAGATATTGTTGGCATTATATAATATAAGATCCTGAGTGATGTAACATGATCAGAGTGTGAACTCCAGATGTTCCACAGCCATTCATGACCTGGATTCAAGGAGAACCAAAGGCTGATGAAAGAAAATTGTATAAAAAAAATAATAAATAAATAAAAATAAAAATTTAAAAATTAAAAAAACTCACAGACATAATTGAAAGTATCAGCCATTCTATGATCTGACTTATTGATTGTCTATATTTGATGACAGAAAGTTCGTTTTTGTCCCCAGCAAAAAATTAAGTTATGCTTAAGTTGCTTTCTATTATTGCTACAGTAAATCACAAAACTCTGTTTTGGGGTCAGCTTGCTCTGTTTTTTTTTTTTTAATCCTTTAAAATCAGTCATCATGCAATCTGTGTCTCATAGTAAAATAAAATCAGCCTCCTGCTTGGTTCACACTCTTGCATTAAATTTACTTTTGTTAAATCACAAAAGTTATATATTATCTCTTTATGGTTTCCCTCTCTAAGGTTGACCTCTTTATGCACTATCACCCCCTTGCCAGACCCCTGGGAGCCCAAAACCTGAATGTGTCGTAGTCCACAAGAGAGAGGGGTTAATTCACAGATAGGACCAGGAGTTGGGAGCCCGGCTTTACCCACCTAATCCAACATGACATTAGGACTCCAGAAAGTGCGGAAAAATGCTAGAAGCGGGAGGAACCTCAGGAGCTCAGGATCAGTTCAGGTGTCCAAACTGTCAGGAGCTCCTGAAGGATCATGTGACTACACCCTGTGACCACAGTTACTGCAAGGTGTGTATTAATGGCTTCTGGAATCAAGAGGATGTGAAGGGTGACTTCAGCTGCCCTAAGTGTAGAAAGACTTTCACTTCAAGGCCTGTTCTTCAGAATCTGATGAAGACTGTTTCTCCTGCTCACTATTACATTGGACCTGGAGATGTGGAGTGTGATTCCTGCATCGGAAGAGAACGCAAAGCTGTTAATTCCTGTCTGGTGTGTCTGGCATCATACTGTGAAGATCATCTTCAACCTCACTATCAGTCTCCTGCCTTTAAGAAGCACAAGTCAGTGGAAGCCTGTGCAGAGCTCCAAGAGAAGATCTGCTCTCAGCATGGCAAACCGATCGAGATCTACTGTCGTACTGACCAAAGCTTCTGTTACTTGTGTACGATGGATAAACACAGGGACCATGATGCGGTTTCAACTAGAGCAGAAAGAACTGAAAAACAGTTGAACTGGGAAATGTTCTGGAGAATATAAAAAAAAAAAATACTCATTAGGAGTGTAAAATATTTTTTGTTTATTATTAACAGTAAAGTGCTATTTGTAAAAAGTGTTAAATAAATGTTTTCTTACAAAACTAGTGATCCTTAAAGAAAAGTATACAAATATTTACAGTTTTATCTGCATATTTACATAAGATCTCTTTTTCAATAATAATAATAATAATAATAATAATAATAAGTGACACAGAAAAGTCCTGAATAATCAAATGCATTTCACTTGCTCTAAGAATGAGCTGAAGGAGGAGCAAATAAAATCTCAGCAGCTTTCACACACGCATGATGACATCCACTTCCTCCAGGTAACACTCACTGTCTGATCAACAGAGGGCGCTGTTCCTTCTACAGGCAACAATACACTCACCAGCCACTTCCTCAGGTACGGCTTTTCAATGCAAATATCTAAGCAGCTAATCACTTGGCAGAAACTCAGTTCATTTAGGTATGCGTGTGGTTAGTATGTAGAGATGTTTTCATTTTTCATTTTTCTTAATGAGTGGGGAGTGCTATGATGTGTGTGATGGCTCGATGCCTGCTGTCCCAGTATCCCTGTAAGTTCTCTTGCACAGGTCGCACCACAGAGACACTGACACAAGGCGAGGTCTTACAGGAAAAGGGAAATTTTTACTGAGGAAGGGTTTTACATAAAAGTTTTTAAGGAAGGGAGGAAGGGAAAAAAGAGGCAGAGAGATAAACCCAAATATCAAAGAAAGAGGTCTTTAATCATCTTTCAAGGATCGTCAGAGGCTTAGCTATACAGATATCTAGAGGAGAAAAGACAACAGTAGATGATGTAGTAGAGATGGCGGGACCAGCCGAGCAGTGCTGGAGGATTGATGGGAACGTGGTGCTGTGCGGTGTGTTATTAGAACGGAGAGAAAAGTGGGGTGGTGTGGGACAACTTTGGAAGGTTGAAAATGAGATGTGCAGCTGCATTCTGGAGCAGCAGCAGAGGACGAATGGTGGACAAAGACCTGCCAGGAGTATTTTGTAGTCCATTCTTGAAAATAACAAGAGACTGAACAAGCACCTGAGTAGCCTGTGTAGAAAGGAATTGGAAAATTCTTTTGATGTTGGAAAAAAAAAAAAAAAAAAGAAATCAACAAAAGTAAGGTTAGCCATGTGTGGAGAAAATTACATATGATTGTCCCAAGATGAATTACGCCAAGATAGCGGGGCAGAAGAAAGAAAGGATATAATTGTTGTCCATGAAAATCACAAGGTCTTGATAGGGGGATGAATCACCGGGGATGAACAGCATTTGGGTTTTAATGAGATTGAGTTTCAGCTGATGAGGTGTCACCCAGGATGAGATGTCTGCCAGGGATGCTGTGATCCGAGTAGAAACCTCAGTGTCTGAGGGAGGAAAGGAGAGAATGAGTTGTGTGTCATCTGCATAATGACACACCAGGAGCATCCTCTTAGACCCACAAATGTTTCTTGGACACTAATCAAGGTTATGTGCACACAGCTTCTACTTTCTTTTCCTGTGGCTCTTTTTTTTGGGGGGGGATTTTTCCCCGATTTTCTCCCTAATTTAGTCGTGTCCAATTCCTCCCCGTCACTAGGGGGCTCCCACATTAAGGCTACTACTACCACTCAGTCGGGAGGGCCGAAGACTAAAGGAAAACACAGCCTTTTCGACCGCATCTTTTCGAACTGCTCGCTCGCGCACCGTTGGGGGCGGCGTAACACACTCGGAGGACAGCGCTATCCGCTCCTTCCGTTGCGCGAGCTCACAGACGCCCCTGACTGGCTGTAGAGCCGTGATTAATGTGGGAGCACTAAGTACCTCTCATCCCTCCCCTCTGAGAGAGCTCGGCCAATCAGCTCTCTCTAGACCTCCGGCTGCGAGAGGTTACAGCACCACCCGGGATTCGAACTAGCGATCTCCGGATGATAGGGCGAGCGCTTTAACCACTGCGCCACTCGGAGCCCGTGGCTCTTTTTATCTGGCCCGAGGCTCAGCATGGTTATAGCACTTCCGGGACTTCCGTCATCTCACTCAGATTAGCGGGAGCGTGCATGCCTACTGCTGTTCGTACCTCCCTGCAGGAGCGAGTGCAAAAAATTGGTCTATGATCACTCTTTTTTCCCTGGGGCCGAGTTCATTCAGGCTGAAGCCAAGGCTCCCCGGGATTTCAAGGCAGTCAATGGCTCAGCATGCGGCTTCCTGGAGTACCAGGATTTGTGGGGAATAGTAGACTATGAGTAGCAGGCAGAGACCACATCCTGCTCACCTATACTCGTTTCATAGGTGGCTGGACTCTGCATGTGGGTGAGGTGAAACAGCCTGCCAGCCAAGGAGAGTTTTGTAGCCTGGCCCCTCCTTGGTGCTGGCCGTCCTACTGAAGACTTTCTGTGTTTTCCTTTTTCACAAATGTGTGAGCTGGGTCTATACCCATTGTCACAGACCTCCACAGTCATCAGATCTTCATTCAATAAAGCACCTTTAGGATGTGGTGGAACAAGTGGGGAAAAAAAAGGTTATGAAGTTTTCAAAGCTATATGTACACCAAGTTTGGCTTGGTAAGGCTAAGACAATTCCCATAAAAGGTCATCAATCTAAATTTTTATTTTTAGAATTCAGAATTCAACCCCTATTCAATAATGTATAAATGAGAAAAAAAAGAAAAGGAAATATTGCTATCTTTCAATTCAATTCAATTCAATTTTAGTTGGACGAGCTTTAAGGAGTCCTGGGGACCTTTTTCACTTAAATTAATCAGTGTCTGCCCGCACATCTTCTTACATTCCCCATGCCTTATATTCCAAATATATACAAATTAATGCGTACATCAGTGCAGATATTTACATTTTTATGTCATGCAATTAAATAATTTATTATAGTTAACACTTTTCCATTAATTTTCCTGTTAATATTTAGTTCGTTCACTTACAGTATCTGTACAGATGTTCTCTCTCTTTTTCTGTCTTGTAATTACTGTATAAAGTCTGACTTAAAGCTTGCTATGCTACGTGTCGATTATCTGATATGAAAAACAAAATAAATAAAACAAGAAAAAAGGTGTTTGTATGAGACATGCCACTACAAAATAGGTTACACAGCATTTCAATGTATATTAGATACTTTTGAGGAAAATCAGAAAACAAACAAATAAACATTGAAAATAGATAGAAAATTGCAAAGTACGAAATCAATAGTCTAATCAATAATCTACCTACGATTCACAGCTCTAGTTACCACAAAAATGAAAATTTCTAATACTTGTAAATGGTGACTCAGAGGTGGAAAAAATACTAAAATTTTGTACTCAGGTAAAAGTACTGTTACTTCAGTGAAATTTTAAAGCTCAAACTAGTTGTTTTTAACTGAAGGAACACCTTCGCATAATAAAGCTGTTGTCTTTCTTGTGCTTGAAAATCAAAGTGGTCGCTTAAATATGGCGTCACGTCCCAGTCTAGTGTCGGCCGAACAGCAAGAGAATGGTTCAGGGTTCTATTGTAAACTGTATGGAAATGGTGGTATATGGCAGAAAGCTTTACAAAAACACACACCCCCCCACACACACACACTCAGGAGGAGGATCAGATTCAGGGTGGACCCAGGCCAAAATAATAAACTAAATGGTATTTTATATTTAGTAGCTAGATTACCTGCAAAGAATAACAACACAAACATTCTCAAGACATTCTCAAATTTTCCTGAAGAATTTTTTGCTACCCTTGGGAATTCATCTTCCCCTCAATGACTGCAAGCTGGCCACGCCCTGATGCAGCAAAGCAGGCCGAAATCATGATGGTTCCTTCACCATACCTTTTTTACGCAAGATACAGTGCTGCATGTTCTTTCCAAATTGTTTCATCTTATTTTCATCAGTGCACAAAACATTTTGCCAATACCACTGTGGAGTGTCAATGTGTCACAAACTTCAGGCCTGCAGCAATGTTTAATTTTAGTAAGCAGTGGCTTCCTTTGTGGTGTCCTGCCATGACACCCTGCTTCTTCTATGTTACACCTACTGACTCATGAACACGGATGTTATACAGTTCCAGTGATGCATTTAAATCTTTGGGTGTCACTCAGGGTTGTGTATTTACACAGTGTATTTTAACTGGATGCACACTTTTTTTTGTGAAGTAGCCTCAGTCCCAAAGCGTTTCCACTGCCCTAACTGTAGACCGGTGATTTTTTTTATAAATGTCTTTGAATTCACTTAGTAACCCTTTCCAGCTTGATTTAAATCAACAATTCTTGATCATACATCCCCTGAAAGCTCTTTTTGGTGAGGCGTGGCTCACATCATCATATTCTTCTTGTGCAGAGCAAACTCGATAACTTTAAGTGGTTTTTATTAGTCAAAGTAACAACATCTACAAAACTCATTTTCTTAACAAGACTCCAGGTACGCTAATACCTGGGTCCAATTAGCTTTTTTGAGGTCATTAACTCTAGGATTCCCATATTTTATGCTTCTTCTCAATAAAGACATAAAAAATGCCTGAATGTTTTATGTTATTATTTTATTCACATTATATTTGTCAATACCCCTGACTTAGATGAAGATCAGATCACATTTAATGACAAATTAATGCAGAAAATTAAAATACAAGGTTCATAAACCCTTTTTTGCCACTGTATTTACAACAATACACAATTACTTAATAAAAATCAGATCATACATCATAAAGACTCATATTTACACAAATACATTCTCATCATGTAGCCTTTAAATCCTGAAATCTCTGTCTCTTTAAAGCCACACCTGTCACTGTCACGCTGGACAACAAACAAAACCAGAAAGCTCTTTTCCAAGAAAATGAAACTTACTTCAATTCTGCAGTCTGAGTGAGTGTGTGTGAGTGCTGGAAAATGGCAGAAGCCAATATCTCAGTAGCTCATGATCAGTTCAGCTGTTCAGTGTGTCTGGACACTTTGAAGGATCCAGTGACTCTTCACTGTGGCCACAATTACTGTAAGGTGTGTATTAATGGCTTCTGGGATGAAGAGGATGTGAGCAGGGTCTACAGCTGTCCTCAGTGCAGAGAGACTTTCAGTCCAAGGCCTGATCTACGCAGGAACAACATGCTGGCTGAAATGGTGGAGAAACAAAATAAGCCTGAACTCCAAGCTGAGTCTCTTGCTGGACCTGGAGATGTGGAGTGTGATTCCTGCACAGGGAGAAAACGCAAAGGTGTTAATTCCTGTCTGGTGTGTCTGACGTCTTATTGCGAAGATCATCTTCAACCTCACTATCAGTCTCCTGCCTTTAAGAAGCACAAGTTAGTGGAAGCCTGTGCAGAACTCCAAGAGAAGATCTGCTCTCAGCATGACAAACCGCTCGAGATCTACTGTCGTACTGACCGAAGCTTCATCTGCCGTTTGTGTACAAAATATGAGCATAAAGATCATGATACTGTTTCTACTAGCGAAGAAAGAATTGATAAACAGGTGAGAACTGGGAAAGATTATTTTGGAGTCTATCATGAAACTTTATGATATTCTCATTAGAGTATTTAACTCATTAACTAGTTAACTCAGTAAAGGTGCTTTAGTTGGCTATAGGACACGAAATAATATAAAAAATTTTCATGGAAAAACTGTGAAGTGAATTTTTGGTTATTAATAGGGAAAGTGTTGAGGAAATTTTAAATAAATGTATTATTAGAATCATTATCAGTGAAGTTTAAACAAACATACCTCCTTTTCTGCTACATATGCATATCTACGGATGAAGAAGTTATGTATCACAGTTCTTTTGTAGGGCAGTTCAGGTATCTTTACAGTGACGCCACAATCGGAAAATCGAAATTCTGTTTTTAATTTACATATGTTTGCATTTGAGGTGGTGAAATGTTGCAGTTCCTCTATGAATCTGCAGGTGGTGCACTTTAAACTATTTACACATTGGCAGGAAGCAATAAAGAAGAAACCAAAAAAAAAAAGATAGAATCAAGATATTGATTCATATGATAAATCATTATGAATACGGAATCACAATACAGATCAAATTGGCACCTAGGCATCATAATAATATCATATCAGGTGGTCGTTGGTGATTTCAATCACTATTATGTACATAAGATCTTATTTTCATTTACGACCCTCACCTATATAAACCAGGATTGCTTAACACTAAAACATTGTACTACACTGGTGGTTCAAAAAATTAAACATGGATTTTCTGTCACCCCAAGTCTTGACCACATTGTGCACAGTGTGTGTGTGTGTTTGTGTGTGTGTGTGTGTGTGTGTGTGTATGTTTTCCCAAACAACCAGAATTTTGACCAGGGGTGAAGTGACTAGAGAAAATCAATTACAGTGGAACCTTGGATTGCGAGTAACTCGGTTTACGAGTGTTCCGCAAGACGAGCAAAGATTTTTAATAAATTTTGACTTGAAAAACGAGCATGTCTTGGTTTACGAGTGCCAAGTTTTTTGACACCAACACACACACACGCACACACACACACACACAGGAGGAGTTTTACTGCGTAAGACGAGGCGAGGGAAGGGGCTAATTCCACACACACACACACACACACACACACACACACACACACACACACACACACACACACACACACAAATACACGGCACCTGCACGCACAAACGGAAACACTTATCTGTTGGGATTTATTTTAACTTTTTTTAAAGGTAAAGTGCAGGTTAATTTTATTTTTACTTTATATATTGTATTAATTATTTTTCTGTATTGAGATTGTGTGTGATGTGATTTTAATTATGTTCCTTTTTAATATTTTATTATTATTATTATTATTATTTTTATTATTTTTTATTTTATTATTATTATTTTTAATTTCTTAACTTAGTTCCTTATTTTATTTTATAATATTACTATATTATTTATTATTTATGTGAAGCACTTTGGGGCATTCTTGTTTTTTAAAGTGCTATACAAATAAAGATGAGTTGAGTTGAGTTGAGTATTTTTTTGGGGGGGCGGGGGGGCTGTGGAACGAATTATTTGAGTTTTCATCATTTCTTATGGGAATATTTGATTTGGTTTATGAGTGTTTTGGAATACGAGCCTGCTTCTGGAACGAATTATGCTTGTAATCCAAGGTTCCACTGTAGACTGTAATTGTTTAGGCAAGCAGGCAAGAGCAACAACGTGTGAAGGAGCCTGAAAAAGAGAGTCTGTGATCCTTAGAGGGGGGAAAATAGACCTGCAGTGTTTCCGATGATAGAGAGATAGAGAGATGATAGACTGTAGATTTGCAGAGGTTTATGATGCTACAGAAAACCACACCAAACAACACATACAGTAATTAAAACAGACTACAGCACAGGACTATATACACACGTGGACAAAATTGTTGGTATCCTTCGGTCAATGAAAGAAAAACTCACAATGGTCACAGAAATAACTTTAATCTGACAAAAGTAATAATAAATAAGAATTCTATGAATGTTAACCAATGAAAGTCAGACATTGCTTTTCAACCATGCTTCAACGGAATTATTTTAAAAAAATGATGGTACCCCTAACTTAATAGTTTGTTGCACAACCTTTTGAGGCAATCACTGCAATCAAACAATTCCTGTAACTGTCAATGAGACTTCTGCACCTCTCTGCAGGTATTTTGGCCCACTCCTCATGAGCAAGCTGCTCCAGTTGTTTCCGGTTTGAAGGGTGCCTTTTCCAGACAGCATGTTTCAGCTCCTTCCAAAGATGCTCAATAGGATTGAAGTCAGGGCTCATAGAAGGCCACTTTAGAATAGTCCAATGTTTTCCTCTTAGCCATTCTTGGGTGTTTTTAGCTGTGTGTTTTGGGTCATTGTCCTGTTGCAAGACCCATGACCTGCGACTGAGACCCAGCTTTCTGATACTGGCCAGCACATTTCTCTCTAGAATCCCTTGATAGTCTTGAGATTTCATTGTACCCTGCACAGATTCAAGACACCCTGTGCCAGATGCAGCAAAGCAGCCCCAGAACATAACAGAGCCTCCTCCATGTTTCACAGTAGGGACAGTGTTCTTTTCTTCATATGCTTCATTTTTCCGTCTGTGAACATAGACCTGATGTGCCTTGGCAAAAAGTTCCATTTTTGTCTCATCTGTCCATAGGACATTCTCCCAGAAGCTTTGTGGCTTGTCAACATGTAGTTTGGCATATTCCAGTCTGGCTTTTTTATGATTTGTTTTCAACAATGGTGTCCTCCTTGGTCGTCTCCCATGCAGTCCACTTTGGCTCAAAGAACGACGGATGGTGCGATCTGACACTGATGTTCCTTGAGCATGAAGTTCACCTTGGATCTCTTTAGAAGTCTTTCTGGGCTCTTTTGTTACCATTCGGATTATCCGTCTCTTTGATTTGTCATCAATTTTCCTCCTGCGTCCACGTCCAGGGAGGTTGGCTACAGTCCCATGGATCTTAAATTTCTGAATAATATGTGCAACTGTAGTCACAGGAACATCTAGCTGGTTGGAAATGTTCTTATAAAGCCTTTACCTTTAACATGCTTGTCTATAATTTTCTTTCAAATCTCCTGAGACAACTCTTTCCGTGACTTCCTCTGGTCCATGTTGAGTATACCATGTCACCAAACAACACAGTGACTACCTGGAGCCCTATATATAGGCCCACTGACTGATTACAAGATTGTAGACACCTGTGATGCTAATTAGTGGACACACCTTGAATTAACATGTCCCTTTGGT
This sequence comes from Clarias fuscus, assembly GCA_030347435.1. Taxonomy (NCBI): domain Eukaryota; kingdom Metazoa; phylum Chordata; class Actinopteri; order Siluriformes; family Clariidae; genus Clarias; species Clarias fuscus. Next base: position 30,724,905 of record CM059218.1, read on the forward strand.
CACATTATTTTCAGTATTTTCTAGGGGTACCATCATTTTTGTCCAGGCCTGTTCCATGAGTTTATTTTTTTAAATAATTCTGTTGAAGCATGGTTGAAAAGCAATGTCTGACTTTAATTGGTTAACATTCATAGAATTCTTATTTATTATTACTTTTGTCAGATTAAAGTTATTTCTGTGACCAATGTCAGTTTTTTTTTTTCATTGACCGAAGGGTACCAACAATTTTGTCCACGTGTGTAATGTGCATTTGTGCAAACAGCAAGAATAATAAACACAAATAAACACAGTGCTGACAAATACAAAAGTTCAAGCAGAAAAGAGTGCAAGTGAATAATAATAATAATAATAATAATAATAATAATAATAATAACAAATGAGCTCCAGAATAATGAAATGCATGTCATTTTGTTTCAGAATGAACTAGAGCAGGAGCAGATGAAATTCCAGCAGAGAATCCAGGAGAAGGAGAAGAAAGTGCAGGAGCTGAAAAAGGCTGTGGACACTATTAAGGTGAGGAGAGAGCAGAGAGATTCTCCTAATCGTGTGTAAACATACATACAGTATGTCACAAAAGTGAGTACACCCCTCACATCTCTGCAAATATTTAGTTCTATCTTTTCATAGGACAACACTGCATAAATGACTCTTTGACACAATGAAAAGTAGTCAGTGTAAAGTTTGTATAGCAGTGTAAATGTATTGTCCCCTCAAAATAACTAATAATACAGCCAATAATAGCTGAACCCCTGGCAACAAAAGTAAGTACACCCCTAAGTGAAAATGTACAAATTGAGCACAATTAGTCATTTTCCTTCCCCTTTGTCATGTGACTCATTAGTGTTACACTGTCTCAGGTGTCACCAGATAGCAGATTTTATTTGGTGAGTAAAATTTGGTATAAAAGCTCTTCCATTCTCTCAACATGGCACCTCATGACAAACAACTCTCATGGCAAACACCTGAAGACTCAGAAGACCTGAAAAAACGAATTGTTGCTTTACATAAAGATATCCAACACTCTGCCACTGTGCAGCACAGTGGCCAAGACCATCCAGCGCTTTAAGAGGACAGTTTCTTCTCAGAACAGGCCTTGCTATGGTCGGCTAAAGCAGCTAAAGAAGCTGAGTGCACGTTCTCAGCGCCAGATCCAAGGATTGCTGCAGAGATTGAAGGGATGGGAGGTCAGCCCGTACACCACACACTGCATCAAATTTCAAATTCAAATTTTATTTGTCACATACACAGTCATACACAGTACGATATGCAGTGAAATGCTTAGGCGACTGCCCGTGACCTTAGAATAAAAGACTATTTAAGACTATTTACACGCCAAGAATATAACAAAGAACGTAGCAATAGATTTAACTAAGAATAAAATAATAAAATATATGTACAGTAAAAATATACAATAAGAAAAATATAAGAAAATAAAAATATAAGAAAAAATATAAGAGAATAAGAGAAACCTGGGTGCAAATGTAGAAAAATATATATCTGATATAAGAAATATAAGAAAGCCTAGGTGTACCTAGGTGTACAGTATGGAGGAATATGGAATATAAATAGAGATGTCCAGGGGGTGTGCAAGTATGCTATAAAGTGTTTTGTACTTAAAGTGGCTTGTCCTATAGAATAAATAGTAATGTAGTGTGAAGGGTGTGCAGTTATTGTTCCAAGAGTCCAGAGAGTAGTGTAATGTAGTGTAGTGTGAAGGGTGTGCAATTTTTTGTCCCGAGAGTCCAGAGAGAGTGCAAGAAGCATGAGTGTGGGTGTGTACAGTCAGTACTGTTTGGTGTGCTGGTTGAGAGACCGTATCGCCTGCGGGTAGAAGCTCCTCTTCAGTCTCTCTGTATTGGTCTTCAGGGAGCGGAATCGCTTTCCTGCCCTCAACAGAGAGAACAGTCCATTACTGGGGTGGCTGAGGTCCTTGACGATCTTCCTGGCCTTGGTCCAGCACCGCTTGTTGTAGATTGAGTGCAGGTCAGGGAGCTCGGTGTGGATGATGCGGTCAGCTGATCGCACAACCCTCTGTAGAGCTCGTCTGTCCTGCATGGTGCTGTTCCCGAACCAGGTCGAGATGTTTCCCGTCAGGATGCTCTCTATGGTGCAGGAGTAAAAGTTCCTGAGCACCTTGGAGGGCAGTCTAAAGTCTCTCAAGCGCCTGAGGTGGTAGAGACGCTGTCGGGCCTTCTTCACCACGGTGTTGATGTGACAGGACCATGACAGGTCCTGCTTGATGTGGACACCGAGGTATCTACTCTCTCCACTGGGCTGTTGTTGATGACAGGGGTCTGGTAGTTCCTCTTCTGATTTGTGCTAAAGTCTACTACCAACTCCTTCGTCTTGCTGACGTTTAAAAGGAGATTTTTCCTCTGGCACCAGTGCTCCAGATTCCCAATCTCCTCCAGGTAGGCCGTCTCATCATTCTCAGTGATCAGGCCCACCACGATGGTGTCATCAGCGAACTTGATGATGGTGGTGGAGTTAGTAGAGGCTACGCAGTCGTGTGTGTACAGAGAGTACAGTAGAGGGCTCAGAACACAACCCTGTGGGGCTCCAGTGCTGAGAGTGATGGAGGCTGAGACATGGCCGCCCATCCTTACAGCCTGTGGTCTGTCAGTTAGGAAGTTGGAGATCCACTGACACAAGGATGAGCTGAGTCCCAGGTGCTCCAGCTTGGTGGTGAGTGTGGAGGGAATTATGGTATTAAATGCTGAGCTGTAGTCGATGAAGAGCATTTTAACATAATTCCCCCTTCTATTGTCCAGGTGTGTGAGATATGTATGAAGAAATTGCTCTGCATGATTGCTCTGCAAATTGCTCTGCATGGTTGTCGTCCTAGAAGGAAGCCTCTTCTAAAGATGATGCACAAGAAAGCTCACAAACAATTTGCTGCAGACATGCAAACTAAGGATCAGGATTACTGGAACCATGTCCTGTGGTCTGATGAGACCAAGATAAACCTATTTGGTTCAGATGGTGTCAAGCGTGTGTGGCGGCAACCAGGTGAGGAGTAGAAAGACAAGTGTGTCTTGGCTACCGTCAAACATGATGGTGGGAGTGCCATGATCTGGGGCCGCATGAGTGCTGCTGGCATTTTGGAGCTACAGTTCATTGAGGAAAACATGAATTCTAACATGTACTGTGACATACTGAAGCAGAGCATGATCCCCTCCCTCCGGAAACTGGGCCGCAGAGCAGCGTTCCAGCATGATAATGACCCCAAACACACCTCCAAGATGACCACTGGCTTGCTAAAGAGGCTGAGGGTAAAGGTGATGGACTGGCCAAGCATGTCTCAGGACCTAAACCCCATAGAACACCTCTGGGGCATCCTGAAAAGGAAGGTGGAGGAGCACAAGGTGTCAAATGTCCACCACCTCTGTGATTTTTTCTGATGGAGGAGTGGAAGAGGATTCCAGTGGCAACCTGTGAAGCTCTGGTGAAGAGAATTCAAGCCGTGCTGGAAAATGATGGTGGCCACATAAAATATTGACATTTCACATTTTCACTTAGAGGTGTACTCACTTTTGTTGCTAGGGGTTCAGCTATTATTGGCTGTATTTTTAGTTATTTTGAGGGGATCACTGCTATACAAACTTTACACTGACTACTTTTCATTGGGTCAAAGAGTCATTTATGCAGTGTTGTCCTATGAAAAGATATAACTAAATATTTGCAGAGATGTGAGGGGCATACTCACTTTTGTCACATACTGTACAGAGAGAGATGTTATGTTCATGAATAGTCTATTATCTGGATTTGTTTTTTGTGCATCCGAACAGATGTGTACACAGGCAGCAGTAGATGAGAGTGAGGGAATCTTTACTAAGCTGATCAGATCCATGAAGAAAAAGCGCTCGAAGGTGACGGAGCTGATCAGAGCTCAGGAGAAAGCTGAACTGAGTCGAGCTGAACAACCACTGAAGCAACTGGAGCAGGAGATTGCTGATCTTAAGAGGAGAGTCACTGAGCTGGAGCAGCTTTCACACACACACGATCACATCCACTTCCTCCAGGTAACACTCACTGTCTGATCTATAGAGGGCGCTGTTCCTCACAAAGTTTCCTCCTAAAAGCTCATTACAGCAACGATAAATGTTCCTGTCTGAGATCACAAGTGTGTCTTTGGTCTGATTCAGTCTGAGATTCATTCGTTCCTCTCCTACACTTTTCTCCTTCACCATAGCAAAGAAACTCCAAGATGAGAACTCATGTTAATCTCTTCTTTGTCTCCTAGACAGAAATGAGCCATCTTTGAGACTTGAATGAGATTTAGATGTTTTCTTCATCTTCTCAAGGGTGTCTCAAACGTGGCTCATTACCTTTAAATCTCAGAGGTAGTTCATATTTGTTTTGTGTGCAACTCACATATACAGAAATGAGACATCTTTGAGACTTGAATGAGATTTTGGCCATTTTCTGCATCTTCTCAAATGTGTCTCAAATATGGCTCATTACCTCTAAATCTCAGAGATAGTTCATATTTGTGGCGGCACGGTGGTGTAGTGGGTAGCACTGTCACCTTGCACCTCTAAGATCCAGGTTCGATCCCTGGCCAGGCTCGATTCCCGCCTCTGTGTGCATGGAGTTTGCATGTTCTCCCCGTGCTTGGTGGGTTTCCTCCTGGTACTCCGGTTTTCTCCCACATTCCAAAGACATGTAGGTTAGGTTAATCGAAATTCCCAATTTGCCCGTAGTGTGTGAGTGTGTGTGTCTGTGTGCCCTGTGATGGATTGGCACCTTGTCCAGGATGTATCCTACCTCGTGCACCAAGTCTCCTGGGATAGGCTCCAGGCTCCCCGCGACCCTGAATACAGGATTATGACGATGAGTGAGTGAGTGAGTGAGTTCATATTTGTCTTGCGTGCGACTCACATATTTTTTGTTTTCCCAAAGCAGTGTTTCCCACACATAAAGTATACTGTGCATTTGGGTTTTCTGACATGATCGTTTTTTTTTTTTTTTTTTTTGCTTAGTCATGTGTGTGTATAGTTAGTTAAAATGAAATAAAATGGAGTTCTTTATATTGAGGAATATATACTGCTGAAAAAATGTCAATCTATATTACACAATCCTGACTCATATACAGTATATTTATTAAAACATATTGCATTGAATGGCTAAAATGCTTTGGGGTTTAAGGGCTAGTGAGTGTTTAGTACTTTTTTTTAACATATACATCCATTTACTTTTCACATACGGGTAGATGGAGGGGAGGGTTAGTAGGTTGGATCTCTAAAATGAAAATATGTAGATATGTAGGTTGGTAACAACTAACATATAGGTTCTAATAAAGAAATAATTTTCCGCAATTTCTCCCCCACATGCTCCAAGCCTGCAAATGTTTAAGTGTCCAGTGTGTTAGAGAAATGTGCAGCGCATCGCCAGGCCTCGGTGTCAAGTCAGCAAAAGACACTTTATCCATCATTCATCCAGACCTTTAGGTGGCGGTAGCGCACCACCTACTTTGCCTGCCGCAGATCAAACGAAGACCAAGAAGATCGAGCGGACGGTGAAGGTGGGTTATTTTTCGCGCCGAATTTAAAGTAAGTTAATGTTACTGTATAATCAGTTTTTGCAAACCAGTAGCTTTATTATAGAGTGTTCAGTGTTTAACACTAGTTACCAGACCATGTAACTTTAAAGACATCAGTTTATTATATTCTATAAATAAAGACCAATACGTTTGTTTGTGAAAAGGTTATCTTGGTAATTATATACATTTTATTTTAACTGGGCTTTTTTTTTTCAGAAGCATGCCACCTCAGGAGACCAAGAATGCAGGAGAATGTTCCGGAGTCTCCATCAGCACATCATCAGTCAGGTAAGCACCAGCACATGGGCAAGCTCAAGCCCACCTCTCAACCTTCAGACAGTTTGGAATGGAGTAGCTAAATGGTGTTTAAGCGAATCTTAAATGTTTTAATATATATTTTTTGTTCCATTAGATACTAAGCAACTTCAGGAGTTTCAGACTTTGGATAAACTTGTGGGACATCCACCACAAGAAAAGACTGATGTAGCCGATGAGAAAGAACTTTTCCTGGCATTGACCCGTTCTTGTAGCCCTTACATACAGCAAGAAACTACGTTTCCTTTAAAATTTTTCATTTCCTTTTTGACTGATTTTTTTCACTGGAAGATTGTCACAATGCTGTGGCCTTTGTGTAACTCCTGTATAAATAATACTATGAGTTGAGCAGTGTTACACTTAATGTCTCTGTCAGGCTTTATGACATTTTGTATAATTTAGTGTCTTGGTTTGCCAGATTTTGCTGGTGTCTGTTATATTGTGTGAATTGTAAATTTATTACGCTTTATCCTGTTAATGGATTTTTGACAAGTTCAATAAAATTTTATTTCTCATTTGTGTTTCATGCATCTCATTTATATCTGACTTTAATCTCATCGTGGTCTTATATATGGCTCATTTGCTTCTCCTTCAAATGCAATTCTGTTTCCCATGTACATCTCAGATTTCTCAAATGTTTCTCAGGTATATCTCGCTTTGTGTCTCAGTTATGTTTCTTTGTTTCTTCTAAGTGGGGTTTAGGAGAAATAGAAAAGACAAAGTTAAGCTTGTAATGAGGCAGCTCAATTCAGTCTCATGAGACAAGAAAAAGCTCATTCTGAGCAACAAAATTTAGCTATGGGTCTCTATCATGTGTTTCCTCTCTGTAGAGTTTCGCGTCTCTCTGTGTTTCTCCTGGATGTGAGGACTCGCCCAGCTTCACTGTCAATCAACATCTCTCATTGGATGGCATGAGGAAATCTCTCTCCGATATGAAAAAACGAGTCGTGGAAATCTGTGACGAGGAATTCAACAAAATCCGTCCACAAGGTAGACAAACATACATTTGTTCTGCATCACAGTAAAGAGAGCAGTAAAATTCATCTAACAGAAATAAGAAGGAAGCAGTAATATACAAATATAAAAGAACATAATGGAAGAGGTAAATCTGACAGTTTTTAAACTTAAAAATTAAAGGTTGTACAGTCGTGGCCAAAAGTTTTGAGAATTACATAAATATATTGGAAATTAGAAAAATTGTTGCTTAAGTTTTTATAATATCAATTTGCATATACAGTGGAACCTCGGATTGCGAGTAACATGGTTTACGAGTGTTCCGCAAACCGAGCAAAGATTTTTAATAATTTTTTAATCGGAAACCGAGCAAGTATTAGTTTACGAGCGCCGAGTATCATGTATCGCGCATGCGACTCTTATTTTGACACCGAGCGGCAAGTGATCACAACTGAGCCAATGATTTTTCTCTCTCTTGCGCTGAGGGAATTACAGTGGAACCTTGGAGCATCATTTGTTCCGGAAGTGGGCTCGTATTCCAAAAACTCTCGTAAACCAAATAGACTTTTCCCATAAGAAATAATGAAAACTCAAATTATTCGTTCTACAGCCCAAAACAATAAATACATACAAATAATTAATACAACATATAAAGTAAAAATAAAACAAATTAACCTGCACTTAACATAAAAAAAGTAAAAATAAATCCAGACAGATAAGTGTTTCCGTTTGTGCGCGCAGACGCAGTGTATTTGTACAGGTATTTGTGTGTGTGGAATTAGCCCCTCGCCTCATCTTAAACAGTAAAACTCCTTCTCCCTCCCACACCTCGCTTTTTAAGTTTCACAACAAACATACACAATGCAAACACTGTTTTAACGGGGAAAAAAAGAATTCTCTCTAATGATACTCGCGTGAGCATACTAACGGGATCACGGCTGTAAAGTAAAAAATAACAAATGGACCAGCACCTTACCTTTGAAAAGAATCACGACAGAGCTTAGTTTTCTTTGTAAATAAAGCGCGTGTATAAAGCGCCGGGGAGATCTGTGTGTGTCGGTGTCAAATTATGCGTGCGCGCACACGCACACACAAAGTACACTTGAGAAAAGTGTGTGTCAGTGTGTGTGGGGCACAGTGTCAAATTATGCCAGTAAGATTGATTATACCAGTAAGAGACGAGCACTAAGAGCAGCAGGGAAAAAGTATGGCGAATGGACTGCTGAGGACTGGGGCCAAGTCATATTCTAGGATGAAGCCTCTTTCCGATTGTTTGGGGCATCTGGAAAAAAGCTTGTCTGGAGAAGAAAAGCTGAGCGCTACCATCAGTCCTGTGTCATGCCAACAGTAAAGCATCCTGAGACCATTCATGTGTGGCGTTGCTTCTCATCCAAGGGAGTGGGCTCACTCACAATTTTGCCCCAAAACACAGCCATGAATAAAGAATGGTACCAAAACACCCTCCAACAGCAACTTCTTCCAACAATCCAACAATAGTTTGGTGAAGAACAATGCATTTTCCAGCACGATGGAGCACCGTGCCATAAGGCAAAAGTGATAACTAAGTGGCTCGGGGACCAAAACGTTGAAATTTTGAGTCTATGGCCTGGAAACTCCCCAGATCTTAATCCCATTGAGAACTTTTGGTCAATCCTCAAGAGGCGGGTGGACGAACAAAAACCCACTAATTCTGACAAACTCCAAGAAGTGAATTATGAAAGAATGGGTTTCTATCAGTCAGGATTTGGTCCAGAAGTTGATTGAGAGCAGCCCAGTCGAATTGCAGAGGTCCTGAAAAAGAACACTGAAAGGCCTGAAAGGCCAACACTGCAAATACTGACTCTTTGCATAAATGTCATGTAACCACATGGAGAGGACATTGATGGAATGACAGACTGCATCACGGAGTACATTAACTTCTGTGTTGATACCTGTGTACCGATGAGAAATATCCGCTGCTTCCCTAACAACAAATCCTGGGTCACCAAGGACATCAAAGCATGTTTAAATGTAAAAAAAAAGTGCTTTTGTGTCTGGTGACAAGGAAGCAGCGAAGAAGGCTCAAAGAGTGCTTAGTGGCAAAATCAAAGAGGGGAAAGAGTCATACAGGAAGAAACTGGAACAAAGGCTGAAACATAACACGAGAGTGGTGTGGAGTGGCATGAGGAGCATCACTGGCTATAAGACAGGCGTTCAGGCTATTGAGGGGAATGTGGAACGTGCAAATGACCTCAACACTTTCTTTAATAGATTTGATGTCTCTATGTCTCAAACTTCTCCCAGCTCCAGTCTCAATCCTATGTCTCACACTTCTCCCAGCTCCAGTCTCAATCCATACTTTCTTGCTCCCATGTCTTCTGCTACACAGAAACCATCACTACTCCTGCACTCCCCCTAATCAATATCTCAGTCGATCAGGTAAAATATACAAAATCTGTAGGTCCGGACAAGATCAACCCTAGAGTTCTGAAATCTTGTGCTCCCCAACTCTGTGGTATACTCCAGTACCTCTTTAGTCTAAGTCTGTCTCTACAGAAAGTACCTGCATTGTGGAAAACATCATGCATTGTACCGGTCCCCAAAATACCACGCCCTTGTGCACTGAATGACTACAGGCCTGTTGCTTTGACATTGCACATTATGAAGGTGTTTGAGAGGCTGATCCTGGATACACTTCGTCCCCTGGTGAAGTCATCTCTGGACCCTCTTCAGTTTGCCTATCAGCCTTTCATGGGAGTAGATGATGCCATAATACACCTGCTCCATCGAATCTACTCTCAGCTCGACAAGCCTGGGACCACTGTAAGAATGACGTTCTTTGACTTCTCTAGTGCCTTCAACACCATCCAACCTGCAGTACTGAGGGAGAATCTGACGAACATAAACATTGACACCCGCTTGGTTTCCTGGATTATGGACTATCTGACCTGCCGTCCCCAGTATGTCCGTCTACAAAACTGTTTGTCCGAGACTGCGACACCGGAGCTCCCCAGGGGACTGTATTGTCTCCGTTTCTTTTCACCCTCTATACATCTGACTTTAGGTATAACTCAGAGTTATGCCACCTACAGAAGTTCTCTGACGATTCTGTGATTGTTGGATGTATAAAGGATGGTGACACCTCTGAGTACCTGTCTGTAGTAGACGACTTCGTTTCCTGGTGTGAGTGTAATCACCTACAACTCAACATCAAGAAAACAAAGGAAATGGTGGTTGACTTTAGCAAGACCCCTGCGACTCCTATATCTGTCAAGGAGGAGACAGTGGACATGGTCTCGGAAAATACAAATATCTGGGAGTTCATCTGGATAACAAACTTGACTGGTCACTCAACACAACGGCACTCTACAAGAAAGGACAGACCCGATTGTACTTTCTTCGAAGGCTCAGGTCTTTCAACGTCTGTAACACCATTCTACGGATGTTTTATGAAACTGTTGTGGCGAGTGTCATCTTTTACGCAGTGGTCTGTTGGGGCGGTAATGTAAAGGTATCGGACAGGAACAGAATGGACAAGGTCATTAAAAAGGCTCTATCTGTGCTAGGCATGGAGCTCGACTCTGTGGATGTAGTAGCGAAGAGGAGAGTTCTGGCCAAAGTACAATCCATTTTGAACAATCCTTCTCACCTGTTTTCGCTGACCAGAGGAGCAATTTCAGCCAGAGACTGATCACCATCAAGTGTACCACAGAACGTCACAGGAGATCTTTCCTCCCAACGGCAATAAAATTATATAACTCTTCTATGTAACCTACACACTATGTGGGTATTCACTGTCAGTGACAGTAACATAATAGAACAATAATACTTACCTCTATTAATTATATGACAATTGTAGTATCATATACTACACATACTATCATATCGAAATAAATTATGTAATACAATATTACATATTATAATACAGGATTACATATGTATATATATACTAGTTTTTTGTGCAATATTGTATTAACGTAGTGTGCAATATGGCACTTACTGTTTGAGGACACTTTATATTTTATCGATATGCTGTTTTTTTTTACTTTACTTTACTTGATAGCAAGGGTGAGCAACTGTAACCGGGAATAAGCAATTTCCCCTTGGGGATTAATAAAGTTCTTTGAATCTTGAATCTTGAATCTAATTGTCGATAAAAGCCTTTGAAATGTATGAAGTGCTTGTAATTATATTTCAGTACATCACAGAAACAACTGAAACAAAGATCTAAAAGCAGTTTAGTAGCAAACTTTGTGAAAACTAATATTTGTGTCATTCTCAAAACTTTTGGCCATTTTTAACTAATGGTCCTATTATGCTGTTATAGGCAGAAGAGAATGGAGAGTGGAAAATATCATTATCTATTCTTTAGTTAACGCTTAGCTGCATGTTGTTGCTGAATACCTGTCCTATCCAATGACAATAAAATTGTACCTACAAACCTTGATTTCAAGGTTGAGAATGTTGACCCACCAATCAATGTGTCCATCTGAAACAAGGCTTGATTCTGTTTTTCTATTTTGGTCTCTATTTTATCTCCACAGCTGCAGCATTGTTTCAGAGACTACCATCACAGCTGAAAATCAAACAGGATTTTCTGCAATATAATTGTAAACACACACACACACACACACACACACACACACACACACACACACACACACACACACACACACACACACACACTAATAATAAATGTTATCAGTATTTAATTGATGACTGCTGTTGGCTGCCATTAAACACCTGTTTTGTATCTAAATCTTGTGCATGTTGTGTGTTGTATAGTGTGACTGTTGTGTATTGTCACTGTTTATTTAAAATATCTCATATAGGACAGAGGGACAGGAACACAGACAGTTATCCCACACACTCCCTACAAATCACAAGATTAACAGCTAACCTTTGGAAATGTTATTGTTTTTAGATTTCAGGACTCTGACTCTGGATCCCAACACAGCACATCCTACCCTTATTCTGTCTGAGGAGAACAGATCAGTGACACGTAGTGAGGCACGACAGCAATACTCTGATCATCCAGAGAGATTTGACTACTGGCCTCAGGTGTTGTGTAAGGAGAGTGTGTGTGGGCACTGTTACTGGGAGGTGGAGTGGAGCGGTGATGTGTACATATCAGTCTCATATAAAGATATCAGCAGGAAAGGAAAGAGTCGTATGCGTATGTTTGGACGTAACAGTCAGTCCTGGAGTCTGGAGTGTTGTTCTTCCTTTGTCTCTTTCTGGAACAACAACACTCAGACTGATCTCCGAGGTCAAGCATCCTCCAGAATAGGAGTGGATGTGGATCACAGTGCAGGAACTCTGTCCTTCTACAACATCTCTGACACGATGAAGCTCCTCCACACAGTTCACACCACATTCACTCAGCCTCTGTACGCTGGGTTTTCTTTATGGCATGATAATGCAACTGTAAGATTATGTGTCTCAAATGGTACCTGTAGTACGATTTAAGAATTAGATTTAATTACACTGAGCTGTGTGCATAAACTGTAATGCTGTAATTATTCATTTCAAACAGGATGTTTCATTTAGATTAATGCAGTACTTATGTAATCATTTAATGCAGAATGTAGGAATGTATGATGGCTATATTGTCAACTGGAATGCCCAGGATGGGAATCTACCAGGACAAATTAAAATAATTTTGGAGCTTCTTTCTGCTTCTTTCAGTTTCTCCCATTAGGGGTTGCTACAGCAGACCATTCATTGTTATCTAACTCTATATACCATATCTTCTCTTGTCACTCCAACCTCCTGCACGTCCTCCCTCACCACATCCATAAACCTCCTCTTGGGCCTTCCTCGTCTCCTCTTTCCTGGCAGCTCCATCTCTAACATTCTCCTCCCAGTATACCCCTCATCCCTCCTCTGCACATGTCCACATCATCTTAATCTCTCAAACCTTTTCCCTAAACCCTCCTACCAGCACTGTCCTCCAATATACAGTACTAATTCCTAATCCTGTTCATTCTTGTCACTCCCAAAGAAAATTTCAGCAACTTCAGGAGCTCTGCCACCTCCAGCTTCCTGTCTTTTTGTCAGAGGCAACGTCTCCAAACTGTACAACATTGCTGGTCTCACTACTGTCCTGTAAACTTTCCCTTTTTATTGTTGAAATAGATCATTCTTCCCCACCCATTCCACCCTGCCTGCACTCTCTTCTTCACTTCTCTACCACACTCCCCATTGGTTTGGACAGTTGACCTTAAATATTTAAACCTTAACCTTCCCTAACTCTATTCCTTGCAACTGCTTTCCCCCACCCTCCCTCTTTAGCAAACATTGATTTTAAAAGTAATAAAGTTTACTCGAACTACTGTGTCTTTCTGTGCTACTCTGGTGGAAACACATAAACCAATTTTTTTTAGTATTAAAACATTTAGTTTTCAGTGAATATTAAAAAACAAAAGAACTTGCGTCGTTACAGTAAGCCCCCCCCCCAACTCCCCTACGGACGGTTCCCGAGAGTCAATCTGAACCCTACGAAACTCTTTACTAGGTTCGGGGTCCAGTGTATGCGGAGCGCTCGCTCGCCCTAGCTCTTGACACTGAGCCTGGCAGTCCGCTGCCCGGTATGTATGGGGGGGGGGGGGGGATAAGTGGTGTACACCAGTTTGGTATGGGCCTATAACCAGGTTTTACATCCCAGTAGCCCTGAGGGGCAGTAGTAAGGGGTGCTCGGGCAGGAGGCGCTGGAACTGGTGCTTGGGGGCCCTTAAGGCAGCTTAGGGCTCACTGACATCCCCAATTTCGAGGTGGAATGGGTCGGCCAGTCGATGCGAGGGTTGTGACATTCAAGCCAGGGGAACCCCAGCACTACTTTCTGTTCTGGCTCCTAGGTTTACCAGAAACGAGATTTGCTTGGGATGACGTTCTGAGCCGTAGTATCACTGGGGCCTTCCTCTACATCACGCACCCAACTTAATTGGCTGGATGGCCAGGGAGACCAATGGGATGCGCGGAATGGAGCGGGCTAACTGGAATACCCAGTGCCGCAGATAACCTTCCATGAATAAAAATTTCCTCTGGCTCCCGAATCAATAAGCGCCTCCGTTCTGGCTCTCCGCTCTCTCCAGGCCCTGAGGGCATAGCTGGTAGGAAGAGCCCTGCATGATGGGGTCTTGACGTTTGGGTCTGTCCCCCCCACTCCCGCGGTGACCCTGTCTGTGGCTTGCTGCACCATGGGCGTCGTCATGGGCAGAGGTGAGACTTCACGCCTATAGCCGGCGACCATTTTGTGGGGTGGAGGAGATGTTTCCCACTCAACTAACTCCAGACTCCAGAATTGACTCACAGCAAGATGGAAACCCGGAAGTGGTTTGCCGCCTCGAGCTGCCCAAAAATCCACTCGAGGCGCTTATTAATCCCATGCATCTCCGAAATTAACACGGTTAGTGCTTCCTCGTGCTTATCAAGCACTTTCGTTTGATCCTCAACTATTTCTTGCACCCTCTTCAAGCCCACGGGCTCTTCTGATGGTGTGATCATTCTGTTACGTGGTGGGGTATGGACAGCTGCACCATGAGATGTTTTAATGATAAGAGCCCTGACACAGGGCTTTAGAGGGGGTCAACAAAATAGGAGTTTGTGAGAGTGCTTTTGATATGCATGGGAAGACCTTCCTGTTTGGGGATGGTGTGAGCAATGAAACAAAAGAAAACTGAAAACACAAAATAAACAGAGCTCCACCGTCTACCGGACTGGGCTCTGGTAACTAAAACAAAACGTTTATCCTCTCGGGGCTTATGCCCTTACCGAGGATTTATAGAGAGGAGAGGGAGGGGCCTCCGAGTGGCGCAGTGGTTAAAGCGCTCGCCCTATCATCCCGAGGTCGCTAGTTCGAATCCCGGGTGATGCTGTAACCTCTCGCAGCTGAAGGCATAGAGAGAGCTGATTGGCCGAGCTCTCTCAGAGGGGAGGGACGAGAGGTACTTAGGTCCCACATTAATCACGGCTCTACAGCCAGTCAGGGGCGTCTGTGAGCTCGCGCAACGGAGGGAGCGGATAGCGCTGTCCTCCGAGTGTGTTACGCCGCCCCCGATGGTGCGCGAGCGAGCAGTTCGAGGGTCGGCTGGCGTCACGTGGTTCGGAGGAAACACGTGATAGTCTTTCACCCTCACCCTCCCGGCTGAGTGGTAGTAGTAGCCTTAATGTGGGAGCCCCCTAGTGACGGGGAGGAATTGGACACGACTAAATTAGGGAGAAAATCGGGGAAAAATCCAAAAAAAAAAAAAGAGAGGAGAGGGAGAGTTTGTGCTTTGCACTAATAACTTAAACTGAGGGTGCACGCTGAACTGCTATGCGCCGCTCTCTCTTTCACTCTCTCTCTCGCTTTCACCAGCATCTTAGGGAGGCAGAGGCTGGGGCTTTGCCTCTATCTCTTCACTTTCTGCACGCTTGTCTTTTATTTTCTTTCTTAGTATTTGGCTCTGGTACCTTACCGGTGCTACCTATTGATCACACGAAGTGCCAAGGTATCAGGACACTTTATAATAAAAACACGCTGCCAGGTGCGGCTCATTCAGGCTGATTGCCTGACAGCGGTGTTGCCTGGCAACTGCGTGTATAAATGGCCGCGCCTTTGCCTGTTCAGAACTCCGCGCGGTAGCAGTCTGCGGATCTGGCCGTTCTGAACAGTTCATGCACGGCTCTGCCCCTCTGCTTAGTACTGCTTAGTGACTGGGGGTTTGAACATAATGTTGGATCCTTCTTTGACCTTTGAAGTACTGAAGTTACAGCTGTGGTCATTACTGAGTAAATGTGAGAAATACTTTTTATTTAAGGCTCATTTGGTCCACAATGTCAAGTGATCAGATTGTTGTAGTAAGCTTTGTATCCAGCTAACATGCCAAGTCTAGCCTAGCTGTCTCCTTTTGTGCTTTCACTTGTTTTGTTCATTTATCCCTTTACACAGCTGCTTCCCTATTCTGATATGTTTAAATATGCAATATATGTTCATGACATAACAGGCTTATAATATTAGACATAACAGACATAATATTTATAACAATTTATCATTTAATTAATACAAATATTATTACACAGAAACATTTTACATGAATTTACACAAATAAATTCTTGACATGTAGTGCTGGCTGAAGTGGTGGAGAAACAAAATAAGACTAAACTCAAAGCTGCTTCTCCCGCTCACTTTCACTGGAGATGTGGAGTGTGATTCCTGCGTCGGGAAAAAACGCAAAGCCATTTATTCCTGTCTGGTGTGTCTGGCCTCCTATTGTGAAGATCATCTTAAACCTCACCATCAGTCTCCTGCCTTTCAGAAGCACAAGTTAATGGACGCCTGTGCAGAGCTTCAAGAGAAGATCAGCTCTCAACATGACAAACCGATCAAGATCTACTGTCGTACTGACCAACGTTTGTCTGTAATTTGTATACGATGGGTGAACATAAAGGCCATGACACTGTTTCAACTAACGCAGAAAGAACTGAAAAACAGGTGAGAACTGGCATTTATTTGGATAGTATGATAAAACTTTATGATACTCTGATTAGAGTATTTAACTCATTAAATAATTAACTCATTATGGTACTTTAGTTGGTTATACTTTAGGTCACAAAATAACATTTAAACTTTTCATGGAAAGACTGTGGAGTAAATTCTGATTATAAACAGTAAAAGTGTTAAATATTTTTTAATGCAATCTGTGTGGACAATCCACTGACTGAGTGGATGTAAAAAAAAAAAAAAAAAAAGTAAATATGTAAATACTGCGTCTGTGTGTATGCGCGTGTATGTACTGTATGCATGTAAAGTGAGTAAAAATGCAAAATACGTTTTTAAAACTCAAAATGTAAAAAATCCATGACTACAAAAAAAAATATATATATATATTATTTAAAAAAAATAATAAAATCACCTGTGCCACAATTATTGGCACCCCAACATTTCCGATAAAATACCTGAAGCATTTTTTGTAATTTTTAATGTAGTTTATAAAATTTATCAGAGTATGTAGAAACTTTTAATGAACAATTCTTGACTTCCTGTTTACTTGTGGTATAAATATATAATGAGACACAGGCCTTTTTCTCTTATCAACTCTTCAACATGGAAAAGACAAGAGAACACCTCATTCAAGTAAGGCAGATGTGTGTCGACCTTCATAAGTTCATAAGAAAATAGCCACTCACCTAAACTCGCCCTTATCTACAGTTTGAGGTATCATTAAGAAGTTTAAAACAACTGGAAAAGTAACAAAAAAGGCTGGACAAGGACCCAGGTTTATCTTGCCACCACTCAAAGTGGGGAGGATGGGAAGAGAAGTAAAAAAATCTCACTGTTGGAGAACTGCCATCAAAAAATGGCATCTTGAAGTCACAAAGTCTCCATAACAACCATCAGCGCTATCTACGGTACATGCCAATAAGTGTTTGGGAGGCATGCAAGGAAAAAGCCTTTTTTCACCTACAATCACATACATTAACGTCTACAGTTTGATGGGAATTCAAATGGGACCGTGTGCTGTGGTCAGAAGTGACTAAGATAGAGCTTTTTGGCATCAAACAGTGCCTAGGTCTGGTGTAAAAACAAAAGATGAGTATGCGGAAAATCACCTCATGTCCACTGTGAAGTATGGTGGAGGATCTGTGATGCTGTGGGCCTGTTTCTCTTCCAAAGGTGCTGGGAACCTTGTTAGGGTGCTTGGCAGCATGAACTCTCTGAAACACCAGGACATTTTAAATCAAAAACTGATGTCCTCTGTCAGAAAGCTGAAGATGGCTCATCATTGGGTCTTTCAGCTGGATAATGACCCAAAACGTGTGGTGAAATCTACACAAAAATAGTTCATCAGACACAAAATAAAGTCTTCTCATGGCCATCTCAGTCCCCTGACCCCAACCCAACTGAAAACCTGTGGGCTAAGCTAAAGAGGAGAGTGCATAAGAGAGGACCCAGGACTCTGGATGATCTAGAAAGATTGTGCAAAGAGGAATGGACAAAGATCCCTCTATCTGTATTCTCCAGTCTTGTGAAACCTTGTAGGAGGAGATTAATTGCTGTCTTGGGGTTGTACAAAGTATTAACATCGAGGGTGACAATTATTGTCGCACACATGATTTCATGTTAAAAAACAAAAAAATCGTTCCGGAAGCGTGCTCGTACACGAATATAGGACATCGCTCAGTGCAATGATACCTTCAGAAGTCACGAACCCCGACACAAGCTAACCTAACATGATAACTGTGTTGTTGAGAAATTTGCTAAATATTAACTCTTTACTGTTGTAATAATGTATAATGTATCTAATCTAGTCATTTAGATGGAAATAAATAATGTTACAGTCTTCCTTATTAGAAACTCACAGACTAAAAAGTTTCTAGTTTAGGCATTTACTACTAGTTTTGACGAAAACTAGTTTTCCTTTAGTACAGTACAATACTGTAATGTAAGATGTCAGTGTCAGCTCCATGTAACATTCTGTAAATCATTTCTTTACTTAATGTGCTGTACAAGTAGTAATGAAATATTTTCACTTTTGTCTCTATACCGCACTGTAGTATGGCCTGTACTGCTTAGTGACAGGGGGCTGTGAACATAGTGTGTGAACATTAGTGCTCATTAGTGAGCAAAGGTGAGAAATACTTTTTTTATTTGAGGCCCATTTTTTCCACAATGCTAAAAGATCAAAATGTTGCATAAATTACTCTAAAAGGATAACTGTTCCAGTTTCCATGCTGCACCTGGTCTAGCTGTGTCTTCTTTGCTTTTATCTAGCTCCTAACATAATTTGCTCATTTATACCTTTACATAGCTGCTTTCCTATTCTGGTTAAACTCCCATTAAATATCCCATATATGGTCTTGAATATAATCATCAATCGTAGAGAATGCTAGTTACACGAATACATTCTTGATAGGTCTTTAAATCCTGAAGTTTCTGTTTCTTTAAAGCCATGTCTGTCACTGTCATACATTAAACAGAACAAGGAAGTTATTTTCCAAAAACAACACACAAACTTAGTTTCAGTTTGCATTCTGAGTGAGTGAGTGTGAGTACAAGAAAATGGCAGAAGCCAGTATCTCAGTAGCTCATGATCAGTTCAGCTGTTCAGTGTGTCTGGACACTTTGAGGGATCCGGTGACTACTCCCTGTGGCCACAATTACTGTAAGGTGTGTATTAATGGCTTCTGGGATGAAGAGGATGAGAAGGGTGTCTACAGCTGTCCTCAGTGTAGAGAGACTTTCAGTCCAAGGCCTGATCTGCGCAGGAACAACATGCTGGCTGAAATGGTGAAGAAGCAAAATAAGCCTGAACTCCAAGCTGCTTCTGCTCCTCACTGTTACGCTGGACCTGGAGATGTGGAGTGTGATTTCTGCATCGGAAGAAAACTTAAAGCTGTTAATTCGTGCCTGGTGTGTCAGGCGTCGTATTGTGAAGATCATCTTCAACCTCACTATCAGTCTCCTGCCTTTAAGAAGCACAAGTTAGTGGAAGCCTGTGCAGAGCTCCAAGAGAAGATCTGCTCTCAGCATGAGAAACCGCTCGAGATCTACTGTCGTACTGACCGAAGCTTCATCTGTTACTTGTGTACGATGGATGAACATAAAGGTCATGAAACCGTTCCAAGTAGAGCAGAAAGAACTGAAAAAGAGGTGAGAACTGGGAATGAATTTTTTTAAGACCATAAAACTTTGACACACTCATTAGAGTATTTAACTCATTATTTAATTAGCTTTAGTCAGTTAAAGGATACAAAATAACATTTCAATATGGAAGCCTGTGATCCTCCTCAGTGTTTCTGATGCCAAGTGATATCATCTCCGATAGATCAGGGTAGACAGTGTGGCTGCATTTCCATGGTGCTACATAAAAACCACACAAAACTACACATAATTAAAATAGACTACAGCAAAGGACTACATCATGTACATGTGTGCAAACAGCAAGAACAATTGTCCCACTGAGCTTTTGAATGATGAAATGTATGTCATGCATGTATGGTCTCAGGATGAGCTAGAGGAAGAGCAAAGGAAATCCGAGCAGAGGATCCAAGAGAAGGAGAAGAAGGTGCAGGAGCTGAAACGGGCTGTAGATACTATTAAGGTGAGTAAAGAGAGTAGAGAGAGTCTACTAATCACGTGTACACATACATACAGAGAGAAAGAGAGCGATAGGGAGAGCTTATGTTCATGGAGAGTATTTTTATTTTTTTTTTCGTGTGTGTGTGTTTTTGTGTCTAAATAGACGCGTTCACAGGCAGCAGTAGAGGAAAGTGAGATCATCTTCACTGAGCTGATCAGCCTTTTGGAGAAAAAGCGCTCGGAGGTGACGGAGCTGATCAGAGCTCAGGAGGAAGCTGAACTGAGTCGAGCTGAACGACTCCTGAAGCAACTGGAGCAGGAGATTGCTGAACTGAAGAGGAGACTCACTGAGCTGGAGCAGCTTTCACACACACACGATCACATCCACTTCCTCCAGGTAACACTCACTGTCTGATCTACAGAGGGCGCTGTTCCTCACAAAGTTTCCTCCTAAAAGCTCATTACAGCAACGATAAATGTTCCTGTCTGAGATCACGAGTGTGTCTTTGGTCTGATTCAGTCTGAGATTCATTCGTTCCTCTCCTCCACTTTTCTCCTTCTCTACGATGCGTTTCCTCTCTGTAGAGTCTCCCGTCTCTCTGTGTTTCTCCTGGATGTGAGGACTCACTGTTCACTGTCAATCTACATCACACAATTGATGAAATGAGGGAATCTCTCTCAGAGATGAAAAGACAAGTCGAGCAAATTCATCCACAAGGTAAACATTTTTCTGTATCACAGTAAAAAAAAAAAAAAGATCACCCATAAAATTCATCTAACAGAAATAAGAAGGAAACCGGAACATACAGTATGATGGCTTAATGTAGGTTTAATTTAAAGAAAAGAAGAGAAGATCTGAACATCTGAAACAGGGCTGATGCTTATATCTCTGTCTCTATTTTATCTCCACAGCTGTAGCATTATTTCAGATCTTACCTTCACAGCTGAAAAGCAGACAGGATTTTCTGCAATGTAAGCGTAAACACACACACACACACACACACAAATTTCACCAGTCTTTAACTGATGACCGTTGTTAGGTCTGTTTTGCATATAATTCTGGTATATTTGTACCTGAGGTCGGAGATTTAATATTTAAAATATCTAAATATTTCGGGCAGGAGGACAGGAACACAGACGGGTGTCTCACACACTCACTTCAAACCCTTGATTAACATGTAACCTGTGATAATTTTTTACTGTTTTAGATTTTAAAACTCTCACTCTGGATCCCAACACAGCAAATGTTGACCTTATTCTGTCTGAGGACAACAGATCGGTGAAACGCAGTGAGACACGACAGCAGTACTCTGATCATCCAGAGAGATTTGACTTCTGGGAGCAGGTATTGTGTAAGGAGAGTGTGTGTGGACGTTGTTACTGGGAGGTGGAGTGGAATGGTAATGTGTACATATCAGTCTCATATAAAGAGATCAGCAGGAAAGGAAAGGGTCATGACTGTTGGTTTGGATTCAACAGTCAGTCCTGGAGTCTGGTGTGTTATCCTTCCTCCGTCTCTTTCAGACACAATAATGTTAGCACACAGATCAAAACTCCAGCCTCCTCCAGAATAGGAGTGGATGTGGATCACAGTGCAGGAACTCTGTCCTTCTACAGCGTCTCTGACACGATGAGGCTCCTCCACACAGTCCGCGCCACATTCACTCGGCCTCTGTACGCCGGGTTCAAGGTATTCAGAAATGACTCAGCTGTGAGGTTATGTGACTCAAATTAAATGTTAGCAAAACGCAATGCCAGCCCATCCAACAGGCAATACAGGCCGTCGCCAAGGGCCCCGCCTTACAACAAGGGCACGTCATTAAAAGTATTTCCTTTTCAACACAATAGAACATGAATACATAAACATATACTGTAGTTATACTCGCAACACAAGCACCTATTTAACATGATACAATTCACAATGACGGTGAGGAAAACAATTACCCACCATATTAAACAAAAGGATAGCTCTGTATAATTAACACATGACAAATAGCTGGAAACGATAATAAAACAAAACAACAATATAAATAAAAGCATAAAAGATTTGAAACATACACAGAAGCAACACATACTAATTTGCATAACACCGCCTACAGGGAGAACTGGAGTGCCGTAATGAGCGTAGTATTCGTATACATAGATTCCACTATATCTCTTCCAATTGCTCATGTTTGATAAAAAAAAATCCTATTTTAGAAATGCCATTTATTAATGTTTCATTGCTTGTTAGGCAGTAGCATGTCAGAAAAAATAAAGGTGCTATCAAAAATAAAGATATTTTAATCTTTATGATTGAAGAGTGAACTTAAATGGGCATGTCTTTGCGTGCGCGCTCGTGAGTGTGAGTTCTCACTGTCATTGGGTGTTGCTACATTGCCTGGATGCTAGCTGACCTAGCATTATGTCTGAAATTCCTTTTAGCATTAATAATTCAAGCAAAAAAACAGACTTTTAATACACATTCTTAATTGTAGTCGCTGAAATGGCATACATTATTAATGCCATCTGTTGAATTTTGGAATAAACAAAAATTTTATGCGTTACCGTAAAGTGTGCAGAATTAAGGTACAAGATTGCATTTATTAAGTAGATTTTTTTATTGAACGCTCATAAGTACATGTTAAAAATTTAAAAGAGCCATCTGTTGAGATTTAAGAGGAACTTGATTTTTTCAAGGTAGATTTTTTTAACCATATAAGGCGTTTTCCCTTTAAATTTCAAATTAGCATATGTTCACTGTTCCTGTGAGCCGACTGTGATGAAACAAAGCTTATATGGTACCTCAAGCCAAATACACTAGTGAAAACCCTATTAAAATGCATTCAGTGATTTTTACATCATGCGTGCACAAACAAACAGACGAACAGACAAAGATTCCAAAAAACACCTTGATGTTATTACTCATCTTATGTCCCCCCCCAAATATTTTTAAACAAATATCTTCTATGTACACACGTGCCAACGTTACAGTTTAATTAGATGTATAGATTTATCTATATGCACTATTACAAATGTTAAAGGTCTTTAAAAAAATCTGTTTCTGCTTTGTCAAAAACTGTTTGATTTACAGTAATAAACCTTACTCAAACTGCTGTGTCTTCCTGTGTTACTGCTGGTGGAAATAAAAAAACTACTATATGTAAAAGCTATATTTTATATTTAGCCAAGTCCTTATCCATGTTTTGGTCATGGGTCTGGTTAAAATACAGTGCTCTCTAAATGTTCAAATACCTTTCTGTTAGAGTATAATTTTTTAAAGTGTAATGAGGAACATTACACTTAAAAAAATAATACTCTAACAGAACACATAAATAGGTTTTACAAGTTAAATTATTTTTTAAATAACTGCATTATGAAAAAATAAAAAACAATAACAAATGACAATAACAAAAATCTCACTTCCGTGTTAAACTGATGGGACATGCTTTTGAAAAATCTTGCCATTTTTTCCTTTTGCTGCCCCAAATGTCATTAGTGTATTTCAAAAACAAAAGAACTATCCTTGCTGTTCCAAAGTTTTCAGATGAGATCTGCATGTTATAATGAAATTCATGTTATTCATGTTCTGTAAGTTATACTGAAATTCAGGGTTGACATTTTTTTAAGCATCAAAGACTGGGCTTGATGTGCTGTGAAGGTGTCAGGGATAACACCTAGAGGGCGCCAAAGCGCCCTGTGATTTAGTTGTAGTTTTGTTTTATTTTTACTTCATTTCCCTTTATGCAGCTCGGTCAGGTGACAAGGGGCGCTCACCTGAACCGAGTTAGTTATTAGTTTCTTTATAAATAGGTTGTTTGAGTTCCAGTTTTTGTCTTGCATCTGTTGATTTCACCTCGTTAACGTCCATGTGTTCAGTTCGTGTTCCCCATTACCTTTGTACGTGTTTTAGTTTCATTTTATTATTAAAGTCTATTTGTTTGTTTAATTTCCCTGTTTTCTTTATGTTAAATAAACATCGTTTCCTTCAAACACCTGGATCCTCTGCGTTTATGCCTCGCACCCGAATTCGTTACAGAATGCAAGACCGTAAAAGAGGCATAGCAGAGGAGCCCTTCCCCCGGGTGATTCTTTTGGGGGGGGCAACAATGTTTGAAGCTTGGGAAACCGACGCGGAGAGCAGGAGGAGAACCAAGCGGCGTAGTAAAAGGCGGAGCTGAGACGGCAGCGTGACTGGGATGGCTGCCGGCTGGCGATACGGCGCACGCCGTTCAGAGGTGGCGCAGCTCGGGGTGACATGAGTCCCCGCACCGACCGGAGTGCAGAGACCGGGAGGTCCAGATTTGGCGGTGACCAGGGTGGAGGGACACCCCACAGCATGCGGCTACAAGGAACGGCGTGTGGGCGGTATGCGCAGCCGGGAGCAGCCTCCCAGCTAGACTGGAACAGCGTCGGGCGGAGTGCCGAAAGGAATGAAGGGCGCATTCGTAACCTGCAGGAGCAGGTAGCTGACCTCCAGGAACTGCTGATGCAGCTGCGCCTCGAGGAAGGTCCAGACCTGCCAGCTCCTTTCCCGCGTTACAGCGACGACGAAGACGGTGAGCTCTACTATTTGCTGTATAGCCTCGACGACGAAAGCGAGCTCGGCAGCGGCGACGATGAAGACGAGCTCCTCTTTCCGCCGCTGCACGGTGCCTTTGAGGACGGCGAGCTTCCGCCGCTGCTGTGGCGCCCCGGTGTTGCGCCCTTTGAGGGGGGGTTATGTCAGTGATAACCCCTAGAGGGCGCCAAAGCGCCCTATGATTTAGTTGTAGTTTTGTTACTTAATTTCCCTTTATGCAGCTCGGTCAGGTGACAAGGGGCGCTCACGACACATTACACATTCAGAAACAGTCTATTCATGCTCTTTTTGTCTAACAAAGACACAGTGGTTAGTTTTAAATTTTAAATTTGCCCTCATCCAAACCAAGGACAGTTTTCCACTGATCTAATGACCTTGTGTTTCTTGGCCCAACAAGATGCTACCCAAGTGTGGGAGATGATTACCCACAATTCCACAGCGCGAAAGAGAGAAGAACCATTGGCTCAGTTATGATGATGTGACGCTCGGCGTCAAAACAAGAATATATATAGGTGTTTACAAACTTAACATCCTTTCTTCATCGTGCACTGTTCCTGTTTGCACTGTTTTACCCTGAATGTCTGTTCGCATGGTCATATTTATGCTATAAGTGTGCCTTATGTGTATAAGATCGTCTGTGTCCCTCTCCATTCAATCCTTGACATTTTCTTTGCACTGAAAGTAAGTTAGGTATAGAGAGTAAGAGTTAACTTTTTTGTCTGATTCATTTTTCCTGTCAGTTAACCATATTCTAAATAAACTACGAACAAAATAGGTGTTTCTTTTGTCCTTAAATAATTTTCTTGTAGTACTTCCCTCTGTCACATACCTGAAGGCTCATCATGCAGGTCTTTGTCGTCTCTCGTATGAATTACAGCTTTATTCATGATCATTTACACCTTCTCACATATGGCCTTTCTAAAGAAAAAATTTAAATGAATATACAGTGGAACCTTGGATTACGAGCATAATTCGTTCCAGAAGCGGGCTCGTATTCCAAAAACACTCGTAAACCAATAAATATATAAAAATAATTAATACAACATATGAAGTCAAAATAAAACAAATTAACCTGCACTTAACATTTAAAAAAAGTAAAAATAAATCCCTCTAATGATACTAGCATGAGCAGACTACCGGAATCACTGCTGTAAAGTAAAAAATAAAAAATAACAAATGATCCAGCACCTTACCTTTGAAAAGAATCGCGACAGAGCAGAGTTTTCTGTATAAATAAAGCGCGGTTGCAGATGGGGAGAGTGTGTGTGTGTGTGTGTGTGTGTGTGTGTGTGTGTCGGTGTCAAATTACACGCGCATGCGCACACGCACCCACTAAGTACACATGAGAAAGGTGTGTGTGTGTCGGTGTGTGTTGGGGCACAGTGTCAAATTACGTGCGCACACAGAAGAGAGAGGGAGATGTTGACTATACCAGTAAGGGACGAGCACTAAGACGCAGCAGGGGAGACGATTACCCATAATTCCCGCAGCGCAAGAGTGAGAAAAATCATTGGCTCAGTTGTGATCGCTTGCTGCTCAGTGTCAAAATAAGAGTCGCATGTGTGATAAATGATACTCTGTGCTCGTAAACTAAGACTTGCTCGATTTCCGATTAAAAATATATTAAAAATCTTTGCTCGGTTTGCGGAACACTCGTAAACCACGTTACTCACAATCCGAGGTTCCACTGTATTGTTTTCTGCTACAAGATCCAGTTCACACACGTCTTGTACACAAATGTTCCGAATGTGGTTTGTGGCCTTATTTCAGTGATCAAGCATTAATAAAAGATCATTATATAATGTTCCAGCTTCCATGCTGAGTCTAATCTACAGTAGCTCTCTCTCTTTTGCTTTTACTTGTCTCAACATGTTTTGTTCGTTTATGCCTTTACACAGCTGCTTCCCTATTATGACTAAAATACGTTTAAATATGCAGAATATAGTCAGGCATCAAATACATTTTTAAAAAATACACATTTGAATTAATAAGAATATTATCATAAATCACACAGACGGCTAGTGACGCAAATTCTCGACATGTAGTTTTTAAATCCTGAAATGTCCCTTTAAAGCCACACCTATCTATCAAGCTCTTTTCCAGGAAAATGAAACTTAGTTTAAGTTTGCATTTTGAGTGAGTGTGTATGAGTGCAGGAAAATGGCAGAAGCCAGTATCTCAGAAGAACATGATCAATTCAGCTGTGCAGTGTGTCTGGACCTTCTGAAGGACCCGGTGACTACTCCCTGTGGCCACAATTACTGTAAGGTGTGTATTAATGGCTTCTGGGATCAGGAGGATGTGAGAAGAGTCTACAGCTGTCCTCAGTGTAGAGAGACTTTCACTCCAAGACCTGTTCTACGCAGGAACAACATGCTGGCTAAAATGGTGGAGAAACAAAAGAAGGCTGAACTCCAAGCTGCTTCTCCTGCTCACTGTTACGCTGATCCTGGAGATGTGGAGTGTGATTCCTGCATTGGGAGAAAACGCAAAGCCGTTAATTCCTGTCTGGTGTGTCAGGCGTCGTATTGTGAAGATCATCTTCAACCTCACCATCAGTCTCCTGCCTTTAAGAAGCACAAGTTAGTGGAAGCCTGTGCAGAGCTCCAAGAGAAGATCTGCTCTCAGCATGACAAACCGCTCGAGATCTACTGTCGTACTGACCAGAGCTTCATCTGTTACTTGTGTACGATGGACGACCATAAAGGCCATGACACTGTTTCAACTAAAGCAGAAAGAAATGAAAAACAGGTGAGAACTGGGATTTTTTTCATTACAATAATTAACTCATTAACTATAATCAGTAAGCTTTAAACAAAAGTACAACCTTAATTCCAATAAGGTTGGGACATTGTGTAAAACAAAAATAAAAACAGGGTACAAATCCTTGTTGTTATCCCATATTCAATTGAAAACACAACAAGGACAAAATATACAATGTTTAAAATGATAAACTTGATTGTTTCTTGGGAAATATTCACCCGTTTTGAATTTGATGCCTGCAACACATTCCATAAGAGCTGGGCCTGGGCTATTATAGCCTGGGCTATTTTCGGAATGTGCCTTGGGACTGTCTTGCTAAAATAAGCAGAGACGTCCCTGGAAAACACATTGTTGTGGATAGCAGCATATTTTACTTCAAAACCTTTATGTACCTTTCAGCATCAATGGTGCCTTTAGATGTGCAAGTTACACATGCCATGGACACTTACACACCTCCAAACCATCACAGATGCTGGATTTTGAACTTTGTGCTGATAGCAGTCTGGAGGCTCCTTTTACTCTTTATACCGGAGGACGTAACGTCCACAAATTCCAAAAATGTGGACTCGTCAGACCACAGCACACTTTTCCACTTTGCATCAGTCCATCTAAGATAAGCTCAGGCCCAGAGAAGCCTGTGTTTCTGGGTGTTGTTATATGGCCTGTGCTTTGCATGGTACAGTTTTAACTTGCACTTGTAGATGTTGCGGTGAACAGTTAACTGAGTGGTTTTCCAAAGTGTTCCTGAGCCCAAGTAATATCCTTTATAGAATGATGTCTGTTTTTAACGTAATACCATCTGAGGGTTTGAAGGTCATGGCCATTCAGTGTTGGTTTTCAGCCTTGCCACTCATGTGCAGAGATTTCTCCTGATTTCCTGAATCTTCTGATGATATTACGGATATTAAGTTATGTGAAATGTGATTGTATAACACTAAAACGCGGGAAGAGTTAAAATAGAACTGCGATGGAGTTCTGAGTGCAAGAGTGCAAGAGGATACTACAATAAAAAGAATAATAATCATAATCGTAATATCATAGTAATAAAAATTGACCCACTGAGCTCCAGAATAATGCACTTTCTTGGTCTCAGAATGAACTAAAGCAGCAGCAGATGAAATCCGAGCAGAAGATCCAGGAGAAGCAGAACAAGGTGCAGGAGCTGAAACAGACTGTGGACACTATTAAGGTGAGAAGTCTCCTAATAATGCACACACATACACACATAAAGAGAGAGAGAGAGAGAGAGAGAGAGAGAGTGCCTTAATTAACAGTTTTTTCTTTTTTGCGTGTTCATCCCAACAGGTGCGTTCACAGGTAGCAGTATATGAGAATGAGAAGATCTTTATTAAGCTGATCAGCTTCATAAAGAAAAAACACTCGGAGGTGACGGAGCTGATCAGAGCTCAGGAGGAAGCTGAACTGAGTCGAGCTGAACGACTCCTGAAGAAACTGGAGCAGGAGATTGCTGATCTTCAGAGGAGACTCACTGAGCTGGAGCAGCTTTCACACACACACGATCACATCCACTTCCTCCAGGTAACACTCACTGTCTGATCTACAGAGGGCGCTGTTCCTCACAAAGTTTCCTCCTAAAAGCTCATTACAGCAACAATAAATCTATTCTATTCAATATTTTTTATTTACCATTTTTAACAGTGGTCATTGTCATGACGCGGCTTTCTAGAATCTAATTAGGGAAATGAGTTTGAAAAGTGTGAGGAACCATCTATAAATTCTAATTATTAGTTTGTCCCCAATAAGCAAGCCAAGCAATTTGGGGCCTCAATGCGAACATGGGTATGGAGTCCTCTGCATTCAGTGCTTTTTTAAGTCCTACCTTTTCTTCACTCGTCGAAGAATCTTCCTTCACTTTAATCATTTAATTTTTAAGTATTTCTCCTACTCCTGAACTGCTTTCTTTCTCTCCTTTCAGTCTTTTATCATTATTGAATATGGATATTGTTTACTTTTTTTAAATAGCTTACCCTTCCTTCATCAAATGAGCTTAGGTTTGTGGGAAAAAGTTAGGACTCTTGGGGTGTTGGATCAAGAATAATATGAAAATAATGTTGATTAAAGAAAGAAAACATTTTAAGTAATTAATGTTATTTTGAGCATGGCCGGGGTGAATAGTGTAGGCCAAGATACTAAAATCTGCAAACTTTGTTCTTACTGACTCCATATCCACTGATTCTCTGACTTTGTGCTCAATAGAGAGACTACCAAGTGCAGACAGCATCTCTTATGACATTATTGACCTGAGGTATTTTTAACAAGTTTCAGGGATGATCATGAAATCTTACATCTTACATGATGCAACTGTGACAGGGAGAGTGAGTAACAGTATGAGAGCTACTGTATACTAGATAGATCTCCAGAATATTCTTCTTATACTGTATATGTGATCAAGCATCTCAGATCACCAGCATCAATATCTTGCATTCTTTTCTTCAGGCTGGAGCGACATTCCCTCTCTGCACTATGCTTCTCATGATATCAGTAGAATAGAGAAAGGCATACAATTAATTGATGCTTGCTAAATGTGAAAAGCTCTCTCTTACTTTAAGTGCTGTACCAACTAACCAGTTAACAGTTTGATCTTCTCCCTCTGAGTCAAAGTGTCTCCTTTTTTCTCTCACGCACCCTTGGCCAGCTCTTCTCCGTCTCCTTGGCAGATGACTATATCAGAGGTAGTCCCTAAATTCCTGAAGAAATTCTGTCACTACCATAATCTCTCTCCTCACTGTTTCAAATGAAATTCTGGTGCTCTGCAGGATTTCGCATGGTTTATTTATCTGGAACAATGTTACCAGGTAGGGGCCACCTCTTCGTCTCTAGGACTAGGCTTTCAGCTATTGAAAGAACATCCATTTTCTCTGTAGTGTACTTCAATACTTCAGGCAGCTGGTAGCGAACAGCTTTAACTGCTTCAACCCATCACTCCAAAGGCACTATCAACTGGTTTTTGATAGTGCCTTTACTGAGAGGTCCTTGACACGTTCTCTGAGAATGGCCCAGTCACTGTGGCAGGCCAAAAAAAAAGAATAGATGTCACAGATGACTTTTCTGCATCACCAACAACAAGGTTCAGTGTAAGACTTCCATAAGGAACACACAATGCTTTGTTGTTTAGTTCCACTACTCTTCTTTGGACCCCTTGCTTCTTTCCTTGCATATTGCTCCCATTATCATACAGTATGACTGGTCCCATTGCCAGTCGTGTCATGTGCCTGAAGGAATCCAAGAAAATGTTCATGAATGGAGATGCCACACAATGTACTATCCTTAGAACAACCGACAGCTGCTCATTGTGACTAAGGTTTTGGGGTGCAGTCCATAATTACTGCATCATATTTGGATTTCTTTACTCTTTGACAAATTGCATCAGTTGTACACTTGTACATCTGCAAGGGAGATACGATTATTATTAAATATCCTTGCTAAAATAAGTGTCACTGACCTCCTTAGCCTGATTTCTCAAATGTTTTCACATACAGTAACAGGGCCGAACTGAGCTATCAATTCCACTTGACCAAGAAAATTGCCAGCCTCAAATAACTTCCCTGTTTGTCCATGAAATGTAATATAATGTTCTGCCAGATGGTCCACAATAGCAGTATTCCTCTTAGGATCTCTTTCCAGCGGTTTACCTCTACAGCAATCTTATCTTGATTCAGCTGATCTATACTGTAACTGTGCTTGTTTTTAGTCTGCGTGATAGAGTTTGCCAGTTCCCATGTTTGTGATATGTTCAGGAGATCACTGCAAGTGGGCTGCAAGATTTTTCCAAGCATTATACCCATCCCCACTAAGAGCATTTATAGCAGATAGTTTTGTAGGATTGTTTTGCATTCATACTGTGTGTTAGGAGTCTGGAAGTTGAGTATAACAAGAGAGGTGTTTAAGGTGATATGGACTCCACTTTTTTATTTTGTTATTGTTAGGCTCAGGTACAAATTTCTGACCTAAACTATTGTGCTTCTACAGTCACAAGTTATCAGATCTTTAGAGTTAACTGGAACAATCATTAGTCACCACATACATCCCAAGCAGACTACATGGAACCAGCAGAGAGCCAAAGGCCTCTATGCACCGGGATCTCCAACTAGAAGCAGGATGTGACAGACTGGTCCAGAGAGCAGAGTGAGTTAGGATCACTGGCAGCTCAGGAGTGCCATGTGTAAATGTTCCTGTCTGAAATCACAAGTGTATCTTTGGTCTGATTCAGTCTGAGATTCATTTGTTCCTCTCCTACACTTTTCTCCTTCTCACAAATACATATATACATGTTGTGTTTCTTCTCTGTAGAGTTTCCCATCTCGCTGTGCTTCTCCTAGATGTGAGGACTCACCCTGCTTCACTGTCAATCAACATCTCTCATTTGATGGCATGAAGAAATCTCTCTCAGATCTGAAAAAACAAGTTGAGGAAATCTGTGAAGAGGAATTCAACAAAATTCATCCACATGGTAAACAAGGAAACTTTTGTTCTGCATCACATTGGTGTGTTAGAAAAGGAAGCAGAGACATACAATAGCATATTAGAACCATTGTAGGTTAAAGAAATAGATGGAAGGGGAGAAATTTTAATGTTTAAAATGCAGATTTTTCATTATTATCTTACATGGGTGTAGCACTTCCAACCTTGTGTAGAGACCTGTTTCTGATATGAAAAAAGGGGGCCTGGAGCCTATCCCAAGACTAGTCCATGAGGCGGGTTACACAGGGTGGTAATTCATTGCAGGGCACAGACACAGACACAGACACACTAAGGGCAATTTGGGAACACTAATCTGCATGTCTTTGAACTGTGGGATAAAACCGGAGCACCCGCAGGAAACCCACCAAGTACAGGGAGAACATGTAAACTCCATGCACACAGACCATGCACAGACTGGAATTGACTGCCTACAATTACAAAATATCAGCGTAATGCATTGCAGATGCATTACAGTGAGTAAAATAATTATTTTACCCTCTGCAGATGTTGTTAATTTGCCCACTTATGAAGAATTTTTATCATAGATAAAGGATAGAGACAGCATATCAACCAAAAATCCAGAAAAAGCACATGATACAAAGGTTATAAATTGAGTTGCATTTTAATAAGCAAAATAAGTATTATATTAGACCCCTAAGCAAAACATTACTTAGTATTTGGTGGATAAACCCTTGATGGCAAGCATAGAGATAAGAAGTTTCCTGTGGTTGGTTTGCAAACATCTCAAGAAGTTTTTGGTCCACTCTACTTTACAGATTTCTTGCCAGTCTCTTGGCAACTCTCCCTCCTTAGCTACCTCTATAAATTTTCTATAGGATTAAGGTCTGGAGACTCGCTCCATGGGCCACTCCATGACCTTAATGTTCTTCTACTTGAGCCACTCCTTTGTTGCCTTGGCGGTATGTTTTGGGTAATTGTCATGGTGGAAAACCCATCCATGATTCATCTTCAGGATTCTGGCTGAGGGAAGGGGGGTTCTCTTTTACAATACATGTCACTGTCCATTGGCCTGTCAAAGTCTGCATGTACCTTTAGCAGAGGAACAGCCCCAAAGCACAATGTTTCCAGCTACGTGCTGGACTGTAGGTGTTCTTAGGGTCATAGTCAGCATTTTTCTTCCTTCAAAAACAGCGAGGACTGGGACCTTGCAGAGCAGCGGGATCTATGGTGGCTGGATCTGTTTTCCCAACTGCCTTGAGATCTTTCACAAGCTCCTCCTATGTAGTTCTGGGCTGATCCCTCACTTTTCTTACGATCATCCTTACCCTGTGAGCTTAACTCTTGCATGGAGTGAACTGAAGAGTACTTAATGGTTAAACTGCATTTTTTATATTCGCAAATAATTGCTCCAACATTTGTCTCCTCACTACGCTTCTTGCTGATGGTCTTATAGCCCTTTCCAGCCTTGTTCAGTTCTACAATCGTGTCCCTGATATCATTTGACAGCTCTTTGGTCTTGTCCAAGATGGTGATATTTGAATGGAAGGTAGAGATTTTGGGGAATCATTTTGTGGAAATGGCCTTTGTACACATAAGAAGTTATTAGTCCAAGTACTGGAGAAACAGATACGTTTTGAGTCATCGTTTAAAGATAGTCAAAGTCTCTGCTGTGCAGATATCTAGAGGAAGTTCGTTCAATCACCTGGGTGCCAGAACAGAAAAGAGTCTGGATGAATGCCGCCCTCGATCTGATGCGGGCAGCTACAGGAAGCCAATGCAGGGAGCAGAGGAGTGGGGTGGTGTGGGAGAACTTGGGAAGGTTGAAAACGGGACGTTCTGCTGCATTCTGGATCAGATGTAGAGGATGAATCATGGACAGAGGCAGGCAGGCCAGCCAGGAGTGAGTTGCAGTAGTCCAGTCTTGAAATAACAATGGACTGAACAAGCACCTGAGTAGCCTGTGAAGAAACAAATGGGCGGATTCTTCTGATATCTCAGATATCTCTGTTATCTGTTATCATCCAGATGAGGATGGGTTCCCTGTTGAGTCTGGTTCCTCTCAAGGTTTCTTCCTATTGCCATCTCAGGGAGTATTTCCTTGCCACTGTCGCCATCACCCTTGGCTTGCTCATCAGGGACAATCTCATTATCTAGACACATTTTTCTTACACATATATACATTTCCATAAGTCTTCTTTTCATTTTCTTTTCATTTCTGTGAAGCTGCTTTGAGACAATGACCATTGTTAAAAGCGCTATAGAAATAAAATTGAATTGAATTGAATTGAATATTGTAAAGAAGAAATCTACAAGAGCGAGTAAGGTTAGCGATGTGTGGGGAAAATGACAGTTGATTGTCCACGGTTACCCTAAGATTGCAGGCAATGGCTGAAGGAGTGATTTGTTGTCCAGGGTTATCACAAGGTATTGACCTGGGGATGAGTCACCAGGGATGAACAACAGTTAAGTTTTACTCAGGTTGAGCTTCAGCTGATGAGCTGCCACCCAAGATGGATGTCTGCCAGATATGCTGAGATCCGAGTGGAAACCTGAGTGGCAGAAGGAGGAAAGGAGAGAATAAGTTGAGTGTCATCTGCATAACAATGATATGAAAATCCATGCAATGATATGACCTTACCAAGAGACCGGGTATAGAGGGAGAACAGAAGAGGACCAAGTACTGAGCCCTGCGGGACACAAGTAAAGAGAGTCTACTTGGGGCAGTTGTAGATCCCCTCCATGTCAAGTCAAGTCAATTTTATTTATATAGCGCTTTTAACAATTGACATTGTCGCAAAGCAGCTTTACACAATAAAAAGAAGTAGGTTTGTATGCAATGTGTATGAATCAAAATGATAAGATTGTCCCTGATGAGCAAGCCGAGGGCGACGGTGGCAAGGAAAAACTCCCTGAGATGGTAATAGGAAGAAACCCTGAGAGGAACCAGACTCAACAGGGAACCCATCCTCATCTGGGTGATAACGGATAGCAGGGATTGATCAGCATAATAATGTGTACTGGAAGTTCAGTGTAACAGGAGATGTGTTAAAATTAAAATTAAAAGTAAAAGGAGTCCAGTTTGTTCCTGAAGGCTCAGGCAGACCGTAGGAGATTCCAATCCTGAGCTATCGAACAACTGAAGTCACAGGTCCTCAGAGCATCAATCGATGATAGGACAGTCTTAATGGAAACCATCCCCAGCCACCATACGAATCCAGGCAGACCACACGGGGCATCCATGCGACGAGATCTCCAACCAGAAGCAGGACTCCAGGATGGGTTAGACGGCTCCAGAGGGCAGAGGAGTCTGGATCACTGGCAACTCAGGAGCGAACATGTATAGCTCGACAGAGAGACAGAGAGAGGGAAAGGAGAGGGGGAGAGAGAGAGAGGAGAGAGCAGAAGAGGAGAGAACAGAAAATAAGGAGAGATGGCAGTTAGGTATGGTCACAGTCCACATGTATAAGGTGAATGTATATTAGTGCAAAGTGCAAGCAGGGACTCCGGCAGGACTAACTATAACAGCATAACTAAAAGGGAGAGCCAGAAGGAAACACAAACATGAGGGCTCCCTGAGATGTAAAGCAACCAATCACCTCACCGTCAACAAACCTGAGTGAACAATGAGAGTGGGGAGGACAGCATCTAAACATACCAGTTCACCAGAATACTCTACGTCCATGAGTCCCCCAGATCTGCTCCTTTACCTAAGGTTAATCTATTTACAAAAATGCTTGGCTAAATAAATGGGTTTTTAGCCTAGACTTAAACACTGAGACTGTGTCTGAGTCCCGAACATTAATAGGAAGACTATTCCATAACTTTGGGGGTTTGTAGGAAAAAGCTCCGCCCCCTGCTGTAGTTTTAATAATACGTGGTACTGACAGGCAGCCTGCATTCTTTGATCGAAGTAGGCGTGGCGGATCGTAAGACACTAACAGTTCACTCAAATACTGTGGCGCGAGAACATTTAGTGCTTTAAATGTCAGAAGTAGTATCTTAAAATCGATGCGAAATTTCACAGGGAGCCAGTGCAGTGTAGATAAGATAGGGGTGATGTGCTCGTATCTTCTGGTTCTAGTGAGGACTCTCGCTGCTGCATTCTGTACTAACTGAAGCTTGTTTATACACCTAGTTGAACAACCAGACAGTAAGGCGTTACAATAGTCCAACCTAGAGGTGATAAAGGCATGAACTAGTTTTTCTGCATCATTTAGTGACAATATGTTTCTTATCTTGGCAATATTTCTAAGGTGAAAGAAAGCTATCCTGGTGATATTATCTACATGTGCTTCAAACGAAAGGCTGGAATCTATAATCACACCAAGGTCTTTTACTGTTGCACTTGATGGAACACAAAG
Source organism: Clarias fuscus (assembly GCA_030347435.1). Lineage (NCBI taxonomy): Eukaryota > Metazoa > Chordata > Actinopteri > Siluriformes > Clariidae > Clarias > Clarias fuscus. Next base: position 30,760,886 of record CM059218.1, read on the forward strand.
GCCATCTAAAGTCACAGTGTGATCAGAAAGCTACTTGTGGTCCTATGACCAGAACTTCTGTCTTATCAGGATTAAGAAGAAGAAAATTAGTTAACATCCAATCTCTTATGTCCTGCACACACACTGCACACTGGTTTTTCTCATCTGGTTTTGCTGAGACATATAATTGTGTGTCATCAGCATAACAATGAAAACTAATACCATGTTTACGGTGTCACCTCATACGACCTGCCTTCTAGGTAAGAAGCAAACCATTGCCACGCTGTTCCACAAATTCCAAGGTTTGTAAGAATAGATAATAGAATCTTGTGGTTCACTGTGTCAAATGCAGCTGACAGGTCCAGGGGGGATCAGGACAGATGATAGTCTAGCAGATCTAGCAGCATGGAGCTTCTCAGTGACCCACAGAAGCGCATGTCGTGGCAGTCTCTGTGGAATGTGAAACTTTGAATACAGATTGGTTGGGATCATTATGGTTGTTCTGTGAGAGATAAAGAGACATTTGGTTATGAACAGTCTTTTCAAGAATTTTGGAAATAAAAGCGAGAAGTGATACCGGCGATAGTTGTTAACTTCTGATAGGTCCAGGCAGAGTTTCTTGAGGATGGAAATAACCCTTGCCTTCTTAAAAGGAACATGGCCAGATGATTTGGAATGGTTGATGATGGTTGTGGTGAAGGGAAAGAGGTCTCGTGAGATGGCCTGGAGCATTGTGGAAGGGATTGGGTCTAATGAACAGTTGGTGAGGTTAGATGATGAGATGATCTGCTGAATCTCATCAGATGACAGATTGGAAAATTCTGCTAAGGGAGGGAAGGGAAGGTCCTGAGGTTCTGCTGTAGGGGTTTGATTGGGAGCGAAGGACTGGCGGATTGCTGCAATTTTCCCATCGTAGAATGTGGCAAAATCGTCAGCAGTCAGAGAGGAAGGGGCAGGAGGGGTCGGTGGGTTGAGTAGTGTGGAGAAGATGAAGAATCCAATATAGAAAACTAAAGCACACTAAAGTTTGAGCTAGATCTACCTTCAGTATATGTAGCTAAGCCCTGCCCACAATTCACACCTTAAGGAATCCTGAAACTACTCTTGATTAATTACCTGAGAACAAATCAACACTGCAACAAACACTACCAAACAGCAAGAACTATGTATGCAGTAAGAACCAATTGTGTTTCAAAAACAGTACAAAAGTTAAAGACCTACCTTACCAGTATAGAAGAATCCTTTAATTTCTTTGAAAGTGGCCATTATAAACTTATAAAATCTGCATGGAATCAAATAATTATTTTCTCTACTATACATCAAGATATATTCACCAGACAAAATATGTAAATGAAATATTATCATAAATCCTCAAAATATTCTTAGGAACCAGTAAAAAATGTAGTTGATAACTTTTCACTCATCAATCATCATCTATACCGCTTAATCCTGTATTCAGGGTCACGGGGGGGCCTGGAGCCTATCCCAGGAGACTTCGGACACAAGGCGGGGCACACCCTGGACAGGATGCCAATCCATCGCGGGGCACAGACACACACACTCACTCATTCACACACTACAGACAATTTGGGAACGCCAATTAACCTAACCTACATGTCTTTGGAATGTGGGAGGAAACCGGAGTACCCGGAGGAAGAACATGCAAACTCCATGCACACAGAGACGGGAATCGAGCCTGGCCGGGGATCGAACCCGGACCCTGGCGGTGCAAGGCGACAGTGCTAACCACTACACCACCACTGGATGCTGTTTTCAAATTTAGTTTTTTATTGTATTTCAGATACTACTCCCAGAGCTGAAAAGCAGAAATGGTTTTCGGCAGTGTAAGTATAAAACACACACACACACACACTAAATGTGATCAGTATTTAACTGATACTGTAACTGATCGGTGATATTCATACATCTCTGTTTAATATCTACATTAGTAACTGAACACTGTACATGTAGTGTCACTGTCAATGTTGTATAGTGTGACTGTTGTGTAGTGTGACAGTTTCATATGTAAAATATCTCATATAGGATAGGCGAACAGGAAAACAGACTTGTCTAACACACTGACTACATATCATGAGATTAACAGCTAATCTGTGGAAATGTTATTGTTTTTAGATTTCAGGACTCTGACTCTGGATCCCAACACAGCACATCCTGCCTTTACTCTGTCTGAGAAGAACAGATCAGTGACACGCAGTGAGACACGGCAGAGATGCCCTGATCATCCAGAGAGATTTGACTACTGGTCTCAGGTGTTGTGTAAGGAGAGTGTGTGTGGACGCTGTTACTGGGAGGTGGAGTGGAGCGGTGGTGTGTCCATATCAGTCTCATATAAAGACATCAGCAGGAAAGGAAAGGCTCTAGAGTGCATGTTTGGATGCAACAGTCAGTCCTGGAGTCTGGAGTGTTTTTCTGCCTCTGTCTCTTTCCGGCACAACAGCACCAAGACTGATCTCCGAGGTCCAGCATCCTCCAGAATCGGAGTGTATGTGGATCACAGTGCAGGAACTCTGTCCTTCTACAGCGTCTCTGACAAGATGAGGCTCCTCCACAGAGTCCGCACCACATTCACTCAGCCTCTGTACGCTGGATTCAGTATATGGCATGATAACGCAACTGTGAGGTTATGTGACTCAAAATGAAAGGATAGTTAAAGTGTTTACAAAAATGAAAAGTGAGGCAACAGGTTTAATTTCACTGAGCTGTTTTGTATATTACAAAAGTAATAGCAGAATTCAAGGCAGAATGTGGGATGTTTCTAAACATTTATGAAATGTTATCTAACATTATCAAATATTTACCTGCATGCACTATTACTAATGATAAAGGTCTAGAAAAATGAAGTTTTTACTTCGGCAAATAATGTTTGTTGTAAAAAAAAAAAAAAAAAAAAAAAAAACTCAAACAAGCTGTGTTACTGTGCTACTGGTTGTGGAAACACAAAAGCCTGGTTAACATACAGTGTTCTCTGAATGTTCTATTCCCTTTCCCCATTAACCTGCAAAAAATAATACTCCATTATGACAGAATAAATAACTAACTAAATAAATAAGTTTTACACGTTTATTGTTTATAAATAACCACATCACCAAATTTCTGTGACAGATACCGTTCTATCACAGGTCACTCCTGCTACTCTTCTCCACCCATTTCACCCCGCACTCTCTTCTTCACTTCTCTACCACACCACCATTGCTTTGCACAGTTGAGCCGACACAGTATCTCACCGCGAGTCAAACCGCATAGGTGAGATAGGGGTAGAAATATTTAAACTCCTCTGCCTTCCCTTCTTCTACTCCTTGCAACTGCACCTTTCCCCTACCCTCTCCCCCTCATCATACCCTTCGGTATTAAAAAAAAGCATATGATATGCTGTGGAATGTATGGTCTATTATGCAAGCTTGACAAATTAGGAATGAGAGAAAAAAATGTATAACTTGATAAAGAACTTTTTAGAAAATAGGACAATAGAAATCAGAGTGGGAACAGAATACTCAATAAAATATATAGTAGAAAACAGCACTCCGCAAGGAAGCGTGTGTAGCCCAATATTGTTCAGCATCATGATGAACGACATATTTTCGATCAAGTCTAAGAAACAATAGGAAAATCACTGCATGCAGATGACGGAGCGCTGTGGGTCAGAGGCAGAAATATAGAGTACACCAACGCCAAGATGCAAAGAGCAATGAAGAGCTGCTTTTCAAAAAGACATAAGAATATCTCTCTGAAACTATACAAACAAGAACTAAAACAAGTACAAACAGTCAAATATTTAGGAATGTATATTGATGAAAAGCTAATCTGAAAAGTAGACATAAAGAAAATGAAAGAAAAATGCAACAAAATCACAAATGTAATACGGTGCCGGACAGGACAGGTGTGGGGAGCTGACAGAGCCTCGCTAATCTGCATACACAATGCACTCATGAGAGCTACCATAGACTATGGATGCCTAGCATACTGTACATCTTAGCAGCAGAGTCCAACTTAAAACAAATAGACACCATGCAAGCACAAGCCTTAAGAGTCTGTTGTGGGGCCTTTAAACCATCCCCAGTATCAGCCATACAGGTAGAACTGAAGTAATGACGACAAGAATTAGAAGAATAAAACTACTGTTGGCGTACTGGGTTAACAAGGGTATAACAAAGAACATCTAACAAAGGCTATTCTTAAAGAGTGCTAGGAACATAACACAACAAACCTACACAGCTTCAGATAGGGGACGCTAAAGCAAAAAGCCTAGGACTCCATAAGCTCAACATCAGTCTCTCTGTACCTCTGCACTGCACCCCACCATGGACACTGATAACGCCACCAATAGACATAAGTCTAAAACAAACAATGAAGGAAACCCATGCTGGCTAATAGTGCAAAACCATTTAAAAACAATAGGAAATAAAAAATGTATAATATATACGGACGGTTCCAAAGACCCAGGTACGGGACAGGGACAGCGTTTTACATCCCACAGTATAAAGTATCAGCTAAAGAAAGAATAACAGACCAACTATCAGTATACACTTCTGAACTAATAGGAATACAAATGGTACAATAATAGCATCTGACAACATGTCAGCTATGACCAGCCTAGAAACAGGAAACTCATGCAGACAGGACATTCGATTTAATATAGTGCAAACAATTACAGAATCATACCAGAAGGGTGTAAGGATTACCGTCCTGTGAGTAAAAGGAAACGAAGAAGCAGATAAACTCTCCAAACAAGCACTCAAAAGCAAAAATGCCCAAATAAAAAAAAAAAAATCACAATAAGCAGAGCAGAAGTTAAGAAAAATAATTAAAGAACTCGCAAACAAAATATGGAAACTGGCTTAGTAGACAGAATCTAAGAGAAGGAAGTTTAATCCTTTTAAAAATTTTACTTTGTTTGCTGTCAATCTGATGCTCCACACGCCAGGTGGCGGTAATGCACCAATAAGCCGCCAAAAACACACACGAAGAAGAAGCTCTATTCCTGGACTCCGGAAATACGGTGGGAATCTTTAACAAGTTAAGAGATAAAATCACGCTTTAACGTGTCGGTAAGTGTTTATGATGCTGTTTTTGTGTTTAATTATACCGTAACTCACACAAACTGAAAGCTCAGCGCACAGCCCGGTGTTGTCAATGTGTTTATGAGTCTGTGCACCAAATGTTTAACTTTTATACGGGTGTGGGAAAGGAGGCGGGGTTATGACGTCACCAAGTGTCGATTTCTGGTTATTTGAACTTTGACTGCGAGCAGATTTTGTTGAGGTCGTTCGTTCTTGCCTCCCGTGTGTTACCGAGGCGTGTGACGTCATCAGTGTTTGTTTAAAGGGGAGATGAAAAGCTTGAGCCACCCTCACTTACAGCACAGAAATGACTTTCATAGAGTGTCAGATTTATTTCCTAGAAAGTGTCAGTGATGGTTTTATATAGAAATGCTTGTTGCGAAGCTCAGATCCTCTCCAGCTGACAATACTGTGTTTAGGGCTTCAGGTTTATGCAAACATGTGTTTAAGGCACATGCAAATAACAGCTGTGGAGCAAGGGCGCCCTAAGGGGGACGCTCAGTTTTACTGAACATCCAGCAGAACCAGGCGTCGTCCTTCTGAGGACGTCTTTGTCACACCTGGTCTTCTTCATGCATGCAAAACGTATTTCTTATTTATTTATTTATTTATTTATTTATTTTTTGTCCAAAAAGTATTCTTTTCTAGCCTACATATATATTCCTGTATGATTGCATTTTTTCTTTGCCTGAATCATCACTCACTCATCATCTATACCGTTGTATCCTGCATACAGGGTGGCGGGGGGCCTGGAGCCCAACCTAGGAGACTTATAGCAAGGTGGAGTACAGGGCACACATATACACACTCATTAACACATTACGGACAGTTTGGCACAGTTAGCCTAATATTCATGTCTTGGGACTGTGGGATGAAACCTGGGAAGCACAAGGAGAACATGCATGCACACGGATCCCAAGGTGGGAATCGAACCCGGACCCTGGAGGTGCAAGCCACACTGCTGACCACTAAGCCACAGTGCCATGCTCGAATGCTTAAGATTTTTGCACAGTACTGTTTAATGATGATTCATTATTTAACGAGTTCCTTCAGGATCACAGGTACCTGGTTAGGATTTATTACTGAAGGTAAACTGTCCATGCATAAATGTTCTATTCGTTTGCCCTATGCTATATTTATAGACCAGATTTCATTCTTGTTGTTTTTTTTTTGTTGTTGTTGTTGTTGTTGTTTTTTTGCTTTAAGAAAAGATTTGAAATGTCAGCAAAATTAGAGATGAATGTCATGGTATTTATCCATTAACATTACTTGGGTTAACTGGGTTATTCTACATATAGGTCAATAAACTTTATAGGAGTCATATAAGAAAGAAAAAACATACAGTGGAGTATGGTGTGTTAGCCAAATATGTGAGAGAGAGAGAATGTAAAGGAGAGAGAACAAAGAAAGCTGTACAGATCGTTAAACATTCGAGTGTTTGTTTGGACGGTAGACTGGAAGGACCAGTTGAGTTGTGCAATGCTATAGAGGGAGGAAGGAACACCCAGAGATTAGTGACTGCTAACAGATGAATGCTGCGACCGTCAACACTATACAGTGAATAGCTCATTAGTTATGTTTTAGTTATGATGATTTATAAAACCCCACGACTGACACTGAGACACTGATGCACCTTAAACAAGATATTTAACCCTTAACTGTGATGCTGAACGAATTCTGCTTTTGGATAGAAGACACTGTGTCTCATTTTCAAAATAGAAATGTTTATACTCTTACCCATGTGCATCGAAAATATATTTGTGTGATCAGTGTGTTTAAATAAGAAATACAATGGAGGAAACAACACGCTCAGAATTATAAAAATGAGTTGATGAACATCATAAACAGCAGGAATTACGAGGGTTTCTCTGTAGGTTTCGTGGTGTATACTGTAAGTTGATCACTGTGTTTGTGTACCCTTGTGTGGAAAAAGACAAAGAGGCTTATTTTAATCTCCATTTTATTTTAACAATCTTTTTGTATTGTTTTAGAGATAAGTGTAAAGCTTTGAGAAACTGTCTCTGTTTCCTGTTTCTAATCAGTAACCTTTAAGGGTGTGCAAACATTTTATACATTATGTACTGTAGCTCCGTCAGGAGTCCAAAGTCCAAAGTCCGCCCCATTGATCACGTTTTTGTGTAGAAAGACAACACACACTCACTCAGAGCAAACACACACACTATATAACCTCTGCTCTTTCTCTTTAATCTCCAGAAACTCGTAGGAGAAAAAACGCTTCAGAAATGAACGAGGTCGCGCCGCTCCAGTCGGACCCGAGCCCTGATATGGAGGCTCTGAATACCTCGCGCTGCTCCGGTCCGAGTCTGGAGAACCGGATCCTCAGCCAGGCCCCATCGTTCCTCCTCCAGCCTCCTTCATGGGTGAACCTGACCTCGTCATGTCCAGCTCTCCGTCCATCCAGCCTGTCCTCTACAGCGTCGTCCTCTCTTCTGCTGTCCACCTCATCCAGCCTGCTGTCCTCCTCTCTGCTCAGCACTGAGAACACTCAGCTGAAGTACCACCCCCTCACTGTCTCTTCTCCCTGCTCTTCTCTACCTCAGAGTTCACTGGCTCACAGCACAGCGCCACCCACTGGCCCAGAAGCTCAAAAATGTCCCAGTGAGGAACCTGGAGAGATAAAAATAGCGGATGATGAAGTGTGTTCCAGTGATGACTTCTCGTCATACAGTGAGGAGCTAAGTGAGGTATGGATTTATTTTCCCCATCAGCTTTAGCAGCGCTCTTAGGAGAGCTTACTGGAGTTTAGAAAGTTTTTCTCTTAAAGTTTGATGCATTGCTTTAATGACAGGACTGTAGTATTGCTTATTTAAAGAAGTGAAATGTGCAGTTAAGTCTAAACTCTTGTATATGTAAATCACCATGAAGTAACTTTAAATTACACTGAAACAAAAACAGTTGGTTTCTTTTAATAAACCTCTGAGAGCTGTTGTAAATTAATGATGAGTCTCTCTGTCATCTTTAAGTCACGTCACGTTTCTAGTGATAACTTGCTCTGTAATACCATTAAGCTGCTTTAGAGTACAGTTAAGTCATTTCGGAGTTATGATGCAATCAGTAGTACCAATATTTCACTCCAGTGTACCTCTTGGGAGTTTTGATGCTTTGCTCAGTAGCACATGTACCAGTAAGGCTCTCAGACGTACCAATAAATGTCCAGAGTATAATTAAGTCAGTTTGGAGTAGTGATAATGTCCTCATTTATACAATTATGTAGCTTACTCTCGAGTATCACAATACAACAGAACTATACATTGTTTTGGAATATCTTTATGTTTATTGGTAGTTTCTCTAAAGTAGCCCTAAGTAAGTTTCTCTGGAGTCGCTAGTAGTCAATCCGTATGTTTAACATTCATCTACGCTGAGGCCGAGTGGCGCATTGGTGCAGTGCTCGCTCTATCATCCGGAGATCGCTAGTTCGATTCCCGGGTGACGCCGTAGCCTCTCGCAGCCGGAGGTCTAGAGAGAGCTGATTGGCCGAGCTCTCTCAGAGGGGAGGGATGAGAGGTACTTAGTGCTCCCACATTAATCACGGCTCTACAGCCAATCAGGGGCGTCTGTGAGCTCACGCGAGCGGAAGGAGCGGCTAGCGCTGTAAACCCAGGTGTGTTACTCCGCCCCCAACGGTGCGTGAGCGAGCAGTTCGAAAAGATGCGGTCGGTTGGCGTCACGTGGTTCGGAGGAAACAGGTGATATTCTTCGGGCCTCACGGCTGAGTGGTAGTAGTAGCCTCAATGTGGAGCCCCCTAGTGACGGGGAGGAATTGGACGCGACTAAATTAGGGAGAAAATCGGGGAAAAATCTAAATATATATATATATATATATATATATACAGTATATATAAAATATTAAGGCAGTTGTTAATAAAAAAAGAGCCACACAGTGCATTTATCACAGGTTTAAAAAGTAGAAAAAAGATCCAATACAAATACATACATCCTGTACATAATCTGTAATGAATGATGATACATTAAGCAACATCCTTGTTATAATATTGTTTGTTAACTTTGTTTGCATCTAGTTTATCATATAACTGATTAACTGAGCATCTGTGCATTTAAAGTCCTCGGCTCCTGAGGAACAGATGGAGAGTGAGGTTGAGTCCCCAGCTGAGATTCCTGTCCTGAGTCTGAGGCTGACTGAGGAAGAGGAGAAGCAGACGCTCGAGCTGGATGAAGGGTTTGGAGAGTGCGAGTCTGGAGAAAATGAAGCTGAAGAATTACTGAAGGAAAAGAAGGTGGTTTTAAACATTTTATTTGTTTCAGTTTATCTCAATTTTAAAATATCGAATGTTAAAAAGAGCTCTTTTGACGGTCATGGCGTTATACAAGACCCTCCTGTGAGTTGTCTGGGGTTTTCTACCGACCCGTTTGAGCTCTTTAATGACCGACCTCACACTGAGAATGTCACTAGTAACTGTTATTTGCTCTACACAAGACAACCAAACTGTTTCTTTTACTCTGCGTGTGATTTCCACAATCAGTACAAGCTGCTGAATTTGGTCTGCTGCTCCCTGATCCATAAAAGCCAATCTCCAGGCCAGGTGGACTGGGATAAAAAAGGAAGTGTGTGGAGTGAAATAAAACTCCTGGGTACCGACATCACCCTTAGTGACCCCGAGTTCCTGCTTAAGGTAAACTTAAGGTGGTGTGTGTCTGGATGGAGTCCATGATGTGTCTACTTTCTCTAGTTTTTCTGCCATGTCTCTGTAGTAATGAGTTCATCTTCAATAAAATCCTGTTACATAATACACCAGGTGGCTGTTTACACCAGACAGGAACTGAACGTCCGCATCACAGCCAACTTCCTGCTCGCTCTCGCTGCTAACCTGCCCAACTCTAAATCTCACCTGAGGAGGTATTTCTGCTCCGCTGTCCGGCTGCCGTCTGATTGGCTGGAAGTGGCGAGGATGTACAGCACGGTATGCTGGGAGTGTTTATTAAAACACACACACACTCACACACACACACACACACACAGTGCAATTACTTTGACTGCCATAGTCATATTTAGGGCTGCTCCGATCAGGATTTTTGGGGCCGATCACTAGAAGCTGTATCGGCCGATACCGATCACCAATTACAGGCTCTACTCAAAGCCTTATCATGTAGCATTATTTATTAATTTAGATATGGTTTAAGTATTGAAATTACAATTATAACTATTATTTAATTAACTGTATTTATTGGCAAGCAACATGTGCAACACGTCAACATAAAACATGGTTAGTAATTGGGAACAGCTTAGAGCCTGTTCCAAATGTATACTGGTCACCAGCATACCAGCAAAATGTATGCTGGTCACCAGTATACCAGAACCAAATCACAACATATGCTGGTCAAGCTGGTCACTTTTTCAGCAGGGAAGTAGGACGTGAATCGCCGGACGTTCTGTAAGGTCTGCAAGCATCCGCGAGGCTCGTGGAGGGTTACACGTTACACGAAAATTAAACATGTTTAAATTAAACATTTTTAATTTTTCGCGCGGAAAGATGTAAACGTAATCACAGCGCCAAAACCCGCGGTGAATCATGATGAAGCGTACTTACAGCTACCGAGCGAAACCAGGTAGGTGAGATAGGGGAATTACCGACAGCTGAGTGAGCGGCGGTGGCGCGCGAGTTGCTGAGCTCTCCCGCTCCCTTAGCGTGAGCCAACTTTGAAAACTGCTCGTGTTCCTGTACGTGACTAACCTTCAAATGTCTGATAATGTTTGTGGTATTAAAATGTTTTTTGTGCTTCCCGCCTCATGGAATTGGCTTGTTACACTGGTTGCAGATTGCTAATCGATTGTCTTTTTCACACAACACGGAGAATTGCCAGACCAGTGAAGCCGTTTTAGCAGCGCGCAAAAAAAAAAAAAAATCCCGCGAGTTTTGTGTCATCTGATCGGCTTTTCTGGATCGGCCATAATAGAGACTGCCGATCAAACTTCCCAAAGCAATTATCGGCCGTTTATGATTGGCGACCGATCAATCGGAGCAGCCCTAGTCATATTATAGTGTCTTGTAGTGTTCATATTGTAGTGGGGGGGGAGTTATAGCATTGCATTGTAGTATTAGTATTATACATTGTCGCAGGACCAGATCAACACAGATGACAGCAGACAATGTTATGTGGAATGCAGGACACTTTTCGTTTATTTTCCTTAAATTGCGGAAAATTGCGGGGTTGCGGAAGCGCGGGCTCTGTCCTTCCATGGTAGCCTGAGTAGCTGTCCATGGTGCTGAAGGCGCTCTGTCTCCCTTTCGAGCGAAAAGCGATAGCGTCTTGTAGAGTGCTGGCTTTAAGCCTGCCGTCACAACGTATAGTGCAGCAGAGAATTGGCTTTGCGGTTAGCGCTGTCGCCTTGCACCATCAGGGTCTGGGTTCGATTCCTGCCTCTAGTCTTTGTGCATGAAGTTTCAAGAGTGTTTGTGTGTATATATATATATATATATATATATATATATATATATATATATATATATATATATATATATATATATATATATACACAAAATATATATATATATATATATATATTTTATATATATATTCTTTTTTTTGTGGTTTCAGTGTTTCAGCAGGTCTCTGCCTTCAGGACTGAAAAAAGCTCTGGCTGACAAATTCAAGCAGTTCAGCGAGTATCAGCTGGCCAAGTACAACACCCGCAAACACCGCTGTAAATACATGAAGAAGAAACGGAAGGTATCGGCATTCAGACACACACAAGCCGAAACAGACTAAGCAAGAATTAATGCTTGGTCCCGCTGACATTGTGCGTATGTGTGTGTATGTGTACGCAGGAAGTATCTTCTGAGGAATGGAATACTTGGGCAAAGCTCCTTGCGTCAGATGCGAGTACTCTTCAGCAGCATGTAAGGGTTCTGTCTGACATGTGCACTGACGTTTGGTTCATTATGTTTTTCTTTATTCTGATTGGTTAGTTTGAGTCCAATACTGTTTGTGATCAGACGGACATCACTTGAATTCTTAGAGGTAGATCTTATTAAGTGATAAGGAAGAGAGAGCTATGAGAATATCAGGGTTTTTGTATTTGGCCTGGAGGCTATATCAGATTTGATTTATTTATTTATTTATTGTATAATTTTTAAATAAAATGAAATACAATATACTACATTTTGTATAATGTGTAATTAATATATACTTTTGTTGTCATGATTAATTTTTGGTCTGTTGGTTGACCTCTCTCTCTCTCTCTCTCTCTCTGTCTCTTTAGCTGAAGTCAAAACAGCGACCAGCAGTGGATAAAAAAAAGAAAGAGTTTAACATGAAGAAGCTGATAAAACAACTCCATATCAAAGAGCCGGCCGAGATGGTCATGAGCATCCTCGGGAAAAAGTACGTACTGTAGTATAACTCGCGTTAAATATAAAGAGACCACACAGAAATAAGGAATATAATCACCGAATGAAATGCACTAGACTTTAGAGCCACACGCATGGATGTTTACGTGCAGTTGTGAAAGGGTTTATTAAAGAAGCGGATCAATGTGGAAAAAAAAAAAAGAGTTTAAAAATCAGTATCAGTGAGGCTTGGTGTATTAATTTACACTAGAACTGAGCAAAGCTTCAATATACAGTGACGTCCAAAACACAGTATTGGTCATGATTTTATTAATATTTTTTATGTTCTACATATAATACAGAAAACATGTGTGTGTCAAAGAAGTTTATCCAACATAGAAGTGACCAATCTCGCTTCCCTGAAAATGTCAAGTCGCTAACCTCAGCCGGTGTGGAGAGATGATTTTATATTCGCATAAAAAAATGGATCTTATTCAGCGTTATACTGTCCGGCTTCGAACAATAATCATTTAAAATGCAAATTATTCATATTTCTTTGAGTTTTGATACCAAAATTGGTGTAATCTTCTAGAAGTATATGACCTGCTTATTTTTTTTTTGTTAAAAGCTTAAAAAGCAAACAAGCTGTAGTGTCCTTAACCGCGTCAAATTCATGTTGCAGTATCTTAACAATGAAGGGTTTTAACATAATACACTTTACACATCACAGCATGAGGACGGGGACCAACACAGGAACAGAGAATTTAAACAGAGCCACATTGCAGAAGAAATAATTAGAATTTAGAAAGTGTATGCGTATGACAAAGGAACTTTGTATATGTAAATAAAGGACATGTAAATATGCCGTGTGTGTGCGCGTGTGTGTGTGCGTGTGTGCGTGCGTGTGTGCGTGCGTGCGTGCGTGCGTGTGTGTGTGTGTACAGGTACCCGGCGGACGTGAGGGCGTTCTGGCGCAGCGGGCTCAGCGGGGTGTGGCAGAGTGAAAGAGCCAATCAGAGGATGAGACTGAAGCAGCCGGACACGTGGGAGACTCTGCTGAGTCAGAAAGGAAACGGCGCCACCACCTGGGAAAATCTCATAGGTCTGAATAAAAACCTTCCTCTTATCCGTCTTTCTTTTTGATTGTTTATTTTCCTTTATTAAAGAGCAACCCATCATACTTTCTAATCGATTGTTGTGGAAGTCTAAACAGATAATCTGTTTTTGCCCTCTTTTGTTTCAGTCTTAACCATACAGATCTCTATAATGTGTCAGAACAAGCATGTTCATATCAACTTGTGAGCTGCAGCTGCACAACTGTCAGAGTTGCTGTTATCAAAAGTTCCACAATTTTTGACCAATCAATAAACTGTGTGTGGTCTGTGTTCGTAGATAATAACTCTCTGCCCTTCATGGCGATGCTGAGGAACCTGAGGAACCTGATCACGCAGGGCATCAGCCTCAAACACCACGAGAAGATCCTCAAACGACTCAGCTCAAAGGTCTCTCTCTCTCTCTCTCTCTCTCTCTGAATCTGTGTCTCCTGATTTCTGACACATATTAATGAGGTGTGTGTGTGTGTGTGTGTGTGTGTGTGTGTGTGTGTGTGTTCTCAGTCGGCCGTGATTCAGAGCCGACAGTTCCCCTTCCGCTTCCTCTCAGCCTATAAAGTCATCATGGAGCTCAATAAGTCGGGTAAGAATTACAGTCTCATTCTACAGGAAGTGTTCTGAAGTGCACCGAATGTACTGTACACTTGTTTTGTTCTGAATGAAACACAGCCACAGTGATGGTGACAATTCTGCGGCATTTCTGGTCATTTTGTGCAATGTAGTGATAAAATAATGAAACGATGAACTTATAGTGTTGTATTAAAATAATCTTCCAATGGCTTTTTAAAAAATTATTATTTTTTTTATTTTATTTTATCTTTTTAAATCTAACAAGAACACAAACTTGAGTATTATTAAAAAAAAAACGATTATTTAAAAAAAGTCTGATTAAAAAAAAAAAGTGAAAAAGTCTTGCCCCTCCCCATTTCTTTTAGTAAATTAAATTAAATGATGCGGATTTACATTAAAGAAATGGGAACGAATGTTTTACTGCGACAGGCTGCAAAGTGTTTAAAGATAAAATATAAAAACTGGTTGTTTATGTAACAGCCTCAGCAGCGACCTCATCTCCCCTCTCGTCTGTTCCAACCCCTCAGCATCAGCAGTAAACTAATCACCTCCTGATCATCAGCACTGGTTTCTCACTGGCTCAGGATTTAAGTTCGATGTTTTTGTGCTTGAATAAAACGTCTTCGGTCGCTGTGTGGTTAAACAAACAAAAGACTTTTCTCTGAGCCTCCTCATGTACATGGATAGGTTCCTCAAGAGGGCTTTAAAATACAAGAACATCTGTCAGCAAAATGTGAAGCAATGAGTAACGGTATAATTGTCACACAGTTGAATTCTCCCTTCGATCAGTTAATATTTTTGTTCCCTTGTCTTGTTCCTTGTGCTCCTCCTGTGTTTTGCTCCTCTCCAGTTGTCGGTGGTGTGAAGGAGAAGAAGGGCAGGAATGAGGTCCTGCGAGGGATCGTAATGACGATACCAAGGAAATCCAGACTTCAATCCCATTGGTCGATATGGCGCCGGAAAGGGCTCCGCAATACACTCAACATCCCTTTCATTCGCTCTGTGTTCCACTTAAAACTCCGAGAGCACCAGAGAGCCAGGTCTGTAATCATCTAACAGTGATTATTCACTAATCTCTTCCTTATTCTACTTGCCATGTGTTGTTGTTGGAGGCGTATGATACAATACACAGGTGGGTCGCTGATGACGACGACGTGTTTTGCTGAAAAGCGAAACTTTCGCTATACTGTAGGCCAGTCTTGCGTCATTTTATCTCTCCGTTGAAAACCTACCATCAGAGCTGGCGTTACATCAATTCCCTGTACTTTTCTTTATGCTTTGTTATTACGATGCAATTTTGAAAACATTCATCTTTACAGGATGTACAAGTTTGTGAAGTAGGACTGTGAAACAGTTGTAGAACCTTCTATAGGAATTCTGTGCTTGTGCTTTTGGGAGATTTGAGGTTCTTTTATTGAGTTTAGTGGCTTCTGTTGCACAAAATGCAGCTATTTCACCACTGTATACAGAGAACAGGGAACAGTTTCAGACACGAGGACTCTAGTGTAGCGTGTAGAGAAGAAATCTAGTGCAAATATAAAACAATAATCACAAAGCTTCCTCCATCTCTCTCTCTCTCTCTCGTGCTCTGTTCCTCAGTCGGAGATGCTACACTCCAGATCTGCTGCAGCGTTACCGCCAGGCGCTGGACAAAGCCGTAGAGATCTCCTGCACCTACAACATCCCTCCTCTGTCAGGACACACACTCATCATTTTCTGGAGGTATATGGGGTGTCAAGGAAAGCAAAAATCTGAATTCTGCATCCCTCCCGAGTCTCCAGACGGAAACACGGAGGACACAAACCTCTCAGCTTCGGTGAGGAGAAATGAGAAGGACAGACCTGTTTCATTTCTAAAACACTGTGAGAAAGTTACTCTAACTTTCCTAATTTCATACTTTTTAAGTGTTCCAGGGTGTCCTTTTAAACCTTCACCATGAAGGCACTTCATGACAGACACACGATAACTGTGTTCAATTTAGATGATGAGGAACCCAGGGGCAGAGGTCACATGACTCGCTTTGTGTTTTAGATGAAGGACGTGGCGTTGCTCCTGGCCATGATGATCTGCTTCTGCAGTGAGCGCGCACAGTTCATCATAGCAGACCACGATGGTTTCCAGGAAGTCCAGATTAAGTCACATGAGCTTCTAGAGAACGTGAGGAGCGTGTCCACCCTGATCACGGTCAGTCATTAAGTTTTAGGATCCAGTTTTTTTTTTTTTTTTTTTTTCTGTTGCAATCGGGTATAAAAATCTCATAAAACTACCAAACACTAAACTTTTATTTGATTAATTATTGATACTCTTTTATGAAATGTGTATATATAGGACAACCACCAAGTAGTGCTTTATAACAGTCCACTCTGCCGGTCAGATAAAATGTTCACAAGCTTAATTATTCTTACAAGTAATTATATGCGTATAAGTTATTACAAGTTATTATCCCAGTTCCAATGATGCATTTGATGAGTTTTGGTGTCTTCTGTCCCGCCCAACCCCCCCCCCCCCCCCCCCCACCCCACCCCCCCCCCCCTCTCTGTCAGGACTCGGGCGATTCATCTTCAAAAATCGAACCGAATAAATTCTTCTCCAGGCTTCTTGAGGAGAAATCGAAGGTCTCCGTTTAAATGTTATGAACTGTAATATTTTGAAAACTTTTTAAATTGAATGTCTGTATCAGTATTTGTGTATTTATTTCTTTATCGCCTCTCAGGTGGATAACATCATCATGCTGGGTGATCATGCGATTGAATGGGTGACGACGTGCGCGGTCAAAAGATTTAAGAAACTCTCCATCAGCGAGCCTCTATTGGTGAACATTTTAATCAGCCAATCGTGAGTTCTGTTCTTACGGCTTATACGATCGGTGTAACAGGTTGGAAACGCACTCGAGTGCATGAGATATAATGACAAGCTCTAGCAACATGTTACTTATATGTAAATAATATATGAATATATTAACTGTAACCTGTGACTGTAACACGGATGCTGTGTCTGGCCGTCCAGTTTCAAAGGTTTTTTTTCTTTTTTTTTTTTTTTTTTTGCATTTTTTTGTTTTTGTTTTTTTAAGTTGGGGTGGAAATTTTTGCACAAACCTGGCAACCATCCTGCCAAGCTTATGTGAGCGGTTCTTTAAAGCTCAAGAAAATTGACGTTTTTTTTTTTTTGTTGTTGTTGTTAAGTTTTGTTTTTTCGTAATTAGTATTATGTTTTTTGAACATATCAAGTCTAAAGAATTCTAAAAAGCTTTCCTGACAAAAGCAGCAAACAAACATTTGTTTTCATTCTTTTGTTGGTTTTTATTTATGTGTCATCATCTGTTCAATCAGAGTTATGCACAGTACAGTATTGTGCAAAAGTCTTCGGCGCACTGTGTGTTTAAGTGCAAACTTTGTAATACTTGATTATTTTCTGACTACGAGGAAAATATCTGTAGGGCAGAAAAGAAAGTGTACTGGATTCTTTTCTGCCCTACAGATAGTTTATGTAAAAGTGCACTTTTCAGACTATATTTTAAGCAAAGGCTCATCACACCAGTTATTGATTTTGTTTCATTAATGACCTTTTTACATCAGTAATAAGCCTCCACTCTTGTTTTTTTTTTTTTTTGTATTTTCAGTCACACTCTCATAGAAGCTGAAGATGATCCCAAAATCGTGACCCTGTGTGGCTTCAGTGAGCAGATCCTAAGGTAGCATGCCATTTATGTATAAAGTGCTCGATGATCTCGTACGCTGATGAGGATCGTGTGTATTATTCACAAATATAGATCTAAGACACTGAGTGTTTCATATTCAGGTCTGTTGATATAAAATAACATAACGGTCCTTGTTTGCCAAAATGATGTGCCATCTCTGTAGCTCTGAGAATTCCTCTCACTGAAAAAAAAGTCAAAGCTGGCCACAGTATAAAGGCACCAGGACACCCAGTGCACCACGGCCCAACGCACTCGGCCGATGACCCGACCTCCAAACCTCACAGATCCTGATCTGATTGAGCCTCTATGGGATCTACAGAACAAACAAGTTTGATCCACAGATATTGGGCTTAATGTTTTGCAATGTAATGTTCTGGCTGATGGGTGTAGGTCCTTGGTGACAACGTGGGGGGAAAAAGTGTCAACACCAGTGGTTAAATATAAAAAGGGCTACGTGTGTTTACATATCTAATCAGGGCGTTATGTCTTGTAAATGATCATTAGGGTATCATTTAGGGTCTCTCAAGTGCTCTGAAGAAGACTGCATGGTCCATTCACACTAATGTATGGGACCTTATATCCTATAACATTCCAATGGATCTAAGAAACATCAACTGAAAGTGTCAAGTCTAATGTTCATTCAGGATTTTTTTCCCCCCCCCACAGGTTCATTTCAGAGCGCGGCTCCTCTCGCCTATTGGACCATGTGGAGCAAATCGACAAACTGCACAAGATTCCTCCTCCAACAGGTTCTGCTGCAAAACCGGAGAGAACCAGTGACATCATAGCCCTGCCTGCAGTCCCCAAACTCCGGTACCTCCACACACAACAGAACTGTAAATCTCTGACCATGTCTGTCTGTCTGGAAAAAAGAAAGAAGGTCCTTTTGAAAAATTCAAACGAAAAAGAACAAATAAAAAAATTTTATTTATAAAACCTGCAAAAATAAGGTTGTAGTAAAAAAAAAAAAATACATATATATATATATATATTTTTTTTTTTTTTCTAAAAATGGCTAGCAAAAATTTAAACGGAAAGTGAAGAGTCTATGGCTCGAATAATAATAATAATAATAATAATAATAATAATAATAAAAACTCAAACAATGAAACGTTAGAAAAAGAGAAGAGTAGTGTATGGAAGAAAACAGAGATCAGTGATGTAAATAATATTATAGAAATAGTTATAATAATTATAATTCAGAGAAATTCTATAAAATGACATAAGAAAATATACAGTATAGATGCTTCTTTTTTTAATTTTTTTAAATTTATTTTTTGGAACATCATGCTTGTGGGTTGAGTCTAACTGATGCAAAATAATTTCCTGGACTCATTATCAGCTGTTTTAACAACGAACGAAGAAAATATTTTCACGCATATGTAGATACTGTATATGTACGTTCACTCACTCTTTAAGAAAGAAATAATAAACCGGACGGGATTTATCGATCCGGATTCACAGTCAAACATGTGACAAATTAATAACCGTGTCTGCACAACTACAATCTCATCTGTAAAATCTTTATATTTTAAGTACATGATTATTCAATATGTACGTAGTTAAAGGCACCTAAATCTTTCAATCTTGTTGTTTGGTTCCTTTACTTAGCGTTTGTGAACTTGGGTGTATTAATGTTGGTGATACTAAGCCACTCTTATTATAGACAGTAACTACATTAAGTCACGGCATTACCGTTTATAGCACCAGTCAGATATATTCAGTGTTTAAGGAGTTATGAGAGAAATCACCGCATGTTATTCCTCCTAGTCCCCTGGTTCCTGATTAACTCTACCATATTCACATATTCATACCTACAACAGACAAAACTGTTTTGCCTCACCATGACGCAATTATGAATTATGAAGTAAGACTCTGAAATGGCCTATGAGGAGTAATTAAGAAACTATTTTAACTATATTTCTTAGTTAAAGAAGGAAACATTTTCCTCTTCCCGTTGTCAGGTGGCGCAGCGTGCGTGTCTTCATCTCGTCTACGTTCAGAGACATGCACGGTGAGCGAGACGTCCTGGTCCGCAGTGTTTTCCCGGAGATACGGCGGCGAGCGGCTCCCCTCTGCCTCCACCTGCAGGAAGTGGACCTGCGCTGGGGCGTCACCGAGGAGGAATCGGCACGCGCCGCTGAGATCTGCCTCAGGGAGGTCTGTCGCTCCCAGGTGCTGCTGGGAATCCTGGGAGAGAGATACGGCCTGGTGCCGCCTCGGCCCTCGCTGCCTGACCTGCCTCAATACAGCTGGGTAAGGAAAAGGTTCATAACTTTTTCAGTTGTATTGCAGTTATATTATCATTATAATGGTTTATGTGAAATATTTATCATGTTAATTAATTTGATTATTTATTATTTATAGCTTTATAATTGTGTGTTTGTGTGTGTGTCAGCTGAAGTCGGCTCCTGAGGGTCTGTCGGTCACGGAGATGGAGATCCGTCAGTTTCAGGCCGTGTTTCCTGATTCTGCTCCGAGTCGAATGTTCTTCTACCTCAGATCTCCTCAGCTGCTCAGGTTACGGACTCAACTTCTAACCTTCTGCTCTCAGAGACTCAGGAATATGACTTCTATCATATTTCTATCATATTCATTTACTATATATATTTTCTATTTCTATTTTTATTAGATATTCGTTAACTTTTTTAAAAAAATATTTATCCTATTCTGATATTTTTTCACTTTCATCTTTTCATTTTTATTCCTATTCTTATCTGTATATTATGTAAATAAGTGTTTCTTTATTTTCAAATCTCTGATTTCTTTTTTTGTTGTAATATTGTAGGTCGACAGCAGTCGTATAAGCATTTCACTTCATATCTGACTGTGTATGTGACGGATAAAATTTGAATTTGAATGGACCTCAACAAGCCTCTGTGCCACTCTTGACATGTTTAAATAGCAAAATATCGTTTTTAATAGCTAAAATAGTTTTCCTCTAACAGCATGTCGTGAAGAAAGGGAGATTAATTTTTTTAAACTGAACAATATACATTGTTTCTGTTAATAGTAACTTAATTCTACAAAATATAAAAGGAATGAAATCATCTCATGATAAAAGTTGATTTAGATTCCTTGGCTTTTGCAAGGCATCCAATTTAATAAATTAATTATTGTTGTTGTTATAATTTTTTTAGTTCAGTGCCTGAGGCTTGGAGAGGCGATTTTGCAGCTGAATCGAAAGAAACTGCAGCTAAAATGGATGAACTGAAGCAATGGATCAAGACCAATGACTTAAGAGTGACAGAAAAGTAAGAACTGAATCCAGATGATTTCCTTTATTCAGCTTGTTTAGTAAATTGTTGCGTTGTTTTGCACTGATCAGCTTGTTTAGTAAATTGTTGCTTTGTTATGCACTGAGTTCTGCTCTCTGTATCTCTGCAGTTACCCGTGTGAGTGGGGCGGCGTCGTAGACGGAAAAGCTTACGTTAAAGCTCTGGAGGATTTCGCGAAGGCGGTGATGGAGGATCTGTGGTCTGTGATACAGAATCTTTTTGTTGAGGTCAGCCATCAAAACAAAAACAATACCAAAATGTACTATGACATCACACATGGGCACTTTCTTCCTCTTGTCTGGAGTTTGGAGCGTGTAGTAGCCAAGGTTTATCTAAACATGTATGCAGGGACCCATCAATAGTTTGGGGTGGGGGGGGGGGGGGGAGGGATTGGGGCGATGGAACTGCCGGAGAGTTTCACAGGATTTGCTTGAGCCACAAGACGTGAAAGGGTCCATCCTCATCGTCGCAAAGCAGCTTCACACAAGCAAAAGGATTATTTAAGTCTGTTTGAAATGTGAATTTGCATGAATGCTTTATGAGCAGTTGTGTGATCAGATGGCCACTATTTTGACCTGTTGCTCAGGAATCAGACGGGGCAGATCTGACAGCAGAGATCAAAGAACAGGAAGTTCACCAGGAAGCCCAACGGCAGCGGTTTTACGGTCGAGCGAAGCTGCTTTCAAAGGCCAAAGAGAAAATCGAAGAATGTCAGCGGAAAGGCGGAGTTCTGCTGGTGGAGAGCGCGGTCGGAGTCGGCAAAACGGCTTTCATGGTAACGCTTTACGTCTTATTTATTGAATGTGGAAGTGGAACCACCAAAAAACTAGTGTCTCACACATTCCTTTTCTGTCTCTGTCCCTCTCTCTTTCTCTAACAGGCTACCTTGGCTCACACGCTCCAAACTCCAGACAAGAGGAAGAAAGTGCCCATGTGTGATGCCATATCCTACTCCACAGCTGCTAGCCAGTCAGCTTCTGGGGTTGAGCCCCTCCTGCGCTGTTTGGTCCAATGGCTGAGGAAGAGGAGGGAACAGAAGGAGGAGCTTCCTACCAGCACACCTTACAGGTGAGAGACCTTTCCTTCTCTCAATAGAGTGCTGTACATGTATACCTGCTAGTTTAGTGGTGTGTAATCTGCGTTGTGTCAACCTCAATACACCAAAATGTCCTCATTTATTGAATATGGACAACAACCTGTTTTAAAAGGTTTTAAAAGCATACCTGCTACACTAGAAAAAACTCCAAAAAGAGTTTGGAGGTGTGGACTAGAGCTACTTTGTCAGCCATCGCTGGTAACAACAACTCAAACCTTTTGGGTTTGCTTTGCACAAGAAGCAAAAGAGGCAAAAAAAAAAAAAAAGTGCCTCGCCAAAAAGAGTTTTCAGACGATCTATGATCATGAATTGTTGATTTACATGAGGCTGGAAAGGCTTAGAAAGAGATTTTAAAGATTTTAGAAATTTTCCAGTCTACAGTTGAAGATCGGATCACATTTAATAACAAATTAATGCTGAAAACCATGAGATTCCAAAAACTTCACATCCCTTGTCTTGCCACTTTTTACTTGTTTGGTGATTCTATCATCATGTAGAAAAATGAAGTGTAAAAATTCGAGATTGAGAGATTAAATTCAGTGTGTATTAACAGAGATCTGCTGTCAGAGTTGCTGTCTCAGCTGAAAGAAGTGAAGAAAGGCAGATCTCTGGCTTTACTCATCGATGGAGCAGATCTGGTGCACGATGCGAAAGGGCAAAGAATTTCCGAATGGATGCCACAGCACATACCTAAGGTAACACAAAAATAGAGTTTACAGATATCTAGGGAAAAATTATGTTAGAAATACAATACTCTGTTTTACATTATATTAAAATAATGTCCAGCTGTTTGTGTAATGATGCTGTCTTCATCCTCTTAGGGTGTGTGCCTGGTCCTGAGCATCACTACAGGTTCAGATCTCCACAGCATTATTAGCAAAAAGAAAAGCTGCATGCTGTTTCCTCTGGGGCCGTTACTGCTGCCGGACCGGAGGGAGATCGTCCAGAAAGAGCTTAGTGTGTACGGGAAGAAACTGAGTGATTCTGCTTTCAATAACCAGGTCTGATATTACATCACAAACCAATATGAGTGTTCGAGAAAAGTTGTACTGTACTGACTCTTTACTCCTTACATGTTTGTACCTGCAGCTCCAGACCCTGCTGATGAAGAAGGGATCTGTGAGTCCACTGTATCTCCGCATGGCCTGTGAGGAGCTCAGGAGCTATGCCTCCTTTGAAAAGGTAACATTTAGTGTTGATGCTTGTTTCTGATTTAGAAGACACAAAAACACAAAGGTGCTTTCCTTTGTATGGCCATATTAGACTAGTGAGACCATGGCAACCAAAGAAATTACCTCTCTCTAGTGACCGACATACAATGAATTGTGAAGGGATACAAGATTTTTTTTTGGGGGGGGGGGGGGGCTTTCCCAGATTTTCTCCCTAATTTAGTCGTGTCCAATTCCTCCCCGTCACTAGGGGGCTCCCACATTAAGGCTACTACTACCACTCAGCCGGGAGGGCCGAAGACTATCACGTGTTTCCTCCGAGCCACGTGACGCCAGCCGACCGCATCTTTTCGAACTGCTCACTCGCGCACCGTTGGGGGCGGCGTAACACACTCGGAGGACAGCGCTATCCGCTCCCTCCGTTGCGCGAGCTCACAGACGCCCCTGACTGGCTGCAGAGCCGTGATTAATGTGGGAGCACTAAGTACCTCTCATCCCTGCCCTCTGAGAGAGCTCGGCCAATCAGCTCTCTCTAGACCTCCGGCTGCGAGAGGTTACAGCATCACCCGGGATCTCCAGGTGATAGGGCGAGCGCTTTTACCACTGCGCCACTCGGAGGCCCGGATACAAGATTTAATTGCTGTTTTTTTATGATGCTAAGGATGGAAGTGTTCTCAAACGCTTTTTATGTTGTATATCAAAGGGGGGCATGTGATGTTGGTGCTGGGAAGTTTATGTCAAGCTCCACCAAGTTGCTTGAGCCATAAGATATGAAAGGGTCTATCCTTATTGTCCTTATCCTTGTAGAGTGGGGAAGCAACAGGCGGTACACCACCACATAATTTTTTTTAAGCATCTTCAAAGTCTAAGGACAGGTGGGACCACGGATGTGACATATGGGCAATGGGCTCAGCAATGTGGAAGGGTGCATGTGGGGCTTGTTCATTTTGAGTGCTCACTGGGCATGCTGTCACATAGGCCTGGACATCTTTGTCTATGCTGGGCCACCATAAGCATTGCTACAGGAATTCCAGGATTCTTGCTACCCCTGGGTATGCTTCGAAAGGGGGTGCATGGCCCCAAGAACTGTAGTCGGCACACATGTTTCCCTGGCCCCAGCCGGTATGATGTTCTCTATGATGGGGTCTTGCAAAGGGGGTCCCATGACAGGGCAACAGGCTTCATATTTTTGGAGCCCAGGCACTATGATGACGTGTAATTAAACCGTTTAACAAAAAGTTTAGAAGTTTGGCAGACTGGATATAAACTAGGTTTTTGTGTGTAGGTCGAATCCCCTCCAGGCAACTCATTCAGAGCACTAGGATCCTCGATGGAAGCGGACCAATCCATTCAAGGATTGTGCTGCCGAAGCCAGAGAAGCTGCCTCTGAGTCAATCATTGTCTCCGAACAGGTCTCCCAATTACCCTCCCAAGAGAGCAATTTTTGGCTTTTGCTGAGGGCATCTTCCCTGTTGGTGGCCCATCTTGCCACACCCAAAACAGGAGTTATGGCAGGATCCCTTTTGGGCTCTGGGGCCCTGGGCGGGAACATGAAGCCCGGTTGGTAATTTGCAAACCGGCCTTAGCGCTCAGCAAAATGTTCTCCTTCCTCGTTTTGACAGACCCTGTACATAGGTGGCCATAAGAGCCGAGGTGTTCCAACCGGAAGAACCTGCCTGTGTCCGGAACTCAATAGTATAGTGAGCCACTGAGTGACCAACCTGGCGAATCCGGAGTAGTGAGAAGGTCACGACCCGTGCTGTATGCGGAGATGATGGAAGGTGGTATTGCCTTGACAAAGATGTCTAGAGCATACTACCATACGGCAGTGGCTCATTCTTGCGTTCACGCTGTGAGCAGAGAGATCATAAATGCGATCTTGAGGTGAATTGGTTGCACTGGTTACACCGGTCTGGAGCCAAGAATAGAGCCACGAGTCAATTCGGAAGGAGTTGAAGACCTGCCACGGACATGCACACTGAGCTGTGGGAAGTTTATGCCAATCCCCAGTGGAGAGCTTTGGAGGGGAAATAGTGTGAGCTGCAATGCAAATAAGTGCAAACTCAAAATCAAAATACAAAAATACTCCCTCATCTCGAGACAGGGTAATCTTTTGCTCTTGTCACATGTCGTTTCCAGATGAAGGAGAACCTGCAGTGCCTCCCGGTGTCTCTGTATGAGCTGGTCCAGCACAGTCTGATCAGGCTGCAGTCTCAGTATGGAGGAACAGGACTCAGCTGGACCCTGGCTGCTCTGACCGTCAGCTCCACTGGTACGACTGATCATCATCATCACCACGAATATGTAATAAACACAGTGGCTTTACAATTATGTATTCGGAAATTGAAATGTTTTCTGTCGCTCATCTCTGCACAGGTCTGAAAGAGAGAGATCTGTACTCCCTGTTGAACTTGTGCACTTATCTGAGCTCCTCACATACCCTGCTGACCTGGCAGAAAGTGATCAAACATGCCAGGAACCCAGAAACCAGAGTGCCCATGGCCACGTTCTCTCAGCTCGCTCGAAGTCTGCAGAGGTAAACATGGTCGTATGCCTAGGCATAATACAGACCCCTTATAGTCACGTAACTGCTTTGTGTTGAGTGCGCTGGAAGAACTCTAACTTTCCCAATTGAATTTTTCGAAGAGTTTAACACTTCAAGGTGTCCTGTACTGTTCTCCTGCAGTCTGATTGGGTCGTCTCTGTCTGTGGAACCGGATCAGTCTTTGGTTCTCACCAATCCGGATGTTAAATCAGCTTTTGAGCAACTTTACCTCTCGGATCCAGACGACAGAACCAGAGCGCACATGATTCTGGCAGGTACGTAAACGTTTTGTATAGAAGTCTTCACAAAATATATAATAATAATAATAATAATAATAATAAATGTATGCTTGTTTTTCTGTAGCTCACCTGTGGGTGCGGTCAGATCCTCATGGACACGACACCTTCCTGCACTGTGACCCGGACACACTCACACAGCTTCCTGCTCACCTGGTCAGTGGCTCCTCCTGCTGACTCCCACGCTTCTTTCCCACAGTTACAGAAAATCACTCACCCTCTTGTTATTGTCATCTCCAGATGGAATCTGGTCAGTGGGAGCCGATGCATTTCCTGCTTTGCAACTACTACTTCCTGTATGCTAATGTGCGTCACGGACTCTTGCACAGCCTGATGGAGAATTACGTCCTTTATGGTAGAGTTTTAAAGCAATCCAATATTCTTAAGAGTTTAAAGGGTCCTGTGTTACTAGATTTCATTGGCATGGAGACTTAAATGGTTTCTAAATGAATCAAGTTATGACAACCTGCTCTTTATCTCTTTTTTTTTGCCTCACTTTTTCTTTAGAAAACTGGAATGAAGTGGACATGGCACTCTGTCCCGAGGCGTCCGGTACATTCATCCATCATTCCTATTCATCTCAGCTGATTTTAGCTCTAAATGACTTCACCCCATTATAAACCTCATCATCTCCACAGATGGCTCAGATGAGGTCCTGGCTTGTCACTCGTTCCTGAAGCGCCACGCCCCCCTGCTCTCCCATTGGCCAGCTCTGCTTGTGCAGCAAGCCCTGAACGAACCAGACAACTCGGCAGCTTATACCTGGGCTAAAAGCGCAGTGGAGGAGGGAAGCGTCCACGCCGTCAGATGGACGAACAAGTCCACAGAACCCAGACAGGAAGCTGGGTAGGACTCACTCTGACTTATTAAAAAATATCATTTTATAGAAATGGCGTATTAGTGATTCAACACCTCAGCTGCGATTTATATTATATTCAGATCCTTATTTGAATTCCTAGGATTAATAAGATCCTGGGAATTCAAATAAAAAATTATCGAGACTTTTGTGGCACATTTTTTGTGTTTTTGACTTTTTGCACTTTTAGCACTTTTGACTTTATTTGTTTTTTTTTATTTTATTTTAGCAGAACGTTTGCAATGTACACATTTTAAGTATTAAACCAAAATGTTAAATATTTTAGTGACTTTTTTTTGTCATGGTTTTTATTTGGCAGAAATTTTGACTCCCCATGTTTGCTCCTGACATTACTGCAGTTTTTATTTTTTTTTTTCACGTTTGGAAAAGAAAAATATTTTATATCTTATGCTTAGATTTTGTTTAATTTTTACAGTAAGTGCAGTTTTATAATGTATTTTTATTTTTGGCTGTCCGTCATTACAAACACAGTTTCATGTCTTTTCTGTCATTATACTTTAGTCATTCATTCGTCATCTTGTGCTGTGTATAATCCCACGCTTGTAATTCTGCAGCGAGCTGGTGTCCACGTTTCAGCGGACTCCGTCCTGTGTGTCTCTGAGTCCTGGTGGGGGTCTCATGGCGGTGGGGACAGAACAAGGTTCTCTCCATCTCTACCACACACACACCAACCAGGTAACAGCCATGTCTCTATTCTCATCTCTTTTCTTTTAGGTTTATAACTTCCTGAAGGAGAGGTAACACCTGTCGTTTTCTCATGTTGTCCGATGCTTTGGGGATAAATGTTTGCTTTTTTCTCTCCTTCAATCACAACAGGAAGTGAAGTCACTGGTCAGTAACTGTGACGGGATCTCAGGGTGTCTATTCCTGGATGAGTGCATTCTGTGGACGACCTCGTATGACGGACAGGTGGAGACATGGGACGTTAACAGCGGCTGCAGGTCGGTGTGTTTATAAAGAAACGAATAGGAAGAAATAAAAGTAGCTTCGCTAATAGTGTCTGTCTGAAATTATCTGAAAATAATAAATCAGTGTTTTGCACATTCCCGTGATGTTTTCTGTAGGATGGCTCACCTGCCCGCCCACTCCAACAGGATAACAGGATGTGATGTCAGCTCAGACAGGAAGCACTTTGCTACTGTTTCCTTAGACTTCACTCTGAAGGTTAGAATGAATCACATTCACACATGTGTTGTATAGCATAAACAATTATTTACTGGGTGTGTGTGTGTGTGTGTGTGTGTGTAGGTGTGGTCCTCCCGAACAGGGAAGCAGGAGGCAGCTCTGGAGAACCCCTGCCCTCTAAACTGTGTGACCTTTGACCCCGAGGGGAGTCTGGCGGCGGTGGGCTGCTGGGACGGAGCGGTGCGAGTGTGGGACTGGATCAAACAGGAGAACTGCATGGTGAGGAGGAAGCAGGAAGTGAACTGAGAATTATGGGTATTGGAGTCCCGATTATCAACCACCTATAAATCAGATTATCTTTCTCTCTCCCTCTCCTGCTCTCACTTTATTATCTATTTTATTTCCATCACTTTATCCCTCCTATCTGTTTGCTTTTGCTTTTTACTCTTTTTATTCTCCCTTCTATTTCTTCCAACCATATCAACCTTATTTCATATCTGTCTTTTTGCTCTGATCAATCTAACATTCACTCTCCACACTTTTCTCTTCTTCTCATTATATTATTCTTCTATACTTTTTTTATTTTTCTTCACTACTTTTTCATTCCTTTCTTTGTTTTTTCTTTCTTAACATTTTCCATCATTCTCTCGTATCTACATCTACATCTAGGCATTTGGCAGACGCCCTTATCCAGAGCGACTTACGATTTTATCTCATTACATCTGAGCAATGGAGGGTTAAGGGCCTTGCTCAAGGGCCCAGCAGTGGCAACTTGGTGGTTGTGAGCTTTGAACCTGGGATCCTCTGAACCGTAGCCTTAACCACTGAGCTACCCCTGCCCTATCTCTGGCGTTCTCTTCTCATTTTTTTTTTTCACATTTACAATCTTTCATCTGTATCTTTTCTTTTCCATTCCCTGCCCTTTTTTTTTTTTGCTCTGTATTTAACTTGTTGTGTTTCTTTTCCTTTTTCTCTCTTTTTCCTCTCTCCTCCAGACTCTTTCAGGCCATCAGTATTCTGTACGCAGTGTGTCGTTCTCTCCGTCCTCCTCTCTCTCACTGTGTTCTGGGGCGCTGGATGGAGAGATGAGGTTGTGGTCGGTTCCCGGCTCGTCCTGTGTGTGGCGCCATCACGCTCACCACGGCTCTGCCGAGGCGCTTCACTTCCTGTGTGATGGAGAGTCGCTACTCAGCGCTGGCCACGACGGCATGGTGAGGAGACACGGAGACACACGCGCGCACACACACACACACACACACACACAGTTTTGATATAGAAATTGGACTCAACGCAGAAAAGTGTATTAGTGCTGGACACTAAATGTGTGTTTGCGTGTGTTTCAGGTCCAGATGTGGTCTGGAGGTCTCGGACGCTCAGTTTCCGTGTTAGGGGAAGAAAAGGTACTTCACCTGTTAATAAAACTATAATAAGAGCTGTCTGTCTGTCTGTCTGTCTGTCTGTCTGTCTGTCTCACGAACTCACACATACACCACGTTCAAAGTCCGCTTTCATCCCTTGACATTTCCTTTCCCACGCTGTCATGCTTCTCATCACGCGGCCATGTTTTCCCACGCTGTCATCTCTCCTCACACGCCCCCGGTCCGCCCCGCCTGCACACCGGTTGTGCACATCCGGCGCTGATTTCTTCCCGTTTATAAGGAAGCGCAGCACGCTATCTCGCTGCCGGATTACTGTGTGTTTTTTGTCTCGATATTCTCGCAGTTTGTTTTTCACGTTGTCGACCCCGGTTTTGTTTTCCCGTTTCTCTTCTCACGTTTTGGATTAGTTGCTTCTCTCGGATTTAACGGTTTTAAACTCTCGCTCTCGTCCCATCGACCACGGCCTTGCTTCTCGTCTCTCCACGACACACAGCTTCAGGTTCACACAGCTCCCCAAACGCCTCACGACCACATCTGCTTCTCTGCATCTGGATCTCTCTCTCTCTCTCTCTCTCTCTCTCTCTCTCTCTCTCCGCTACTTCGTCACTACCTCCTGACAGTCTGTCTGTCTATGATGGTGATCATAATGGTAAATGATTATGATGGTGGTGATGATGAGAAGGAAGAGGATGATGATGGTGGTGGTTCAGATGATCAAAATGATGAGAGTTGATGATGATGAAGAGGATGGTCTAGATTAGAGGTATTCAACTCCAGTCCTGGAGGTCCAGCACAGTTTGGTGATTCTTCTTCTCAAACACAGCTGATTCAACTCATCTGTTAATTACTAGGTTCAGTGGGTCTGTTTGGGTGTGGGGGGAGTTACAAACTGTGCTGGTCACTGGCCCTCCAGGACTGGAGTTGATCTAGATGATGGTGATGGTGAAAAGGATGATCTAGGTGATGATGATGATGATGATGATGATGATGAACGTCTCCTTTGCAGAAGCTGTTGAAATCCTCAGTGGCCAGACAGGTGTCTAAAGACGCTGCTCTCTGTGTGGCTGTGAACGGTCACTACGCTGCTGTTGGTTACCATGGAAATGGACTTAAACTCTACAACCTAAACTCGGGTATAATTAAATAAACATCATCCATAAACTGGCCTAGTTTAACCTTTGCTTATACTCTACAGTGCTTTAGTTTATTTTACTTTTTTTTTTTGCATTTATTTAAAACACTACAGAATTCAAACTACTGATTTGACGTTTGTCCACATTTGTGTGTGTTTGTGTGTGTGTGTGTGTGTTGTAGGGGGCTGTGTGTGGTCCACTGAGGACCTGCGTGTGTCCATGCTGTGTGCGCTCTGGCTGAAGACTCCAGCAGGGGATCTCGTGCTCTCCGGAGGTTTAGATCAGCGTCTGCGTCTGTGGAGGAAGCGGAGAGGACACGAGGACACTCTAACACCCGCAGGAGTCTTCGGCGTCCAGAAGGGCGCCGTCCTCGCTCTGAACCAGAACTCCACTCACGTAGCCTCAGCGTCGGGTCAGTACGACACACGGACTCAGAAGCCTGTAACCCTGTCAGCTGCTCAGTGTTCTGTAACAGTAACGACAGAAATCAATCAAAAAAAAAAACAAATGTGGTGATGGTAATGTTTACGTACCTGTAGTTTATAACGTTAGATTAAGAGAAGGTAAAGCTTCGTAAACGTGTTATTTCATTTTAGGAGAATGTAACTTTGTTTCACTTTTGTTAGATAGTTTCTTGAATCCTTTCCTCATCTCTTAGATGACTTCACTATCGCACTGTGGTTGAAGAAAGATTTGACCTCCGACCCCTGGGCTGAACCGAGACCAGTGAGTGTTCTGAGGGGTCACAGTGGAGGGGTCACGTGTTTGGCGTTCAGTCCAAAAGGAGATCAGCTGCTGTCAGGAGGAAAAGACAAGGTACTGGTACCCAAATGATGGTGATTTTTCCTCTAACATCATATATAATCAGGTGCTTTATTCCTCTTATACTGCACAAATTGCCAACAATCATCATTTATATTAAAGAATGACATCATACTTTTCCTTCGTAGCACTCTCAATGTGAAGACACACGACAGCATGGAAGTTAACTTCCTCCTTAATGGCGGCTCACAAACCTACTGTAGTAACCTGCATACTGCTGCCTGCTGTATCATAAAGTGCAAATACACAAGTGTACCCAAGTACAGAGAGCTATAATAATATAAACCTGTTATCGGTGGCTGCGTTACCGTCAGAGCTGCTGCCACAGAGAGCTAATCAACACATTCTGACCAATCGGAATGGAGAATTTAGCACCGCTGTGGTAGAATGAATATAAATAAGGGTGAAGTGCTAGCATTACTTTGTTGCACATCTGATCATGTATGTAACAGCGCTGTGTTCGTGTCAGGCTCTGATGGTGTGGGAGATAAACTCCTCCCCCCCGTCTCTCTCTCGCTCTTTACCGCACTGTCACGGAGACTGGATCACCGGCTGCGCCTGGACTCCATCCGCCCTGGTGAGTGTGTGAAGTGTTACAGCTCAGTACTGCGAAATTCAGCGTTCAGCTCCAGAACTATTGGCACCTTCTGTAAGAGGGCAGTTTATTACTGTTTATAACACCTTTATAACACATGGATAAGCACTGGTGCGTAGGTTTATAAAGGTGTGCGATTAGACATTCAACCAAATTAATGCATTTCAATGTGTCTGTAGCTGAGCTGCTCTAACGACTGCAGGCTGAGACTGTGGGACATCCAGACAGGAAGTTGCATCAGAGAGGTCTCGACTGCATCCTCTGTGGGCTCGCTGTGCTGCTGGGTGAGTCCACGGGCGTGGCCCTGACAGTAATGACTGAAACAAGGTCACTGATCAGTTACATTAGTCTCATCCGTCTGTCTTTTGTGTCTGTCTGTCTGTCTGTACATGTCCTTATCTGTGAGGATCTGTCTATGTATCTGTCTGGACTGTCTGTCTGTCTGTCTGTCTGTCTGTCCAGGTTTATGTTTTTGTTTGTCTGTTTACATTTTTCTGCTTTGTCTTTCTGTTTGTTTATCTTCATCTTCCAAGCTGTCTTCTGTCTGTCTGCTCGTCTGTCTTTCTCTCTGTTGCAGTCTGTCTATCTGAAATATTGTCTACTCTTTGTTAATATAGCATTGACGATGTGTATAAATGCTGTATGTGTGTGTGTGTGTCGGTTTCAGAAGGACTATGTGATGTTGGGTTCTGCTGATGGACTGCTGACGGTGTGGAAATCTAATCTTGGAGTTATTACAGAGATCAAGGCTCATCCTTCTCGCATCCACCACACCACCATCGTCCCTAAGCCAGGTTACTTACACACACACACACACACACACACACAGTTTTGATATAGAAATTGGACTCAACACACAGACTCACTCTTCTATAAGACACACATGACCTCTCACCTCCCCGTTATTCACACACAGGTGAAGCGTCTCTCTCATTCCCTGGCCACGCCCACCGCTGCCCGTCTCATACCTGCATCAAAAATATACTGTAACTTACAAAAAAAAAAAAAAGATCATTTATTAGTTATGTGGATGTATTCGCAGGACTGGTGAAGAATCCCGAGGACATCCTGATCGCTACAGCGTCTGATGATGGATCTGTGAAGCTCTGGCAACCGCTGCAGGTACAGTAGAAACCATCTCTATATCCTAATCAGATGCTGATTAATGTGTATAAATATTACACCTGGTCAACTGATGATACTGTAAGTTATTATTTCTATAGTGACAGCTCATAAACACAGTTTTCTTTAAGGGACATTTATTTAACTTTATTTCTTACTTAGAGTTTGTGCAGCTATCTTATAATTCATCTCTCTCTCTCTCTCTCTCTCTCTCTCTCTGTCTCTCTCTCTCTCTCTTTGTAGGTTGAGCACCGCAGCACTCTGGTTGGTCACAGTGCAGGTGTTCGTGCTTTAGCGAGCGGCTCTGGTCCTCACTTCCTCACTGTGTCTGAGGATCGCAGTCTCAGATCCTGGAGCGTTAATACAGGTGTGCAGTCTGATCGTCATCTCCGTTATGTTCTGAGATTCACACACTTTGCATGTTGTCCTCTGTTCTCACTGAACCATAAAGAATAGCAGTCAGTTTATTTAGCCTGTGAACAAGTGTATTGCGTCTCATTAGTTTCAAACGTTAGAATATTTACACACGTGCTTTTTGTCTAAAAGTGACCGTTTTATGTCTGAGCCTGTTACAAAACACTGACACTGGAGACTCCTTCCAGACAACTTATACACATTTTGTGTGTGTGTGTGTGTGTGTGTGCGTGTGTGTGTAGACATGCCTCCCAGACAGAAGGACAGCGTGAGTGCGATGTGTTTCCTGGAGCTGCAGGATGTCCTGGTGTGTGCTTTCAGCTCCGGCAGACTGGAGATGTGGCAGCAGCTCAAACTCCTTTACTCCAATAAGGTGAGTTTAACAAAGCGCCGTGTTTATGATTATCCTCACGTACCAAACTACACACGTCACATCGTCATTTGATATCCAGATACCAACATGAATAGTGTTTTGTGTTTACCTGTCTGTCTCTCTTTCTAGCTAGATATCTGTCTGTCCTTCCTGATATGAGACCATAATCTTTCTCTTATGTGAATATTGTCTACCCACTAGTATGTGGGTATTTATAAAGGTGTGTGTGTGTGTGTGTGTGTAGCTGAGTGATGGCCGTATCACTGCACTGTGCAGCATGCCGGATGAGCAGTTGGCGGTGGGCTGCAGTGATTCTACAGTGAGTGTGTGGAAGCTGAAGAGGAACTCACAGCAGTGTATTGCAGGGTAATGTCTCACACACACACACACACACACACACACACACACACACACACACACACACACACACACACACACACACACACACGTGTATGTATGTGTATATAAATATATATATATATATATATATATAAAATACTTTTACACGGAAAAAATGTAAAGTATAAATATAGAAGCATAAATATCTATAACTAAAATATTCTATAACCAAATCAAATGTGTATAGAAAGAACAAAAGAACCCCATTTCAACTTTCAAATACAAGGCAAACAAAGGATGTACATTTGATAAATCTACCTTGAATATGAATTATAATCCTTTGAATATAAATAATTTTATTATTCTTTTTTATTTATTGCATGTGTATTTATTTATTTATTTATTTATTTATTTATTTTTAAATTCCATCCCAGTCTTTCCCAAGTTGACTCGCGCACTCTGGAGGGCATCCCGGTGTTCCTGCACTACAGCACCACACTGCTGGCCGTGACTTTAGACTCCATCATCATCAACGTCTTTTCAAATGCAAAAGAAGAGAACCAGAATATGTGGAAGTAAGCAGGATCTCTCTCTCTCACACACACACACACACACACACACTGATGTATAATTAATGTCTTTTTACGCCGTCATTGTCAAGCATCTTTGTATTTTACCCTTAAAGCTTTTAATTATTATTATTATTCCTCATGGGAAATCTGACTAAATATTGGACTGAAAATCGCAGCTTGTGAACTGTTACGACTGACTTGTTGTTGTCTCAGTTTGTATCGCCGCACGCACGTGTTGTGTATCGAAGGAAGCGGGAAACATGGCCTGTGGCTGGTGGCAGAAGAATACAACAAGCCTGTACTGGCACTCCTGGTGAGTGCTTTTCGCTGGCATTTACAGTAGCATTTACACTCTCTAAATGGAACGCGAATGAAACGAGACCTGATGTTTTAATCGTGAAGGAGCTTCAGCTGTGTCTCTTTCAGAAGTTAGATTTATTTATCGCTTTGCTTGCAGCACTCTCGTGAAAAAAGTGAAAAAGGAGGAAGAAGAAGAAAAGGAAAAGGAAAAGAAGAGTCAGAAGAATTGCTGCAGTTGGACACAAATGCCAGCCTGAAATCAGGTTTTGATCAGACTCGGGATGAAGAGGAGCAAGTCCATCATCATCATCATCATCATCATCATCATCAGGGGGAGAAACATGAGAGCAGGGAGTACAATATCACGGCTGCTGCTTTGCACAACGGTGCGTTATTTATTTCACTCATTAAAGAACGCACACACACACACACACACACACACACACACACAGGTTGTTGATGCAATAATGCATCAATCGGTGATTTATTTGATAAGCTGCTGCATCCTTGTTTTAATAAGAGTTAATATAAGCACTAATCATTATTTTAATAAATAATTAAAATGACACTAGAAATCCAGGTAAATAAATGACATTACATTAGTACAAGAATGTTGTATGTTAAAATGTTAGTTTAAAGTTAAAAAAGACTTTTTTTTTTAGTTTTGTAAGAACATGCATTTATTTAGCATTTAACTTTATTTATTTATATATTTTATTCATAGACAAAATAAAGCATCTGATTAATTTGTTTTAGTCTCATATAATATATGAAGTTTGTAAATTTTGAGAGTTCAAATGGTTATATATTTTATTATTTAATTAGCTATATTAATTTCTGATATTTTAATACATTTCATTATTATTTAAATATTTATATCATCTGCAATTTAATGTATTTTATTAAATAGCCAATCCATTTATATATGTATATGTAAATGTATCTTGTTTAAGAGCTTAGAAATGAATGTTTAAATGTTTAAAATACTTAATTATATCTGTATACACACTTTTTTTTAAAAGGGGAAACTTTTTCTGATTATTTATACAAAAGATTAAAACTCTATATAAAGTAAACAAGGTTAAAGTTTTTTTTTTTTTACATGTTTATTGCATACAAACCTTTTTTTTAATATTTAGAATTTTTATTGCAAACACTTCTTTTGTGTTGTTTTTCCTCCTTTTCTTTCTATTGCGACTGTTTTCGATTCCTTGAGAAGAAAATATTCAGTTCTTACTGGCCAACTACAGAGAAATAAATGAAAGTTAACTTGATTATCATGTTGTATATTGAAATGACTGAAAGGTCTCTTTGATTCATTTTAATATGCAGCATGATGAAGTAATAAACTTTCTTTTATTGTTTGTGTGAGTGTGTATTGAAGTCAGAATCTTTTATTGCTTTGTACCCGTCTTCATTCTGCCATGAACACACCCTCGTTAACAGTACACACTGTTACGCTGAGACATTCTGTGTGTCTTATTGTTTTATCCACAGATCTGGTTGTATGTGGAGATTTAAAGGGTCACATGTGGTTTAATGAGACGCCGACCCTGAGCTCGTGGACTCCAAGGAGACGAGTGAGTCTGACTCTCATCCATGTTGAGAATCTGTTCATATTTTAGTCTTTCTTTGAAGTTTTATTCAAGAAACATCATTTACAGTACAGTCGTGGCCAAACGTTTTGAGAATGACACAAATATTAGTTTTCACAAAGTTTGCTGCTAAACTGCTTTGAGATCTTTGTTTCAGTTGTTTCTGTGATGTACTGAAATATAATTACAAGCACTTCATACGTTTCAAAGGCTTTTATCGACAATTACGTGACATTTATGCAAAGAGTCAGTATTTGCAGTGTTGGCGCTACTTTTTCAGGACCTCTGCAATTCGACTGGGCTGCTCTCAATCAACTTCTGGACCAAATCCTGACTGATAGAAACCCATTCTTTCATAATCACTTCTTGGAGTTTGTCAGAATTAGTGGGTTTTTGTTTGTCCACCCGCTTCTTGAGGATTGACCACAAGTTCTCAATGGGATTAAGATCCGGGGAGTTTCCAGGCCATAGACTCAAAATTTCAACGTTTTGGTCCCCGAGCCACTTAGTTATCACTTTTGCCTTATGGCACGGTGCTCCATTGTGCTGGAAAATGCATTGTTCTTCACCAAACTGTTGTTGGATCGTTGGCAGAAGTTGCTGTTGGAGGGTGTTTTGGTACCATTCTTTATTCATGGCTGTTTTTTTGGGCAGAATTGTGAGTGAGCCCACTCCCTTGGATGAGAAGCAACCCCACACATGAATGGCCTCAGGATGCTTTACTGTCGGCATGACACAGGACTGATGGTAGCGCTCACCTTTTCTTCTCCGGACAAGCCTTTTTCCAGATGCCCCAAACAATCGGAAAGAGGCTTCATCCGAGAATATGACTTTGCCCCAGTCCTCAGCAGTCCATTCGCCATACTTTTTGCAGAAGATCAATCTGTCCCTGATGTTTTTTTTGGAGAGAAGTGGCTTCTTTGCTGCCCTTCTTGACACCAGGCCATCTTCCAAAAGTCTTGGCCTCACTGTGCGTGCAGATGCGCTCACACCTGCCTGCTGCCATTCCTGAGCTCTGCACTGGTGGCACTCCGATCCCGCAGCTGAATCCTCTTTAGGAGACGATCCTGGCGCTTGCTGGACTTTCTTGGACGCCCTGAAGCCTTCTTAACAAGAATTGAACCTCTTTCCTTGAAGTTCTTATAGATGATCCTATAAATTGTTGATTTAGGTACAATTTTAGTAGCCACAATATCCTTGCCTGTGAAGCCATTGTTATGCAACGCAATGATGGCTGCACGCGTTTCTTTGCAGGTCACCATGGTTACCAATGAAAGGACAATGATTTCAAGCATCACCCTCCTTTTAACATGCCAAGTCTGCCATTCTAACCCAATCAGCCTGACATAATGATCTCCAGCCTTGTGCTCGTCAACATTCTCACCTGAGTTAACAAGACGATTACTGAAATGATCTAAGCAGGTCCTTTAATGACAGCAATGAAATGCAGTGGAAAGTTTTTTTCGGGATTAAGTTAATTTTCATGGCAAAGAAGGACTATGCAATTCATCTGATCACTCTTCAGAACATTCTGGATTATATGCAAATTGCTGTTATAAAAACTTAAGCAGCAACTTTTCCAATTTCCAATATTTATGTAATTCTCAAAACTTTTGGCCGCGACTGTACTTGTAATCGTTAAACCGGCTCTCTGCTGCTGTGCCTTTTAAGACCTGCACAGATTTGATCAGTTATTCTTTTACATTTAGATTGTTTGCATGAATTTGTGATTATGATTTCATAACCGTAGAGGAGTGTTTCATGATTTTTCACAAGCAAAATATTCAGTCTTATTTTAAAACCGAAATGAAATCCATTTTTTTTTTCAAAAATATACAGTACAAAGGAATGCTGCAACACTTGTTGCTTTATGTTGAGTTTTAATAATAAGGAATATAATAACCAGCATTAAACTAAATTGTAAACGCGCTGACACTGGAAACTCCTTCTTATATAATATAAAGCTGTGCTTTACACTACCGTGACTAAATCATCGTTGTCTGATGGATAAGTGGACTGTGGTGTGAATATAGAGAGTGTAGGAGTTTGAAGTTCCTGAATCTACACTGAAGTAAATGTGATGTGACGCTGCAGGTGCACAGTGACAGGATCAGTGCGCTGCGTCTGACAGAGAGCATCATCATCTCAGCCTCGTACGACAGGACCATCAAACTGTGGGACAGGAACACTAAGAAACAGGTGTGTGTGTGTATTATTTTGTGTTGTATTGTGTTTTGGAAGATATATAATTCACCCCCCCCCCCCCCCCCCTCTCTCTCTCTCTCTCAGCTTGGCCTGTTTGTGTGCGACGCTCCAGTCGAGGTTCTACAGGTGAACCCGAATGACCCCAGTCAGATCGCGTGCGGAGACGCACTGGGGCAAATCTACGTCCTGTCCTGGAGAGGATAATTAACTCTCCCGCACCCTGACACACCATCAGTTTAATGTTCAACACTACACGTTTAGCACTTTAACACTTTGTGCCGCTTTTTTCTTTCCCCCCGACTGATTGTTTACAAGTACACACTACACTAAGAGCTCTTTGTTTCATCGTAGCTTTGCACATGCGTGTTTTTAAGGTCATATATTCTGTAAACAATGGTGCGTATGTGAGACCTACGTTTGTCTCCCAGATGTCTAAAAGAGTGTCAGAATAAAACCAAACAACACTGTGCAAAAATCAATAACACTGTGCAAGAAAAGACCACTTTTTTATGTCTAAAACCAACAATACGGAGGCGCTCAGGGTCACAACCAGCTCTCAACTGAATCCCTTTAATTTTCAGTCATAAATGTACTGTACGATTAGTATGTAATACATCAACAAAATATATATATATATATTTTTTTTTTTTTCCGTTTTTGAGCAAATCTGCACTGCTCACGGCCTAAACAAACGTAATTTACAGTAGGTAGAATTTTGGAAGTAACTGGAAAGTAGTGGGATTAGGGTGTGAAGAGTTTTGCATGATGTAACGTATTATAATCTGATGAGCAGGTTCCGGTGCAGCCCCTTCATTGTGCTTCCTGACTCCTTGTATGGTAACACTCCTCCTGTAGCCTGCGTCCCCATGAATATCCATCCAAACAGCTCGTGTCTGCCGAGTCCCATTTGTTTAAACGGAAAATGCAAATCAGGGCACCTGGACAAATACTTAAATGCTCTTTTTTTTGCTGCGAATAAACAGATCTTCAGACAATCGTGTGTGTGTGTGTTGTGTCTCCTCATAACTCTTGTTCTTTTAGTTCCTCTTATAACTGATTTCGGACGCTAACCGAACCGAAGAATGAGGAAATGCATTCAATCTCTGTTTCATGGCTTCAGGAAAAAGGACATTCTCACAAACTCACGATTTTTAATCATTTTTCAAAAATGTAATATTTGTTCCACATACACGGGACGGTTTAATCACTGGAGTCTTTTTCTCTACTGGACTTTTTTATTTTTTCCCCCTTGTTTTCCCATGTTTGAAAGAGCTTTGTCACACATTACTCTGGTCTAGTTTCTTTAAAAAAAAAAAAAAAAAAGAGCGAGACGTACCCCAAAAGTCTTAACTGCAGTGAAAGTGGGTTCTACAAAGTATTGACTCGGGGGGGGGGGGGGGGGGGGGGGGGTGAATATAAATGCACACCAAGCTATTCAGATATTTATTGGTAAAACGTTTAATTAATGAACCATTTCTAATTTTTCTTCCCCTTCACAAGTATGTGCCGCTTTGTGTTGATCTATCGCCTAAAATCCCAATAAAATACATTCACGTTTGTGGCCGTGACGTGACCACATGTGGAAAAGTTGAAGGAGGTTGAATGCTTTTGCGAATCACTGTACTGTATGTGTGCGCTAACCATTTCACAATGGACTCCTTTCCAGTATTGCATTTGTAGGATAATTAGGTTGTCTGTACAGTGTGCAAGCAAAATCTACGATAAGATTTACAATCATTTCAAGTTGTACAGTAGTTATTTGGTATAAAGCGTGTTCTGATTAGAGGTACCAGTCTGGTTATGTGTTCTACTGTATATACTGTATACTCCGTCATCCCATGTCACAGAAAACGGACCCTCATCTCTTCTGAGATCTCGTTAGCCAGCCGCTGTTGCTGCCTCGCTAGCTGGTGGTGCAGTGTAGCCTGTGTAGCTTAATGACTGATGCTTTGAACAGGTGGAGTCCATTGCCGTTTGATGGTAGATGATGTCATATACGTTGCGAACTCTCTTCCTGGGGGTCCTGAAATGCAATTATTCTGCTGTATGTTTTCGACTATCTGCCAGTACTGCTTTAGAATTCTAAAAGGGTCCAAAAACTTGCACTCGCCACTGTGTGAAAAAAAAAAAAATACATAAAGCGAACGTAGAGCAAATATATTTAAAACACTTCAGAACTCAATGAATGAGAATATCTGAATCACAGCCTGAACACTCTGTCTCTTTAAAGCCACACCTGCTCTCTCTCTCTCTCTCTCTCTCTCTCTCTCCGTCACTCTACACCACAGACAGAACCAGGAAGTTCTTTCACAGGAAAACGAAACTCAAATGTTTACTTTCTGAGCGAGTGTGTGTGAGTGTAGGAAAATGGCAGAGCTCAGTGTTTCAGTAGATCAGGATCAGTTCATCTGTGCAGTGTGTCTGGAGCCTTTGAGGGATCCGGTGACGACTTCCTGTGGCCACAATTACTGTAAGGTGTGTATTAATGGCTTGCTGGAATGAGGAGGATGTGAAGGGCGTGTACAGCTGTCCGCAGTGTAGAGAGACGTTCAGACCGAGGCCTGTTCTGCGCAGGAACAACATGCTGGCTGAAATCATGGAGAAACAAAATAAGACTGAGCTTCAAGCTCTTTCTCCTGCTCACTGTTACGCTGGACCTGGAGATGTGGAGTGTGATTCCTGCATCGGGAGAAAACGCAAAGCCGTTAATTCCTGTCTGGTGTGTCAGGCGTCCTTTTGTGAAGATCATCTTCAACCTCACCTATCAGTCTCCTGCCTTTAAGAAGCACAAGTTAGTGGAAGCCTGTGCAGAGCCCCAAGAGAAGATCTGCTCTCAGCATGAGAAACCGCTCGAGATCTACTGTCGTACTGACCGAAGCTTCATCTGTTACTTGTGTAGGATGGACGACCATAAAGGCCATGACACAGTTTCAACTAGAGCAGAAAGAAATGAAAAACAGGTGAGAACTGAATGTCATTGTTATTTTCCCAATCAGTGTATACAAATTCTACATATAATATAGATTCTGCTCGTCATTCACTGTGATTATGATTTTGTAATAAAAGGCTTGCTGCTAAGGATGTGTTAAATCAGACGTGTCCGTGCACAATGGTGTTGCAGTGTTAATGATACCTAATTATTACCTCTGTTTAGACTTTCTTATACACCATACATTTCATAGGAATTCAATAGTCTTATCAGAATCGCCTGGAACAGGTGCACGTCTGAAACACTGGCCTCCCAGGATCTACTTTAAAAGTCCAAATATGAGGAAATGGCTTGGAGTGAGGTCAGGACTGTAGAGGGACGTGGCAATAACTGCCTGCAGGATTCCTGTAATGTGCAAGTGGTGTTGGTGAATGATTGCGTGCACAGCTCCCACAGACAGATGTGACAAGTTTTAAAGATCACGCATCCCCCTGAATGTTCACGGGAACGACTCCAGTGGACTCCATCTCGTCATCTCATTCACAGATGCACGGCCTCCTTTAAATCGCCGTGCAACATTCAAATGTTTTACTGCGGCGAAGGGTCTCATCACCCTTCAAGTCTTTTGTAAATGTTAAATGCTTTTATGTCCTCCGTCACCAGAATGTTGCCCACAAGTCCCGGTTTGACTTGAACACTCCTCGGTTGTGTGGGCTATTGTCTTTTTTCAGGTCGATTATTTCCTCCAAAGTTTATGCAAATAAACCCTTGATGCTTTTTTTGATGCGGAAATTAAGAAGTCTATTGTATTTGGTCTCAGGATGAACTGGAGCGGGAGCAGGGGAAATCCCAGCAGAGAGTCAAGGAGAAGCAGAAGAAGGTCCAGGAGCTGAAACAGACTGTGGACACTGTTAAGGTGAGGGGAGAGCGGAGAGACTGTACTAAACACAAACACAAAATGTACCCATGCATGCGTGTGCTCGTGCAGACTCGCACGTACACAATTCATTTCAATTATTATTATTATTATTATTTTTTTTTTATCATTTAAAGTTGAATATAATAGGTGATTTCTTTAAGGTAACAACTCCACTTTGTGATTGGAGGCTCAGGTGGACTGTAGAGAATTCTAGTCCTGGACTATAAAGTCCTGAGAGAACAGCTGTCTGCATCAGGCGAGGCCAGGACGGTCTTCGTGGTAAAATGGAACCGTCCCCAGTCACCACACACGGGTTCTCCATGTGACCAAATCTCCAACCACAAGCAGGACACCAGGATAAGTCTGACAGGTCCAGAGGGCAGAGGGCGTCTGGTCACAGGCTGCTCACGAGCGACATCGGCAGATCTGCTTCTTTACCTAAGGCAAATTAATTTCACAGGAAAATCTTGGCTAAATAAATTGGTTTTTAGCTTAGACTTAAACCATTCCATAACTTTGGGACTTTCTAAACAAAAGCTCCGCCCCCTGCTGTAGTTTTTGTAATACGCGGTACTGACAAGCAGCCCGCATCCTTCAATCGAAGTCGGCGTGGCGGATTGTAAGACACTAGCAGTTCACTCAGCTACTGCGGCGCGACACCATTTAATGCTTTATACGTCAAAAGTAGTAGTTTTAAACATGTAAAGAGAAGAAAGCAGTGGAACTAATACCAACCCTATCTACCTCTACAGTACCGACATTTTCTAATTTATGAAGGTGAATACTATGATCAATAATTACAAAATCTGCACTAGGGTCACACCCACACAATGGACAATATAGGGGGACTGTACTTAATTTTTGAGACTTAATGCTCTATTTTGTGTGTGTGTGTGTGTGTGTGTGTGTGTGTGTGTGTGTGTGTGTGTGTGTGTGTGTGTGTGTGTGTGTGTGTCCTA
Source organism: Clarias fuscus (assembly GCA_030347435.1). Taxonomy (NCBI): domain Eukaryota; kingdom Metazoa; phylum Chordata; class Actinopteri; order Siluriformes; family Clariidae; genus Clarias; species Clarias fuscus. Next base: position 30,804,671 of record CM059218.1, read on the forward strand.
ACAGACGGCGTTCACAGTCAGCAGTAGATGAGAGTGAGAGGATCTTCACTGAGCTGATCAGCCTCATGGAGAAAAAGCGCTCGGAGGTGACGGAGCTGATCAGAGCTCAGGAGGAAGCTGAACTGAGTCGAGCTGAACGACTCCTGAAGCAACTGGAGCAGGAGATTGCTGATCTTAAGAGGAGACTCACTGAGCTGGAGCAGCTTTCACACACACACGATCACATCCACTTCCTCCAGGTAACACTCACTGTCTGATCTACAGAGGGCGCTGTTCCTCACAAAGTTTCCTCCTAAAAGCTCATTACAGCAACGATAAATGTTCCTGTCTGAGATCACGAGTGTGTCTTTGGTCTGATTCAGTCTGAGATTCATTCGTTCCTCTCCTCCACTTTTCTCCTTCTCTACGATGTGTTTCCTCTCTGTAGAGTTTCGCGTCTCTCTGTGTTTCTCCTGGATGTGAGGACTCGCCCAGCTTCACTGTCAGTCAACATCTCTCATTTGATGGAGTGAGGAAATCTCTCTCAGGTCTGAGAAAACGAGTCGAGGAAACCTGTGAGGAGGAATTCAACAAAATCCGTCCACACGGTAAAGAAGCAAACATCTGTTCTGCATCAGAGTAAAGAGAGCCATACAATTCATCTAACAGAAATCAGAAGGAAGCAGGAACAAGACTGCATAAAGTTGTAACGGTTGGATAATTCCGTGGATAATCGTTACAAGTCACAAAGTATTAGCATTAGCCTTGTTAATTAAATTGAAATAAATTTATCAGACAACGACAACAGAGATGACCAATGTCCATGAAATTCCATGTCCGTTTTATTTCCTAGCAGCAGAAGTTCCGATTTTACCGTCACACCTGGAAAGCAGAGAGGATTTTAAGCAATGTAAGTGTAAAAATGTCCTATAAACGCTGCGTAAACATCTAATGAATGATATCTAATATGTGAAATATTTTATGTAGAGCTGCCTAATTAGGACAGAAACAGAAGCACATGTCTCACACACATTTACTATACATTCCGAGATTAAAAACTTCATTTATCTCATTTATACAACTGAGCAATTGAGGTTATTGTAAACGCCCAGCAGTGGCAGTTTGGTGCTGCTGTGATTTGAGCTCAAAACCTCCCAATTAGTAGATCAACATCACAGAGCTACTGTGGCACATCACATTAATATCTAACTTGTGGACATTTTACTGTTTTAGATTTTAGATTTCTGACTCTGGATCCCAACACGGCACACTGTCAACTCGTTCTGTCTGAGAAGAACAGATCAGTGACGCTCAGTAAGACAAGACAGCGGTACTCTGATCATCCGGAGAGATTTGACTTCTGGCCTCAGGTGTTGTGTAAGGAGAGTGTGTGTGGACGCTGTTACTGGGAGGTGGAGTGGAGCGGTAAGTTAGTGTCCACATCAGTCTCGTATAAAGAGATCAGCAGGAAAGGACGAGAAAACAACTTTTTTGGACGCAACAGTCAGTCCTGGAGTCTGGAGTGTTTTCCTTCACATGTCTGTTTCTGCCACAACAAAAGTAAGACTGTCCTCCAAGGTCCGGCGTCCTCCAGAATCGGAGTGTATGTGGATCACAGTGCCGGAACTCTGTCCTTCTACAGCGTCTCTGACGCGATGAGGCTCCTCCACAGAGTCCGCGCCACATTCACGCAGCCTCTGTACGCCGGGTTCAGTTTAGGCAAAACCTCAAGTCTAAGGTTATGTGACTTAAAATAAACGTTTATTAATTAATGTTTCAGATTCAGTTTCACCCTAGGATGTTTGCACACACTGAATCACATTATACTGTATATGTGTATAGATGAATGTACGGTGAATGTAAAAGCAATGCAAGCCTTTTTTATTTGTAGGTCAACACATTTTTAAATTTCATGCACATGTACATTTTCTTAAATTGACATGCAGAAAAATTATACATACAGGGTCAACTTTTAAAAAAAAAAAATCTAAAGCGCATGTAGTATTTGCATGTAGTATCCCTTAGCAACCTCCTCGTTAGAAGTAACTTTTGGTCAAGCTTCTGACTGCATATGGGCCCAGTCTTCTTCTTCTTACTTACTTTTAATAGTGTTCAGTTAAATATGTTGGTTTCCTGGTTCAGACTTAATTTTAAAGCATCGTCCACATGTTTTTAATAGGGTTACGGCTCCAAAAACCTAAAGTTCACCTGCTTTATCCATTCCAAACCAAGCCATGTTGTACTGTATGTTTGGGGGCATGGTCACTATTGGAACGCCCAGGTTTCACTTGTCTATCTGATGATTTGAGGTTCTACGATTACTCGATATACACTGTAAGCCCTAATGCCCAAAGTAATTAAACACATGGAGTAGTGTTAACTTAAACAATTACAATTAGTTCAAATGAATGGACCTTTTTGAGTATTTAGAACTTTTTGGTATTTATGAGTTTGTAGAAATGACACTTTTCAAGTTAGCTGAACAGATTTGATGTTTTAAGCCACATCAACTGTCTCCTTAAAGTTCCACCAACTTAAAATATTTCAGCCTAGTGATTTTGTGTCTGACATCATTTCATCAATTGTTTTCATCAAGATGATGGATTGGTCTGTCTTCATATAATAATCTGCACAAATCTGGGCACCCTAAAGTAGCAGAGCACTGGTGGCTCAGTGGTAGGTGTTTCACCTACCATGCGGTTCGATTCCCAGCCTGTCCCAGACCCAGATAAAAATGCGAGGGTTGTGTTCAGAACGACATCTGGTGTAAAAACGTGTGACAAGCCGCTGTGGCGACCCATTGCCAGGAGCAGGCGAAAGACCAACAACAATTTATTTAATTTGCAACAACTAAAAAAAATTATAGTGTGAGTTCGGCTACTCAGTAATGCAAGTAAATAACGATCAATATGAATGAGTACAACAAACTCAAAAACTGAGAGCTCTGTTTACTTAAAATTTGAAACATCATTACCTTAAATTTTTGATGTAACTGATTACCTCAAATGTTTTGAGTTTTGCCAACTCTTTCGGGTTTACAGTGTATAAAAAAAAGTAATCAGAGTACAGTACATCCGAGTACATTCCTCAAAAGGAATGAGGGATTACAAATCTCTCTTTTTTGAAAAATGCATTCTTAAAAATTTTAAAACTTTTTACACCCAACACTGCTCAAAACTGAGCTCATGGTCATTTCCACTGACGGTATATACACTTATATCTACCTTCATCTGTCTATAGCTACACTATACTACACAAAAGTATTCGCTCCCCTGTTACTCAATTGTGTGCAGTCATGTTGGAACTGGTGTGGGGTTGTTTTCAGGAGTTGGGCTCGGCCCCTTACTTCCAGTGAAAGAAACTCTTGATGCTTCAGCATGCCAAGACATGTTGGACAATTTCTTGCTTTCAACTTTGTGTGAACAGTTTGGGGACGGCCCCTTCCTGTTCCAACATGACTGCACACCAGGGCACAAAGCAAGGTCCATCATAAAGACATGGACGAGCGAGTTTGGTGTGGAAGAACTTGACTGGCCAGCAAAAGTGATAGAACACTTTTGGAATGAATTATGGCGAGCTTGGGTAGCAATAGGAATGAGGCATTACAATACATTCTCTTTTTTGACTTAAAAAATGCATTCTTAATAACTTACTTTTTATTTCATTATTTTTTTTTTTTTACATGTGTTTTCATGTATTTGCATAACTGGGATAATTTAATGTTTTTTCCTCCTCCTTATAGAGCTTGTCACGTTTTACTGAAGGTCTGTGCTGAAGTATAGGTCCAGTGTTTGCTGTTTATTTGTGGTAAAAATGGTTTGCGCTTAAAATCTTGTATGCATTACTGGAAACATTTATTTGCCTTTATTGCTGTAAATACGGGTCACACCAGAAAATGAAAGCAAAGGTTCATGTACTTTTCGCCACAACAAATAAATGACCAAGTACAGTAGTTTTTGTCTCATTTGTTTAATTATGTTCTTTTAAATCTTCTTTCTGCTGTTTAGGTCACATTTATTGAAAAATACATAAAATTCTAAAGGGTTTATAAAATTCCAAACCCCACTGTAAGGTCATAAAACAACGATATTTATAACAATTCATATATCAATCAAGAATATGTAAATCACAGAGAACAGCATTTACACAAAAGAGTCACTCTACATGTCTTCTTCACACACTGAACATCCTGTCTCTTAAAGCCACACCTGATCTCTCTGTCAGGCTGCACCACAAATATACCCAGGGAGCTGTTTTACAAGAAAACAGAACTTGCTTTCTGAGCGACTGTGTGTGAGGACAGAAGAATGGCAGAAGATAGTATTTTAGTAGATCAGGATCAGTACAACTGTGCAGTGTGTCTGGACCCTATGAAGGAACCAGTAACTATACCCTGTCGTCACAGTTTCTGTAAGGTGTGTATTAATGGCTTCTGGGATCGTGAGGACATGAAGGGCGTCTACAGCTGTCCTCAGTGTAGAGAGACTTTCTCTCCAAGGCCTGTTCTACGCAGGAACACCATGCTGGCTCAAATGGTGGAGAAACTGAAGAAGTCTGAACTCCAAGCTGCTTCTCCTGCTCACTGTTACGCTGGACCTGGAGATGTGGAGTGTGATTCCTGCACCGGGAGAAAACGCAAAGCCATTAATTCGTGCCTGGTGTGTCAGGCGTCCTGTTGTGAAGATCATCTTCAACCTCACCATCAGTCTCCTGCCTTTAAGAAGCACAAGTTAGTGGAAGCCTGTGCAGAGCTCCAAGAGAAGATCTGCTCTCAGCATGACAGACTGATGGAGATCTACTGTCGTACTGACCGAAGCCTCATCTGTTACTTGTGTACGATGGATGAACATAAAGGTCATGACACAGTTTCAGCTAAAACAGAAAGAACTGAAAAACATGGTGAGAACTGGACAATGTTATTCTTTATTTCGTTAATGTAAATTTATGCAGATTCTGTTTCTAATCTAGTTTTTATTCAGTTGCTTTAATAGATCATATATGACTGTGTTTTATTTGAAAGTGAATACACATTAATAATCTTTTTAAAATTAAAATCCATAATCAAATTATCTGACAACAAATGTATCTGTCGGTTCGTTCATGACACATCAGGAACATAAAGGTCATAATATGGTCTCAACTAAAACAGAAAGAACTGGAAAACAGGTCAGGGCAGGCTCTTATTATTACTTTTCAAATCAGTTTATACAAGTTTTACATACAATGTAGTTTATGTTCAGTTCATTAGACTGTTGTTATGCTTGTCATTTGCTGTGACATGATTTTTTATGAATAGAGGGAAACTGCGCTCATCTCAACCCGCCCTCGACTCTAAACAGGATGACCAAGATAGGCCTGGTAAATGCTAGATCACTAAACAACAAAACTTTTATTCTAAAGGAGTTTATCACCTCACTTGGTTTGGATTTTCTTTTTTATTACGGAGACATGGCTGAGTGTTGGTGAGTACAGTGCCTTCTCTGAACTTCTCCCCTCATCCTATGCCTATCTAAATACTCAGAGAACGTCGGGTCGAGGAGGAGGAATCGCGGTGGTCTATTGGGATAACTTCTATTGTAAGCAGCTGTCGTTATTGACTTTTTCCAGCTTTGAGCTGAACTTATTTGAGCTTGGCCGCTCTCACACAGTGCTGTGTGGAGTGATTTATCGTCCACCTAAGTATAATAAGGACTTTTTAACTGACTTGTCTGACTTTTTGGCTGAAATGATGCCTAAATATGATCGTGTCCTTATTGTGGGTGATTTTAATGTTCATGTTTGTTTCCCTGAAAATCTGCTGGCTAAAGATTTTTTAAGTTTAATAGATTCGTTTGGTTTTGTGCAGTCAGTGTCTGGCCCCACACACGAGCAGGGGCACACCCTTGATCTTGTTTTATCTCATGGATTATCTCTTTCTAACATTGAAGTCTGTGATGCAGTATTTTCTGATCATATGCCCGCTTTGTTTGACTCTGTTTTACCGAATAATGATGTTAAACCCTGCGCTCGTGTATGGCGCTGTCGCGTGTTTAACTCCTCCACCGCCGCTCAGTTCTCTGATGCGTTTAACCGGAGCTGTGATGATGACATCTCGGAGTACGCCTCTGTTGCTGGCTTTGACACTGAGGCACTAGCATCCTGGTTCCATTCCACCTGTAAGGCTGCCTTGGACTCTGTGGCTCCATTAAAAATCAGGCGCCCCAAAGTTAAATCCGAACCCTGGTTAAACAATGTGCTGTCAGACGTGTGTGTCGCAAAATGGAACGAAAATGGAAAAAGGACAAATTGCAAGTGTCTCTTATTTCATTGAGAGACAGTTGGCGTCTTCATCAGAAAACTGTAAAAGCTGCAAAAACCAAACATTTCTCTGTGTTAATTTTAGCTAACTGTCATAAGCCCTGTCGTTTTATTTCAGTCATTTAATGCAATTCTTAATGGTCCCCTAAATTTCCAGTTTCGAAAGCTCTTATGAAGTGTGTGAAAACTTTCTCCAGTTTTTTATTGATAAGGTTTCTTCTACAAGGGCTCTTATTACATCTCCTGCATGTGAGCCATCTATCTCCATTTCTGCCTCTAGCTCTGTTGTTTTTAACCAGTTTGAGTGTTCCTTTCTGTTAAAGATTATTAATATTATGAAGCCTGCAGGATCTCCTGCTGATCCCATTCCTCCACATCTTTTTAAAGAATCGGGTCCCATTCTAGGTCCTATAGTTTTAAATATTATAAATAGCAGCTTGGGATCTGGGGTGGTACCCAGAAATTTTAAACATGCAGTTGTGCAGCCTTTGTTAATCAAACCTAATCTTGATCCGTCTGTGTTTTCTAATTACAGACCAATCTCCAAGCTACCATTTCTGTCTAAGATTGTTGAGAAAGTATTTTATACTAACTAACTAACTAATAAGTTATCTTAGTACTTATCTTAGCATGGAATTCCTGAGGTTTTTCAGTCTGGTTTCAAGGCTCTTCACAGTACTGAAACAGCTCTGTTAAGGGTCTTAAATTACATCTATCGTATTATGGATTCCGGTGATTCTGTGATTCTTCTGCTGCTTGATTTAACAGCTGCCTTTGATACAGTAGATCATGACATCCTTACAGCTCTAAGCCATTTCCAACATCTCCAACAGCTCTAGACTGGTTTAGGTCTTGTCTTACTGATAGAACATTTTCGGTTAGTCTTGGAGATCTGGAGTCCTCATCAGCTTCTCTGACATATGGGGTCCCTCAGGGTTCTATCCTTGGACCCCTTCTTTTCTCGTTATATTTGTTGCAGCTCGGTTATATCCTAAGAAAACATGGCATCTCCTTTCATTGTTATGCAAACGACAGTCAAATCTATTTCCCATTAAAGCAGAAGGAAGGCTACTCCGTCAAGGCTCTGTTAACATGTCTAGATGACATAAAGGCATGGTTAGCCCAAAATCTTTTTCATTTTAATGATAAAAAGACAGAGGTTTTGGTATTTGGTCCTGGTGCCAGAGGTAGAGTTCCACCTCTGGATTTAGGAGCTTTGGAGCAGTATGTTAAACCCACAGCATCAAATTTAGGTGTTATTTTTGACCATGGCCTTAAATTTGATAAACAGATCAGTGCTGTGGTTCGGTCCAGTTTCTTTCAGTTTAAGGCAATTGGCAAAACTTAAACCTGTTTTTTCCTTTAGGCTTTACGAAATAGCCATCCACGCCTTCATCACCACTCGCATTGATTACTGCAATGCCCTGTATTTTGGGGTTTCTCAAGCAGCATTACATCGGCTACAGCTGATCCAAAATTCTGCTGCTCGACTATTAACATCTACGCGAAAAGAGAACATATCTCTCCAGTTCTGGCTTCTCTTCATTGGCTCATGGTACAGTACCAAATAAAGTGAAAAATTCGTTTAAATGTTTACATGGCCTTGCCCCGCCCTACCTCTTGGATCTGCTTAAGCCATATGCTCCATCCCGGACTCTCAGATCATCAGGTAAACTTTTGCTGACGGTACCCAAGACCAAGTGCAAACTCAGGGGTGATTGGGCGTTCTCTGTGGTGGCATCCAAACTGGGGAATGACCTACCCTTGACCATTCATGAGGCCACATCACTGAGGGTGTCCCATCTCGAAACTCACATGTTTTCTCTGGCATTTAAACCAACATGAGATGTTGATTTTACATGTTGTTTGATTAGATTGTGTGTGATGTGATTTTAATTGTTATTTTTTAATATTTTATTATTATTATTTTATTTTATTAATTTTTTCTTAATTTAGTTCCTTATTTTATTTTTATTATATTACTATATTATTTAATTATTTATGTGAAGCACTTTGGGGCGTTCTTGTTGTTAAAGTGCTATACAAATAAAGATGAGTTGAGTTGAGTAAATCACTGCACCAAAGGTGGAAATCATGTCTGCCTGGAGCAACATAATTTCTGTGCAATTAAGAAATGTTTACCCAGAGTTCAAACACTTTTGATCCTCCTTAGGACATAAAAAAAAAAAAAAAAACTTCAGTGATCATCAAACAACTATTTGGTTCATTAGATGTTTCTTTGGTGTATCCTAAAGAAAATCCAGAAAGTAATATATGCTAGGAATATATTTTACATAGAGTATTCAATTCAAAGTGAGAAAATTCTCTTTATTTCAGTATATAATCCCCTTCTACATTAAGGGGTACTTATCCCAGTGTTTCACTAGTGCTTGGATACCATCCAGGTAGAAAGTTGTCGTGAACTGGGACGTGAACTGGGGCCCCCTGTCCAAGACGCTGTTCTTTGGGAACCCATGCAGGCGGACGTGTTCTAATATCAGTTCGGCTGTCCTTTTAGCTGACGGGGGTCCAGCTTTGGAGAAGCGGTCGACGATGGTTAGATGCTGTGTTTCCCTTCGGAAACCGGCAGACCCATGATAAAGTCGACGGCAATGTGAGTCCAGGGCCGGCGGGGAACAGGAAGTGGTTGGAGTTCCCCTGGCGATGGTTGGTTGTTGTCTTTGGCTCTGGCACACACTGGGCAAGTCTGGACAAACTCGTCAACGTCTTTCTTCATATTCTGCCACCAGAAGGCGCGTTGGATAAATAGTAGGGTGCCTCGCCTCCCAGGGGGTCCAGAGATGAGGGAGGAGTGTCCCCACTGGAGGACATCGGTTCTGATGGCGTCGAGCATGGTGTCGACCAGGGGGCACACCTGCCGGTTTGGTCTCTGCAGTCTGTGCCTGGCGAACCCTCGTCTCCAAGTCGAGGATCTTGGTGAGTGGTAGGACAGGTGCGGGGTCTGCCCGGGGTATGTCTTGCTTGTGCTGTCGTGAGAGGGTGTCAGCCTTGGTGTTCTTGGACCCCGGGCGGTATGACAGGTGGAAGTTATAGTTTTCAAAAAACAGTGCCCAACGCACCTGTCTGGGGTTAAGCTGTTTTAAAGTGCGGATGGTGTTGAGGTTCTGATGGTCGGTCCAGATGATGAACGGCTCTCCGGCGCCCTGGAGCCAGTGTCGCCATTCCTCCAAGGCCCACTTTATGGCCAGCAGCTCACGGTCCCCTACTCCGTATCGCTGCTGAGTGGGGTCAAATTTCTTGGAGAAGAAGCTACAGGATTGCAGCTTTTGGTCTAGACCTCGTTGGGAGAGGACAGCCCCGGCGCCCATATCCAAAGCATCCACCTCCTGTTGGTTGACGTGTCAGGAGTAAATGAGAATGTCGTCTAGGTAGACAAACACCCAGCCTAACATGCCTCTGAGAACATCGTTGATAAATTGCTGAAAAACGGCAGGAAGTCCGCTGGAAACATACTCCTCCATTGCCTGCATCTCGGTGGTAGATATTGAGTAGAGGTGGCCGCGGGGTGGGATGGAGCCTGCCAGGAGTCCGCTGGAAACATACTCCTCCATTGCCTGCATCTCGGTGGTAGATATTGAGTAGAGGTGGCCGCGGGGTGGGATGGAGCCTGGCTGAAGGTCGATGGCCAAGTCGTAAGGGCAATGAGGAGGTAGATGGGTGGCGCGTCTTTTATAGAACACTTCAGTCAGGTCCCGGGAAGCCAGTCTATCGGGTTGTTGTCTGTGTCGACTTCGGGGTCGTCGGACTCCCTAGAACACGCCTCGGCCCATAGGCAGAGTTCGGTGCAAGTCGGCCCCCACTGTAGAATCCGGTTTTGGGTCCAGGAGATAAGTGGGTCATGATGTAGTAGCCAGGGGTGTCCGAGGATGATGGGTGGGATGTGATATTTATGAGCTGGGATAACACCTCGGTCTTTACCCCCAGTTTATTGGCGTAAGAGGAGTCAATGAAGTTACCTGCGGCACCGGAATCGATGAACGCAGTACTTCCGACCTGTTTGTGGCCAAACTGGAGGTGTACTTTTACGTGAGATGGGAATTATCATTCAGGGTGGTGGAGAAGGAGATGGAACCCGGTGAGCCACTCTCATTTCTCACCGGGTCTGCGCGTTTCCCGGTCACAGAGGACAGATGGCTCGATGGTGTGCTGCGGACCCACAATAAGCGCAGAGCCCCTCTTTAAATCGACGTTACCATTCTGCAGTGGTTAAGGAGGCGCTCCCGAATTGCATGGGTTCCCCGGCTCCTGTGTCAACCACGGCGGGAGGTGGAGAGCCGACGGGTCCGGTAGGTGTGGTCGTGAATGAAGAGCGAGCTTGTCCTTTTTACGCGAAGCCAGTCCCTCGTAATAGGTCGTCCGGAAGGCGGAGTCTCCCCAGTCGGTCTGAACAGCGAGGGTATGGAACTCAGCCATGTAGCGGCTCACAGATGACCATACCCCACCCCCCTCACCCCCCGGCCGTAGATGATATAACTTGGAGTCGGTCTCCACCTCAGCAGCAGGATGTTCGAAAGTACGTTTTGCTGGCGGGTTAACTCTGTGTAAGAGTAAGCAACATCTGAACAAGAACAAAGGACCACCGTGGCCCACTCCACTGCCTGCCCGGACAGCAATGAGACGAGAAGAGCAATGCACAGCCGGTCTGTGGAGTATCTGGAATTAAACTTGATGGGCGTTGCGGCAGCCAGTTGAGCGGCCGCCTCGCAGAGAGCCGCGATCTCCTGCCATAGTTCCGCCACCTCACGGCGTAAGGCCGCAACGTCTTGGAGAGTCGCGATTTCAACGCGCAGTTGCTCGATCAGCTCAGCATGCCGGTTAACCACATAGCAGAGGTGACCGTAATTCGCTGCGTTTACTGCTGATGGCTCAGTCATTGTCACGAAGCAACCGAAGACGGACCAGAAGACTAGCAGTTAGCCCTGTAGCGTGGATGGTAAACCCAAACGCGGAAGTAGTGCAAGCAGGCAGGATAACCACACTGGTTATTTTTAGAACTCTCTCAGCGCGAGAGCAAGGGTCTACACAAAGAAACACACACTCAATCGAAAGCAAAACCCAAGAAAGTGAGTACTCACGATTAGACAGACGAAACATCAGCGATAGCATGGGCAAACTCAATGACTGAGCGAATGTGAAGCGCCATTAGTGTGAAAAAATCGTAGGGCACGAATGTGCCCCTTTAGTAACTTATTATTAGTAAATTATTTTAATAAATGTTTTATAAACATGAGTAAATTATTTTCTCAACATTTTATTGCAAATGAAATAAATATGTATGAACTTGATTTTTTGATGCAGAAATAATGAGGTCTAATGGTTTCAGAATGAGCTAAAGGAGAAGCAAATGAAATCTCAGCAGAGGATCCTGGAGAAACAGAAAAAGGTGCAGGAGATTAATCAGACAGTGGACACTATTAAGGTGAAGAGTGAGCAGATTCTCCAAACCACACACACAGAATCACACACAAGCAATAGATGATAACTAGGAAAGAGAGTTTTTATCATGTATATCCTTACAGACACGTTCACAGAGAGCAGTAGATGAGAGTGAGAGGATCTTCACTGAGCTGATCAGCTCTATGGAGAAAAAGCGCTCGGAGGTGACGGAGCTGATCAGAGCTCAGGAGGAAGCTGAACTGAGTCGAGCTGAACGACTCCTGAAGCAACTGGAGCAGGAGATTGCTGATCTTAAGAGGAGAGCTCACTGAGCTGGAGCAGCTTTCACACACACACGATCACATCCACTTCCTCCAGGTAACACTCACTGTCTGATCTACAGAGGGCGCTGTTCCTCACAAAGTTTCCTCCTAAAAGCTCATTACAGCAACAATAAATGTTCCTGTCTGAGATCACGAGTGTGTCTTTGGTCTGATTCAGTCTGAGATTCATTCGTTCCTCTCCTCCACTTTTCTCCTTCTCTACGATGTGTTTCCTCTCTGTAGAGTTTCCCGTCTCTCTGTGTTTCTCCTGGATGTGAGGACTCGCCCAGCTTCACTGTCAATCAACATCTCTCATTTGATGGAGTGAAGAAATCTCTCTCAGATCTGAAAAAAACGAGTCGAGGAAACCTGTGAGGAGGAATTCAACAAAATCCATCCACAAGGTAAAGAAGCAAACATTTATTCTGCATCACAATAAAGAGACATAAAATTCATCTAACAGAAATAAGAAGGAAGCAGGAACAAGACGGCATCAGATCAACGTATTTACAAGACAAAGTCAACAGGATTTACTCTCACTCACTCACTAACTCACTCGCCGTCTATACCGCTTTATCCTGTATTCAGGGTCACGGGGGGCCTGGAGCCTATCCCATGAGACTTAGGGCACGAGGCGGGGTACACCCTGGACACAGTGCCAATCCATCGCAGGGCACATACATACACACACCCATGTTCACACACTGTGGCAGGTTTGGGAACACCAAGTAGGCTAATCTGCAGGTCTTTGAACTGTCGGAGAAAACCAGAGTACCCGTAGGAAACCCACCAAGCACGGGGAGAACATGCAAGTTCCATGCACACAGAGAACCTGGTCGAGAATCGAACCCAGACCCTGGAGGTGCAAGGTGACCGTGCTTACCACTACACCACCGTGCCGCCCCAACAGTATTTACCAAACCCACAAACTAATCTTGGAGCTTATAAAAAAATTTACACCTTACATTTACATTCAATTTTAGATTTCTGACTCACCAAGGTGGCGTTTAATTCATGTGTCCACCTGAGTTTAGGTTTTAAACTGTATCCATGTCATATTTCTGTCTCCATTTTATTTACCAGCTTCAGCAGTTCCAATATTACCTTCACAGCTGCAAAACAAAGAGGATTTCATGCAATGTAAGTGTAAAACACTGATGAATGTTTACCACATTAATATGTAAAATATTTTCAATAGAGCAGTGGCAGCCTGATGCTGCTGTGATTTGAACCCAAAACTTCTGATCAATCATCCAACGTCACTGAGCTACCACACCACATTATATCTAACCTGTGAACACTGAATTGTTTTAGATTTCTGTTATCTGACTCTGGATCCCAACACAGCACATCGTCAACTCATTCTGTCTCAGAAGAACAGATCAGTGACACGCAGTGAGAAAAGACAGCAGAACTCTGATCATCCAGAGAGATTTAGCAACTGGGAGCAGGTGTTGTGTAAGGAGAGTGTGTGTGGACGCTGTTACTGGGAGGTGGAGTGGAGCGGTGTGGTGTTGTATCCATATCAGTCTCATATAAAGAGATCAGCAGGAAAGGAAAGGATGACATCTTGTTTGGATGCGACAGTCAGTCCTGGAGTCTGGAGTGTTTTCCTTCACATGTCTGTTTCTGCCACAACAAAAGTAAGACTGTCCTCCAAGGTCCAGCGTCCTCCAGAATAGGAGTGTATGTGGATCACAGTGCAGGAACTCACTGTCCTTCTACAGCGTCTCTGAAACCATGAGGCTCCTCCACACAGAATGCACCACATTTACTCAGCCTCTGTACGCTGGGTTCAGGATATGTCAAGAATCAACTCTCAGAATATGTGACTCACAATGAAAATTTTGTCAGAGGTTAACAAAAAATATAATCAAGGCATTCAATTAAATTTCTCATAACACACAACAGAACCACTTAGAAATAATCTTAATACTACTGTATCTATATGTATGTAAGATATCGATATGTAAGATTTATCTTACAGGTCTTTAAAGGTCTTTGTAAGGTCTTTTTATTAGTAATTGTAATTTAATTAGTTGCTTTTCTCAGTGGTTTTTTCAACAATTAACATGGATTTTGTAATCACTTTTTATGCCTCAGCACTGTTTCCTGGAAAAATACTAAAAAGAATTAATTGAACACCCAATATTGCCATTCACGTCAATGAAGAGTACATGTTAACCACTGACTGTATTTTCATCTTTTCAAGTACATAATTTCTATTAATTAACGCATCAAATAAATGACAAAATGTAGAATGTTTCTACAAAAAAAAAAAATCTAACAAACTATTATTGTATACTACATGTCTGCAGAGCTGCTTTGCAAAAAATCTTTTGATTTGAACTACATACACAAGTAATAGCTTTATTATATTATATTATAATACTATATTATACTTATTATAATATCATATTTATTATATTATGAAATTCTTATTTCTAGTGTCTCATAAATCATGCTTTGGCTTTAGCAAAATCAATTAAAATAGTAATAAAAAAAATCTTTTGAAAAAGTAAAATGTGTATTTTGTGGTTTTATTTACTGTATATACACATATATATATACAACTTTAAATATTTAACGTTATTTAAGTTTCTTGTCAGGGCGAGCAAATATTTGTAATAAATTTTGTTTTGAAAAACAAGCAGGTCTTGATTTACAAGTACAGAGTAACATGTAGCATGCATGCACTTCTTGTGTTGATGCCGAGCGTCATGTGATCACAACTGAGCCAATGGTTTTTTCTGCGGAATTGTGGGTAATCGTCTACCCTGCTGGGTCTTAGTGTATAGTCTACTTAGTGTACTGTGTGTGTGTAAAAGTTGTCCTTTCACGCACACATGTACTGTTTATTATAACACAAATTTGTGCGCGCATGTAAAGCAAAAGCAACTGTCATTAGAGATATTAAAGATACATTTTTTTCTCTCTCTGTCACACTGCACTGATTCCGTTAGTGTGTGTGTGTGTGTGTGTGTGTGTGTGTGTGTGTGTGTGTGTGTGTGGACCCGAGTGTCATTAGAGATGGTTCTTGTTAGGTTTCCCAATGAGGCAGTGTTTCCGTTAGTGTGTGTGTGTGAAAATCGTCCCACATAGTAGTCCTCCCGCCTCTCAGATAAGACCATCTTTGTTATGACACATATGAAATTGAGCTTATGGTGATTTTCACAGATCATCACTGAGGATATGTATCCCTGGGTTAAAGTTCCTACTCTGGCGACCTGGAGCGTGCATGCTGGGAAGTGTAATTGATTCTTGTCTTGGCCTTGATTCTCCCATGGGTGCTGTGACCGTCAAAGATATGTATAAAAAATTCAGAGCTCAATTAAGGAAAATATATAAATCACAGAGAACGGTATTTACACAAAATAATTCGAGGAATTGGACACGACTAAAGAAAATCTAAGAAAATCGGGGGGAAAAAATAAATAAATAAATAAAAATAAATAAATAATTCTCCACAGGTCTTCTTCAAAGCATCAACTCCTGTCCCTGTCTCTTTAAAGCCACACCTGCTCTCTGTCTCACAACACAGACAGAACCAGGAAGCCATTTTACAAGAAAATGAAACTCAAATGTTTGCATTCTGTGTGAGTGTAGAGTGAGAAATGGCAGACGCCAGCATTTCAGTAGATCAGGATCAGTTCAGCTGTGCAGTGTGTCTGGACCCCTTGAGGGATCCAGTGACTACTCCCTGTGGCCACAATTACTGTAAGGTGTGTATTAATGGCATCTGGGATGAGGAGGATCTGAAGGGTGTCTACAGCTGTCCTCAATGTAGACAGACTTTCAGTCCAAGGCCTGATCTACGCAGGAACAACATGCTGGCGGAAATTGTTAAAAAACAAAATAACACTGAACTCCAAGCTTCTTCTCCTGCTCACTGTTACGCTGGACCTGGAGATGTAAAGTGTGATTCCTGCACTGGGAGAAAACGCAAAGCCATTCATTCCTGTCTGGTGTGTCTGGCCTCCTATTGTGAAGATCATCTTCAACCTCACTATCAGTCTCCTGTCTTTAAAAAGCACAAGTTAGTGGAAGCCTGTGCAGAGCTCCAAGAGAAGATCTGCTCTCAGCATGACAAACCGATCGAAATCTACTGTCGTACTGATCAGAGCTTCATCTGTTATTTGTGTACGATGGATGAACATAAAGGCCATGACATAGTTTCAACAAGAGCAGAAAGGACTGAAAAACAGGTGAGAACTGGAGCTCATTTTTATTTTCCAGGTTAATTAATAAGAATTCTCTGTATAATTTAATTTCTGTTCAAGTAATTATAATGTTGTTATGCTTGACGTTCCCTGGGACATGTTTTTGTACTTAAAGGCAAAGCGCTGTTGGTAATGAAGTGATAAACCTATCAGACCAGTTAGTGCACTTTAATAGTCAACAGCTAACAAAGTTGTCATGGAACTTTACAGAAACACAACAGAGCAGAAGGCTGTGCACAGTGTGGTGCTGTTGTTAATATACGATTATATGATTTTCATTTGAAACTTCTGTTGAACCTTTTTCTGTTCACTTGGCATTTTCACATACAAGAATAAAAAAAATAGTCCATAGTCCAATAGATCCATAGTCATTACATATATAGTCATTACAATATGGAGTGATGTACTCATATTCTTGGTCATGTAAAGAACTCAGGCTTCTACATTATGGACTAACTGGATCTTGATAATGCACCTAGTGGAACATCCAGACAGTACAGTAAGGCATCACAGTAGTCCAACCCAGAGGTATTAAAAGCATGAACTAGTTTTTGTGCATCATGTGGTAACGTAGATTTCTTATTTTTGTCTCTCATCTGGACACATACTGTATAACTGTGTGTCATCAGCATAACAGTGGAAATCTACGCCATGTTCACAAATGATATTACCCAGATGATATCATTGCATCAGCAGTGGGCCTGAAACAAAACCCTGTGGAACACCAAACTTTACTTTATTCCATGTAGGAAATTACCATTTACAAACTGATAATAATCAGACAAATAACACATGAGCCAGGAGAAGGTCATTTTTTAACTCCTACAACTTAATCCGTCAAGAAGAAGAGTATGATCTATGGTGAGAAAAGCCTGCACTAAGTGCAATAGGTCATTTACCACTTTAACCAGTGCTGTCTCTGTGCTATGATGAGACCTAAATCCTAATACATTTTATGAATATTATTCCTAGGTATGTACGTACAGTAGGTATTAGCATAACTGCCTTCAACCAACTTTTTCTAGGATCTTCGAGATAAGTTGGGCAACCAAAGGTGTCAAGGTCAGGTTTCTTAATAAATAAATAATAAAAAAGGTTTAACAATTGTTAGTTTAAGAGATTTAGATTTGTATCCATGAATAAGAGAATAATTCAGAATCTTTAAAAGGGGTTCAATTTAAATAAACTTGTACTGTATATACAGATCTTCCTGCTACGGTACACTCAAAAAAATGTTTGGTTGGATTTACATAAAAAAAGTGGTGTCAAGTGGTTCCACGCAAGTAGGTTGAGTAGTTTCTACAATTAACAATTTAGTTGTATGAACAACAGAAATTCAGGAAAAGTTGACAAAACCTTTTAAAGTAAATCCAAACAATTTAGATTTGTGAACACACGTTTTAAATCAAATAAATTGTTGTTGCTGTCACCACAGCAGACAATCCAGCCCGCACACAAGCTTGGTTTACAGGTTTTACAGCAGATGCCCTTCCTGACACAACCCTTCCGTTTTATCTGGGGACATTCATCCAGTTGACATAATCATTCCAATAGTAAACAAACACTTGTTAAGTAAAACCAACAGTACTACATGTTTTGTATAAATAACTTAGTTAACTTACGTAAATGTAATTACTTGCATTATTTATGTACTGTGAACAAGGATGGGTTCAGTAAAACTAACTATAGCGATAGTTCATTTTTTTGAGTGTACCCTGACTCCCAGGATACACCTTACTGAAGCTGCGGGTGCCTGTATTGGCTTAGCTAATTTTACATGACTTAGTATAGAGTCTCCCATAATCAGAGCTCTCTCAGGACAGCAAACCTGTTGGACAGATGAATTATGAAGGAGGGCTGCTCCAGTGGGCTTTAGCGTTAGCTGTGGATGAGTGAGTATGCCACTGAGTTGTCCTCCACTTGCCCTGCTGCGTCTGCTCTAACGTAGGAGATGGAGGGATGGCTATCTCCGCCTAAGGCATCTCGACTTCTTCTAAAGAAACGACGCTACTCTGGTGCTCAGTAAACCTCTTGAAAGTCTCTTCAAATGCTACTCTCTTTTCCATCAGAATGCTAACATATACATGTATCACAGATGAAGTTATGACAGAAGAAGAATGATTAGATATCCTGTACTTCACACATTGAACAAACTGCATGTTTGCCATGATAAGCATTTAACATAACTTAGTCGGGGTTTTTTATCAGTATTATATGGAATATGGATTTTGTTTGTGTCTTTTGATTGATAATAAAAAAATTAAAATAAGCAATGGCATCAGGAAAAAGTGATGCAAAAATGAAGCGAAATGCAGGAAGAAATTTTTTTTTTATTGAAATGCAAAATGTATTTATTTAAAATTTAAATGCAAATACGTGGAGGACATTTGCAGCAAATGATTGAAAAACTGGTACTACCTCACTGGAAGCCTTAAAACAGTTCATTTTGTTTGGGTGATGAGTGATAGTATATCCAGGTCAATATGAAAAATGTCATTGCTAGACAAGAACTGTTCATTTATGTTTATTTCTTTGAAAAAGAAAATTAAGAATGATTGTAAATCTATTGTCAAGCTTATGTGAGATTCAGGCAGTATCAGTCTGAAACACATTATACCACTTTTAAGTATGATTTAGGATTGCCATTAATGATGTGGGCTATTTTTGCTAATGAAACATCTTGTCTAGCACTTAATGAATGATCCGAAAATATACTTTTAAAAGTGACCAAAGCGTCACTTGAGTTTTTGCAAGATTCCACAATTTTATAAAAACACAAAGGTTCATTATTATTAGGAATTCATTTTATTTTATGTCATTCTATAATGTGTCTGTTTTAGGTGGATTATTTCCTCTACATTTAGCTGAAAATTAACAAAATTGTATATTTATTTGCTATTAATATTGACAAACTGAGCTCCTGATCCAAACATTATGAAATGCATTTAATTGTTATCAGAAGGATCTAAAGGAGGAACAAATGAAATCCCAGAATAGGATCCAGGAAAAGCAGAAGAAGGTGCAGGAGTTAAAACAGGCTGTGGAGGCTATAAGGGTGAGGAGTGAGTAGAAATATTCTCCTACACATACACACCTACAATTAGAATTGTATGCACACATGCAGGTTTTGTGTTTGTGTGTGTGTTCTAACAGAGACGTTCACAGTCAGCAGTAGAGGAAAGTGAGACAATCTTTACTGAGATCATCAGCTCCATGGAGAAAAAGCGCTCGGAGGTGACGGAGCTGATCAGAGCTCAGGAGGAAGCTGAACTGAGTCGAGCTGAACGACTCCTGAAGCAACTGGAGCAGGAGATTGCTGATCTTAAGAGGAGAGTCACTGAGCTGGAGCAGCTTTCACACACACACGATCACATCCACTTCCTCCAGGTAACACTCACTGTCTGATCTACAGAGGGCGCTGTTCCTCACAAAGTTTCCTCCTAAAAGCTCATTACAGCAACAATAAATGTTCTGATTCAGTCTGAGATTAATGTCTGATTCAGTCTGAGATTCATTCGTTCCTCTCCTCCACTTTTCTCCTTCTCTACGATGTGTTTCCTCTCTGTAGAGTTTCCCGTCTCTCTGTGTTTCTCCTGGATGTGAGGACTCGCCCAGCTTCACTGTCAATCAACATCTCTCATTCGATGGAGTGAGGAAATCTCTCTCAGGTCTGAAAACACGAGTCGAGGAAACCTGTGAGGAGGAATTCAACAAAATCCATCCACACGGTAAAGAAGCAAACATCTGTTCTGCATCACAGTAAAGAGAGCCATAGGGTCTAATAGGCAGTAGGTTTTTTAAACATACAAACCATTTTTGCTGAGGCTTTAAGAGTATAACCATTGAAAATGGCATCAAGTTAAATTTACTAGACAAAGTCAACAGAAATTATAAATTTAAATATTAAATTTAATTGAAATAAAATGTAGTTGATATCTTCAATTCAAATTTGGAATACTGACCCACCAAGGCGGCGTCTAACTGATGTGTCCACTTGAGCTACGATTTTAAACTGTTTCTATTTCATATTTCTGTTTCTATCATTTATCCCAGTTGCAGCATTTCAGATATTACCTTCACAGCCAAAAAACAGAGAGGAGTTTTTGCAGTGTAAGTAAAACACCCCCTTACACTTTGTCTAAACATGTTTGTGTTTTGTTTCTAAATCTGATTCATTTTTACCAGATGTGTAATATTTAATATTTAAAATATTTCATATAGTGTGGCATGAAAAGGGCCGAAACAAACAGCTGCCCAACACACATTTATAAAAAAGTTTCACAGATGCCCTGACATTTATCTCATTCATACAGCTGAGCAGTTGCGAGCTAAAGGCTTTGTTTGAAGGCCCAGCAGTGGGAGTTTGATACCAACATAACATTAATATCTAACCTGTGGACATTTTTATTTATTTTAGATTTCTGTTATCTGACTCTGGATCCCAACACAGCACACCATCAACTCATTCTGTCTGAGAAGAACAGATCAGTGACACGCAGTGAGACACAACAGCAAGTCTCTGATCAACCAGAGAGATTTAACTACTGGGAACAGGTGTTGTGTAAGGAGAGTGTGTGTGGACGCTGTTACTGGGAGGTGGAGTGGAGCGGTGTTGTGTCCATATCAGTCTCATATAAAGAGATCAGCAGGAAAGGGACAGGTTATGAGTGTTTGCTTGGATACAACAGTCAGTCCTGGACTCTTCTGTGTTCTTCTTCCTCTGTCTGTTTCTGGCACAGCAAAATCAAAACTGATGTCCAAGGTCCAATGTCCTCCAGAATAGGAGTGTATGTGGATCACAGTGCAGGAACTCTGTCCTTCTACAGTATCTGTGACACAATGAGGCTCCTCCACAGAGTCCGCACCACATTCACTCAGCCTCTGTACGCTGGGTTCTGTATAGCTAAAAACTCAGCTGTAAGGTTATGTGACACAAATGTATTGTAATTAACTTATGTCATGGCGTGTCTCTGTGATGGGCGTGTGCCTCAACCTGTCAATCGCTCCTCGCTCACTCCGCAGGCTCCCTATGTACCGACCTCGGGCTTCCTCCACATTATAAAAGCGAAGTGCAGAGTTTAGTCTGGGGTCTGGAAACAAGAAGTCGTGCGGTGGAGTATTAGAGAGTGGTATGCGAGTGGGACAATGTTATGCAACCCAGAGGCTATAAACGCCCGTGCACAAGGGTCAAACCCAGTACAGATGGGTCACAGATAGTCAATTCTCCTCTGAGCTGGGTGTACAAATTGTAACATCTTATTGTTTTTATTTTTATTATTATTATTATTATTATTATTAAGTGGGATATTTAAGTGAAATTAGAACTTGTGTTGAAATTTTTGGTGAATGGAGGCATAAAAGCGATTGACATTTAAGGAAGACTTAAACTACAGAACCATGAAAGTAAAACATTTGAACGGTGCAAATGCTTTAAAGATGGTTAGACCCCCCCATGAAAAACGATCCCTTCTGAGGTGGCTTCGAGTTCCCTGGTAGTTGTTTTCTGTAGACATTCAGCGAGTGGAGTGCCTGATCCTTGACAATTGATGGATAACTTGCCATGAACTTGCGGAAGAGATCCATCTGAGGGAACTCTCTGTGGGAAATCTCTTCCACCCTTTTCAGTCACTTGTAAAGGTAGTGAATGATCTACTGCTTACTGGTGATTCTGGATCCTTGTCTATACTATTGCTACTGGACCTCAGCTCTGCCTTTGATACTGTCTCCCACGATTTACTTATGTCTCGTCTCTCTTCTCTGGGCATTTCTGGTACTGCTCTTTCTTGGTTTTCTTCCTATCTTTCAGATCGACAGTTTTACATTTCTGTTAAGGATTTTCGATCACCCACTGTCCCCCTGAAGCGAGGTGTTCCCCAGGGATCTGTTCTTGGCCCACTATTATTTACAATTTACATAATCCCACTCGGTCTGATCCTCCAATGTCATGGTCTTAATTATCACTTTTATGCCGACGACATTCAACTTTATTCCATCTGTACACCTACTCCATCTGTCCAAATTGACAAAATCTCTGCATGCGTAAAGGACAATAGAGCTTGGCTTAGCTTAAACTTTTTGAAACTTAACATGGATAAAACTGAGATCATTTTCATTGGCACCCCAGCACTCACCAGCAACATTTCCACTAATTTCACCTGCGAGATTGCTGGCTCTCACATCAAAACATCAACTTCGGTCAAACATTTAGGAGTAATCTTCGACTCCACACTCTCCTTTCAGTCTCACATTAAATCTGTCACTAAATCTGCATTCTTCCATCTACGTCGCATTGCCCAACTGCGTCCCTTCATCTGTACCAAAGATGCTGAAACTGTCATCCATGTATTTGTCTCATCACGCATTGATTTCTGTAATGCCCTTTTCACTGGTTTACCTGCCAGCTCCATCTCTAGGTTACAATATATTCAAAACTCTGCGGCTAGAATACTCACTCATACTAAACGCTCTGCTCATATTACCCCAATCTTGTTTGATCTCCACTGGCTCCCAGTTAACTACCGCATCAAATTTAAAATTCTCCTTCTTGTTTTAAAATCTTTAAATGGCTTGGCTCCCTCTTATCTCCTCAATTTGCTTGTCCCCTACATCCCATCTCGCTCAATACGTTCTTCCGACTCTGGCCTTCTTGTTGTCCCTCGGTACGGCCTATCTTCAATGGGGGGCAGATCATTTAGCTCTGGAATTCTCTACCACACTCTCTCCGTTCTGTTAATAACATCTCAGCATTTAAATCTCTACTCAAAATGTACTTGTTTTCTGAATGTTATAGCTCGATTCATATGTCTGTCTCCTAGTTTTTTTTTTTTTTTCTTTACTTCAATGTCTGTTTGTCCCCCTTTTTCTATTCGTTGTAAAGGGTCCTTGAGCTCTGGAAAGGTGCTATATAAATAAAAATTATTATTCTTATTCTTCTTCTTCTTATTATTGTTATTATTAACTGTACACACAATAATTTATCAACACCACTAGAACATTACAGGAACTCCGCTGGGAGTTATTGGCACATACAGTCCTGACCTCATGTTAAGCTGTTTCTACGCTTGCACCAAGGAGTTTCTGGGAGGCCAGCGTTTCAAATGTGAAGCAGACATCGTCAACATATCCTCAGCAAACTGAGAAAACTTTCTAACTTGATAATATCGAGCACTAGGAAAAACGCTGCGATAAGTGCATTAGTGTAGCAGGGGATTATATGAAGAAATAAAGGGAGTTTATAAGCTCATGTATTCTGTTATTCTGCAGAATCAAAAGCCTGCTTTAACATAAATGCCTCTTTTATTAGAATTCTTTTTTTTTCTTTTTGCTTTATTATTATTATTAGAAGTTCAGAAGTTTACATACATACAGTATATCATGTACTGTACATGAATAGTATGGTGATATTGGCAATTTTTCATCTTTATGATATTTTCAAATTTGGTGCATGTTTTGCATTTTCTGAAATCAACATCAGGCAAAATTATTCCAACCTAACTCTAACTCTAACCCTAACCCTATATTTTACTGTTAAAATCACTCCTGACCTCCCAGCTTTTTATTTAATTAGCATATATTTACATTTTTTTTTGAGGGTTGGTGACAGTTTGAATGGTCAGATTTCCAGGTACCCCGATCTTAGTCTGCACTTTCACGTAAAGTTCTTGTGGCACATCCTTTACGTCTGTGCTGACCCAAAGCCAACCTAGCTGTGACATTTAATGAGCTGGGAAAATAGAGCACTGCACATTAGAAGATGTGATGCAGAGGCCAGCATTGAAGAGATGTACGTGTGCTGTCAGGGAATCTTCACTTTTAGTAGACATTTTGGGTAGCCATCAACAAATTGCAGAATTCTAGTTGGATATTTGACCCTGTTCTTGTTAGAACTGATAACATTAAGGTTTATTGACTTCCGAGGACGGATCCAAATTTAAAGCACAGACCACAGGTTTTCCCATTGTACTGTGTGTTTTTCAATATAATGATTGCCGATAAACAAACCCTTTTTGGTCTGTTGCTATTACAGGTTTGACACTTGAAGAGAAAACCAGATTCCACAAGCATGAACAGTCTTTTTGATGCGAGGCAGGAAGAGAGGCAGGCCACACCCCCTTATACGTAATGCTGGGTGGGTAAGTGGTCCTACAGTAGCAAGAAGTTTTAGCTAATGTGCACGCACCGGCTGTAAGACCACTGTCACAGTTGCAAAGAGAAGCTACCAGCTGGAGTCAAGGTAGTGTTAAGGTCAGAAAGTCCAAGTTAAATTAAAGCACATTTTCCAAGTTCTTGGAGGTTTCTACTATTAAAGATGTATGTTCAATCATTCTTACCAGTGTTGGAAATTCCTTGTAGATAATATGTAAATGACATAATAAGAAATGTCACACTTGTATAAAATGTAATGTGTACGGTACAGGACAATGTTTCAGCTTTGGCAAAGACTTTTTATTACTTGAAATAATAAAATTTACTCAAACTGCTGCTGTACGATCTTGCTGTACTGTATATAAAAAACATTTCTTATTTTAAATCATTTTCTTGTCAAGGGTTTTGTCAGGATCCAAAACACTCTGAGTCCCACCCATATATACCGTATCTGCAAAGTACTCCGTTATAACAAAATGCATAAACCGATTTTCCAAATTTTCATAGCACAGTTGCAGAAGAACTTAGACCCTTAGTTAAGAAAATAAACCGAGTTCATGGTCTGACCTTCCCCTGTGATGTATGTACGACATTGTTCATGTTAATATAAATTTAAGCTGACTGGATATGATTTGCGGGAAATCTTTTGTGGGTGAAATTAACTTAACAACTCTGGAGACTTGAAATAGTATCACAACAAGAGTAGCGGTTTATTTAAACAGCGCTGGACATCTCCGTTACACACACCGCAAAAGCATCTTCAGTAAAAAGTGGTCATCCAAAATATTACTTAAATAAGAGTAAAGAAGTATTTGGTGAAAAGACTACTTAAGTACTGAGTAACTTTTTCAGTCGTAATGACTGATTTATTTTTTACACAATTGGCAGATAGAGAAGACACCGCAGTATGAAGCTGTTCTTTTGCAAGCTAAACATGCTTTGTATAAGATGCCTGGAATGCTGGCTGTGTTTGATCATGTGACTCCATGTGTTTACTGCATTATTGTTAATGCATATGATTGGTGGAACAGTTATGCGCTAGATCTACCAGCTGCATCTGTAGAATCAATGGTTCAAAAAGTAACAAGTCGAGTGTAGTAGAATGTAGCAGAGTAAGAGTCGCGTTTCTTCTTCACAAATCTACTCAAGTAAAAAGTACAGTGGAACCTTGGATTATGAGCATAATTCGTTCCGGAAGCGGGCTAGAATTCCAAAAACACTCGTAAACCAAATAGAATTTTCCCACATGAAATAATGAAAACTCAAATTATTCGTTCTACAGCCCAAAACAATAAATACATAAAAATAATGAATACAATATATATGTAAAAATAAAACAAATTAACCTGCACTTAAGATAAAAAAAAGTACAAATAAATCCAGACAGATAAGTGTTTCCGTTTGTGTGCGCAGGTGCCGTGTATTTGTATGTGTGTGTGTGGGTGTGGAATTAGGCCCTCGCCTGGTCTTAAACAGTAAAACTCCTTCTCCCTCCCCACAGCTCGCTTTTTAAGTTTCACAACTAACATTCACAATTTAAACACTGTTTTAACGGGGGGAAAAAAGAAATCTCTCTAATGATACTCGCGTGAGCGCATACTAACGGAATCACTACTGTAAAGTAAAAAAAAAAAAAAACAAATGAACCAGCACCTTACCTTTGAAAAGAATCGTGACAGAGCTGAGTTTTCTGTGTAAATAAAGCGTGTATGCGCAGCCAGGGAGTGTGTGTGTGTGTGTGTGTGTGTGTGTGTGTGTGTGTGTCGGTGTCAAATTACGCACTCGCACACACATAAAGTACAGATTTGTAAAGTGTGTGTGTGTGTGTGTGTGTGGGGGCACAGTGTCAAATTACGCGCGCGCACACAGAAGAGAGAGGGAGATGTTGATTATACCAGTAAGAGACGAGCACTAAGACGCAGCAGGGGAGACGATTACCCATAATTCCCGCAGCGCAAGCGAGAGAAAAATCATTGGCTCAGTTGTGATCACTTGCCGCTCGGTGTCAAAATAAGAGTCGCATGCGTGATACATGATACTCGGCGCTCGTAAACTAATACTTGCTCAGTTTCCGATAAAAAATTTATTAAAAAGCTTTGCTCGGTTTGCGGAACACTCGTAAACCACGTTACTCGCAATCCGAGGTTCCACTGTATGGTGCAGTAAAACTACTCATAGAAGGACATTAAGTAAATTTAACGGAGTAAATGTAACTCTTACTTACTACCCACCTTTGGTGATAAGCAACTGAGTTACATCTTCTGGCACCGAGTTTTCTGTCAATGTACATAGATCAAGGCTGCTACTCCCTGTACATCCTCTTCTTTCTTGCATATACAATACATACATTCCTACCTCTGCAATTCTGACCCACGATTATACAGACTATTAGTCAGACTCACAGTCGATGCCACACTTTATTAAAAAAAAAAAAAAAAAAACACTTGGTGAATGTCAAAGTAAAAAGCAATTTATGCTTAATTTATCAAATGTGAACTGTTTAAACTTTGGGCTCAGAAAACTGGGGAAGGGAACCAAAAGGTTTCTGCAGCATTGACCATCCCAAAGTGTGAAGCGTTTATACAGTTGGAGTGTCATCCTTGGGACTGGCACAATTTTTCCTGTGCTCTCAGGTCCTGAATGCAGTGAATCACATTTTTACTTTAATTTTGAATAACAGGTAGGATATCCAATTGTTTCTTTTCATGCTGTTTTTCATATTTGATTAGAATTCTTTCTTAACAAACTTGAACAAATTAATCACAGAGAGATGTGAGGAGAAGAGAGAAAAAGACAGGACCAGGATAGAGACTTATAATAGATTAGTCTGGCTGTTCTATTTGTCTCAGTTTTTTTTTATTTTATTTTTTTTATGGTCTCTTCTTGTTTACTTTGTTTAGTTATAGCCTTATGCAGCTGTCTTTCAATTCTGCCTTTTTTGTTATACATTTTCTTTATGCATTTTTTTTTTATTTCTCTTTGACTCAGATACAGTTTAAATGCTTCTGTGACATAAAATATTTTAAATATTTGGCAATGAAACAAAAAAAGTTACAAATAATTTTATTTCATTTAATCTAAAGTCTTATATGCCCAAAACACAAAACCCCCACACTTTTCCCTTAAAGCCTGAACATCCTCCTGTTTTAAAGCCACGCCCAAGCTCTCTGACACACTGTACACACACACACACACACACACACACACACACACAACCAGGAAGCTTCTTTCAGAGAAAACGAAACTCATAATCCTCAGAGTGGATGAGCTCTCCCTCCCCCTCTCTCTCTCTTTGTTAGTGTATCAGTCGATAAAAATGTCACAGGCAGGTATTTCAGTAGATGAGGATCAGTTCAGCTGTCCAGTTTGTCTGGAGCTCTTGAATGTTCCAGTGACTACTCCCTGTGGTCACAATTTCTGCAAGGAGTGTATTAATCGTTTCTGGGATGAGGAAAATCAGAAGAGAGTCTACAGCTGTCCTCAGTGTAGAGAGACTTTCCATCCAAGGCCTGTTCTACGCAGGAACAACATGCTGGCTCAAATGGTGGAGAAACTGAAGAAGTCTGAACCTCAAGCTGTTTCTCCTGCTCACTGTTACGCTGCACCTGGCGATGTGGAGTGTGATTCCTGCACCGGGAGAAAACGCAAAGCTGTTAATTCTTGCCTGGTGTGTCAGGCGTCTTATTGTGAAGATCATCTTCAACCTCACTATCAGTCTCCTGCCTTTAAGAAGCACAAGTTAGTGGAAGCCTGTGCAGAGCCCCAAGAGAAGATCTGCTCTCAGCATGATGAAGAAAATGAGACTCACTGTCATACTGACCAAAGCTTCAACTTTTATTCGTGTACGATGGATGAACACACAGACAACACATTTGGTTCAACTGGTATGGTGAGAACTTGTCTGTTATCTAAATTCTATTTAGGATAAATGAAATGATAAATTGGCGCAAGATTCATTCTTCACCAGGTTCCTTGCGCAGTAAAAGGCATGAGAGCTTTAGGGCGTTTTCACACTGGGGTCCCGGATCCGTTTCCGAGTACACTTGGCCCCGGGACCAGTAGATTTTTGTGTGTGAGAATGTAATCGTTCCGAATCGTTCCACGTGGCTGCTGAAGAATCTCCGTGAAGTGATGCCGAAGTATAGCATTTGCTAGAAATTTAGACAGACGAAAATATCCGGAGATAATCGGACACTACACATAAAAACCCCGACATTTACGGAAGTATCCGTGAGTATTTAGACGCGCGCGCGTACAGCAGCACTGAGCGATGCCGCGCGGAGTTAAACACACTGCGGCTCGCGCAGCACACAGCGCGCGCTGCGATACTGAAGTGAGGAAAAGATTAACAACAGGATAAAAACCATCCGGTGTGATCGAGTCGGAACCCTTCTGACCCACGACAACATCTACCTTCATCATCGGAACCGGACAGCGTGGAGCCTGGTCCAGCAGAGAGCCTGCGCGTGAGCGGTGAGTTCATATTAAATACTATTAACTCCTGTTATTAACGCTGTTAAAGAGAGTCTCATATTATCACCACATCTCCAGGTAACTCGTGTCTGTGGATCTCGTGGTGACATTTAAATGCATATAATAAGATCTACAGGATGATCCTTTCACATTAGCTCACAGTAAAGTTCACTCTGAAGGCTCCTCATGTCTGCTCACTTTAAGGCCTCAGATCATTTCACTGTTCAGAAGAGCAGAAGGTGATGAACTCCAGTGTTGTGCTTATGTAGCTATTAGAGTTACAGCTACTTTACTCTTTACTCATATTTCATGTATAACCTTCATGTATATTCTCCAACACATCTCAGAGACACTTATAAACACTGAGACGCTGATGAGCCACATAAGCTCCACACACAGTTTCAGGTTATCTGTGATTGCTGTGACAAAATTGAAATGTTGGAAAAATGTAATTTGTACAAGCTGTTATGGTGGAAACTTTCAGCTATTTTTTTGCGTTTATACTTTCTTGCAGACAGACACTGGAGGAAACACAGACTGAGACCTCTGACAGCAGCACAAGACCAGCTAACAACAGAAGAAAGAGACAAAACCTGACGTGCAGAGCAGGAGACTCATAATGTCTGCATGAAATCTCAGATTTAGATGGAGGAGTTCTGACTACAGATACAGAGGAAGGAACAGCAAGAGATCGAATAGGATGTTGATGCTGATGATGGACCAACTGTTGTCTTAATTTCATTAACACACACCCTCTTGCTATGCAAGTACAAGTAAATATAAAATATGCTACATTTTAATGTTTATATTTTTTGTCCTATTTGACACCTACTTTTGTTACAAAATTTACTTTGATTGTATTTTATTTAATATTGTTTAATAAAACATTTTGCACTCTATCCAGTACTTTGTCTCTATTCCAAATCCCCCACACTCATCTGGGATTTTACAGTGTACATTTATTTTTTACATTTACAAAAATACGTTTATATTGTATTTTTGTAAATGTAAAAAAATTTACATTACACGGCACACAAAACATGTTAAACACTAAACATTGATGCATGGTGAGGTTTTAAATTCAATAGTTTCAGCATCTCGGCGAAGTTTGAAAATCTACACATAGCAAGGGAAGAAAAAAAAAGAGCACAAGCATCTCTCTTGTAGGACTGTTGTCTTCTTAATAGGAGTATTTAGTAGCCCTTCCTGGTCACAAGGACATCCTGCCATCACACACCAGCCCTCTCTAAACCCAGATGATCCTGAGGAGAACAGAAAAATGCATGATTAGATATTTATCATTTATTATACGTATCTATGCTATTTGTTGAACTTTATTCTAGCAGGCATTATATTTATTTGTTGCATTTATTAATTGTTCACATCTGTGATTAATTTACAGTGTACATAAACACTTTATTTTTATGATTAAAAAAGTACAAATTTTAAATGTGCTATGACTAAAGAAAGTAATGTTTAATGAGCACTTTATTTCTATTTGACTGGGAATCAGTAGAGAATGTAGACACACCTGATTCCTCACCTTACAGAGTAGAGATGTAAAGTCATTCCTCAGTGCCTCGTGCTGTGTCCGTGCAGCGCGCGCTCATTTCACCCTCTGAGTCGCGCGACAGATGTGTCAGTAGGCATGTTGTTCACAGTGCTGTTGTTTTTGTCACAGTTCATGACCCGAGCGGGCGTTTCTTCTTCTTTCTTAGTTTTTTTCCCGGCGAAAAACAAACCAACTACCTCTCTACCGCCACCTACTGTTTCCGGGTGTGTAAATACGCAAGTGTCCCCCGGGATCGCAATCGCTATTACAGTGTGAACGCAGACCTGCGGGGGGATTGGGGAGGGGGAGAAACCGTGCTCGGGTACAGAACGGAACAGATCGTTACCAGTGTGAAAACGCCCTTAGAGTTCTGAGATGCTATTAAAGTGAAAGCCTGAAAGGCAATGAGGCAAAGGAACAAGGTGAGATACTGTAAGTGCACAACCACGTCCTAGGGTTGCTTCAGTTGCTCAGGTCTGCGGTCAGCAACATCTGGCAATAAAATTAAGTTAGCTGACGACCTGAATATACTGAATGACCGGGTTATCATATCTCTGGAGTTTTTCTATATGGAATAATAAGAAATAATTTTAACTGTTGAATGTATGTTGAATGGGACACTACATACTGTAGTCCACAATGAAAAATGACGGTGCACATTTTGACCGGCGGTTTTCCAAAGAAAAACATAAAATAGGAGTTCTGCCTACAATTTTGTGCACTTGTAGTTGTGCTCCAACTTTACACTTGTACTTTTCTTCACATTTAAATAGCAACTAAATAGAACACGAGTGAAATTAATTTGTTTACTGTGAATAACACACACACACACACACATATTCTGATGCAGAAATAATAAAATGTTTAATTTGTCCTCAGAATGAACTAAAGGATGAGCAGATGCAGTCACAACAGAAAGTGAGTCAGGAGCTGGGACCGACAGTGGACTCTGTCAATGTGAACACACACACACACACACACACACACACACACACACACACACACACACACACACACACACACACACACACACACACACACACACACACACACACACACACACACACACACACACACATTATGGAAAGCACTTCAGTGTTTGGGATGAACATTTCAACTCAGAATTGTTACTCTTTGTTGTTATAATGAGCTCCTCTATTCTTTCCACTTTGAGGCTTATACAGTACAGAGCAAAAGTTTGGACACCCCTTCTCATTCATAGAGTTTGAATTTGTATTATGGCAAGAAAAAAGCAGCTAAGTGAAGAAAAACGAGCGGCCGTCATTACTTTAAGAAATGAAGGTCAGTCAGTCCGAAAAATTGGGAAAACTTTGAAAGTGTCCCCGAGTGCAGTCACAAAAACCATCGAGCGCTACAAAGAAACCGGCTGACATGCGGACCGGCCCAGGAAAGGAAGACCGAGAGTCGCCTCTGCCGCGGAGGATAAGTTCATCCGAGTCACCAGCTTCAGAAATCGCAGGTTAACAGCGGCTCAGATCAGAGAGCAGGTCAATGCCACACAGAGTTCTAGCAGCAGACACATCTCTAGAACAACTGTTAAGAGGAGACTGTGTGAATCAGGCCTTCATGCTAGAATATCTGCTAGGAAACCACTGCTAAGGACAGGCAACAAGCAGAAGAGACGCGTTTGGGCTGAAGAACACAAGAAAGAAAACTCGCTGAATGAGAAGGGGTGTCAACTTTTGCTCTGTACTGTAGCTATAAGAGCATTAGTAGGTCTGGCAGATAGTCAACGTCAATTCGACCCAAACGTGTTCCGTGGGGTTAAGGTCATGGCTTTGTTCAAGACATTAGATTTTTTTCCGTACCAACCTTTATGGTACCAACCACTATGTCTTTATGGAGCTCAGTTTGTACGCAGGACATTGTCATCCAATTGGATGAGGCGTGTCCACATACTTTTGGCCATTTAGTGTACATTGACCTGTAGAGGGTGCCAGATTGTTCTTGCCTCACAAGTGACTTTGAGATTCGTTCATTCATTCAATCCACTTTACTATAATGAACACGAGTGTCATATTGATTTTATACAACAGTTCTACTACACAAAAAGGTTTGTACAGGGTTTACAGTCAGAACAAGCACTTTCTTTACTCCTTAGTGAAGTTGTTTGATTTTGCTAATTAATTTGTAGACTCAAGTGACTTGACACTTGGCAAATGTAACAATATGTCAAAGTTGTTTACATTGAATGAGTGGAAAGTTGACATAGTATAATTCAATAGTTGAAGTGAGTCCGAATAAGGTTATGCCAGGGTCTCCATTCATCAAATTAGAAAAAACTCGTTGCCTCCTACAATCCGAAT
The DNA here is from genome assembly GCA_030347435.1 of Clarias fuscus. Taxonomy (NCBI): domain Eukaryota; kingdom Metazoa; phylum Chordata; class Actinopteri; order Siluriformes; family Clariidae; genus Clarias; species Clarias fuscus. Next base: position 30,837,384 of record CM059218.1, read on the forward strand.
TTAATAAATCAGTTAGACCTACCTGTTCCTTAAAAAAAAGGAAAATATCCAGCATCCTTTCTGAAAAGTTTAGTACAAACCCTATTGTGTGTTTCCTCTCTGTAGAGTTTCCCGTCTCTCTGTGTTTCTCCTGGATGTGAGGACCCGTCCAGCTTCACTGTCAGTCAACATCTCTCATTGGATGGGGTGAAGAAATCTCTCTCAGGTCTCAAAACACGAGTCGAGGAAACCTGTGAGGAGGAATTCAACACAATCCGTCCAGAAGGTAAACGAAATAAGAAGGAAACAGGAAGAAGACAAGATAAAATCACAAAGTATTAGTATTAGCCTTGTAAATGACATCAAGATAAACTTTCCAGGTTACACAAATTCAATTGAGCTTAATTGCAAGTCCACACACAGTTATCTTACTTAACTTAACATATGACAAACATTATTATGAACATTAGATAAGAACAGAAAAACATGTTTTCCGACCTTCACCCCCCAAAATATTTATTTGGACAAAGATCTTGGCCAAAGTTTTTTTCTCTTTCTTGGAAACATACTGTAAGAAATCTTACTGGAGACAAGAGGAAGAGAAAATACATTTTGTTCTCGCTGATGCTGTAAACTGTTTACGCAAAATGTTCTGTCTTCTTTTTTTGTCTCTGTCTCCACAGTTGAAGTAGTTCAGATGATTTCACCCTCAGAACTGAAGACCAGAGAAGATTTTCTGCCCTGTAAGTGAAACACACACACGCACACACACACACACACACACACACACACACACACACACACACACACACACACACAGTATGTTTCCACACATTTTGACCCATTTTACCCTATTAGGTAATCTTTCTTCACATATCAATCATATGATTATAATCTCCTTACCAACATTGTTCAGTTCTCCTTGTGCCACCGAAGCAGCTCTGAGTCGACCTCTGAAGGTGTTCTGTGGTATCTGGAACCAAGCTGATTCTTTAAGTCTTGTAAGTTGAGACGTGAAGTCTCCATGGATCCGACTTTTTTCCAGCACATCCCACATTGGTTTAGTCATCACTCTCATTGTCATGTTCCTCAAACCGTTCCTGAACAATGTTTGCAGTGTCAGGAATTATTATTTTGCTGAAAGAACCCATTGCCATCCAGGAACACCCTTTCCATGAAGGTCTGCAACAATGTTTAGGTAGGTGGTACAGTACAGGTCAAAATAAAATCCATATGAATAGCACAACCCAAGGCGTCCCAGCAGAACATTGCCCAGAAATTCAGACTGCCTCCACTGCCTCGCGTTCTTCCCATGGTGCAACCTGGTGCCAGTTCTTCCAGATGGGCTAGCCTTCATGTCTCACACACATCAGTGAGCCTTGGCTCTTAACGCATCAATTATGACAACTAACTGTTCAGTTGCTCTCTTGATAGATGCCAAAGTCATGAGATAACCTGCAGATTAACATGTAACCTGTGGAAATTGTATTGTTCTAGATTTCTGCTATTTGACTCTGGATCCCAACACAGCACATCATCAACTCCTTCTGTCTGAGGAGAACAGAGCAGTAAAACATATTATGACAGAACAGCGATACACACGTCACCAAGAGAGATTTGACTCCAGGACTCAGGTGTTGTGTAAGGAGAGTGTGTGTGGACGCTGTTACTGGGAGGTGGAGTGGAGCGGTGGTGTGTCCATATCAGTCTCGTACAAAGAGATCAGCAGGAAAGGAGGAGGTAATAAGTGTGGGTTTGGCTATAACAGTCAGTCCTGGAGTCTGCGTTGTTCTTCTTCCTCTGTCTCTTTCTGGCACAACAATGTAAAGACTGAGGTTCAAGGACCAGCATCCACAAGAATAGGTGTGTATGTGGATCACAGTGCAGGAACTCTGTCCTTCTACAGCGTCTCTGACACCATGAGGCTCCTCCACAGAGTCGACACCACATTCACTCGGCCTCTGTATGCTGGGTTCAGGGTATGGTATCACTCATTTATGAGGTTATGTGATTCAAAATGAAATGATGGTAATAAAAAATATATAAAACTGAAATACCATATTTTAAGATGTATAGTTTAATACAATAGAATGGCATTTTTTTTAATACTCACAACATAATGATGATGATGATGATGATGATGATTATTATTATTATGTTTTTCTAACTGTATCTTTTTCAAAGTTACAACATAAGTTACTAAAATTGTTGTATGTTAAACATACTCTTCAACTGTAAGCACTGTTAGAAGATTATCAAAACTGAAATAAAATAAAAGCTGTTTTCTGTAAGCACTTTCTGCTCAAGGGTCTATTTAACATACAATACATTCTGAAATCATTCATATGGCCTTCACACCAATCTGAAAAATAATGGGAGTTTAAAAAATAACTACATTAAAAGAATTACCAAGTCAAGTTTGCTTAAAAATTTAGGAACTCTGACGTTTGATCTTTTCATGCATCAGACCCGCATAAGCCGCCTAATTCTAGGACACATAGGGTCGGTCCAGTGATCAACTTGTTTTGGCTTTAATTTAGACATCTGTTGACACAACCTCAAAAATAATTAAGAGGCAAGTACCCAATAAATATTAATATCTAAAAGATATCAAAAGACAAAAAGAAAAGCTGAGTGGAACATAAATGTCCAGAGCTGTTATGTTGTGTCCTGTGCAAAATGTGTAATTCAATGATTTAACACATCATACCTTAATCTGCTGGTTATGGGGCATCCACTTTCCTTTAGACCTAAAATTTTTAATGGACACAGATCTTGTTTGAGATGTTTCAAACTTTGAAATCGGAAATTATTCTGGAGAAAGATTCTCCATATGTCATGGCGTAAGTTGCTTAAAGTACATTTCTATAGACTTCTATAGAGTAAGAATAGTCAAAACTAAATCTGGGGAAGGAAACCAAAAATCTGCAGCTTTGAATGTCTTAAAGAACATCATCACTTCGATTATTCTCAAATGAAAGACTTTTGAAAGAAGCATGACTGTTATTGGAATTGGAACAATAAAATGAAGGAGTCTTAGAACAGGAGAAATATTATTTCATGATCTGGTAAGCTTTTTAAAAATTTCAACTTATTGGACTAAATGCAAAATTGCAATGAAGCTTGGAGACCACAAACTGCTCCTGTGGATGGCCTGCTTAAAGATGGATGTGTCCTAGTTAGAAACTATAAATATGGCTTTGGACTGCATTTGATACGAGCAGTTTCACTATAAGGTTATGACTGTAGTCACTCTGATAGTTTTAATACAGAAATTGCCATAAACAGTGTTTTACCCAAGTTTCCATCAGTGAATAATTGGAAACCTCAATGAATAAAGTGGATTTTATGGAACTATATTTATTTATAGTTACACTCACTATAATGGTATCACCCAAATGAGGTGGGTTGCCTTTTGAGTCTGGTTTTCATTTGAATCTTGTCTGGTGCATCTGTTGTTGAACAGTATCTCCATTTAACGAAAGCAAGTTTAGTAAAAGCTCAGAGTTATTAAGTTGGAGATCTGGGTTTTCAGTTTTAAACTCCAGTTTACTTAAGTTTTGGGCTAGCAGGCAGGTTTAGGCTGGGTAGACACTGTACTAATTTGGTTCAATTTTAGGCCTGAATCAGTGATCCCCAACTAATTTTAAAATCACCCCCATATTTCAGCCCATTCAGTTGTAGAATGAAGGACAGCATGAGTGGGGTCCTAGTGCATAACTAATCACCCAAACAAGAATTGGATGGACTTCTGGGATGTCAGAAAGTGCACATACAGTACCCTAAATCAATTCAATTTAATTCAATTCAATTTTATTTGTATAGTGCTTTTAACAATTGACATTGTCGCAAAGCATCTTTACACAATCAAAATAAATAAGTTTGTATGAAATGTGAATGTGTATGAATCAAAATTATAAGATTGTCCCTGATGAGCGAGTCGAGGGCGACGGTGGCAAGGAAAAACTCCCTGAGATGGTAATAGAAAGAAACCTTGAGAGGAACCAGACTCAACAGGGAACCCATCCTCATCTGGGTGATAACGGATAGCAGGGATTGATCAGCATAATAATGTGCAAGACTATAACAGGAGTATAACAGGAGATGTGCTTAAATTAAATAAAATTCAATTAAATGGAGTCCAGTTTGTTCCTGGAGGCTCAGGTAGACTGTAAGAAATTCCAGTCCTGAACTATCGAGCGACTGAAGTCACAGGTCCCCAGAGAACAGCTGTCTGAATCAGTCAAGGACAGGACAGTCTTCGTGGAAAAGTGGAACGATCCCCAGCCAACACACGCATCCCAGGCAGACCACACAAGGCATCCATGCGACGAGACCTCCAACCAGAAGCAGGACGAGTTAAACAGATCCAGAGGGCAGAGGGGTCTGGATCACTGGCAACTCAGGAGCGACATGTATAGCTCGACAGAGAGACAGTGAGAGGGAAAAGGAGAGAGAGAGAGAGAGAGAAGAGAGCAGAAAATAAGGAAAGATGGCAGTTAGGTACTGTATGGTCACAGTCAAACAATGTATAAGGTGAATTTATATTTTGTGTAGAGTACAAGCAGAGACTCCGGCAGGACTAACTATGACAGCATAACTAAAAGGGAGAGCCAGAAGGAAACACAGACATGAGGGGGAACTGAGATGTAAAGCAACCAATCACTTCACCGTCAACAAACCTGAGTGATCAACGAGAGTGGGGAAGACGGCATCTAAACATACCAGTTCACCAGAATACTCTACGTCCATGAGTCCCCCAGATCTGCGATCTGCTCCTTTACCTAAGGGTAATCTATTTACAAAAATAGTTGGCTAAATAAATAGGTTTTTAGCCTAGACTTAAACACTGGGTCTGTTTAAGACTGTGTCTGTGTCCTGAACATTAATAGGAAGACTATTCCATAATTTTGGAGCTTTGTAAGAAAAAAAATCTGCCCCCTGTTTTTTAAATTTTTTTTATTTTTCCCCGATTTTCTCGGCGTAACACACTCGGAGGACAGCGCTATCCGCTCCCTCCGTTGCACGAGCTCACAGACGCCCCTGATTAGCTGTAGAGCCGTGATTAATGTGGGAGCACTATGTACCTCTCCATCCCTCCCCTCTGAGAGAGCTCGGCCAATCGGCTCTCTCTAGACCTCCGGCTGCAAGAGGTTACAGCATCACCCAGGATTCGAACTAGCGATCTCCGGATGATAGGGCGAGCGCTTTTACAACTGCGCCACTCGGAGCTCTCCCTGCTGTAGTTTTAATTGTATGTGGTACTGACACGTAGCCTGCATCCTTTGATCGAAGTAGGCGTGGCGGAGTAAGTCACTAGCAATTCACTCAGATACTGCGGCGCGAGACCATTTGATGCTTTATACGTCAAAGTAGTATTTTAAAATCTATAAATTTCACAGGGAGCCAATGCAGTGTAGATAAGATAGGGGTGATGTACTCGTATCTTCTGGTTCTAGTGAGGACTCTCGCTGCTGCATTCTGTACTAACTGAAGCTTGTTTATACACCTAGTTGAACAACCAGACAGTAAGGCGTTACAATAGTCCAACCTAGAGGTGATAAAGGCATGAACTGCATCATTTAGTGACAATATGTTTCTAATCTTGGCAATATTTCTAAGGTGAAAGAAAGCTATCCTGGTAATATTATCTACATGTGCTTCAAATGAAAGGCTGGAATCTATAATCACACCAAGGTCTTTTACTGTTGCACTTGATGGAACAGAAAGACATCTAAGACGTATGCTGAGATTTATAATTGTGTGTCATCAGCATAACAATGAAAACTAATACCATGTTTACGAATTATGTTGCCCAGAGAAAGCATGTAAAGGAAAAAAAGCAGTGGGCCTAAAACTGAACCATGTGGAACACCAAACTCCACTTGAGAACATGAGGAAGTTTACAATCTACAAACTGATAACGATCGGTTCAATAGGATCTGAGCCACAAGAAAGCCGTTCCCTTAATTCCTACTACATTTTCTAATCTGTGAAGGAGAATACTATGATCAATGGTGTCAAAAGCTGCACTGAAGTCCAGAAACACAAGTATAGTGACGCAACCCTGGTCAGAGGCCAATAGGAGGTCATTTACTACTTTAACAAGTGCTGTCTCTGTGCTGTGATGAGGCCTAAATCCTGACTGATACAGTTCATTTATGCTATTTCTGTGTAGATGTGAACATAGCTGCTATGATACTACCTTTTCCAGAATCTTGGAGATAAAGAGGAGGTTTGATGTTGCAATTGGAAAGCAGACAGGGGTCAAAGTCAGGTTTCTTGATTAGCGGTTTAATGACTGCTAATTTAAAGGATTTGCAGTATACACACTGCTGAGTGAACAGTTAATTACTTTCAACAGGGGTTCTGTTATTGTTGGTACTATCTGCTTGAGAAAGTGTGTCGGTGTAGGATCTAATACACAGGTTAACGATTTTGAACAAGAGATGAGTGAAATTAGTTTCAAGGGGAGTAAAGTATTCTAGGTTCTGATGTGATGTGGTTAGTTTATTATCTGCATTACTTAAATTGCCTGGTTTCAAAGCCTTTTTATATTTTTTATACTTAATCTGAAGGATAATATTTAGGGCTGCAACAACTAATCAATAAAATAGATAATTATCGATAATGAAATTCTTTGTCAACAAATGCCGTTATCGATTAGTTGGATTGCTCACGTTACTGAGGAGCGCGATCACAAGATGTACAAATACACAAAGATACACACAGATGCACTATGGAGGTTACAGAAGCGCCTGCAGGAAAAAGCGTGCACCTATGGCATTATATTCCTGCCACAATTCTGAGCGCTCAGTTTGACGTTTTGCATTTTAACAGTGCGCTCAACATGTTCTCCACGCGCGTGCGACTTCTCAATTCTGTGCGCGATCGAATCAGCCTTCACGCGCAAGCAACATTTATTTTCTGTGCGCGCTCGACTCTGCGTGGTACAACTTTTTCCAGTGTTACAAACTGCCACAAAACCAGCCAATCACAGACTTCCACACATTACTTCTGATTGGCTGTTTCTTCTCTATCAGCTGGCAATATCTGCAATTATTCTTAAAATGCTGTATTTTGAATACTCAAATGCTGTTATTTATTTATTTATTTATTTTTTTTTTTTTAGAAAGAGACAAGTCAGACAAGTGACAAGAGACAATTGAGTTAATTCAAAAAAGAAATCCCCCATGCACTCCTCAACAAGCAGCCACTATAACAGATGCCATCCATAATTGCATAATTGCTTTATTTATTTATTTATATTTTGGATATTTAGACTAGTTTTACTGTTCAAAAACAAACTTTGTCTTTAATGTAAGGTTTAAAATGTCAAAATTAAAGATCATTAAACTCTATATGTGGCTTTTGCATTTTTTAAAGTTTAGTTTTATACATAACTAATACCCTGATTTATGGTTTTATATAGTTATAAGCAAAACATCAAATTAAATTAATCGATTAATCGAAGAAAAAAAAGATTATCGCCCAACTAATCGATTATCAAAATAATCTTTAGTTGCAGCTAAATTAATAATATTTCATATTAATAAATTAATAAATAAAAATTAATATTAATTAATATTAAATGCAAAGTGTGACCTGCTTTATGAGTGGCTCCTACTACACACTGATTTACTCCTACTGAGTCCAGTAAGGACATAAATGCTGTTCCCAGAGGGTCTTCTGGATTCTCAAAATGAATATTAAAGTCTCCAGCAATTAACGCTTTGTCTACAGAAACAACAAGGTTTGAGATGAAATCTGCAAATTCGCAGAGAAACTCCGAGTACGGCCCTGGGGGTCTGTAAATGATGATTAGTGGAATCGACTGAGCTGACTTTATGTTACTATAGAGAACTTCAAATGCATTAGATTTAAATCTGTGTTTTTTTACGAGAGACAGATTATCGTTGTAAATCAGACATGCCATACTCCTTGCATCTTCTCACATATTTTTTGCGTCCATATTTTAATCCATGTTTATTTTTAGTTTAGTTTCTGAGCAAAGTTAAGAGTAAGAGTAATTCTGCTTTTCTCTATTTTAACACAAAAAGATTGTTTGCCTATGAGGCTTCTGACACCTGGTTAAAAAAAAAAAAAAAAAAAAACTTTATTGGAATCGCCAATGAAGAACTCCTGCACTGAAGCTTTGCGAGTTTCACAGATTCACAGTTTCACAGGACTTGAGTAATATTCTGATGGTTTGGGTCATAATTATGCAAAAATCTTTGCAAAAACTCACAAAGGGTTCACAAAATTCCAATCTTCAGTCTATCATCATAAAACAAGCATATTTATAACAATTCAGCTATCAATTCAACTCAATTAATACAAATACGTAAATCACAGAGAAATTCACAAAATATGCGCAAAATAATTCACTACATGTCAAAGCCTGAATTCCCTGTCTTTTTAAAGCCACACCTCTCTCTGTCACTCTACACCACAAACAGAACCAGGAAACTCTTTCAAAAGAAAACAAAACTCAAACGTTTCTTTCTGAATAAGTGTGTGTGAGTGTAGGAAAATGGCAGAGGCAAATGTTTCATGCAGGCTGGCTGAAGTGGTGGAGAAACTGAAGAAGAGACAGCTCGAAGCTGCTTCTATTCCTCACTGCTGCGCTGGACCTGGAGATGTGGAATGTGATTCCTGCATTGGGAGAAAACGCAAAGCTGCCAATTCCTGTCTGGTATGCAAGACCTCCTATTGTGAAGATCATCTTCAACCTCACTATCAGTCTCCTGCATTTAAAAAGCACAAGTTAATAGAACCATGTGCAAAGCTTCAAGAGAAGATCTGCTCTCAACATGACAAACTGACTGAGATCTACTGCCGTACTGACCGAAGCTTCATCTGTTACTTGTGTACGATAGATGACCATAAAGGTCATGATACTGTTTCAACTAAAGCGGAAAGGACTGAAAAACAGGTGAGATCAGATTACATAATTCTATAGATAACATTATTGAGTTCATTAAATTGGGGACACTGATGGTATGATTATGCAAATGACTGATTGCTGACTATCACTTAAATCTGAGTTATTTGATTGAATTACTATTTTGCTCAATACAAAAGAGAAACAGTCATTTATATTATGCTATGATTGTTGTTTAAGTGTTTCCATGTATTCACAAGAAATATCATATGATGTGGTTTACATGTTTGCTAAATGATTCATGGAACAGTATATGTTAAGCTTCGTTAAATCATTTAGTTGTATTTGTTAACATTTTATTTGACTAACATTTATTAGAAAAAGTGAAAAGCCCTTTTTGTGGTTTTTCATTTAAGGTTATCGACCACTTCGTTGAATCCACCTTGAACAATTGTTGTGTAACCTGCAAAGCTGTCAGACACAAGAATTAATAGTGATTCCTGAGTTGATCCTCGTGTCCCCTGTATTTGGCTAATGGCTTTTTTCGAGTTTAAAGGAGAAGTTGATGTGCAAATTCCCAGATAACTCGACACTGAATGTTTACAGGAACGACTACAGTGGGCTCCTCAGTGTCACCTCCGCCAGGATGCCCCTTATATATTCTTTCACTTCGAAAGAGAGTATGTTTGTTTTTAAGTCGAACATTTTCTCCAAGTCTATTTTATTTGGTCTCAGAATAAACTAAAGCAGGAGCAGATGCAATCCCAATAGAGGATACAGGAGAAGAAGAATAAGGTGCAAGAACTGAAAAAGACTGTGGACACTATTAAGGTGAGGAGAGAATGTAGAGAGTCTCCTAAACACACACGACCAATCAGAAACATGCAAACACAAACACAATATATGAACAATATAGAGGGAGTTATTAACAGATTTTGTGTGTGTGTGTGTGTGTGTGTGTGTTCAGACACGTTCACAGGCAGCAGTAGATGAGAGTGAGAGGATCTTTACTGAGCTGATCAGCTCCATGGAGAAAAAGCGCTCGGAGGTGACGGAGCTGATCAGAGCTCAGGAGGAAGCTGAACTGAGTCGAGCTGAACGACTCCTGAAGCAACTGGAGCAGGAGATTGCTGATCTTAAGAGGAGACTCACTGAGCTGGAGCAGCTTTCACACACACACGATCACATCCACTTCCTCCAGGTAACACTCACTGTCTGATCTACAGAGGGCGCTGTTCCTCACAAAGTTTCCTCCTAAAAGCTCATTACAGCAACGATAAATGTTCCTGTCTGAGATCACGAGTGTGTCTTTGGTCTGATTCAGTCTGAGATTCATTCGTTCCTCTCCTCCACTTTTCTCCTTCTCTACGATGTGTTTCCTCTCTGTAGAGTTTCCCGTCTCTCTGTGTTTCTCCTGGATGTGAGGACTCGCCCAGCTTCACTGTCAATCAACATCTCTCATTTGATGGAGTGAGGAAATCGCTCGCACGTCTGAAGACATGTTGAGGAAATCTGTGAGGAAGAATTCAACCAAATCCATCCACAAGGTAAAGAAGCAAATATCTGTTCTGCATCACAGTGAAGAGAGCCATAAAATTCACAGTATTTGACTAACTATGCATAACTATGAAGATAGATTTACCAGAAACGTCACCAGAATTTAATCACAAAAATGTGACATGAAAACCAGTGAAGAATTTGACATTTCATGTTGATGCTTTAACTACGGTGGCCGTGAAGTGCAAAACAAATTAACGAAATCGAAAACAAAATAACATTAAAAGATAAAATAACAAATTCAAAACCAAATTAACAAATCCGAAAACTAAATAGCAAATTCAAAACCAAATTAACAAAACCCAAAACAAAATAACAAAACCCGAAACTAATTGTTGTTTTGTTTTTGAATTTGTTATTTTGTTTTGAGTTTTGTTAATTTGTGTTGCACTTCTCGGCCAGTCAGATACGAACCGGAAAAGGTAGGTGTAGTTTGCGAATTAAATTCTTACCGGTTGATTGGACGAGACACCTGTCACTCAAGATAAACAGGAAGTAGGAAATTGTGTCTCTAACTTTGTTTCTTGTGTGTTCTGCTTCATTTTAAAACCATTTTTTCGGTGTGCAAAACTAAGAAAATAATTAAATTTTTCACTAGAAATCAAGGAAATGGAATTTATTCAACGTTACTTTGAGGACGGACATTCGTATGTCGTGATTTTGGACATGCTGATGACATATCACGGTATAAAGATTAGTTTGAGAACTGCTGTGTCTCCTTTAAAAGCAAAAGATTTTTTCCACAAGAACTGCAAAAATTTGGCAGAACGCCATATTTGAAACCACAATAAGGACAGTACATGTTTGCACATTCATACACACACGGATCTACCGCCGCTACAGTACTTCCTGTATATCTTGAGTGACAGATGTCTCGTCCAATCAGCGGCAAGAAATTCATTCGCAAACTATACCTACCTTTTCCGGTTTGTTTCTGAACGGCCGAGAGGTGCAAACCAAATTAACAAAACCCAAAACAAAATAGCAAATTCAAAACCAAAATATCAAAACCAAAAACTAAATAACAAACTAAAAATCAAAATAGCAACACCGAAAACAAATTAACAAAACGCAAAACAAAATAACAAATTAGTTTTGGGTTTTGTTATTTTGTTTTTGAATTTATTTTGTTTTGGATTTTGTTATTTTGTTTTTGAATTTGTTATTTTGATTTGGATTTTGTTATTTTGTTTTTGAATTTATTTTGTTTTGGGTTTTGTTATTGTGGTTTTTAATTTGTTATTTTGTTTTCGTTTTGTTAACTTGTCTTGCACTTCTCGGCCACCGTATTTAACCCACTTATATTTATATAATTTTCATGTTCTTATTACCACAGTTGCAGCCGTTCTGATGATTCCACTCTCAAAACCAAAAAGAAGAGAAGATTTCCTACAGCGTGGGTGCAATACACACACACACACACACACACACACACACACACACTGGATCCTGTGACTAATATTTAACCTGAGGACACTTTTGTTGTTTCAGATTTCAATTATCTGACTCTGGATCCCAACACAGCAAACTGCAAACTCGTTCTATTTAAAAACAACAGATATGCAACTCTCAGTTGGAAACAACAGCAATACTCTGATCATCCAGATAGATTTGAGTCCTGGCCTCAGGTGTTCTGTAAGGAGAGTGTGTGTGGACGCTGTTACTGGGAGGTGGAGTGGAGTGGGTTTGGCGTGGAAATATCAGTCTCATATAAAGAGATCCGCAGGAAAGGAGAGGGCAAAGAGTGTAGGTTTGGACGCAACAGTCAATCTTGGAGTCTGGAGTGCTCTTCTTCCTCTGTTTGTTTCCGGCACAACAGCTTTATAACTGAGCTCAAAGGTTCAGCATCCTCCAGAATAGGAGTGTATGTAGATCACAATGTAGGGACTTTGTCCTTCTACAGCGTCTCTGACACGATGAGGCTCCTCCACGCAGTGCACACCACATTCACTCAGCCTCTGTATGCTGGGTTCTCTATATGGAGTTATGATTCCCCTATGAGGTTATGTGATCTAAAGTAGAATTTAAGTTAAATCGTTAAGTAAATTAAAAACTTGAATGTTTTGAGAAGCTCACTTGAGAATCTCAGTATTTAGCAGAACATTGCATGCCAGGCTCATGAAAGTGATGAGGTTGAAATCATGCCATGCTCTGTTACTTCATGAGCATGGTATCCACTCACTGATACTAAACAGGATTTAGAGTTTCCTGCCTCTAAACGACCAAATATTACCTTTTTATTATAATATATTAATGAACTAATGTTAGAGGAACAAGAAGAAGCTGATCGATGTATATATAAATATATACAACCAGGACTGCCTCCTCACCTTCCATGCATTCAGCCATGGCTGACCTTGACTGGACCCTACCATCACCATGTCATTGACCTCATTGAATTCCAAAGATCTGCATCACCTGCACTCTTAACCAACTTCCAAAAACCTCCTCACTCCCCTGGTCCACCCAACCACAGATTTATTTAAAAAATACAGCACTTTTCCCTAATCTGTGTTTCCTTGTGTCTGTGTTCTGACTTTATCCACTGAGTGTCTTTTACACTAGTAGAGAACGCGGGCAGCAGACTCAGATGTAGGAGCTCAGTTGCACTGCAGCAGTTTCTTAGCCACCTTCTGTAGACCAGTATCAAGCATTTGACCCAGGGTCTCGAGACAACCACAGCTGAGCTCACCTGAGGCAATGTGGTGTTGCCAGTGTTCGACTGCCCAACCCAACCCAGCAGTGAAGCCTGCTGAAGCTGAACCAATGTGGAGGCCTTCCTCCAAACTTTTGAGAAGATGGGAGAACAAGAAGAATCACCAAAGAGGGAGTGGAGCACAATTATCACCTCTCTTCACAGGGGAAACACAGCTGGATTACTTTTCACTGACCCCAGAAGAAGCAGAGGTCTATGAGCAGTTAAAGAAGGGAATTTGAGCTCCACCAAATGATGCTAGGAATAAAATTAGTGTTTCTCTTTTTAATGATTCTGCATTTAGCTAAAAAGTAAACAAAAATAAACCTAATTATGTCAAAACGTGTATAAGATTTTTTTTATATTTTAAGGCTTACAGCTAATGCGGTATGCTATATTACTTAAGAGTCATATTAAAATTAAAGTAAAAATAATTGCATTTACATTTACAGTACACATACATACAGTACACACAAAAAACATGACTATAACAGAATGTTATTGTAATTAAATTGTAGTATTTTGTATTTACTATTAAAAGTGAGAATCTTGGTTATCATGAGAAATTAAAAAAAAAATGTTTCAGCAGAGAAATTTCTGACATACTCTTGGTGACAATAAAGACAAAACATGATTTTAATTTCAATGTGAAGCCATTTTTTTCTATGTATTCGGACAGGTGGTGCTTTTTTATACAATCGAAGAAAAAAAAAAAACACAACGGTACAAACAATGTTCCTTGAAGGACAGTTTTGTGCCTTTTCAATAAATATACACTAAATGTCATGGAAAAGACCTCTGATTATACAATATTTTTCCTTTTAAGGTACAGTACAACTAAATTAAAGATACATAATGTTTCTAACATCAAGGATACAGTAACCTTAACTGAAAGGTTACTCCCTTTGTATTAAATGTGCAGATAGCATACACTCTATAAACAAAACATACTGTAGATTTCCACCTGAAGTAGCGGGAAGAGCAGAAAGCCACAAACAACTGAAGCATGACTGTGATTTTATTAATGTAACTCAACATTAAAAAGTGGATTTGAACTATTAAACTATAAGAGAACATAATTTCAATGTGAATCTTATTATTCTGTGATTAGTTATGTTTATATTTAGTTTGCGATTTGAAAATGTACATTTTACAAACCCATCCTGAAAATAGCGCATTAAATCATCTTATTTCACTTTGCATCCAGTGATGTTAGCCATTTTCATGTTTTAATCTATTTTTCATAGTCACTGATAATAATTGATTGAATGTCTTATTCAATACGAAAATGACTTTTTCAAAGTTCCCAAAAGAACACATTAGACACCATTAAGGTGCTAAGGGCTCGTCACTGGGGTGGTACCTTCAAGGAAAAGATTTGTACCTTTGAATAAGGTATAATGATGTACCAGCAAGTTTATAAACTCAAAGGTATATGTTGGTTGCCAATGATACAAATAACGTCCTTGATGGTACAAACTAAATAGGTTTCTCAAACCCAGTGACAATGGTTTGTATCTTTATTGGTAGAAATTAAAGCCTAACCTAAACAAATTCAACTTTTTATGGTCACATCCACTTCCTCCAGGTAACACTCACTGCCTGATCTACAGAGGGTGCTGTTTAATAAAACATTAAAAGGAGATGCAGGAACAACAGGAATTTGCTAAATTGCCAAGATGGATTTACCCCCCCCCCCCCCCCCCCCCCGCAAAAAAAAAAGAATTCAACCAACCATCACCAACCAGGGGCACCACACAACCTGTGTTTTTTTTTAATGTTATATATAACTATGATGAAACACCTAGTGAGAAATCTTATATTTCATCTTTATGATTTAAACTAAGATTTATATAATTTTCTTATTTCTCTTTCCACAGTTGCAGCTGTTCTGGTGATTTAACTCTCAAAACCAAAAAGTAGAGAAGATTTTCTACAATGTGGGTGCAAAACACACACACGCACGCACGCACACAATTTAAAGCGTATATACAAATATTCATAAAGATTTATTGTAAAGCAAAATAAAATTTATGTTTGTTTTGTTTTAGACTAATTATACACAATTCTTTGTTGTACTTCCTCTTTTTGCGCATATGCATGAACATCTTTAAATTTGAACAGAAAATAAGAGAGGCACGTTATTTTAAACTTAAACAAATGAATAAAGTTAAATATATACAATAAATTACTAGTTATGTTTCCTTTACACTTGTGCACTCATGTGAAAATCGCTTTTTCAATGTCCATACTACCATATCGTGTATTTGTGTCTAATAATGTTTTATTCGTATTTTACATTACATGCATTTTGTAATTTATCAGATACTTTAACCTACGTATTTACAGTATAGGCATATGTAACAACCCAAATTGAAAACAGTGAAGGAGCAATTTGGTCTGGCTTTTAGATAAGGTCCTTCCATGCCCCATACAATATATAATAACACAATATATAAAATAACACATTTATTTAATTTACAAAATGGTCCTTGCGGGATTCAGCGGCACTCCTCAAGATGAACTGCGGACTTCCAGAGGAAAAAACGTGGCCACATCCGTATAGCAGAATGCTATTTTAAGTAAAGTAGTGTTATTTGATATACTATAATTAGTTGAAGTCCTTCTTAGATATCATTAGTAGGTACATAAAATAAAATACAGTATGTTTCATGTTCTTGGTGCCAAATATAGTGTGGTGTTGTAGCAATAAAAGTGGTAAAAATTAGACAATCATATAATTATTTAAATTTCAATGTAAAAATAATTTTGAAATTAATTTTATTTACTCTTTTTATATTAGGATAGGTGCGACTTTTTTCACTAATCCAAATACTGTAAATCCAACGCTGATAGGTAGAAAGCACAGGTATAATGTGGCCCATTTAAACACCATAATTCTACAGTGTTTATTAGCAAGATGTACAGTTTATTTTACTGTACAAGATGGGCAGTCGTGGCTCAGAGGGCTAAGTCACTGAGTTACTGATCGGAAGATCGGCGGTTCGATTCCCAGCTCAGCCCGGTTGCCATTGTTGGGCCCTTGAGCAAGGCCCTTAACACTAACTGCTCCAGGGGCCATGTACCATGGCTGACCCTGCGCTCTGACCCCAGTTACGCTGGGATATGCGAAGAAGGAATTTCACTGTGCTGTAATGTATATGTGACAAATAAAGGCTTTACTTAACAATAGTCAGGTCACAAAGGTCTGATTTAACCAAGAATCTTTTGTCTTTCGATGGCTCTTATATCCCTTGTATAGTTTTGCTTATTTGTCAAAACTAAGCAAAACAATACTCATGTATCTAATTTAAAATACTGACTTGAGTATGAACTGCTCATTTGTACAAATGTTTTTGTTATTTTATTTATTTAAACTTATTGTGAAATTAATGTGTCTATTTTGTGGTTAAATTAGTCAGCACCATCTAAGGTATTTTTTTTTTATGCATAAACATTCCTGTGATAATATTTATACATTAAACTATGCAATATCTTTGTTCAAACCCAAATTCAGTTCAATTCAATTTATATAAATATTTATACCAGTAAAACTAATTCACACTACAAAAATTCTCTCTGCCTCTTTAAAGCCACACCCAGCCTATCTCCAAGATGACACCACAAACTGAACTAGGCTTTTTTCCAAGAAAACGAAACTCAGCCAACTCTCTCTCTCTCTCTCTCTCTCTCTCTCTGTGTGTATGACTGCAAATGGCTGAGGCAGGTATTCCAACAGATCCGTATCAGTTCAGCTGTCCAGTGTGTCTGGATCTCCTAAAAGATCCAGTTTCTACTTCTTGTGGCCACAGTTTCTGTAAGGTGTGTATTAATGACTGTTGGAATCAGGAGGATGTGAAGGGCGTCTACAGCTGTCCTCAGTGTAGAGAGACTTTCACACCAAGACCTGTTCTACACAGGAACACCATGCTGGCTGAAGTGGTGGAGAAACTGAAGAAGTCTGAACTCCAAGCTGCGTCTTCTGCTCACTGTTACGCTGGACCTGGAGATGTGGAGTGTGATTCCTGCACCGGGAGAAAACGCAAAGCTGTTAATTCCTGTCTGGTGTGTCAGGCGTCGTATTGTGAAGATCATCTTCAACCGCACCATCAGTCTCCTGCCTTTAAGAAGCACAAGTTAGTGGAAGCCTGTGCAGAGCTCCAAGAGAAGATCTGCTCTCAGCATGACAAACCGATTGAGATCTACTGTCGTACTGACCGAAGCTTCATCTGTTACTTGTGTACGATGGATGAACATAAAGGTCATGAGACAGTTTCAACTAAAGCAGAAAGGACTGAAAAACATGGTAAGAACTGGACCATGTTATTCTTTATTTTGTTAATGTAAATTCATGCAGATTCTGTTTCTAATCTAGTTTTTATTCAGTTTTCAATAGCATATATGACTGTGTTTTACTTGATCATGAATATACATTATAATCTTTTTAAAATTCATAATCAAATTATTTGTCAACAAATGTAATTGTTGGTTCATTCATGACACCAACGATTCTCGCATGAATTGTGAACTCTCTAACTTTATGTAGGTGTTAGGCTTACTGGAGTAAAGTGAATAATAGTGCGAGTAATCCCTCATAGACCCTTCACCACAAACTCTATCTCAGTTTTCTTAACATTTCAATATAACTCCCATAAATGCCATCTTCCATCTTTAATGCCATGCACCATCTTTTTTATCCCAATTTTATAGCTTTATTTTATTGCTGCTATTTTGCCTTTCCTTATATTTATCGCTAATTAAACCAATATACACAACATACATACTGTACTGTATATCCAACTAGGGACCATGGAGGCCAATAGTGATTATCACTGTATTTATTCCAATTTTACAACCGTGGTAGCCCCTCTAGTCAACATTCATACACAATGGGTAATTTGGAAATACCAGTTAACCTAATCTCCATGTCTTTGGGCTATGGGTTGAAACCGGAGTACCCAGAGGAAACTCGCCACCAAGCACAGGGAGAACACTCAAACAGGAGTGCATAGCTATTAAAAGCAGTAGCGGCTCATATATCAAGGATATCAAACAGAGATTGGTGAGTACTGATGACTGAAAAACTGTCTGATTCAGGGTATAAACTGAGGAAACCCCCATAATGTAAAACATTGCTCTCTAGTGCAGGAAGAATGAGATGGGGATTTATATGATGTTACAGGAAGTGTAAATCTTTACCTGAAGTTAATAGTCACACAGTTAGCCCTTAACATAGAAATAATAAAATTTGTGTTTTTTTTTTTTTTTTTGTCAGAACGAGCTAATTGAGGAGCAGATGAAATCCCAGAGAAGGATCCAGAAGAAGCAGAAGGAGGTGCAGGAGCTGGAACAAACTGTGGACACTATTAAGGTGAGGAGTGATAAAAGTACTAGTACTAAGAGGTACTATGTGTAGTAGTTCGGGCTGATGTTGCCGATGAGCAAAATAGGGCAGGCATAGGTTGTGAAACATGCAGAGTCTTATTTTACACACACCCCAAACCAAAACATGGAACAAAAACATGAACTAAACAAACAGAGAAACTTAAAACAACAAACTCCAACTATAACACAAGGGCTACACAAGGGCTCTTTAAGCAAACACAGAGCTCTAGAGGCAGTAGCCGGCCTGCCCTTGACGCTAGGCGGCGAAGGCGACAATGGCTCGTTCTCGGGGTTGAGCGGTGGCAGACTGACGACGTCAAAGCCGGGTGGTGGAGGCTGTGCTGGATCCTTCAGGTGGCTGGGTGGCTGAGGCAGCACTGGATCGTTGGCGGCGGAGGCACCGCTGTGTAGCTCTCGACCACCGAGCAGCCGATGCAGTGCTGTGTCGTCCTCCATGCCGGACAGCCGATGCAGTGCTGGGTCATACTCAGAGATGCGGGGCTTTCCTTGTGATGCTCTCCGAAGACTCGCAGGCATCCACACTGAGGCTCTCTGACGAGACGAGGGTGGGGCCTCCACACTGAGGTGCTCTGACGAGACGAGGGTGGGGCCTCCACACTGAGGCTCTCTGACGAGACGAGGGTGGGGCCTCCACACTGAGGCGCTCTGACCAGACGAGGGTGGGGCTTCCACACTGAGGCGCCCTGACCAGACGAGGGTGGGGCCTCCACACTGAGGCGCTCTGACGAGACGAGGGTGGGGCCTCCACACTGAGGCGCTCTGACGAGACGAGGGTGGGGCCTCCACACTGAGGCGCTCTGACGAGACGAGGGTGGGGCCTCCACACTGAGGCTCTCTGACGAGACGAGGGTGGGGCCTCCACACTGAGGCTCTCTGACGAGACGAGGGTGGGGCCTCCACACTGAGGCGCTCTGACCAGACGAGGGTGGGGCCTCCACACTGAGGCGCTCTGACCAGACGAGGGTGGGGCCTCCACACTGAGGCGCTCTGACGAGACGAGGGTGGGGCCTCCACACTGAGGCGCTCTGACCGAGACGAGGGTGGGGCCTCCACACTGAGGCTCTCTGACCAGACGAGGGTGGGGCCTCCACACTGAGGCGCTCTCTGACGAGACGAGGGTGGGGCCTCCACACTGAGGCGCTCTGACGAGACGAGGGTGGGGCCTCCAAGGAGCCTCAGTGTGGAGGCCCCACCCTCGTCTCGTCAGAGAGCCTCTGGACTCTGAGGCTCTGGACGAAGGTGGGGCAAGCAGATTTCCCACAACCTACTTGCCCCAGCGTTAAGGACCCAGGCCCCCTCACTCTGGTATGCCCTGGTGGGGTCGAGCATTCTGTCATGAACTTGGAGGTACTACGTGTAATAGTTCGGGCTGATGTTGCCGAGGGGCAAAATAGGGCAGGCATAGGCGCAGTTGTGAAACATGCAGAGTCTTTTATTTTACACACATACCAAACCAAAACAAAACATGGAACAAAAACATGAACTAAAACAAAGAAACTTAAACAAAAAACTCCAACTACAACACAAGGGCTAAGAGCTACACAAGGGCTTTTTAATCAAACACAGGGCTCTTTAAGCAAACATAACCTATGAGCTTACACAGGTTGAGAGCTGCAACAGGAGACATGGAGCTGGATCTAACTAAAGACACAGAGGAACTAGAGACGGGAACTAGAGACGGGGGCCAGAGGCCGGGCGGGTTAGTGGTTAATTGGATTAGTGCTTACTACACTGTTCATTGAAATCTGGGTTGATGAACTAACCGGGTTAGTACCTAAAGGGGTTAGTGGCTAACCGGGTTAGTTACTGACCTACTATGAGAATGGAGACACATGAGGCTAATCCACACTAGCACCTAAACCTACTAGAGACCCAAGCCACTAGCAGCCAAACCTACTAGTAACGCTACTGGAGGTTAACGCTACTGGAGGTTAACACTAATAGCGGCTAACCCTACTAGCGGCTAACCCTACTAGCGGCTAACCCTACTAGCGGTTACACACTCATGTGAACCAAATTACATACAGGGTATGATACATACAAGGAACTAAACAAGAGGAAAACCAACACGGGAAACACACAGAACAGTACTTACACATGAGGAGACACAGGCTAACTATAACACTTAACAAGACAGCTCCATGAATCCACCAGCACATATAAACATAAATATAACCAAAAGTAGAACCTTCTTTAAACCATGATTACAAACCAAACCAAATGTAAACTCAAAGAAACTAAACAAAACCAAACAAAAAGGAATGCCCAGTAGACAGTAATAATGCTCAAACCAGTTTCCCAGAACAAACTGCTACTTATAGGATGTTTAATGAGCTACGGCGGTTCAGGTGAGCACTATTGGCGCCTAACAGGTGCATTCTGGGAAACTGAGTCTACAAACAAAACTACACAAACAAACTTAGAGGGCAATCAGTGCCCTCTAATGGTGGTCTCTTGCACTAGTTAAGAAAAATACACGTTAGCGTATTACAAATATGTAATAGAATCTTCTATAGTACAAATATACAAATAAAAAAAAATTACCATCCATTAATGTGTACAAAGTAGAGCAACATCATGCTTTTACATTAACTTTAAACATATTTAAAAATAATTGGATTATAGTACAGTTTCTAAAACTATGTTATGGCAAAATATACGTTAAGTGAAAGTTCAGTGTAATTTCCAAAGCACACTGATTTAAACATTGTTTTTAAATGTATTTTTAATAGTATAATATATGGTAATGTATTATAATATATTAATGTAAATATATATAATATATGGCAGTCTCAGTATATTTTCAGTTCATTTTGAATATACTTATTCATGCTCATATTTAGTGCACCACCCTCTCTCTCACGCACTCAACCTCGTTTTTGCGAGCTGAAACTCACTTTTGT
The DNA here is from genome assembly GCA_030347435.1 of Clarias fuscus. NCBI lineage: Eukaryota > Metazoa > Chordata > Actinopteri > Siluriformes > Clariidae > Clarias > Clarias fuscus. The sequence goes on from CM059218.1 coordinate 30,858,808, forward strand.
GCGTTCAAGCTCATTTATGTGTGTTTGAACACTCTTCCTTGCACTCAATATCATAAAGCTACACTTGCTCGAACTGCAGCAGCGTGTGAACTCTTCCAATATTCCAGCCAACCAGAGACTAGAGTAGGGGCAACACCAGCCAATCAGAAACTAGAGACAGGCACATTTTTCTGCTTCTGGATTAACTCCGTTGTTCTCTACTTCTAGTTTGAAGTCACGATTGTACATGCCTGTTTTGTTCAGACAAAGTTTAAAATATTTCTATTTGTGTGTTTGTGAGACAACCTGATGTTTTGTTGAAGACTATAGAAACTATAGTACAGATTTTATTCATGAGTTCAACAGATTTAATTTGCACAAGGTTACAAAAGAAATCTGTTGAACTCATGAATAAAATCTACCTCATCATTACCGATGCAATGTGTTTTTCAAAAACACGTTATATTATAAAAAAAATGCATTAAGCATTTGTAAAAGGTGCTAAAAGCCTTTGTACTGGTTATTAAATTGCAGATTTGTCTCAGTCAGCTAAGGCGCTAGGATGTTGATTTGGGGGAATCTGAAGATCTGGGTCCGAGTCCTTCTGTTGGTGGTTGTCTGTCCCAAGCCTGGGTAAAAAAAAAAAAATTGGAGGGTTATGTCAGGAAGGGCGTCGGGTGTAAAATCTTTGCGAAGTTGTGTGTGGATTGAATAATCTGCTTTGGAGACGCCTAGAGCACAAAGTGTATTTATTTTTTTATTTTTGGATTTGGCCAGAAGCATGCTATTGCTGCACTGAGAACATATTCATGTATATTACTCGTGTATTTGTAACACAGTAAAATTGCTGTAATGTGCTTATAACACATTAAATATATACTTTCATTTCATTAATTACTGCGTCTGGTATGTATATTAGTACATAAACAACCATATACTTTAATTGTACTAAGTATATTTAAAGTTGTTCCACATTAGCACACAAAAGTATACTTAATACACGTAAATTCTGCTTTTGTATAATTTGATTAGAACTTGAATGCACTTAGTACAAAATGAGTTGTACAAACTTTAAGTATATAAATCATTAGTCTGGAGCAAGTTCACTTAAGTATGTGTGTGTATGTGTCCTAACAGACACATTCACAAGCAGCAGTAGATAGGAGTGAGAGGATCTTCACTGAGCTGATCAGCCTTATGGAGAAAAAGCGCTCGGAGGTGACGGAGCTGATCAGAGCTCAGGAGGAAGCTGAACTGAGTCGAGCTGAACGACTCCTGAAGCAACTGGAGCAGGAGATTGCTGATCTTAAGAGGAGACTCACTGAGCTGGAGCAGCTTTCACACACACACGATCACATCCACTTCCTCCAGGTAACACTCACTGTCCGATCTACAGGGGGCGCTGTTCCTCACAAAGTTTCCTCCTAAAAGCTCATTACAGCAACGATAAATGTTCCTGTCTGAGATCACGAGTGTGTCTTTGGTCTGATTCAGTCTGAGATTCATTCGTTCCTCTCCTCCACTTTTCTCCTTCTCTACGATGTGTTTCCTCTCTGTAGAGTTTCCCGTCTCTCTGTGTTTCTCCTGGATGTGAGGACTCGCCCAGCTTCACTGTCAATCAACATCTCTCATTTGATGGAGTGCGGAAATCTCTCTCAGGTCTGAGAAAACGAGTCGAGGAAACCTGTGTGAAAAAAATCAGCAACATTTTTTCACAAGGTAAAGAAGCAAATGTCCTGTCACAGTAAAGTGAGACATAAAACGTATGGAATTTTAAATTTGCATGAGAATAAACAAAGTTCATGTCAGCATTGGCAGATGGTATTCCTTTCTTTCGTCCTTCCTTTCTATCTTTTACCAATAGAAGCACAGCTATCGTTATGTTTTACAACCACTCTTGCTTAGTTTTGTCAATCTCTCCTTATAAGTCAGAGACTCAAAAGGCGTTATTTAAATCAGATCAACACTATTACTATTTGTCAAACATTTGTTAAAACTGGTGTACTTAAATCTGCCACAGATGCGCATAACAGTCACTGGGTCTATTAGAGGGTTTGCAGTAAGTGAATGAACAGCATAATCATGATGTAAGATATTCAATCAATTTAAAAGCTAAAATAGTGCTTTTTTTTTTTAAAGGGTGATGAAAAGTATACACAAACGGCACAGTAGTGTTGTGGGTTCAAATTCCACCTTTGGTGTGTGCGTGGAGTTTGCATGTACAGTCAACAATCTTACCAAAATTATTATATCATAATAAATAATAAAATAAATAATAAAATAATTATGTCATGTCCATTATCAAAGCAAAGGGTAGCAAACGAAATATTAGTGTATGATTTGTTTTTGCCCAGGCAGTGTACATAGTTATGTAATCCTGTTTGCATTTAACATGAACTATGCCTTGAAATTTAATGCAATTTTTTTTTTTTTTCTGATTAAACAGCATATTGATTTCATCCACTAGTCAACCCACATATTACACAAAGATATCACCAAAAAATGTAATCTGATATCTGTTATTGAGGTGCCAGTCCGTAACCAGGAAGGAATCAAATCTTTTATATTTATGCTTTTCACTATTTTGACGTTATTCTGGTCTCTGTCTTCACAGCTGCAGCAGGTCAGATGTTGCTCTCTGAACCGAAAAGCAGAAGGGATTTCCTGCAGTGTAAGTGAAAATGTTCGATGTGTGATGTTGGGTGATATTAAACCACAATTAGTGGCTAGTGCTGTTCTCGAAGTGGTTCTCAATAGTGTGTAAGAGAAAAGTTTGAAAAGATGCGGTCAGCAGGCATCATGTGATTCGGAGGACACATGTGATAGTCTTTGGCCGTCTCTGAGTGGTAGTAGTAGCCTTAATGTGGAAGCTCCATAGTGACGGGTGGAAAATGGATACGACTAAATTAAGGAGAAAATCTGAGAAAAAATAAAAACACAGTTGATCGGACAGAAACCTGTATTATAAGTCCTGTTTATTGTGTTTTAGATTTCAATCATTTCACCCTGGATCCGAACACGGCATATCCTAAACTTGTTCTGTGGGAGAAGAACAGGGCAATGACGTGCAGTGGGACAGATCAACAATACTCTGATCACCCAGAGCGATTTGACTATTGGATTCAGGCATTGTGTAAGGAGAGTGTGTGTGGACGCTGTTACTGGGAGGTAGAGTGGAGTGGTATGGGTGGTGTGTACATTTCACTCTCATACAAAGGGATCAGCAGGAAAGGACGAGGTGACGAGAGTATGTTTGGACGGAACAAGCAGTCCTGGAGCCTGCGATGTTCTTCTACTTCTGTCTCTTTCTGGCACAACAATGTTGAGACCGAGCTCCAAGGTCCAGCGTCCTCCAGAATCGGAGTGTATGTGGATCACAGTGCCGGAACGCTGTCCTTCTACAATGTCTCTGACACCATGAGGCTCCTCCACAGAGTCCAAACCACATTCACTCAGCCTCTTTATCCTGGATTCTGGGTATTTTATAACTCAACTGTAAAGTTATGTGACCTGAAATGATATGATAGTAAAATGGATTAGTAAATATTAAAACCCAGATGCCAGGTTATGTTTCCCTCTGAAAACGTATTAGGGGTTTTATACATGAGCAAAATTGATAATAAACAATTTCTTATTGCACATTGTTGGATGAGCCTTAAAAATAAATAGTAACTACCCTAATAAAAAAAGTAGACTTTTGTGCATTCGAAATATATTCAAATATTTTATAGTACTAAGCACTTTTCAAAAATGTATTATAGGAAAATCTACTTTAAGTGAAATTTATTTTTGGTCGTAAATATGGTATGGTCGAAATAATCATAGCAATAATTGTAGCACTGTACAGAAAGTATACATTAGAACATACATTCCAGCAGCGCTAGAACTCTGCCACAATTCCAGCCAACCAGAGACTAAAATTGGGGCAACACCAGCCAAACAGAAACTGGAGTTGTGCACATTCTTGGTTTCTCGATTGGCTGCGCTATTCTCCACTTGTAGTTTGAATTCACGGCTGGAATCTGCATAATTGTGTACGTTAGTTCTTATCGTTATTATTTTTACTTTCATCGACATAAGGTACATTTTATGCTTTTTATTAGGTAGTTTGTAATTAAGTACATAGTTTACATTATAGAGTGTATTGTCTAATGTGTTATTGCTAAATCTTATGTACTTCACTTCTAGTATACAGTAAGGCTCCGTAGCTCCCGGCCTGTTTTCAATCTCCGTGTAACAGCAAGATATAATACAGTATATTCCAATACTACAGAAAACCCTGTCTTTGTTCAGACAACAGTTTCTGTTTCTGTTTGTGCGTTTGTGAGACAACCAGCAAGTTTTGTTAAAGACAAATAGAACTATAGAACTGTATTTTTCACTTATTTTTTGTAACTTTATGCAAATGAAATCTGTTGAATTCATGAATAAAATCTGCCTTATTATTACTGATGCGGTTAAAAACATGTTATAGTGTAGAAAATACATTCAGCATTTGTAAATCCTAAACTCCTTTAGTGTACTGGTCATTAGTTAAGTTAAGTATGTATGCTAGGATTAAATATATTTAGCACAATTCTTTTCACTTGGGTATTTACAGTTAGACTATAAATGGATTTTTGTATGTTTGTGTTTGTGTGAGATTTATTATACTGATATCAAATATTTAGTTTGTCTGGCTGGCTTTGGCAAAAATATTTCCTCAGAGAAAATCCCATCTTTTTGTGCTGCTGCAGCTGGTGGAAGCACATCCTACTCTGTGAAAAAAAAAAAAAAAAAACATAAAATAATGATTAAACATTTTCTGGTTAGTATAGAATTTAATATGAAAGTAAACAGATTATTTGCACCATTGGAGGAAAACCATATTCATTAACACTCAAAGTCAAGGTAAGGGCTAAGCTGATACACAGAAAGCAATCAGAAAGCAACTGGAGAGTTCATTTCATTGTCTGCTTTTAGCTTTGATTATTACATTGAACTGGAAAATTCCCTCATGCTCCCTGAACCACACTTTCACAACTTGAATTTTAAAAGACAAACAAATGTCTTACCAAATATCTAAAAGTGAGTCTGTGGACTTTTAGATATTTTTATCCAATATTTAAAAGCTGTATAATGTATTATGTATACTTTTGTGCAATGTATACTCTAAGTCTGTGCAAATAGAACCCTACATGAACCAAACCTTTGAATTCTTAGAACATTACTATAATGCAGGAAGAGTGTACCATCTCCATAGTGTTAGGAACCTCCACTAGAGGTCACTGTTTCTGTCTATCTGTAGTTTTTGTTGTTTCCCAGAAGGCACCTCAGTCAGGTGATGAGTGCTCACCTGAACTGAGGTGGCTCATTAAAGTTTCTATAAATAGCAGTTTGTTCTGGGAAACTGGGTCGAGTGTTGTTGTTTTGTTTTTTTGTTTGTTGGTGTATATGTTTGTTTGTATCTACCGTCATGTGGGCATTCCTTTTTGTTTGTTTTTGTTTCTTTGAGTTTATATTTTAGTAATCTTGTTTCACCTTTGTTTTTCTAGAGGGCTCTATTAGTTTTCTTTAGATTCCTTGTGTTTGTGGATTCATGGAGCTGTCCTGTTCCATGTTTAGTTAGGCAGGGTCTCCTTTTGTGTAAGTACTATTCTGTGTGTCCCTGTCCCCAGTGTTGGTCTTCTTGTCTAGTTCTTTGTGTGTAGCTTCCGTATCTGTTTAGATGTTTGTATCCCCATGAGTGCTTAGCTGCTAGTAGGGTTAGCCTCCAGTAGGGTTAGCCTCCAGTAGGGTTAGCCTCTAGTGGGATTGACTGCTAGTGGTTCTGGTCGCGAGTAGGTTAGCCACTAGTTTGGTGCGTGCCCTGCCTCTTGTGTTCCGGTCCCCTAGATCAGTACTAACCTGGTTAGCCACTAATCCCTTAGATACTAACCTGGTTAGGTCAGCATCCAGCGTCCCATATTCCATGTAGCTACTAACCACTAACCCATCTGGTCTCTAGTCCTATCTCTGTGCCCTGTCTCTCTAGCCTGGTCTCTCCTGTCTAGCCCGTTCTCGCCCTGTCTCTCCAGTCCTGTCCCCATCTCTAGTTCCCGCCGCATCCTGTCCAGTCTTGTCTCTAGTTCCCCTATGTGTCTTTAGTTAGCTCCAGCTCCATATTTTCCTTATGCCAGTTCCCCGTGTTCAGCTCCTGGTTTCCCTGTGTTCAGCTCCTGGTTTCCCTGTGTTCAGCTCCTTCGTCCCTATGTCTGAAGAGCCCTAGTTATAGTTTGAGTTTGTGGTTTTGGTTTCTTTGTTTGTTTGTCTATTTTTTAGTTTGTTTTAAATAAAGACTCTTTATTCCAAGAACCCCTCTGCGTGCATGCCTATCCTACATGCCCACTGACAACCACACCATCAGCCGCTCTAGCCAGTACCACCACTTAGACCCATGACACATAGACTACAGAAATATTATTTGTATAATAAAGTATTTTTATGTTACCAGACCCCACTGGTTTAAGGCCTGTAATGGCTTAATGTTGAATTATTATTTGGCATAGCAGGATGTCAGATCATTTAACCCATTAAAACTTCAAGCTCTCAGTCTGTGGCTGGTTGTTTGCATTCTCATAATAGTTTATTGTTAATGAGGCATTTTTCTCTGTTGGTTTTTAGTGTTATTTATTTTATTGTGAAATTTACAAGATTGTTGTTCTCAACAATTAATGCAGAGATTAGTTTGTTGCAAAGTCTTCATATGTTAATTTACTAGGTATTTCTGTGATTTCACCTGAATTAAAAAAGGGGGTGTTTAAATGAACAAATTTATCATGAGTAACAAGGGAGAGAGAAATACAAGGAGAATGAAGGAAAAGACAGGATCAGGATGAAGACTAGATCAAAACAGATTTTTTTTTTGCCAACCCCAGAATTATATACTGTAGCTAACTGTATATACAGATAGTATGTGTTGTGAACATCGTAAATGAATAAACAAAAGCATTTTGCAGAATGATACAGTGCCCAGTGTTGGATATCAGTAGAAATATTTCTACACAAGAGAACAAATACAGCATCATCTAGTGTCTGGTAATCAAATGGGTAGCCATCATTTTTTGGTACTACCTCCCCACAGTCCAAAGACCTGATGAGTAGGTAAACTGGTCTTTCCAAATAGTACATAGTGAGTGAGTGAGTGTATGCATGTGCGTATGCATGTGTGCTCTGCAGTGGATTGGCTACCTGTCTCCCCTCTGGACAGAGTTTTTCATCTCTTGGAGTTCTTATCCCTTGGTGTTCTCATCACATGGAGGCTCTGGCTCACTGGTAAGGATGACCTGTGTTGATAAGCATGTGGTGACTGAGGATGGTTTCACTTGACCATGAAGATGGTCTTAGACTCAGGCAGTTTTGTTTTTCTGATTGTGACTGCAGTGCCCCAATAGTTCATGACTGACTTACCACAAACCGTTTTTTTTTTTTTTTTTTTTTGCCTGAGCCACCAATAACAATAGTGGACTTCATATCACTTTAAACAAATGTCCTGTTATGTTGAACTTCCAGCTACCTAACACAAACTATGACTGGAGATGAATCGTTGCTATCTAATATCACCCAAATCAGGATTCGTTCCACATTCTGTCCACCGCTGTCCTTGGCTTGCTCATCAGGAACAATTTGATCATTTTGATTTATATATATATATTTCTATCACATTTTCATACTTATTTTCCTAATTTTTGTTGAATTCTGTAAAGCTGCTTTGCAACATATAAAGCGATATATAGTGAAACCTCGGATTGCGAGTAACGCGGTTTGCGAGTGTTCCGCAGGACGAGCAAAGATTTTTAATGAATTTTGACTTGGAAACCGAACAAAAGTCTTCTTTTACGAGTACCGAGTATCATGTATCACACATGCGCTTCTTGTTTTGATGCCGAGCATTTGTGATCACAAGTGAGCCAATGTTTTTTCTCTCTTGCGCTGTGGAATTGTGGGTAATCATCTCCCCTGCTGGGATGTTTAATTGCTCGGCTCTCACTGGTATAATCAACAGCAGTGCACACCTGTACGGTTAACTATAACACTGTGACCACGTGTGTGTGCGTAAAACATCTTTTATCTTGTGTTTGTATGTTTGTGTGTACAGCGCGCATGTACTGTTTATTATAACACACATGTGTGCGTGCATGTAAAGCAAAAGAAAGATTCTGTCTGTCATTTCTTCTCACTTTTCTAGTTACTTTTAGTTTTTTTACTTTACCGCAGTGATACCATTAGTCTGCGCTCAGTCGAGTGTCATTAGAGAGATATTTTTTTTCCCCGTTAAAACAGTCTGTGTGTGTGTGTGTGTGTGTGTGTGTGTTTGTTGTGAAACTTAAAAAGCGGGGTGGAAGGAGGGAGGAGGACTTTTACTGTGTAAGAGGATGCGAGGGGAGGGGCTAATTCACACACACACACACACACACACACACACACACACACACACACACACACACACACGGCAAAGGAAACACTTATCTGTCTGGATTTATTTTTACTTTTTTTAAGGTAAAGTGCAGTTTAATTTCTTTTATTTTTACTTTATATTTTGAATGAATTATTTGTATGTATTTATTTTTTTGGGCTATGGAACGAACAATTTGAGTTTCCATTATTTCTTATGGGAAAATATGATTTGGTTTACGAGCTTACGGTTTTTAAATACAAGCCTGCTTCCAGAATGAATTATGTCCATAATCCAAGGTTCCACTGTATACATAAAATAAAAAATAAAAATTTATGACCATGGGATATGCCTTCTGACATGGTTTTAAAAATGCAATGCTACTCAGTGCATCAGTTGCTTGTGCCCGCTGAAACATAATAAATACTGCAGTAATTATCCAATCCAAGGTTCTTCATTAAATCCAAACAATGGGCTTTTTTTTGGCCAGGATTTTTTTTTCACTTCAGATATACATCAGCTGTTTCTGCAGCATTTATTTACAGGGTTGGATTGCCATCTCGATAACCATTTGTATCTGAGCACTTTATTTGAGAGGTGAAGGACCCTGCTCAAGAGTCCAACAGTGGCAACCTGACGGTGTCAGGCTTGAACTATGGACCTCCTAGTCTACAGTCTAACCCCTTAAACACCAAGCCACCCCTGCCCCCATGAAAGGCGTGTACATTTTAAAAACTCTTTTTAAATGATTAGCTGTCAATGGGTTTCACAAATACTTATAATTCTAATACAAAAATGAATAATTCATAAATATTCCAGCACTTACAGTATGAAAAGCACATTTATTTAGCCAAGAGATTTATAACAAAACTGATTCCATTATTATTATTATTCCATTGGCTCTTTTACACTTTAAAAAAAAAATTCTTTCTTCTATTATATACCTAGACTTTTCCCGAATGACACTTTAAAGCTTAATTTCCGCTGTCGCTTTAAGGCTACGCCCACTTCCTATCAGACTATGATACATGGTATGATCATTTCAGGTAAAACGAAACTCAAAAATTCTCTCCCTTTTCTCTCTCTGTGTCTGAGTTTGTCAGTGCAGGAAAATGGCAGAGGCCAGTATTTTAGTAGATCAGGATCAGTTTATTTGTTCAGTGTGTCTGGATCTCCTGAAGGATCCAGTGACTATTAACTGTGGTCACAGTTTCTGTAAGGTGTGTATTAATGGCTTTTGGGATGAGGAAGATATAAAGGGTGTCTACAGCTGCCCCCAGTGTAGAGAGACGTTCACTCCGAGGCCTGTTCTACACAGGAACAACATGCTGGCTGAAGTGGTGGAGAAACTGAAGCAGACTGAACTCCAAGCTGCTTCTCCTGCTCACTTTTATGCTGGACCTGGAGACGTGAAGTGTGATTTCTGCACCGGGAGAAAACACAAAGCCTGTCAAGTCCTGTCTGGTGTGTCTGGCCTCCTATTGTGAAGATCATCTTCAACCTCACTATCAGTCTCCTGCCTTTAAGAAGCACAAGTTAGTGGAAGCCTGTGCAGAACTCCAAGAGAAGATCTGCTCTCAGCATGACAAACTGATGGAGATCTACTGTCGTACTGACCGAAGCTTCATCTGCTATTCATGTACAATGTTTGAACACAAAGGCCACGATACAGTTGTAGCTGAGGTCGAAAGAAATCAAAAACAGGTAAGAACTGGATGTCACTATTACTTTTCAAGACACGTTTTAATGTTTAGTTCAGTTAAAATGGATCTATGACGTCCATCTGGTTAATTCTTATTCAATATCAAATTGTTAATGTATGTTAATGTAAGTTGTTAACTTATCAGGTACTTTGGATGAGACAATGCAAGAGACAAACCTTATAGAATCATATAGAACTCCATGACATAAGCAAAGCTGTTCTATCGCCCATGACAATGTCTTGTGGAGTGTGAGTGTTTCTGGTGTGCTCCGGGTCTTAGTGCCTGAAAAAAAAAAAAAAAAGGCTGAAGGCTGAACCAAGATGAAGTCAGATTTCTGGACTGGCATTTTTAGAGCTCAGATACCACCACAGTTTGGGTCTGAGAGAGTGCATGGTAGATGAGGTTACTGGTATGGCCTTAGTTTTGTGGAGGATACTTAAGAGATATGTGAGATGAGAAAATAGATTTCAATTAAGAGGGGTAAACTGACTGCCAAGGAGCTTTTAATAGACATGGACATTTACTATTACTTTTAGATTAGATTAGATTCAACTTTATTGTCACTGCACATGTATGGTACAAGGCCATGAAATACAGTTATATATATATATCACTCATGAAAGGCTTAGAAGGTGAGGATCTCTTGGACCTCACTGTCTTGCTTATTCACTCCCACTTCCTGTTCGTATGGATCAATAGAGTCCAACTCTAACAAATCGTAGATGAAATCAATCACAATGGAGAAGGATTTATTTTCCAAAAAAAAAAAAAAAGAAAACCGCGGTGTTTTAAAGACTAAATAATTACATTAAATTAAAAAAATATATTTTCATTTGGTCTCAGAAAGAACTAAAGATTGAGCAGGAACAATCACAGCAGAGGATCCAGGAGAATCAAAAAAAGGTGCAGGAGCTGAAACAGACTGTGTACAATATAAAGGTGAGGAATGACACACACACACACACACACACACACACACACACACACACACACACACACACACACACACACACGATATAGACGATATATGTTTACTGTCAGAGAAGTTTCACTGTGTGTTTATGTGTGTGTGTGTGTGTGTGTGTGTGTGTGTGTGTGTGTGTGTGTGTGTGTGTGTGTGTGTGTGTGTGTGTGTGTCCTACCTAAAAGAGGCATTCACAGAGAGCAATAGAGGACAGTGAGACAATCTTTACTGAGATCATCAGCTCCATGGAGAAAAAGCGCTCGGAGGTGACGGAGCTGATCAGAGCTCAGGAGGAAGCTGAACTGGGTCGAGCTGAACGACTCCTGAAGCAACTGGAGCAGGAGATTGCTGATCTTCAGAGGAGAGTCACTGAGCTGGAGCAGCTTTCACACACACACGATCACATCCACTTCCTCCAGGTAACACTCACTGTCTGATCTACAGAGGGCGCTGTTCCTCACAAAGTTTCCTCCTAAAAGCTCATTACAGCAACGATAAATGTTCCTGTCTGAGATCACGAGTGTGTCTTTGGTCTGATTCAGTCTGAGATTCATTCGTTCCTCTCCTCCGCTTTTCCTCCTTCTCTACGATGCGTTTCCTCTCTGTAGAGTTTCCCGTCTCTCTGTGTTTCTCCTGGATGTGAGGACTCGCCCAGCTTCACTGTCAGTCAACATCTCTCATTTGATGGAGAGAAGGAAATTTCTCTTGGATCTGAAAAAACGAGTCGAGGAAATATATCAGGAGGAATTCAACAAAATAGTACTACAGAGTAAGAGAAATCATTCTGCTGGAAATATGTATTTGTTTTGAAGGCAGTAGGGACATATGATACAGTAAACCAAGAGATGTGTTTTGTGATTTGTACCAATTACAATCACCATGAATGAACTTATAACTCATGTTTGTAGCGTTTGATGTAATGGACAATAGTTTGTATAGTTAGCATAATGTATGAGCCATAAAATTAGTCCCTTGATCAGTCAGAACCTCTTATGATATTCTGACTTGATAGCCAATGTGGAAGAGTGCTGCCGCAATGCAGTCTGCAGAATTGATGGAAAAAGTCACTGCTTTAGACTATGCCATTTCATAGTCCACAATCACTATCACAAAGCAACGCTCCCTGAGCAGTAATGATTTAATGGTCTGATGAGGTCTTTATCAATACTTTTAACCTTAATTAGAGGGAGGGTGCACAGTGGCACTTTCGGGGTGGCCAGCTGACATTCGAGACATGACGCATGCAATGGCATATGTTCATGTGGAAGCCAGGATAATTAAAATGGGCCATAAGTTGGGCCAGTGTTATCCACCACTAAATGCCCTGCCATCAGAATGTGATAAACAGCTTGAAATAACTTTTCCTGACAGGTTCTGTACTGTAGGATCAGCCATTGTCTCACTTCTTCTTTAGTTTGTGTCCTGCTTCCCTCAGTTCATCTAGCTTTCATAATTGCAAACTTCTTTCTGATGTGTGATGGATGTCAGTGGACCTGGCCACACCTCTCCAGCCAATGTTGTGTACACTGCCTATTCTTAAAGCAAAACCTGTGCATGAACATTTCACTCTTTAAAACAGCGGTGAAGCAGAGAAGGGCAGGTCAGGCACAATTCAAGTTTTTATGAGGGATGCTGATGCGAAAATGGAGAGATGGCAAAGTATAGAATGAAGAAGGGAGAGAGGTTGTGAAACGTGACTGCCTGCTTCCTGATCTGTTGCTGCCATCACCTCGGCAATGACACTGGATTTTTGAGCTGTATGGCAAGTATAAACAGGGATCATCCTTGTTATTCTGTATGCCAGCGAGAATATGCATTAGAACATTAGAGTTATTGCTTGGAGTTTACCCATCTGCCCCAGGGTTGCCTTCCACACTAATGTGTACCCTAGCATGCTATAGGTAGGGAGCTGCTGAGCAAGGAGCTGGGCTTCCCCCGATAGTAGGTTCAGGAACTGGGCTGGACATTGTGACTTGAGTCAATTCATTCCAGCTGTGGGTCATTTTGAGGCCAGTGCAATGTGGGAATGATCCTCTGCCTCTACCAGGCTCCAATGCACCTGTCATTCCTCCACCTGCACTTACAGCAGCTCCTAGAAGTGCTCACCCTATTTAATGCAGCGTTAGAGGTGGATGCAGGTGAGGGCTTGGATGAGCTTGAATTAACTGACAAATTCTTGTGTGGTGCTGGTGAGAAAACATACTGAACCAAAACAGGACATGTACAAACAGTACAGACCAAAAGTTTGGACACACCTTCTCCTTCAAAGAGTTTGAATTTGTATTATGGCAAGAAAAAAGCAGCTAAGTAAAAAAAAAAAAAAAAAAAAAAAACGAGTGGCCATCATTACTTTAAGAAATGAAGGTCAGTCAGTCTGAAAAATTGGGAAAACTTTGAAAGTGTCCCCAAGTGCAGTCACAAAAAGCATCAAGCGCTACAAATAAACCAGCTGACATGCGGACCGCCCCAGGAAAGGAAGACCGAGAGTCACCTCTACTGCGGAGGATAAGTTCATCCGAGTCACCAGGCCTCAGAAATCGCAGGTTAACAGCAGCTCAGATCAGAGAGCAGGTCAATGGCACACAGAGTTCTAGCAGCAGACACATCTCTAGAACAACTGTTAAGAGGAGACTGTGTGAATCAGGCCTTCATGCTAGAATATCTGCTAGGAAACCACTGCTAAGGACAGACAACAAGCAGAAGAGACGCGTTTGGGCTGAAGAACACAATAAAGAACACAATAAAGAAAACTCGCTGAATGAGAAGGTGTGTCCAAACTTTTGGACTGTACTGTACCTGATTGATGTTCTTGCATGAAAAGAATAAACAACATGTTTACAAACTCAACTGATTTAGACAAGAACAGGACAGAAAAAAGTAAGGTGTGAAAGCACTCTTACCCTGCTATCACACCGAACATGGCGAGAGCGTCAAATTTCGCTCTCGCCGCCCTGCCGCCGACACCCGTCGCCGCTCTTTGCCGCTCTGACGTAGACCGAATGCCTTTCTTGTATTTAAAGGGGCTGCAAAGCCATCAAGCTTGTTCATCTTGTGGAGACTGACGAAAACGTGTAAGAAAACAAGAAATTGATTGAGAATAAACAAATTACAAGCCATTTGTATGGTGTGGCTTCTGTTGATTGTGAATTGTTAGTCTAATTGAATATATTTTGTATTATATTATATTGCGTATTATTATAACATTATTAGAATCACTTACTAGACTTTGTCTTTAATTAAAATAACATTAATTTTAATTACAAACTCTCCTAGGCTATTTAAAGTGCAAGTTTAATGGAACAAGCATTTCGCTTGGGAACTAATGTAGCCGGAACAAAAGTTACAGGACTGCTTTCAAGCGGATCCTCTCAAGCGGAGGACCTCTACTTTTTTATTGGTTGCCGCTCAACCGCGTCATAGCTCATTACCATGAGCTGATTTCAACTCCCTTCGCCCTCGACGCGCCGCGTTGCCCTTCGCCACCGGCTCCCATTAAAAATGAATGACTTCCAGCCACTTTGACGCTCTCGTCGCGTTCGGTGTGAACGCACCATTACAGACCGAAACCTGCTCCAGCATAACAATGCCCCTCTACAAAAAACATGGTTTGGCAAAGTTGATATGGACAAACTTAAGTTCTGTAACCATCAAATGCAACATCTAGAATGAACATACAGTATGCAACATGATACATGGAATAATTACTCAAAAGTGATAATTAACACTTCAATTTGAATGTATAGAGTTCTGAATACGAATGGCGGGGCTCTGCTCTACGTGCTCCTATCTGTTTGCACAAACAAAACAACTCTACATAATAGGTGCATTATTTATGCAAAACAATGTTTTGGAGATAAAGTCAGAGAGGCCAGTTTGAGGAGGTTTCGACATGTTCAGAGGAGAGATTGTAATTATATCGGTAAAAGGATGCTGAGGTCGGAACTGTCGGGCAGGAGGACTAGCGGAAGACCAAAGAGGAGATTGATGGATGTAGTGAGAGAGGACATGAAGTTAGTTGGCATGAGACAAAAGGATGCAGAAGATAGGGTTAGATGAAGGCAGATGATTCGCTGTGGCGACCCCTGAAAGGGAACAGCCGAAAGACAAAGAAGAAGATTTATACAAAACAGTGACACTGTTGCATCAGAGTTTCTAGACATTGCTCCTTGCTTGATTTTACCACACCATTTGTCAGCGTTAACCCCTAGAGGGAGTCTTGCGCCCAGAGACTCTTTTTATGTTTTTGTGTTTTTTTTGTTAGTTTTGGACTTCATTGTCCAGGATGCACCTCGGTCAGGTGATGGGAACACTCACCTGAACCGAGGTAGCTCATTAGTTTGATTATATATTGCCTGTTTAAGTTCTGTTTCCTTTGCCTTGCATTTGTTGGGTTAACACTGTTGTTCTGCTTTTTTGCTATAGTGCCTGTTTTTTTGTTTTTTTTTTTGCCATAGTTCAGGTTTAGTCTGTTTATTTGAATTCTTGCTTGTTTGTTTTTTCCCTTCTTTCATTAAACATCTAAAAAAATGTCTTCACCTCTGCGCCTATGCCTAGCCTACATCAACATTACACCCATGACACCATTCCATGTCTCTTTGCTTTCTGCAGTCGATAGAACACATTGTTTGGGAATATTTCAGAAATATTCCGTTGCAAACTCAGAGAGTAACAGCAACTGGAGGGTAGTTTGACGGGCTAAAATGATGTGTGTAATATTAGTATTTTTTAAACTGCTCACTGATGTCTTTTGGTACTTAAAAAATATTTAACGTAACTAGCATTAGTAGAATATAGTTGCAGTCAGATGGTACACGCACGCACACACACACTTATTATAATTCCGGTGATTAACATCTTATGTGTGTTATTGCTTTAGATTATTCTTATCTGACACTGGACCCCAAGACAGCACATCAGAAGCTCAGCCTGGCTGAGAACAACAGAGTAGCAGCACACGAAAAGAAAAAACAAGGATACTCTGATAATCCGGAGAGATTTGACCACTGGGTTCAAGTGTTGTGTAAGGAGAGTGTGTGTGGACGCTGTTACTGGGAGGTGGAGTGGAGCGGTGAGTATGTGTACATATCAGTCTCATATAAAGAGATCGGCAGGAAAGGAGGGAGTATTGAGTCTGTGTTTGGACGCAACAGTCAGTCCTGGGCGCTGAAATGCTGTCCTTCCTCTGTCTGTTTCCGGCACAACGACATTGAGACTAATATTCAAGGTCAAGCGTCCTCCAGAATAGGTGTTTATGTGGATCACAGTGCTGGAACTCTGTCCTTTTATAGTGTCTCTGACACGATGAGGCTACTACACAGAGTCCACACCACATTCACTCAGCCTCTGTACGCTGGGTTCTGGGTGTGGAGTTATGACTCATCTGTGAGGTTATGTGATCCAAAATTTAAGGTAGATAAAAGTGATGAAAGTGATGAGAGCTTAAATAAACTCTTCCTAGATCCTAATTAATTTAAGGTCATATATTTATAGTGGTAGTGGGACAAAGAGGTGTAGGAGTGGACAAACTATTAGTAGTAGAAGAAAGAGGATGTTGAATTGTAATAGTAGTAGTAGTGATAGGAGTAGTAGAAACAACCTCTGTCCTGATAAGTGAAAGTCAAATGTTCTGTAGAGCTGTTAAATAAAAAAAGAATATGGCAACTTTTTTTTTTTTTGCTATATAATTTATATTGATCAATCAACACTGCATCTTTCTATACTATACCTGGTAATGACTATTCATGTTATTATTATTATTATTATTATTATTATTATTATTATATCCATTTATGCATTTTATTTCTTAAAATTTTTTACTCTGTGTATTTTTTTGTTATTTAAATTTGCTTCGGGAACATTGTTAATACAGTCATGCCAATAAAGCACATTTTAAACTTTGACTTAATTGATGGCATCAGCAGCAAACAGGAAGTGGACAAAATGATGCACTCTTAATAGCATTAATAGTATTTACATGCTGTTTTTATGAAATGTTAATAATCAGGGAATAAGAAAAGGTGGAGGATACAGAATGTTACTCATGGAATGTTGTAAATATAATGGTACTCCTGACTATGCAAATACTTTTATGTATTATGGGTTTGTGTGTATTATGTAATTAAATTTATTAAAGAAATATGTTTACATAATTTTAGAACTTGATTATAATATTTATTTTCTTTTCAATCATGTATCAGTCTGTCACTACCACAATTTGTAAATAAAATAATTATGAAAAATTGCTTACTTTTAAGTAGGATTGTCACTATGGTCAAAATAAGGACATGAAAATATTAAACCTTGTAACTTCTTTTATAAGAAATGTAAATGTTAGACTCCCATATACAGGGTGGGCCATTTATATGGATACACCTTAATAAAATGGGAATGGTTGGTGAAATTAACGTCCTGTTTGTGGCACATTAGTATATGTGAGGGGGCAAACTTTTCAAGATGGGTGGTGACCATGGTGGCCATTTGGAAGTCGTCCATCTTGGATCCAACTTTTGTTTTTTCAATAGGAAGAGGGTCATGTGACACATCAAACTTATTGGTAACTTCATTATTTCATGAGTTATTTGCAAGTTTCTGACTGCTTATAAAATGTGTTCAATGTGCTGCCCATTGTGATGGATTGTCAATGCAACCCTCTTCTCCCACTCTTCACACAATGATAGCAACACCGCAGGAGAAATGCCAGCACAGGCTTCCAGTATCCGTAGTTTCAGGTGCTGCACATCTCGTATCTTCACACCATAGACAATTGCCTTCAGATTACCCCAAAGAGAAAAGTCTAAGGGGGTCAGATCGGGAGACCTTGGGGGCCATTCAACTGGCCCACGACGACCAATCCACTTTTCAGGAAACTGTTCATCTAGGAATGCTCGGACCCGACACCCATAATGTGGTGGTGCACCATCTTGCTGGAAAAACTCAGGGAACGTGCCAGCTTCAGTGCATAAAGAGGGAAACACATCATCATGTAGCAATTTCAAATATCCAGTGGCCTTGAGGTTTCCATTGATGAAGAATGGCCCCACTATCTTTGTACCCCATATACCACACCATACCATCACTTTTTTTGTTCCAACAGTCTTGGAGGGATCTATCCAATGTGGGTTAGTGTCAGACCAATAGCGGTGGTTTTGTATGTTAACTTCACCATTCACATAAAAGTTTGCCTCATCACTGAACAAAATCTTCTGCGTGAACTGAGGGTCCTGTTCCAATTTTTGGTTTGCCCATTCTGCAAATTGTGTGCACAGATCTGGGTCATCCTCATTGAGATGCTGCAGTAGCTGGAGTTTGTAAGGGTGCCATTTGTGAGTAGCTAATATCCATCGAAGGAATGTTCGACTAATGCCACTCTCCAGTGACTTGCGGCGAGTGCTACGCTGTGGGCTCTTGCTGAATGAAGCTCGGACAGCCACTGATGTTTGTTCATTAGTGAAAGTTTTCATGCGTCCACATTTTGGCAAATCCAACACTGAACCAGTTTCACGAAACTTAACAAGCAGTTTGCTAACTGTAGCATGGGAGATGGGTGGTCTCGTAGGGTGTCTTGCATTGAAATCTTGTGAAATTCCCAATAAGTTTGATGTGTCACATGACCCTCTTCCTATTGAAAAAACAAAAGTTGGATACAAGATGGACGACTTCCAAATGGCCACCATGGTCACCACCCATCTTGAAAAGTTTGCCCCCTCACATATACTAATGTGCCACAAACAGGACGTTAATATCACCAACCATTCCCATTTTATTAAGGTGTATCCATATAAATGGCCCACGCTGTACAATAAATTTTTGCCATAGGTGAGTAAGTGAGTGTTAAAAAATAGCATTATGAATTCTTCACTAACAATAAAGTCTAAACCGGTGAACCTAAATATGTGACTCATATTAGACTAGATTAAATTAGATTCGATTTTCAATTAGACTTAGACTTACAAACCTATATAAATAAAAGAAAGCTTTTGTCTGTACATTGGTCAGGACTAGCTCTTTAAATGATATCTTCAGTAGCTGAATCGCAAAAGCTAATTCTCTGCGAAAATGACACAGCTTGTGCAGACCATTTTGCTGCTCTCTCGGATGGGTCAATGCACGGTGGCCTTTGAAGTTTCCAGGGCACCGGGCTTCGCTTCCCTCATATCCCCCTCCTGTGTTTCGGCTGGTGAATGCTGTTGGAGTGGATCTGTGTGTGCAGTGGCTCCTGCAGGCTTTTCAAGTCGTGGCCAGCTGACCCCGCCCAGTCCTCCATTGCCCTGGTGTAGACATCAAACAGTCGTGTTCAGTCCACTCGTCTTTGAAGTCCCTGGGGGGTACAAAACTGTTTGTGGGTATTTCAGTCCTGAAGAATTGTGTGACTGTGGTCACAAGTCATCAGAGATAAAACTTTAACTGAGTCTAAGACCGTTTTGCATCAGACTCGTACAAGGCTGCATCATAAGATGTTCGGGAAGTGATGAAGGAGGCGAAGCGATGCTACAGGAGGAAACTAGAGTCACAGCTCCAACAGAGTGTCTCTAGGAGCCTGGAGCAGGGACTAAATTTTCTATTCTGATTTTTTTTTTTTAAAGCACACTATTACGTCAAGTTATATCAGGTGATTATAACATTTATTTAACAAAATTTCTGTAAACACGATCACTGAGAGTAGAATCCCGTGATTGTACTTTGTTGTACATATCAACCTACAGTAACACAAACTATCCACATTAACATATTTTTCTTTTTAAATCATTGCTTCGTGATAAAAAACAGATTGTCAGTTCGATTTTGGTGAATTCTAGCAATTTCGCATACCAACTTGCAATTACTTTTTTTTTGCACAACATTTATCACCTGTTATTTGACCAAGAACTCTTTTCTATCTTCACTGCTACTTAACAAGAAATGTTTTCTGTTTCTCATCTCACTTCCTCAACTCATTACCTTATTACCACAGAGTATTCGATTATGTCATGCTGTTGTGTTGTTGCTCTTGTTTGCACATTTGCATGTGCACTTCATGTTGCCTTTTTTTGTATACCGTAGTACTTGGATAGTTTTTATTAAGTTATAGAAAATGAATGATGATAGGAGAATCATCCACTCAGTAAAGTCTCCTCTAGCACATCCAAAAGATGTTCAGTGAGATTAAGGTCAGGACTCTGTGGCGGAATCCTTATAAAAATTAATCCTCATTGCACATTTCACATTTGAGCCTGATAAATTTGGGTATTCATAGTAAAAAAAAATAAATAAATAAATAAATAATATATATATATATATATATATATATATATATATATATATATATATATATATATATATATATATATATATATATTTATGACCATAAGAATGTCTTCTTATATGGCCTTTAAAATATAAAGCTACTCAATGCAACAATTAGGGCTAAAGGAATTGTTGCCAGCTGAAACATATTAATAACTGCAGTAAGTTTTGAGTTCTTGCTTGTTTAAATCCAGAATTGTCTCATAATCCATCCCTGTAAAAGTCATGTACGTTCTAAATCCCTTTGATTTGCTGTCAATGGGTCAGTTTCACAAATAATTTAATTAATGTACATTAAAAATAATTAAAAAAATTATTTTAATACAAAAATGAATAATTAAAAAAATATTCCAGCAGTTATGTAAAGCAATGATATTTAGAACAAAACTGATTCCATTAATCCGACTCTTTAATTCACAGGGAAACCTTTACACCCAAAAATTCTCTCTTTTGTTGTGTAGCTACGCTTTTCCTGAATGCACTTTAAAGCTTTCTCTTTAAGGCCACGCCCATTTCCTATGAAACAAAACTGTGGGAAAACGGTGCATGCGGAGTCTGCTTGGTGAGAAGTTGCAAGAGCGTGTTTGAGTGAGTTTTTTTTTTTCCCCAAACTTTTCTATCCTTTCTTTTTCTATGTAAATATTGTTAATGATTACTGTACTGTATAGTGTGCTGGTTTTGTCTGCATTGTGTTTGGCAGCAGGCCCGGCTTATCAGAAACTGAAACTGTAAATCACACTTACTGAAGCACGATGTCTCTCACAGACACAATGCTTCTCAATAAAAATGATGGGGAATTTAACCTAGTGTTTAACATAAGATGCCGTCGTCATGACCTTAGGAACTCCACGTTGGCTGTGGAACAGAGGGATTTCTAGTACAAGCTCGTCCTGAGAGACTCTTCACAGCTGAAAAGACAAGGACAGAAGAGGTTATAGGAGACACCATGACTCAGCAGAACAGGAAAAGAATCAGAATCAGAGTAATTCTCATGTTTGTGTCTCAGTAAAGGCTAGAGCCAAAGAGGCTTCACTTTTACTGCTTAATTAACAACACAGAGGAATTTAATCATCAGTGGTCAGCAATTCGCAGTATTGTCGAGGTGTCTGTGCATTTATACTCTGTGTGTGTGTGTGTGTGTGTGTGTCTGTCTATACTGTATATAGTGGATGTTCTACCTTTTTCTACCAACTCTGTCATTTTACAAACAAAAAATATGTTTTATTGATTGATAATATGAACATTCTCTCTCTCTCTCTCTCTGTCTCTTACTCTCTCTTTCTCAGTCTGACAGCAGAAATACAATGGCAGAGGCCAGTATTTCAGTAGGTCAGGACCAGTTCAGCTGTCCAGTGTGTCTGGATCTCCTAAAGGATCCTGTAACTACTCCCTGTGGTCACAGTTTCTGTAAAGTCTGTATTAATTGCTGCTGGGATCAGGAGGATGTAAATGGTGTCTCCAGCTGCCCCCAGTGTAGAGAGACTTTCACTCCGAGGCCTGTTCTACACAGGAACAACATGCTGTCTGAAGTGGTGGAGAAACTGAAGAAGACTGAACTCCAAGCTGCGTCTTCTGCTCACTGTTACGCTGGACCTGGAGATGTGGAGTGTGATTTCTGCACCGGAAGAAAACGTAAAGCCGTCAAGTTCTGTCTGGTGTGTCTGACCTCCTATTGTGAAGATCATCTTCAACCTCACTATCAGTCTCCTGCCTTTAAGAAGCACAAGTTAGTGGAAGCCTGTGCAAAGCTCCAAGAGAAGATCTGCTCTCAGCATGAAAAACCGATCGAGATCTACTGTCGTACTGACCAGAGCTTCATCTGTTACTTGTGCATGATGGATGACCACAGAGGCCATGAGACAGTTGCGGCTGAAGCTGAAAGAAATCAAAAACAAGTACGGATTATAGATGTCACTATATTATATATTCAATTTATAAACACTTTATTTGTAATTTATCTTCTATTTAGTTGATTTATGTCTATGACTTTCATCTGGTTTAAAGAAAATTCTTATTTAAAGTCAAATTGTTACTGTTAACGTTAACATGTGAGATCATTCAGTGTACTAATCTTAAAAGCTTGCGTGGCACATACTGTACAGTATATGTGCCAGAATCACAACAATGGACAATGAGTGATTAAAAAAAATCTTATATGGACATCCTGCCTGTGTGTTTCGATGGTGTAGGCTTTAGACATCAAGCTAAAGCTCAAATTTATTTTTAAAACCAAAATTATATTCTACCGCAATTTAATTGCAGACATGACCCAGTTTTGTTCTTTTTGGCTCAGTCATGTTTATACTGTATAGTTGGTTAAAATTTAATAAACTTAATTTAATCATATTGCTTAAATTGTGCTAAATATAAAATAATTAAAAAAAAATAATTTAGCACTTAATTCTGACCCGTGATTTCTACATGAAATACAACTGGTGAAGATGGGTGGAGTAATCGTGCCTTGAACATACTGTGGGAATGAAGCTAACAGAGATAGTATTAATGTCTGGGCCAGACAGACAGAGAGAGAGAGAGACAGACAGACAGAGAGAGAGAGAGAGACAGAGAGAGAGACAGAGAGAGAGAGAGAGAGAGAGAGCATCTGGGATGCTTCAGAACAGGGATGCATTAATAGCCACATTTGTCATGTAGCACCCTAAAAAAAATATTTGTTCATTCCTATTTGTGAAAGAGCAATAAATGTCCAGTACAAAGTGATAGTACAGTATGTGACACAGGGCTGTTTTGTCAACAAAGACTAAGCAAGACTTTGAGTAATCTCTTCTTCTTTTTGGCTGCTTTCCATTCAGTAAGTTGTATTATTGTCTTTATATGACAGTTGGATTACAAGCATAATTCGTTCCGGAAATGGGCTCGTATTCCAAAACACTCGTAAACCAAATCATCATTTCCCATAAGAAATAATGAAAACTCAAATTATTCGTTCTACAGCCCAAAAGAATAAATACATACAAATAATAAAAAGGGAGACTGGCATGAGCGCATACTAACAGAATCACTTAAGTTTCACAACAAACGGACACACACAAAAACACGGAAACACCGTTTTGACAGGGAAAAAAGAAATCTCTCTGACCTGGCGTGAGCGCATACTAAGGGAATCACTGCTGTAAAGTAAAAAAAAAAAAAAAAAACACAAATGAACCAGCACCTTACCTTTGAAAAGAATCGCGACAGAGCAGAGTTTCTGTGTGTTTGTGAAGCCGGGGAGGGGGTGAAAAGGCGAGAGAGCGTCTGTGCGTGTGTGTCGGTGTCAAATTGCGCGCTCACACTCATAAGAGACGAGCAGAGTTTGTGTGTTTGCGAAGCCGTGGGGGGAGGGGGGAAGGTGAGAGAGTGACGCTCGGTGTCAAAATAAGAGTTGCATCATGATACATGATACTCGGCGCTCGTAAACTAATACTTGCTCGGTTTCCGAATAAAAATGTATTAAAAATCTTTTGCTCGGTTTATCACGTTACTCGCAATCCGAGCTTCCACTGTATATATATATATATATATTTATTTATTTTTCACAGACTAAGATAAAGGAGCAGTGGATGAAATCTGAGCAGAAGATCGAGGAGAAGCATAAGCAGGTGCAAGAGCTGAAACAGAATGTGGACAATATTAAGGTGAATAGTAAACACACATAAAACTGGCCTTTCAATTAAAGATCACTTTCTGTGACAGTGAACCTATATATACAAAAGTGTTCTCAAGGGGCAGGTCTGGTGACATATTCAGCCACTGACAAACACATGAACACAATGAATAGAACACGTGACTTTACATGGTTAAAGATGTACAGCTGTTATCACTTAGGGTGTACTCACTTTTGTTACCGGCTATTTTGACAATAATGGCGGAATGAATGTTGAGTTATTTTCAGATGACAGTAAATCTATACAAGCTGACTACTCTAAAATATATCCAAGTTTCATTTCTATAATATTGTCCTTTAAGAAGATATATTAAAATATTTGGTGAAATTACGGGGGGGGGCGGGGGGGGGGAGGGGTCCTCAGTTTGTGTGTGGGTGTATGTATACACTTGTACATTGTGTGTGTCCTAACAGACACATTCACAGGCAGCAGTAGATGAGAGTGAGAGGATCTTCACTGAGCTGATCAGATCCATGGAGAAAAAGCGCTCGGAGGTGACGGAGCTGATCAGAGCTCAGGAGGAAGCTGAACTGAGTCGAGCTGAACGACTCCTGAAGCAACTGGAGCAGGAGATTGCTGATCTTAAGAGGAGAGTCACTGAGCTGGAGCAGCTTTCACACACACACGATCACATCCACTTCCTCCAGGTAACACTCACTGTCTGATCTACAGAGGGCGCTGTTCCTCACAAAGTTTCCTCCTAAAAGCTCATTACAGCAACGATAAATGTTCCTGTCTGAGATCACGAGTGTGTCTTTGGTCTGATTCAGGCTGAGATTCATTCGTTCCTCTCCTCCACTTTTCTCCTTCTCTACGATGTGTTTCCTCTCTGTAGAGTTTTCCCGTCTCTCTGTGTTTCTCCTGGATGTGAGGACTCGCCCAGCTTCACTGTCAATCAACATCTCTCATTCGATGGAGTTAGGAAATCGCTTGCGCGTCTGAAAAGACATGTTGAGGAAATATGTGAGGAGGAATTCAACGAAATCCATCCACAAAATAAAAAACAAGCAAACACTTGTTCTGCATCACAATAAAACGAGACATAAAATCAAACAGAAATAAGAAAAAAGCAGGAACATGACTGCATAATAATAATAATAATAATAATAATAATAATAATAATAATATACCTACATTTTGGCCAATATTGTGACTTGTAACAAGGAATCATATTGTGTGCTTTATACTCCTTCTGAATAATTCATGCTTTTCCATTTTGTTTCTGTGTCTACACAGCTGCAGCAGTTCACATTTTTTTACCCACGGAAATGAAGAGCAGGAAGGATTTTCTGCTGTGTAAGTATAACAAACACACACACGCACGCAGACAGACAGAGAGACAGACAAACACGCACAGAAAAACACACACACAAATAGATGTACACAGAAGAACTCAGGTGTCCTACACAGAGCATGACTGAACTCAACCCCACTGAGCACCTTAGGGATGAACTGGAGCTGAAGCCTGCTCTATGTCTCTAAATCTATTTTATCTTGAGACGTGTCCGACTTGTACAACAAATTAAAACATTTTCATATTCCACATCATTTGCTGTCTCTATTTTGTCTAGATTAGTTAGAAGCCTAACATGGAAGCTACATTACACCTATCGATATTTTTCATATATATATAGTATCAAGCAGCATTAGGAGGAAAAACACAGGCATGTTTCACACATATTTATTGTAAAGTCTCTGATTAAAATCTAACCTGCGGTCATTTTATTCTTTTAGATTTCCATTATCTGACTCTGGATCCCAAAACAGCAAATTATGAACTCATTCTGTCTGAGAAGAATAGATTGGTGACACGCATTAGGACACGACAGCAATACTCTGATCATCCGCAGAGATTTGACTCCTGGTCTCAGGTGTTGTGTAAGGAGAGTGTGTGTGGACGCTGTTACTGGGAGGTGGAGTGGAGCGGTGATGGTGTGTTAATAGCAGTCTCATATAAAGGGATCAGCAGGAAAGGACAGGGTGATGAGTGTGTGTTTGGATTCAACAGTCAGTCCTGGAGTCTGAGGTGTTTTTCTTCCTCTGTCTCTTTCCGGCACAACAGCATTGAGACTGAGCTTCGAGGTCCAGCGTCCTCCAGAATAGGAGTGTATGTAGATTACAATGCAGGAACTCTGTCCTTCTACAGCGTCTCTTACACAATGAGGCTCCTCCACAGAGTCCGCACCACATTCACTCAGCCTCTGTACGCCGGGTTCTGTATGGGTACTAACTCAGCTACAAGGTTACGTGATAAAAAATGAAATAGGTTTGGAGAAAAAATAACTAGAGCTTCAGATTTATTTTTTCCCTGAACAACAGTGCCAATTTTGTTTGAACAAACGATAATACTAATGTAGTTGTTGTTACATTATCATTTACACTATATGTACCATCATGTCAAGACCAGATTTATATTCCAGTTAAAATAATCTCCACAAAACAGAAAAACGTTTTCACTGGATTTTGGAATGTAGTTGTGAGGATTTGCTCATTTAGCCACAACAGCATCTTCTAGCAAGAGAAGCAAGCTTCTGTGGTAAATCAGTGGTATGATAATGGAGAATGGTTTCGGTTGAAAAGTTCACTAAGGATGGCAGCAAAACGTTCCGATTCATGGCAGCTACCATTTTCTGAACATGCCTGTGTTAAATGAAAGTGAGTTGCACTAGAGGCTCTAGGTTTCTGTTTCATACCAGTGGAAAAGGCATTATAAAAGACGGTGAAGAAGGTTTTGGCTTTGCCTCTTCTTCTTCTTCTTCTTTTTTTGTTGTTGAAAGGATTGAAAATGTACTTATCAAT
This sequence comes from Clarias fuscus, assembly GCA_030347435.1. Classification (NCBI taxonomy): domain Eukaryota; kingdom Metazoa; phylum Chordata; class Actinopteri; order Siluriformes; family Clariidae; genus Clarias; species Clarias fuscus. Next base: position 30,885,613 of record CM059218.1, read on the forward strand.
GCATTAAAAGAGTGTATAGAGAAGGATGAGTTTATGACAAGTAAACAAGGTTTACTTACCCTGCTCGTCAAAGCTAGGAAAGCCAAAACATTGTTTATTACTGATTTTTATAAAAAAATATTTTCTGGGGTTGTTGTTACTTGAATAAGAAAGGTGTACTTTTCTATAATTAGTGAGACACATTCATGATTTCTGAATAAAAAACCTTACTTAACACAGAGGGTACAAGAGCAGGAAATGCTCGACAGTCTCACTATTTTTTTTTTTTTTTTTTTTTTACGGCATTCCTCACAGAGTCCCGTTGGGTGTTTACTTACTATAAATATAGTGCTATCAAGGTTGATGTGTCCAAGTTTCTAGTCTTTTCTAAATTAGTTACATCTAATTTGGGAGAGAATCTATTTTATTAATTATGTGAAATATTTTATTTTAATTCATCTTTATTTTCTGCTCAGCTTCAGGCTTGTACTTGTTTTATGATGTCTTGTAATGTGCCTAATTTGTTGTATATCATTTTGTTCAACATAAATAAATTTAAAAATAAAAAATAAAAAAAATGTAAAGAATGAACCCGGAAGTAGAAGTGCCGATTTCCGTTTATAACACGGAAGTGATTCTGCGACAGCAAAGAAATCGAGCCCAAATTCTATTGCAAATTAAACACATTAGCCACTTTGTGCTTCGCGTATCCGATGCCACAAGCATTAAAATATACAAGATCAAGTTATATTGTATTGAATGTTATTGCACGAAGGCCTTTCACTTCCTGTTTCTTTGTAGCCCCGCCCCTTTCATCTGTCTCCGTTTCGTCTCGTGTAGCGTCTCTCCATGGTAACGGCACGCGCTGTGGCTCAGACGGCACAGTGGCTCCTTTGAAAGGTAATAACGCGGTTTATTGTGAATATGAATCTGCAACATACTCCAATATTAGTTCTATGATCGCACAATTACTTAATAATCATATTTACTTAGTTCTTTAACTCACCAGTGTCTGCAAAGGCCTAATCTGCAGTTACTAATGAGAATAATAACCTTAATGCATGACATATCACTAATTATTCTAAGGTCTTTCTGTTTTCACTAATATCAATAAGCAAGTGATTATTTTTATTAATTTATATTAATGGTGTTATGCATGATCAAACTATCCAAGTTGCATATGAATTATGCTTTTGTTATTTCATCTGCCAGGGCTTCTGACCTCCAGGACGTGTCTTCAAAGTAAATGCATCTTCAGTTGAGTTCTTTTCGAGACATTTTCCCAAGATGAGTTTAGCTGAGATTTGTGAAAATACTAAAAAGGGAAGGGAATACGCGTTGCTCGGGAATTACGACTCTTCTATGGTGTACTACCAGGGTGTTATACAACAAATACAAAAGCACTGCCAGTCTCTTAGAGATCCTGCACTAAAGGTCAAATGGCAGCAGGTAAAACGCGCACACACACACACACACACACACTGAAACACACACACACACACACACACTTACCTACAGCTAGAGTGCACCCTCACACCCTGTTAATGGAGCACTGTCATCACTTAAGAAAGATGAAGGTGAAGATGAAGGTGATCATTCAGGAACAATTTGCAGTAATATTTCAGGAAAACATCTTGAAAAGCAGTATGTTGTAGTAAAGTGTTATTTTGCCCCATCCACAAGGTTTTACGCAATGGGTTAAATCATGTAAACCATACATTATGATCTTTACAGTAATCAGACCACAGTCACCCTGAGCACCTATGGAACTTTTTGACTCATGCAACTTACAAGACCGTGATCAGAACACAGACTGAAACATTATTTCATAATTCTCCTGGTAACTCAAGGAGGACCAATGGGAATTTGGAAAAGTTGAGTGCAATGCCAAAAGTATATTAGAAAATGGAGAAAGAGGACAAGAAAGAAAGTATTTAATGGGTTTTTAAAGAATTTATACTTAAAGGTATATGAGGAAGATCAAGACCAGAAGGTGGCGGTAATAAAACATAGTGGATGCCAAGCCCCCCAGTAAACACCAAGAAGACTAGACAAGACTTGTAAAATCATGGTGAAGCTGTCCTTATGGTCTAGACCTGTGTTCGAGTAAAACCGGGACTTTTGAATACTTTTGTGCAGAATAACAGAACACAGTTCTGAGAGTTATCCACTCCCTTTAACCTGATTCATTTCTTAAACGCTGGCCTCCCAGGAACTACGTTAATGGCTCAAAAATGTGAAAATGTCTTGGAGTGAGGTCAGACTGTACGGGGGAAGTGGGAATAACTCCCAGTCGAGTTTCTATAATGTGCAAGTGGTGTTGGTGCATGATTGTGTGTACTGGTCACTCAGAAAGATGGGTTTCTTCCGCAAGTTATTTGTCGACTGTTCAGGCTGTTCATTTATCAGAAATTTCTTCGCAAGTCCCGGTTTGATTTGAACACCCCTCAAACTTTGAGTTTATCATCTGAGTGTACATGAACTCTGTACAGTATGATCACACAGCCATATCGTATAATCATTGTTCATTAATATTTTGCCATTCCGTTGCTGGATTTAGGTGAGACAGGAGCTGGTGGAGGAATACGATCAGGTTAAAAGCATTGTAACCACTCTGGAGAGTTTCAAGTTGGATAAACCAGTTGACCTTCCCAGTAATCGACCGGAGGACTACACAAAGGACCCTGATGTGTGGCCACCTCCCACCCCTGCAGAACACAGGTACAGCTGAGTCAATTAACTAATTATCACTGAATTTATGACTGAAACAAATCCTCCGTTTAACTGTTGGTGAAACTCTGTTGAAACAAACACACGTTTTAGACTGTAAATGAAATTTAATACAGGTTCCACCATATTTTAAAAATAAAAACATTTAGTCATTTATTAATTATTTTCCAGAATATTGTATCACATTTTTTATTCAACTGACGGACCATGTGACGTATACAGTATGTGAAGTATCTGCCATATTGTCACTAGATGGTGATCTTGGAATTCCAGAAGCTAATATACATTTAATAATTTTTGGATTCAGTTTACAATGTCTCTTAAACTGAGGTCTGAGACACATTGAATCATACTGAGTGCTATAGCAGTATAACTGTAAATAGAGCTCTAGTCTTCCGGAATGCTCCAGATAGAATGTGATCAGTGTGCAACCTGTATACGCATTTGAACTGTATGGGTTGTACATGTGACTTCTGGTGTTTACCAGTGTAATTGCATTAGATGCATACATAATCCATTAGTAATTTCCATAATGCCCTCTTTTCACAGGTTTTGCATTATGATGCATTGTTAAAACCCATAGCGTTTATTGTGGTGTACTGTACTACTGTAATCCACTCATTGTGATTTATGTGCTGATTCTTTTGTACCTGATGGCTGTCACTTCTGTATTATATATTGGAGTTATATCTCAGAGAATATTACTTTATCCTATGGTATATTTCTAGGAAGACCAAGGTTTATATTATCCCTCCACATTCTATCCACACTACGGTCACTGTTGTAGGACTTCAGCTCTGGTTCAGAGGTGAATCGAATCTTTAAGGATTCGGGTCAATTGTATTAAGACTGAATTAAAATGTATACTATACACTTTCTTGACTAACCGTCCACCGTTTAGTACAATACAGTGTATCTTACCAGTTCTGCTTATCACGTGGCCACCGATGATAACAAAATCTAGTATTTAACAATTATGAGCAAGGTAACTTAGGATCTGGGCAAATGTTTAAACTCAAAATACAGGACCAGGACAACAGATCTGTATCAAGAAACAAGAATTTATTTTACTACACTACGATACCTGAAACTAAGCTATTAAACACACACACACACACACAATGCAGTTCAAAGGATGAAGGTTAACGTGATTTTCTAGTAATGTTCACTAGACCTGAAAAAGTCACAAGAGCAGAGCCTTGGGTTTAATCTTACGGGTTGTTATGACGTGAGCACCAATTTCAGCAAGGTATGAAGCTTTTGTTTTTTACTTGCGTTGCGCTGCGGTCTTCCTCTGTGATTCGTGTTCGGTGTTAGGGAATCACGGCGTTGCTGATTGGCTGGTGCTCTGGCGCTGTGATGACGTCTCTCTGGGAGGCCCTTTGCTGCTGCGCTGGTTGCTCGGTTACTGACGGCGGAGCTCTGACGCTTCTTCTAGCGGAGACTTCGTGGCGGATTTCGAAGTTCTGGCACGAAGTTTCGTGACGCCGTGGAGATCAGATGAGCTGTTTGCTTGCCGGTCAGACGCAGGGCGAGAGTCGACGGTGGACGAGCGACGAGAGAGAGAGCTTGCTTCAGATGTGCGGATGTTCAGTCGCTGGATGACGTTGGAAGACGTGACGATGTGCTCGGACCGTGGCGTTTTAACCCTTTGTTATCGGTCCATCCCACGAGTGATTGCTCCAATCAGAGGGGGTTGCGGGATTATCCCCGCCTCACGTGTTTCCTCCCCTTGTGCATACATTAGGCCAGGTTATATGGCCATCACGTGGTACTTATCCGGTTGGAAACTTTTAATACCTTTATGAATTAACTTTACACATGCTCTGTTCATGTTACTAGTAATTCATGTACATAAGCATTCATTGAATAGGATAAGCTTTCTGTAGATACCACACATCCCATATCTCACACATTCATTCATGCCTTCATCTATTATCTATTATAAAAGACTTTATAACTGCTGGTTACATGTTCTATGACAGATAGAGTAAACAGAGATACATATATATATTAACATGATAATATAGATGATACGATATATGATATGATATATATATATATAGATGTCAGTTTGTCCCATTGGTATACTTTAGAGCTGATCGGCAGCAGTGTCTCGGCCATGTGTCCCTTTGTTCGCGGAAAGGCCTCTCTGGAGGTCAAGGGGGTATCAGTGAACATAGGTTAGGGAGGGGATTTTCCCCCACTCAGAGGTGTAAAGATGTCTCCTTTGTTTACCAGATGGCCAATTTACACGGTTGGAGTTCGAGGTCTTTGGGCTTTTACAAGCTTCCAGGTGTGGCAGGTACTCTTCTCCAGGGCCTGTTACGAGTCCTGCTTCCTGATAAGAGAGGGACTGTATTGTCCCAGAGGACAGATAAGCGGAGGAGCTGGAGTCATGTAGTCTACTAAAAGGGCCCCCCCCCTGGGGTGCAATAGAGCGATAGCCCATTCTGGGGCCTGTTCATTCCTACACTGTGTTTGATGTGTTATATCTTATGGATATTGTCTTGGGGTTTGCCTGTCTGAATCCTAGACCACCTGCTCAGGTGAAGAGACCAAACACTGCTGTGAAGGTCCAACGTAAAGAAAGTCCTGCCATGCAGCACCACCACCGCGGCCCCACCGGAAAGGTCCAGCCTAATCCTAAATCAGACAGAGCTGCTGTCCGTGACCCTCGCAATCCTAAAGTTAAAGAAGAGAAGGTTGGTGGAAAAGTGTTATACATCTTAAATTCAAGTTATAGCCATTTCAGTAAGGAATGACCAGATCTCACAAGAGAATAAAAAAGAAAATACTGTTAAGCGGAAATGTTTTAAGTGCATCATCTGGCTCAATTGAAACAGACCTGTCCCAACACTTCTGTTTATTTTCACCATATTCACCAAAGTATTTGTTTCTAAGTTTTTTAAAGGATGTATGTTGTGCAATCATTTTTCCTTAAAAAGCGATCATTTAAGCAAAATTCACTGCAAGTCCAATATTGCCACAAACTTCATTTTCCTGAATGTAAATAAAGTAATGACCTCCTTAACTGTTAGAATAAAATACAGTACAGACCAAAAGTTTGGACACACCTTCTTATTCAAAGAGTTTGAATTTGTATTACGGCAAGAAAAAAGCAGCTAAGTAAAGAAAAACGAGCGGCCGTCATTACTTTAAGAAATGAAGGTCAGTCAGTCCGAAAAATTGGAAAAACTTTGAAAGTGTCCCCGAGTGCAGTCACAAAAACCATCGAGCGCTACAAAGAAACCAGCTGACATGCGGACCGCCCCAGGAAAGGAAGACCGAGAGTCGCCTCTGCTGCGGAGGATAAGTTCATCCGAGTCACCAGCCTCAGAAATCGCAGGTTAACAGCAGCTCAGATCAGAGAGCAGGTCAATGCCACACAGAGTTCTAGCAGCAGACACATCTCTAGAACAACTGTTAAGAGGAGACTGTGTGAATCAGGCCTTCATGCTAGAATATCTGCTAGGAAACCACTGCTAAGGACAGGCAACAAGCAGAAGAGACGCGTTTGGGCTGAAGAACACAAGAAAGAACACAATAAGGAAAACTCGCTGAATGAGAAGGGGTGTCCAAACTTTTGGTGTGTACTGTATGTTCAGATAAAATCACAACGGTAATCTGTACTGTACATCTGAAAAGTATATCTTAATTTATTATGCTGTTTTTGTCCTCTTTAGGGTAAAAATGCTCAAGAAGGGGCAGGAGATGGAGAATTCAAGAAATTTGATGTTGCAGGTTATGACAGTGATTTGGTTAATATTTTGGAGAGAGACATCATGTCCAGAAATCCTAATATCCACTGGTAAATACTGAGAACTCTCTTTTGACTTGGACTAGATAATTACCAAATCTGGCCTGTGTTTAACTATAAAACTTATGAGAAGCAATCTTATGTAAATCTATTAACCTATTGTGGTGTAGTAGTTATACCTTTATGTAGGTAATGCCTTTTCCTGTGAAAGCAACAGAAACAGCTTAAATCCTAGTTTAGGAGTTTGTTCCATATAATAGCTGACACGACAAAAAATAATGACAAAATCATTAACAGAGAATTAAAATTGTAAAAAGCTTTTGCACATCTGTTTTGTGTAACTCAGTAGAAGCTTGAAAGAGATGTTTATTATTATTACTATTATTATTATTATTATTATTATGGATGTTGGTATTAAAGCAATATCATGTTATAGCCCATACTAGAAGCTAGGGTACATGATCAAATAAAGAATTATGAGAACTGGATATTCACAACGTTCCTGGATTGTACATGACAAAATGATATCCAGCTATCTGTATTGTTTTGTCTTGTGGATTTTTCTGATTTGATTAGGTCTACACGTTTCAGGAATAAGTGCATTATTTGGTACAGTTGGCAGCCATAAAAAAAAAAATGCTTGATTTTGGACTGATAGTCATACAGACTGTTGTTCATCATGATTCACGCAGGGTCGATATCGCAGACCTGGAGGATGCCAAGAAACTGCTGCGGGAAGCTGTGGTTTTGCCAATGTGGATGCCAGATTTTTTCAAGGGCATTCGGCGCCCATGGAAGGTTTATATTGTAGCACAAACACATACCACACTTTCATGCCATGACATGAAATATCAGGTTATCAGGTTGCAGTTTTTCCATATCAATCTTTTGCTTAATCATGGTTTTCTACATAGTAATTGCCCTATCTTGTCCAAGTGGCATAATTTCAGTGGTTCAGAGTGCTTTTCTGTATGTTTGCCAGGGTGTATTAATGGTTGGCCCTCCAGGTACAGGCAAGACCATGCTGGCTAAAGCTGTAGCTACCGAGTGTGGTACCACTTTCTTCAACATTTCATCCTCCACACTCACCTCGAAATACCGGGGAGAGTCTGAGAAACTTGTTCGGCTGCTGTTTGAAATGGTGATTAAGTCATACACTATTAATGAGCATGAATATTTTAAATTCACTTTAATCTTCTTTGTAATGTTACTTAAAAGTTTTGAACAGTGGACTAAGCCTAATTTGTTTTAGTTCCCTTTTGTTTTTTCGGGACTTCTTGACACCCTCTTGACAACCACTGTACTGTTCAACAGGCTCGATTTTATGCCCCCACCACTATATTCATTGATGAAATTGACTCCATTTGTGGAAGACGTGGCACATCAGATGAACACGAAGCAAGCCGGAGAGTGAAGTCAGAGCTTTTGGTCCAGATGGATGGTGAGAAACAGATCATCAGATAAAAAGGTGCTTTGGTGAGTTTGGTGAATAACCTAATTTTGTATTCAGGTGTAGGAAGTGTGTCAGAAAACGATGACCCCTCTAAAATGGTGATGGTTCTGGCTGCAACAAACTTTCCATGGGACATAGATGAAGCCCTGAGGAGGAGGCTGGAAAAGAGGATTTATATTCCTCTGCCCACCGGTAAAAATGGATAGGTTTCTCTTACTCATACAGTCGAAGTTCACCAAAACAGACATTTCTCCATTCTTCTGACAACACTGACACACTATGCTTCATTTGCAGAATTATTGGGTTTGTTGAATGTTTTCACAATCCTCAATTGGGTGTATTGTTCATACTGTACCTCATGCTCATGCTACTAGCATTGAAATGAGATGGTCAGTGTATCTTATATTTGATTCCTTCAGTAAAAGGGCGAGCAGATCTGCTGAAGATTAGCCTGAGGGAGGTGGAAGTGTCTCCTGATGTTGACCTGGACATAATCGCTGAGAAGATGGAGGACTACTCGGGTGCTGACATCACCAACATTTGCAGGTACAGCAGTACAAATTCATATAACAGTTGGTCAACTTATTTAAGACTTTACCTGAACTTAACCCCAATGAATACTTTTGGAATACTTTCATCTTCTGCTCCCCAGACCTCCTTGAACAACATTTTTGCTCATGTTCTTGTGGCTGACTGAGCACAAATTCTCATAGCCAGAAGTGTTGAAGTTATTATAACAGCAGAAGGAAATTATAGATTATTCCATACTGTAGTAGTGTACGTACTTCTATGGTGAATTAAAAAAATGATAGTGAATGGTTGATGAGGGGTGATGAACTGTAGATGTATCTAACAATCGGAATTTACCTCTTTACCTTAACAATATGTGTTTATGTACACAGAGATGCATCCATGATGGCAATGCGTCGCAGGATTCAAGGCCTGAGCCCAGAAGAGATTCGAGCACTGTCTAAAGACGAGCTGCAGATGCCTGTCACCATGGAGGACTTTGAAATTGCACTCAAAAAGATCTCTAAGTCTGTTTCTGCTGCTGACCTGAAGAAATATGAGGACTGGATGAACGAATTTGGCTCTGTTTAATCAGAAAGTTTACATAGTTAGGAAGAGAGCACTCCCAATCACAGTCTTCTTTTTTGTGACAATGCTACATTTCTTGGCCTCAGTTCTTAAAGATGCACTATTGCCCAGTCTGCTGTAAAATTGAGCCAATGTATAACATTTGTACAGTAGTTTCTAATTTATTTTAATGATTTAGTTGTCATTAAGTTTTTGTTTTTGTTTGTCATTCCTTAAATATTTTTTATTTAGCTGAAGTAAAAAGGGTACAGTGTAAAGATAGTCCTGCAGTGTTTTATCAGTATGAATTAATACATTATGTCCGGAAATACTAATATCGACTGAGGACTCTCTTTATGTGCAGATTAACAGAGAATAAAGATTGTCTCAAAGAATGTAGCTTTTACACATGATGTTTTGTATAACTTAGTAGATGGTTGTACAGAGATTTTAAAAAATATATATTATGATAATAACAGTATTAAATTAATATAATGTTGGAGTCTATACTAGAGGTTGAGGTACATTATCAATATACATGGGTCACATGACCCTCTTCCTATTGAAAAATCCAAGATGGCCGACTTCTAAATGGCCACCATGGTCACCACCCATCTTGAAAAGTTTGCCCCCTCACATATACTAATGTGCCACAAACAGGACGTTAATATCACCAACCGTTCCCATTTTATTAAGGTGTATCCATATAAATGGCTCACCCTGTACATTATCTTATCCAGAGCGACTTATAAAAGTGCTTTGAAGTTACACTGATAATTAGGTTACTGAGTAAAATCAGCAAACACTCTTGGGAAAGTTTTTTTTTAATAAATTTTTTTTTAAGAAGGGTGGAATTGACCTAAATATCTAAGAAACAAATACAATGGAACCTTGGATTGCGAGTAATGCGGTTTGCGAGTGTTTCACAAGACGAGCAACATTTTTAAATACATTTTGATTTGAAAAACGAGCAAGTCTTGGTTTATGAGTAGCAAGTATCATGTAGCACGAATGCGCTTCTTGTTTTGACGCCGAGCATCACGTGATCACAACTGAGCCAATGGGTTTTCACTCTCTTGCCCGCCGGAATTGTGGGTAATCGTCACCCCTGCTGGGTCTTAGTGCGCATCTCTCACTGGTATAATCAACATCCGTGTCCACGTGTACTGTGTGAGAGTGCTATTGATATGCAAGGAAAGCCCTTCCCGTTTGGAGATGGCATTGATTATTAATTAGGAACTTAAATGAAACCAAAGAAAACTGAAAACACAATATAATGGAGCTCCGCCGTCTACGTGAGAATGGGCGGGGCTCTGGAAAATGAAACAAAACTTTTATCCTCTCGGGGCTTTTTGCCCTTACCGAGGATTTTTTGAGAGAGGGAGAGTTTGTGCTTTGTGCCCTACTGAAAGGAAACTGAGCGCGCAGCTGGACTGATGAGTGCCGCTCTCTCATTCTCTCGCTCTCACTGGCCTCTTAGACAGAAGCTGGGGCTTTGCCTCTTGTCTCTGAACAGCCTGTCTTTCTTTCTTTCTGCACGCTTGTCTTTTTCTCTTATTTTCTTTCATTCTCTTTGTCTTTGGCCCTGATACCGGCCATGCTACCTAAATGATTGCACGAGGTGCAGCGGTATCAGGACCCTAATATAAATGCCCCTGGGAGCCCCGTGGGCTGCTGTGCTGAGGGGCAAGCCTGGCGACGTCTATCTGCATGAGCTGTCCCATGTCTTCCAGCTCACGGTCTTCTTCAGGCTCAAAATCAGGAACAGGATCTGAAGCCTCAGTCTCTGTCTCCATGAGCCTAGGTGAGGCTTCGCGCCTATAGATCCTATTGACTGATCGTTATCAGTTTGTAGATTTAGATGGTGGCCATTCCTCATGTTCTCAAGTGAAGTTTGGTGTTCAACAGGGTTCAGTTTTAGGCCCACTGCTTTTTTCCCTTTACATGCTTCCTCTGGGCAACATAATTCGTAAACATGTTATTAGTTTTCATTGTTATGCTGATGACACACAATTATATGTCTCAGTAAAATCAGATGAGAAAAACCAGTTTGCTAAAATTGAGCAGTGTGTGCAGGACATAAGAGATTGGATGTTAATTAATTTTCTTCTGCTTAATCCTGATAAGACAGAAGTTCTAGTCATAGGACCACAAGTAGCTAGAAGTAAGCTTTCTGATCACACTGTAACTTTAGATGGCCTTTCTGTTCCATCTAATGCAACAGTAAAAGAGCTTGCTCATGTAGATAATATTACCAGGATAGCTTTCTTTCACCTTAGAAATATTGAAATATTGATAAGAAACATATTGTCACTAAATGATGCCGAAAAACTAGTTCATGCTTTTATCACCTCTGGGTTGGACTACTGTAACGCCTTACTGTCTGGTTGTTCAACTCGGTGTATAAACAAGCTTCAGTTAGTACAGAATGCTGCAGCGAGAGTCCTCACTAAAACCAGAAGATACGAGCACATCACCCCTATCTTATCTACACTGCATTGGCTCCCTGTGAAATTTCGCATTGATTTTAAGATACTACTTTTGACATTTAAAGCACTAAATGGTCTCGTGCCACAGTATTTGAGTGAACTGCTAGTGTCTTACGATCCGCCACGCCTACTTCGATCAAAGAATGCAGGCTGCCTGTCAGTACCACATATTATTAAAACTACAGCAGGGGGCAGAGCTTTTTCTTACAAAGCCCCAAAGTTATGGAATAGTCTTCCTATAAATTTATCAGGTTAACCAAGATGGTGGCGCGTGCACAACGCGAGGCTCGGCGTCTCTCTAGAAACTGCAGTTTAGTAGTTATTATCCTGGTCATAATTAGTTTATTTGCGCAAAACGCACTCTGTCTAACCTCATATAATAGACAAGAACTTTTAGACATCAGATTACAAGCAACAAACAGTGGTATAGTCGACTTTCGTCTCATTCCCTTTGAGATCTACAAGCCATCGGAGGCTACGGGCTATCCTCGGCCAGGCGAAAGTGCTCGTAGACGGCGAAGAGACCGTAAACAAAGGCGGGGGAAGCGAGGAGGGCTGCGGGCTAAGCTAAGGCTAACACCACACCGGCTTTCCTTACCGAGCATTTTCCTTGCTAATGTGCGGTCTCTGGTGAATAAGATGGATGAACTATGACTTCGTATCGCCAACAGCAAGAAATTAACGGACTGCAACATCTTAATATTTACGGAAACATGGCTGAACAGTGACATTCCTGATAGCGCAACTGAGCTAGCTGGATGCTTCATTCTACGTGCGGACAGGACAACAGAAGGCTCCGGGAAGACCAAAGGTGGAGGTTTATGTATTTATGTAAACAAAGCCTGGTGCACTAACTGCACTGTTGTTGTGAGTCATTGTTCTGCTGATGTGGAATTTTTAATGATTAAATGTAGACCCTTCTATCTACCGAGGGAGTTTACTACTATAGTTATAACTGCTGCATACATACCACCGGATGCTAATGCTAAGAATGCTTTGAAAGAGCTGCATGAAGCTATTAGCAAACAACAGACTGTTTATCCTGAGGCTGCTTTCATTGTTGCAGGGGATTTTAATCACTCTAACTTGAGAACAGTACTCCCAAAGTTTTTTCAACATGTGGACTGTCATACTAGAGGTAGCAAAACTCTGGATCATGTCTATACAAATATAGCCGAGGCATACAGAGTTTTAACCCTCCCCCACCTGGGACAGTCTGATCACCTTTCTTTGTTCCTGCTCCCCAAATACACTCCGCTCATTAAACGTGTGAAGCCCTCAGTTACATCTATCAGAGTGTGGACTGAAGAAACAGACACTATACTTCAGGACCGATTTCATCATACGGATTGGAGTAGGTTTGCCTCTCAAGCGACTTCTGATTCTCACACGGACATAAATCTATACACCTCTTCTGTTCTGGATCACATCAAAGCCACCATTGACAATGTAACAACTGTGAAGCAGATTACAACATACCCTAATCAGAAGCCATGGATGAATAGGGAAATTCGTCTCCTGCTCAAGGCACGGAATGCTGCCTTCAGATCAGGAGATGCACAGGCCTACAGTGCATCCAGAGCTAACCTGAAAAGGGGTATCGATAAGGCCAAGTGGAGCTACAAGCTGAGGATCGAAGATCACTTCAACAACTCTGATCCTCGGCGTATGTGACAGGGCATCCAGTCCATCAGTGACTACAAACCCGCCCACTCTGCAAACATATCAACCGAAATCTCCTTCCTCAATGAGCTAAATAACTTTTATGCTCGCTTTGATCAGAGTCTTCAGGAGACAATCACTACATTGATACCGCCTGTGAACTTTCAGCCTCTCTCTCTTTCCACCGCAGAAGTCTCTGCTGCCTTCAGCAAGATAAACAATCGGAAAGCAGCTGGCCCTGATGGAATACCTGGACGTGTGCTCAGAACCTGTGCTGAACAGCTGACTGAAGTCATGACAGACATCTTTAATCTGTCCCTACGTCAATCAACAGTGCCTACTTGCTTTAAATCCACCTCCATTGTGCCTGTGCCTAAACACTCCAAACCTATGTGCCTTAATGATTACCGCCCAGTAGCACTGACACCAATACTCATGAAGTGCTTTGAGCGTCTAGTCCTAGCACATCTCAAGAGAAGCCTTCCACCCACATTGGACCCTCATCAGTTCGCCTACCGGGAGAATAGGAGCATTGAAGATGCTGTCTCCCTAACACTGCACACGGTACTTTCTCACCTGGATAATAAGAACACTTACACAAGAATGTTGTTCGTGGATTTCAGCTCAGCGTTCAACACAGTCATCCCCTCCAGGCTGATCAGTAAGCTTACTGATCTCGGAATCAACACCTCTCTATGCAGCTGGATACTGGATTTTCTGACCAACAGACCACAGAATGTTAAAGCTAATAACGTTCTCTCCTCAACCATAATCCTGAACACTGGTGTGCCACAAGGCTGTGTACTGAGCCCCTTCCTGTTTTCACTGTACACACATGACTGCAGCCCTATGCATGGTTCTAATACCATAATTAAGTTTGCAGATGACACGACAGTGATTGGCCTCATCAATGACAATGATGAGACTAACTACAGGGCAGAGGTAAAGCACTTGGCCGAGTGGTGTGCTGACAACCACTTGCTCCTGAACACCAGTAAGACCAAGGAACTCATTGTGGACTTTAGAAGGAGAAGGAGTAACACACACTCCCCTGTCTACATCAACGGGACAAGGGTCGACCGTGTTACAAACTTCAAGTTCTTGGGGATACACATTTCTGAGGATTTGACTTGGTCCACTAACACCACCAGTCTCCTCAAGAAAGCTTCCCAGCGCCTCTTCTTTCTGAGACTATTAAGGAAGAATCACCTTTCTAAAGTCATAATGAACAATTTCTACCGTTGTGCAATAGAGAGCATACTAACCAGCTGCATTAGTCTGGTATGGTAACTGCTCTGTCTCGGACCGTAAATCCATCCAAAGGGTGGTAAAAACTGCTCAGCGTATCACTGGTACCCCACTTCCTGTCATTGAGGAAGTCTACAAGAGGAGGTGTCTGCGTAGAGCACGAAGCATCGTGAAAGACACCTCTCACCCTGCACATGAACTGTTTTCTCTCCTTCCTTCTGGAAAAAGGTTCAGATGCCTAAAAACCAAGAACAGCAGGCTGAGGAACAGCTTTTACCCCACAGTGGTTACCTTACTAAACACAAATTCACTGTCCCCCTTACATAGACGGTACCACCATCATTGATAACCAACATTCCTGTTTAATACCTTTGTAAATACTTCCCGTTCATTCATTTGTACAGTCTGCACATGGACTGTATACTAATATGTGTATATTCATATATGTAGATGTGTGTACAGGTATACTCTGCATTCACATCCAGCGGTTAAATTACTCATATTTATTCATATGCATATTCATACTATTGCACATAATGTAAATTCACCTATATATATAGTTTCTGTATATCTTTATTCCACATATTTATAATCAGACATATCTGTAGATTTACAACTATTCTGTACATTAATTTATCCATCTATGCTCACTTTACAGTGTATATTCATGTACATATATATATATATATATATATATATATATATATATATATTTTTTTTTTTTCTGTAATACAATTTATACATAGACCTTACTTCTATCATACAAGTTTCTATAGATCTGTATATATGTTTATATTGCACTGCTAACTTGCACTTCTGGTTAGATGCTAACTGCATTTCGTTGCCTTGTGACTATGTGCAATGACAATAAAGTTGAATCTAATCTAATCTAAAATGTTCGGGAATGTCTCAGTGTTTAATCTAGGCTAAAAACCCATTTATTTAGCCAAGCATTTTTGTAAATAGATTAGCCTTAGGTTAAAGGAGCAGATCTGGGGGACTCATGGACGTAGAGTATTCTGGTGAACTGGTATGTTTAGATGCTGTCTTCCCCACTCTCATTGATCACTCATGTTTGTTGATGGTGAGGTGATTGGTTGCTTTACATCACAGGGAGCCCTCATGTCTGTGTTTCCTTCTGGCTCTCCCTTTTAGTTATGATGTCATAGTTAGTCCTGCCGGAGACCCTGCTTGCACTCTGCACTAAATATACTTTCACCTTATACATGTTGACTGTGACCATACCTAACTGCCATTTCTCGTTATTTTCTGCTCTCTCCGCTCTCTCTCCCCCTCTCTCTTTTCCCTCTCCCTGTCTCTCTGTCAAGCTATACATGTCGCTCCTGAGTTGCCAGTGATCCAGACCCTCTGCCCTCTGGACCCGTCTAACCAGTCATGGAGTCCTGCTTCTGGTTTAAGATCTCGTCGCATGGATGCCCCGTGTGGTCTGCCTGGATTCGTGTGGTGGCTAGGGTCTTACACATTATTATGCTAATCAATCCCTGCTATCCGTTATCACCTAGATGAGGATGGGTTCCCTGTTGAGTCTGGTTCCTCTCAAGGTTTCTTCCTATTACCATCTCAGGGAGTTTTTCCTTGCCACCGTCGCCCTCGGCTTGCTCATCAGGGACAATCTTATCATTGTGATTCATACACATTGCATACAAACTTACTTCTTTTGATTTTGTAAAGCTGCTTTGCGACAATGTCAATTGTTAAAAGCGCTATATAAATAAATTGACTATAGCCGGGGGAGCGACCGGCTAGGCGCTTGGAGCAGCTTTCGTGGGGTGAAAGAGATGTTCCCCGTCTGGAGCTGCCGAAACGTTTGGCCTAACACACACGAAGGCAGTTATCCATCCAGATGGCTAGCCTATAAAATTCCTCCCGATCCTGTGGAGGATCACATATGGCTAGCTCATCCTTCAGCCACTCGGAGAGCCCTTGTGTGTACGCAGCCACAAGGGCTGCGTCGTTCCACCCCGAACTGGCAGCCCGGGTACGAAAGTCGACTGTGTAGTCAGCAACCTATCGCCCCTCTTGACGAATAGAAAGGAAGGGCGACACTACACTGCTTGCCGCATGTGGATGATGAAAAGAAGCCCTAAGTGCCTCAACGAAGGCACTTAGGGTGGCGTGTTCAGAGAGGAGGTGCTGCCACACTGCAGTAGCCCATTCTAGTGCTCTGCCTGTAAGCAGAGACACCATAAATGCAACCTTTGACCGTTCATATGGAAATTATCGCACGAAATGAGGCGATATCATGACCCTAATATAGACACGCTTGTTCAGGCAACCGCATGTATAAATGAACCTTTGCCTGTTCAGAACCCCACCTGGTAGCAGCTTGCGGATCGGCCCGTTCTGAACAGTTAATTCGCGGCTCTGCCCCTTATGCGACCCGTGTCGTTACAATTTTGTGTTTGTATGTGTCTGTGCATGAAAGTCGTGTAAATCAAAAGCAAGTTTAGAGAGGTTAAAGATCCATTTTCTCTCTCTGTTTCAGCCTGCACTGTGTGTGTGTGTGTGTGCGTGTGTGTGTGTGTATGTGTGTGCGCGCATCACTGTGCTCCTCCACTCCTCCTCCCCCCTTCACACACACACACACACACACACTCTCTAAAGGAAACACTGCTCTTTCGTGATTGTTTTTAAAAGTGAAGTTTAATATTTTTTTAAATTTGTTTTATTTTTACTTTACAGCAGTGATTCTGTTAGTCTGCGCTCAGTCGAGCGTAATTAGAGAGATTTTCCTGATAAAATAGTGTTTCCGTTAGTGTGTGTTTGTGTGTGTGCGTGTGTGTAGGCGAGAGGAGGAGGGGAGGGGCATAGTGTCTAACCACACACGCGCACACACACAGTGCAGGCTGACAGAGAGAGAAACAATGGATCTATAACCTTCTACTAAAGTAAAGTGCAGGTTAATTTGTTTATTTTTACTTTATATTTTGTATTTATTTTTTGAGTTGTGGAACAAGGAGGGAGAATGATCTCCAACAGTCTGTTGATTTATTTCATCATGTGTATTTTCAGACCTGGAGGGTGCAAAGAAGCTTCTGCAGGAAGCTGCGGTGCCAGATTTTGTTATTCGGCTCCCCATGGAAGGTTAATATTTTAGTCCAAACACATACCACACTTTCATGCCCTGGCATGAAATAAGTTCACGCACAAGAAAATTATTCTGTTGCCTTGTAAATATCATAATAATAGAAAAGAAAAATTACTATTATTAACATTAACTTAAAAGATCTCTGAAAATCACATAGGTTATTGTTTAAGTTGAACATATCAAAATGAATGCGCAAAAAAGACCAACGCTTCAGTAAAGCCTGGAGTGAGATCCTGAAAATAAGGGCATTGATTCTGCACATACTGTACATGCAGACAACGCCCCTCAGTGCATGCACAGGCATTTCATCTAACGCTAAACATACCATGTCTGGGTCAGGTTCTGTATATTTTATCATTGCAGTGTTAAAGTGATACAACAAATCATGTGACAGTATTTAGTCCAGTTGGTTTATTCAACTGTTGCCAAAAGTCATCAGCTACAAAGATATCGGAGCGAAGAGACGGCATAAAGAACTGCTCCAAAAGTGCTACTACAACAGATCAGCGTTTTTCAACTCAAGGAACGACAGGCAGTTAGGATGCAAGAGCAAGGATACATTCAGCCAGCTGATATCGTCAGAGCAGACAACACTGAAAGATCATATCATGTGTATACCGCTGATGGACAGGAATATCAACCAAACAGACATCACCTGTTGGACACATAAGAACCTGGGCGCAGCTGTTCTGATGATGGCACTAAGCCACGTGCGGCACCAATCCGCAGTACATCACACAATGACTTTACACACACACACAACACCTAACCACACTAAAACTTGCCCAACCCTGGTGCTTACATAACCAGATATGGATGCCAGATAAAGCCCAGAGTTATTCTGAATCTTTGATTTTACAAGAGTGTCGGCGGATTGTTGCCCTTCCACAAAAATAAAAAATAAAAGTGACGTTCAATTTAGTTTACATGTTTGCATATTTGAGCAAACAGTATGTCAGTATATTGGTCTAGCAGTTTACTAGCGTTCTGGTTTATATATGTGATCCATACCTCAATGCTTTTTCTTCAGTCAATATGTATGCAGTCTTTCTATTTATATTGTATTCTCTTTCATAGCTAAAGAGGCACTTGGTCAGAGATTGAGAATCCTCTTGCAAATCCAATGCTGATATGGACCGCAAGCACCAAAACAACCACGGTGACCCGAAGTGTGGAGAGACAGCAATGCAGCCAGAAATAATTAATGGGCTGATCCGAGAGAAACACAAATAAAAAAACATGATTTAAAACTCACAATCCACATAGCAGGCAGGATCATACATGGTCAGGGCAGAATGAGCAATGGGAAAAGAAAACCTAGAAATGAGATACAAGGGACCGGCAGGGTTGTTATGAACAAAAGATCAGTGGGAATAAACATGGAACAGAGTTTATGGTGGAGTTTACCCTAATGCATGGAGAAAACATCTGGTATGGAGTTACGAAATAGAAGTGCTAGATCTATCTGCATATTTCATGATATTACATTCCATCCTGTCTTTGGGGCAGACCAGAGAGAATGTAAAAAAAAAAAAAAAAAAACCTATTGTATGATTTTTGATCGTTTGGCAGGTCATGTACATCGTGTGTTGTGGGCTCCCTGTTCCTGTAAATGCACATTAATAAAAGGCCATTATTTATTTGATGAATGGTACCTACAACTGTGTTAATGATACCATTGAGTAACTTTGTCAATGATTGATCCATTACTGAGTAATTGTATACCTACACCATATACTGTATACAAACTCTATACAAAGTCAGCTGCATGTAGACAATGTTAAGGTTGGAATGGAAGAACTCAAGTTCTGCACTGACCTCAACCCCAACAAAAACCTTTAGAATGGACTGGAATGTCAACTGCACCCCAGCCCTCCTCACCCAACAATTTTGGCTGGCAGAAGGAGACTGCACTTGGAACAGGCTGTGATGGTCATGTGTCCCCAAGTAAAAAAAAAATTTTTTTTTAAAATGTGTGCTAAGTACTGTATATTAAATCCTAGCATGCCAAAGCATACGTAAGTGTACTTGCTCCAAACTAATGACTAGTGTACCTGAAGTTTGCTATTTTTGTTTTTTTATTTGTTTACTAATTTTGTACTAAGTGCATTTAAGTTGTAATTCAATTGTACAAAAGCACAATTTAAAGTGAATTAAGGTTACTTTGTTTACTAAGTATGCACGTAATGATGCAGCTGCTAGCCTTGAATTCAAACTAGGAGCGAAAGAACTGGGAAGCCAATCAGAAAACAGACTCTATTTTCTGAGTGGCTGGTGTGGTGCCGATTCTAGCATCTTGGTTGGCTGGAATATTTGCAGAGTTCTAACGCTGCTGCAGTTTGTGCAAGTGTAGCTTAATGATAGTGAGCGCGCATAGATGAGAGAGAGTTCAAACACATAAATTATCTTGAACGCGCAAAAGTGATTTTCAGCACGCAAAAACGAGTTTGAGAGAGTAGTGCACTAAATATAAGCATAAATAAGTACATATGAATAAGTATGTTTAAATTTAACTGAAAATATACTGAGTACCGTATATTCAAATTTGTATTCTAATGTATACTTTCTGAACATTTATACAATGATTATTTAAGCATTATTTTTTAAATATACCAAAAATAAATTGAAAAACTAAGTGTAAATAAGTGTATTTTGGAAATTAGACTAACCTTTCACTTAAAGTATATTTTCCTATGATATCTTTTTGTACTATAATACAATTATTTTGGAGTCCAGTATGTTTAAAGTTTAATTCCAAAATTTGGTAAAAGCATGATGGTATACTTTTTATATATTAACTGATGGTACAACTTTTTGTTAGTATATTTGCAATGTACTATCAAAGATTTCAATATATTTGTAATACACTAAAGTGTTTTTTTTTTTTTTTTTAATGGCGTCCACAAAAGTTTTGCTATATATAGTAAATACTTCTTAGGAGAATATAAAAAATGCCAGTGAATGTAAAGGTAATTTAAGTGCATCTAACAAGCTGAATTTCCTTAACAATACAATATGTGTTTATAGCATGAAAAAATAAAAGGATGGGATGAAAAAATTTGGTTCAGTTTAATCAGAAAGCCATGAAAAGTGCATTCATCATCTCAGACTTCTTGTTTATGACAATATAACTTTTCTTTAGTTCTACGCAGCTTTTACATTTGTTTATTGAGTCCTTTCAATACTACATTTATTTCCTCCTAGCTACAGAAAGTACACATAATGACCCTGCTTTAACAGGACCAAAGTCCAATCTTTATGGTTTCTAGCGAACTGAAACCTTTTTCCCCTGATAAGTCTTACTAAATGGTTTTCATACTGTCCTTCTTCCAATCCTGTGAGTTATCCATCCTGTCTGATGACGCTGCCGAGGTATGTCTTCTGTCTGACCCCTCGAAATCATCGACCGAACATTCACTGGACTACATGCCACTGTGCAAGATCTTTGTTTAATCACACCTTCAAGTTCACTGGATTTCTAACTGCGCACATCTTTTCACAATCACAACACATTACAAACAATATGAAACCTCAGTCAGATTTGCTTCTAGCATTTTCCTGGTTGGACGATTCAAAGCCTTTTTCAGGTTTTCTGATTTTTGTTCCTTTGTTTGATTCTAGCTCTCCGTGTTGTCAGTGGTAAAACCATTTGCTAATTGGCCTGACCCATCCCTGAACCCCACCTCCCCATTCTTTTACTATAACCCAGGCTCAGTGATTCAATGATTGTTTTTCTGGATCTTTAATAAAGGAAGCATCCACTTGCCATTTGACAATGATGCTGTTTTTTGTTTGAGGATGTTTTCGGTAATACATTTGAGTTGAATATATTTTAAAAGCTTTTGTAACAAGAATTTGCCTTTTTTTGTTAATTGGGATTATTCCAACAATGTGCTGTCATTGAAATTTTATTTATAACATTATATATTTCTATGATGATGCAAAGACAATCACAATACTGTAGATCATGAAAAAAGCAAGATTTTATTGTTTTGATTCTTTAAATGACAAGGAAGTTCATTGACACTAAAACCTTGTATGTATATGCTTGGGGTTAGGCATACGCCTGCACTAATCCTCTTTTTAAAGCCACACCCACTCTCTATGGAACTATAAAAAAACACAGCAGCAGCCAGTAAACTTCTGAGATTCCCTCACTGGAAGTAAACAGAATCTGTTCATTCCTGTCTGTTCATCCTAAAACTGTCATCCTGTTCAGAGCTCCACAACAAGGTCTGCTCTCTCCAGACAAACTGATTGGGATCTACTGAGATCACAGCCTTATCAGTAATTTGTGCATGGTGGATGAACACAAAGACCACAATATGGTTTCTACAGCAGAAATAATTGATGAACAGGTGAGAACTGGATGGCATCATTCTTTAACATGTCAGTTGAGACTAATTTGTGTTTCTATTCTATTTTTAATTCTATGTGTTGATGGTAAAGAAGTGTTAAACAGGTCAGACCAGTCAGTGCTGCATTAAACGGTCAACAACCATACATTTCTTAAAGAATTTAACAGCTTTAAAGTGAATACATGGAAATGTTGTAAGTATGACATTACAGTGCCCTTTGTGGATAAATAAATAGACATTCTATTAGACAGGTGAATGTTTTTCATTTTGCATGGAGGTTCGGGGGACATAAATAGTGCTGAAGTGTGAGAATGGCCCATGTGGGAAGGGCTAGGAGTTCTGAAAGACATTGTCTAGTGGGGGCGTGTTGTGCATGATGTTAACTCATTGGTATGCACTGATAGAAGCCAAGAGTTCACTTTTTGATAAAGAGATTGACATAGAGATTAAATGTAAAAACAATAACGCACCTGTTGAAAAGAATCCTTCAAAATGTAACTGTCAATCGGGTAATTAGAAAAACTGGCACATTTCAATCGTGTCACTACCTGACCAGTGGCGCGGAACGTAAGAGACAGGTATTACTGTTTACTTAGTGATGTGTGAGGAAATCAAACACAGAAACAGGATTGTGCAGATGGCTGCATAATGCTTCATCTGATTAGGGGATTTGCAAGTGCAAAATATTTAGTTGGAAATGTTTGCTCAAAATCAGCTCATGTGGAAACAGGGTTTAGACAAAATAAGCAGTACCTAGGAAGAAGAGTAGCACTGCATTGGTGGTCTGTCTTACATTAAAACATCTACCAAAACAAATGGATGTAAGTACATATATGGTGTCTTTTCATTTGTAATTATTCTTGATTAACATAAAGTAACTTATTTAACTTCGAACTAATAACTTTTGCCAGATTCTGCTATCATTTCTGCCAGCTGCTGTTTTTAGACCAGAAAACCCGTATTCAACATGCAAAAGTGCAAAGTATGAAAACAAATAAATGAATGCTGGCAATGTCTATTAGTTTCTAGCGTTTACCTTATAGAGGCAATGTTTCTAGTTGTCACCTATTTGGACTTTTCACAGTTGTTTACTATTTAAAAAATATAATTATAAAGAGCTCGAGTGAACACACTGAAACCTGGTTGGAGAAATAATGAAGTGTATTTTAATTTGCTCTCAGAATGAGCTAAATGAGGAGCAAATAAAATCGCAGCAGAGGATCCAGGAGAAGCAGAAGAAGGTGCAGGACCTGAAACAGATTGTGGACACGATTAAGGTGAGAGAGCACAGAGATTCTCCTAAACATACAGAGACAATGTTGATCTATGAATGGATTGTTTTTTTCTTTCTAATATTCTTTTCCTGCTTCTGTTTCTTCTTCAACGATGGCTTTCTCTGTGACTGTAATAAAAATAAGTAACCAGCATTTAAAAAAGAGAAGCATCTATTTATCCTCTCCTGGATAATAGAGTCTGCAGCGTGCGATATACGAAGTGTGTGTTTGTTTCTGTGCATGTCCTAACAGAGGCGTTCACAGGCAGCAGTAGATGAGAGCGAGAGGATCTTTACTGAGCTGATCGGCTCCATGGAGAAAAAGCGCTTGGAAGTGTCGGAGCTGATCAGAGCTCAGGAGAAAGCTGAACTGAGTCGAGCTGAACGACTCCTGACGCAACTGGAGCAGGAGATTGCTGATCTTAAGAGGAGACTCACTGAGCTGGAGCAGCTTTCACACACACACGATCACATCCACTTTCTCAAGGTAATACTTACTCTTTCATCTACAGAGGGCGATATTAGATTCATTCGTTCCTCTCCTCCACTTTTCTCCTTCTCTATGATGTGTTTCCTCTCTGTAGAGTTTCCCGTCTCTCTGTGTTTCTCCTGGATGTGAGGACTCACCCAGCTTCACTGCCAGTCAACATCTCTCATTTGATGGAGTGACGAGATTTCTATTAGATCTGGAAAAACAAGCTAAGAAAATCTGTGAGTAGGAAATTGAACAAGCAAGCATGTAAACAAGCAAACATTTCTTCTGCATCACAGTAAAGAGAGCCAGAAGGAAGCAGAAACCAGACTGCATAAAATCACCAAGTACAGTGGAACTTCGGATTGCAAGTGACTTGGTTTACGAGTGTTCCGCAAGACGAGCAAAGATTTTTAATAAATTTTGAATTAGAAACCGAGCGAAAGTCTTAGTTTACGAGTGCCGAGTATCATGTATCATGCATTCGACTCTTATTTTGACACCGAGCACCAACTGATCACAACTAAGACAATGATTTCTCTCTTTCTTGCGCTGCGGAATTATGGGTAATCGTCTCCCCTGCTGGGTCTTAGTGCTTGTCTCTTACTGGTATAATCAACATCTCCTTCTTCTTCCTATGTGTGTGCGCGCGTAATTTGACACTGTGCCCCCCCCACACACACTCTCTCTCTCTCTCCCTCGCCTTTACTCATCGTCCTATGTGTGTGTGCGCGCATAATTTGAGACGACACACGCACACACACTCTCCCCGGCTTCAAACAGACGCTTTATTTATACAGAAAACTCAGCTCTGTCGCGATTCTTTTCAAAGGTAAGGTGCTGATTCATTTGTTTGTTTGTTTTTTTTACTTTACAGCAGTGATTCCATTAATATGCTAACGCGAGTGTCATTACAGAGATTTCTTTTTTCCCCCGTTAAAACAGTGTTTGCGTTGTGTGTGTTATTTGTAAAATTTAAAAAGCGAGGTGGGGGGAGGGAGGAGGTGTTTCGCTGACGATGAGTAGAGAAGCAAATTCCACACACACACACACACACACACACACACACACACACATACAAATACACGGCGCCTGCGGGCACAAACGGAAACACTTATCTGTTGGGATTAATGTTTACTTTTTTTATGTTGCTGATTAATTTGTTTTATTCTTACTTTATATATTGTATCATTACTTTTATGTATTTATTCTTTTGGGCTGTAGAACGAATAATTTGAGTTTTCATTATTTCTTATGGGAAAATTCTATTTGGTTTACGAGTGTTTTGGAATACGAGCCCACTTCTAGAACTAATTATGCTTGTAATCCAAGGTTCCACTGTAGGAGCATTAACATTGTAAATTACATCAAGATAAATTTATTTGGAATTTAATCCACAAACTGTTCTTACATTTTTGGAGAAAACTATATACAATGGTGTATACAACAATGTAATTGTATGTCTCTACAGCTGCAGAAGTTCAAATGATTTTGCCCTCAGAGCTGAACAGCAGAGAAGAGTTTCTGCAGTGTGGGTGTAAAACACACACACACACACACACACACACACACACACACACACACACACACACACACACACACACAATGTCTGTAAACATGTTTATATATTTTGTATGATGTCGACTGAAGTCTTGTAATGTTTAAAATATTATCACTGGGAGGGCAGAAACAAAGACAGCTGCACACACTTATTACAAAGCCTTGTTTTAACACCTAACCTGGATATTGTATTGTTTTAGATTTCTGTTATCTGACTCTGGATCCCAACACAGCACATCATCAACTCATTCTGTCTGAGGAGAACAGAGCAGTGACATGCAGTGAGACGAAACAAGACTACTCTGATCATCCAGAGAGATTTAATGAGTGGGAACAAGTGTTGAGTAAGGAGAGTGTGTGTGGGCGTCGTTACTGGGAGGTGGAGTGGAGTAGTGAGATATTTGTTTACATATCAGTCTCGTATAAAGAGATTAGCAGAAAAGGACAAAACACTGAGTGTGGATTTGGACGCAATAATCAGTCCTGGAGTCTGCAGTGTTCTTCTTCCTCTGTCTCTTTCTGGCACGATGACCGTAAGACTGTGGTTAATGATCCAGCACTCTACAAAATAGGGGTGTATGTGGATCACAGTGCAGGAACTTTGTCCTTCTACAGTGTCTCTGACACCATGAAACTCCTCCACAGAGTGCAAACCACATTCACTCAGCCACTATATGCTGGGTTTTATATATGGAAAAATGGTTCCACTGTGAGGTTATGTGATCCACAATGAATGTTAGTAAATATGTTTAAGGTCAGCTTTACTTCTCTGACAAAGCATTTTTTGTGTACAAACTGTAAAAAAAAATAAAATAAAAATAAGTGCAGCTATTCTTTAGTTTAACAATTTATACAAAATCTCGAAATGCAGAAAGCAGGATGTTTCTAGAAAAAATAAATAAATAAAACTTAGACTTGTTAACTGCATGCATTATTAACAGATGTCTTAAACTGAGATAAAAATTTTAAAAAATGCCAGTGTTTCATAAATTCTGTTTTTGCTTTGGCAACAAGAATAAAACTTGCTCAGGTACATATTTATATATAACTACTCAGCAGTCTCAGGAAGTTTTAATGTGTATTGTCACATATGAAAACAAATGTTAAAAAACAAACTTTTCAAATAAAAATGTTTGTTGTAGTTTTTTCAACAATTTGAAAGATATTAACTTCAATATAATACATATCAACTAACATCATTCCTTATGAATTTTAGTGTTTCAGAATTCCACCTCTGCTTATGACATTTATAATAAACTTTTTTTTGTCATTGTTTCTTTAGAAATTCAATAAATAATATGAATAATGATTTTAAATTAGAATATGTTTGCTCTCATACTCTTATAATTTTACTCAGACTATTTGGGGAGTGTTAGTCAGAGGTGTCAAATCTTATCCAGAAATGTCCAGTGTGGGTGGAGATTTTCTTTCCAACAAAGCAAAAGCCACACCTAAAAACGTATTAACAGCTTAGATCAACTAATTAAATAAGTGGAATCAGGTGTAGCTTCTGTTTGGTTGGAATGTAAACCTGCACCACACTGGCCCCTTCTGAATAAGATTTGACACGCACACCTAACACTAACCCAGGCTTTTCCTCATACAGGCATATGGTCAAGTATGGTTATAGTTCAAATATACAAATACTACAAATCTGGTTGCTAGGAGACAACAACATGAAGGCAATTAAGCAAAACGCATAACACCTGTTTGTGCCACTTTATAAGCTACCTGGTTCCATCACTCTTCATGCAGACTTTAGTTCTGTACCAAGTATGAGAGTGATTCCATGCTGCTCCAGTATAGGCAAGATAAATATTTGAAAAGAAAAAGAGATATTTAAGAAAATACATTTAAAGAGATTTGATAAAAATACATATTTAAAAAGAGAAAATATATTTGAAAAGAAAATAGATCTAGAAGAAAAGTCAAAGGAAGAAAGATATCAGGAGAAAAAAATGTTCCTGTTATTGTTCTTTAACATCACATAGGAATAACAGAATGAATAGATGAACAACAAAACAGGGTCTCTCCCCTGTATCTGTCATGGCCTGGCTGTGACTACAGGCCAGACCGGCTGATGTAGGTGCAGTGGGCATGTAGGGTAGGCATGCACGCAGAGGGGTTTATTAACAAACAAAACACAAACATTGAAACCAACAAACAAAGGAAACAAAACAAACTCAAACTAAAACTATAATTAGGGCTCAGGGCAAACACAGGCTAGGAGCTAATACAAGGAACTGGAACTGAACACAGGGAACTGAGCGCTGACACAGGGAAACATGGAGCTGGAGCTAACTAAAAACACAAAGGGGCCAGAGACAGGACTGGAGAGACAGGGCTAGACAGGACTGGAGAGACAGGGTGAGACAGGACTGGAGAGACAGGGCGAGACAGGACTGGAGAGACAGGGCTAGACAGGAGACAGGGCTGGACTGGAGAGACAGGGCAAGACAGGAGACAGGGCTGGACTGGAGAGACAGGGCAAGACAGGAGACAGGGCTGGACTGGAGAGACAGGGCTAGACAGGAGACAGGGCTGGACTGGAGAGACAGGACTGGAGACGAGACTGGTTAGTGGTTAGTTGAGTTAGTAGCTACATGGAATATGGATACAAGGAATGATGAACTAACCGGGTTAGTATCTAACTGGATTAGTGGCTAACCAGGTTAGTACTGACCTACGAGGGGATCGGAACACAAGAGGCAGGGCACACATGAAGCTATTCCAAACTAGCGGCTAACCTACTAGCGACCAGAACCACTAGCAGTCAATGCCACTAGAGGCTAGCCTACTGGAGGCAAACCCTACTAGGGGCTAACCCTACTAGCAGTCAAAGCCTACTAGTGGCTAACCCTGCTAGCGGCTAAGCCCTCATGTGGCTACACAAATCTAAACAGACAAGGGACACCACAGACAAAGAACTACACAAGAAGGCCGACACTGGGTATACACATAACAGTACTTACACACGAGGAGACACAGGCTAACTAAACACTGAACAGAACAGCTCCATGAATCCACTAGAACAAGGAACATACAGAAAACAAAACTAGAGCCCTCTTGAAAACAGTTTAAACAATATAACTAAAATATAAAACTCAAAGAAACAAAAACCAAACAAAAAGGAATGCCCATGTGACGGTATAAGGATATAATGCTCGACCCAGTTTCCCAGAACAAACTGCTATTTATAAGGTGCCTAATGAGCTACCTCGGTTCAGGTGAGCCCTCATCACCTGACCGAGGTGCCTTCTGGGAAACTGAGTCGACCAACAAAAACTACAAAACACACAGAAACAGTGACCTCTAGTGGAGGTTCCTAACACTGTCTAGGTTCTCTCCCCCCTGTGTCTAGGGTTTCCCTTGCCTCTAGGGTTTGGCTTCTCCCCAGTCCCTAGTGTTTCCTGTGTCTCTAGGTTCTTCCCTGTATCTAGTCTCTGGTGTCTCCCCTGTCCCTTTGGTGTCTCCCATCAAAGTAAAGAGGAGAATTACGATGCCAGCTCAACACCTCAAACCCAAACCTCATTTAAATGAAATTAACAAATATTGTAAGTAAACAACAATAGCCCACATTTAATTAGGCTTTTTTATTTGGAAATAATAATCCTGCATCTATTTTCAGGTGTGCCAGCTGCCACTTTTTATTTAGAAGTTTTTAATACAAATCTTATAATGCCCAAATGACATCAAACATTCCCCGTCTTAACTAGGTAAATCATTAAACTATTTAAATATTATTTAATTTTCTTCAAAATAAATTTAAGAACAAGAACAATCATTTTTTAAAAATATTATTGATTAAATTTGGGCTGAAAAAACTATTGTCCTCAAAAATTTTACAGATGAGGTCTCGTGTCCATCAATCTGATATACAGTATGCTGAAGAAACTCCCAGGTGGGAAGATACTGCTTTCTGTAGTTAACATCAAAGACAAAAAATAATAATAATATATTATAACCGTATTATACCAAATAAGATACCCAAAATAATTACAAAGACATCACAGCCAGCGGCAGTTTTCAGAAATTATTTCCAAGGTGAGGCTGCATTGGGCTGGGTAAATAAAGCATGTACATGGGCATTTCCTGTAGCTGAAATCTGAAAGCTGGGGAATTTTAAAAAAAAATAGACGCTATCTTTAATAACCGATTGAGATTTTGAGCTGTAAACATATGCATTCTTGCCTAAACAACTCTAAAAACTATACTTTGTGTCACAATATACTGTATTTTGAACCAGAAGTTTTTTATAGTGTATTTTTTTTAGTTATTCTAATGTTGTATTCTGAAAGTTTTCTAGTTATTTCTATATTGAAAGTTTGATGTCTTTAAAATAACAAATTTCTTAAACTAATAACAATAAACTGATAGAAATAGAAGCTATATAACAATTCATTCTTAGTACAAATAAAATTGCTAGCTAGTGAATTTGATCATCTGTCTAAACAACAATTAGCCAATTTTTTGAAACTCATTAATGTACAGAAAATGTCAATAGCTGTGGTTCTGATTTTCCCTGTTTGTTGTATAAAGTACTCGGATGTGGAAACCATCACTAGTTTTTCTTTGATACAACATGTGACTTTTTTATAACTTAAGCTCCAATCATATTTGAAAACAGAATTGAATGAACGCCCATCGTTTCATGAATGACACGAAATATGACTGATTTA
This sequence comes from Clarias fuscus, assembly GCA_030347435.1. Classification (NCBI taxonomy): domain Eukaryota; kingdom Metazoa; phylum Chordata; class Actinopteri; order Siluriformes; family Clariidae; genus Clarias; species Clarias fuscus. The sequence goes on from CM059218.1 coordinate 30,915,462, forward strand.
TTTTGCCTGTTGCCATTTTGCTACGACAGAGAGCGCGGCGGTAATAGACATCCCCTTGACTACCTACTGTACATGTGATTATTATAATAATAATAATACATTTTATTTATAAGCGCCTTTCATAATACTCAAGGACACTGTACAAAAAACAATAAGTACAGGCAACCAAACAACACAAAAAACAAGCATGTACAAAAGAAAACAGTGAATTTAAGGAGAGTAAGCTTTAGTAAACAGATGGGTTTTGAGTCTGGTTTTAAAGAGAGAGAGAGAATCTAAATTACGGATGTCAGGTGGAAGGGAGTTCCACAGAATGGGCGCCGAGTGACTGAATGCTCTACTCCCCATAGTATTGTTGCTACGTCTGATTGGTGAAACACAAACACAAACCTCTGAGTGACCTGTTGCTGGCCTTGGTGTTGAATGTGCAATCCCAATCCCCTACAACCCAGCTTCAAGAACATCCTGGGAGCTGAAAACAATGCATGGTGCCAAGCTAGGCCATCAGCATTGCCGTGTTGTACTCTGGCTCTATGTTGGATGGAAAAGGAGTGGTCTTGTAGTAAAACCCAGTGATGCGGGGGTTGGTGTTTTCACCCTCACCATCCATTACACCATTCGCAGACTCATAGTCGATGTCTCAATCATAAGTGTAGAAATAGTGCATAAGTGCAGTAGAGAGGATAGCATAGTCATCCTCCTGAGCGAAGGTAGTAGCAGCAGGTTACTTGGGTCTCAGAGTCTTGTAAAGGTGAACAAGAGAGCTATCTTATTTCACTTCTTGTACAGAACATCACCCTCACTGATCTGGCATTCGGATCTCCATCTCCAGCATGGTGAGTGTTAATGCAGAGTTTCTGTGCTATTTTCCCACACCTGTAATGACATTGCATCCAAATAAACCAAACATCAATATGGAAATCATTCCCCTTTTGCAGCTATAACAGCTTTCACTCTTTTTAGAATCCTGTTCATGAGATTTTGGAGCATTTTTGTGGGAATGAGTGCCCATTTATTCTGTAGTGCATTTATGATTTTGGACAAGGCCTCTGTGCATGCCCCTCTCTCCAAACTCATTAAACAGTGTCTTTATAGTCCTTGCTTTATGGACTGGGGCACAGTCATACTGGAATAAAAAAATGCCTTTCCCAAACTGTTGCCACCACGTTGGAAGCAATTTCTGCTAGAATTTTGGGTCCTGACATTTGTATGGATGCTACTTTGACACATACTCCTTCCTAAATGCTGTTGTAGACCAAATTCTGCAACACATAACCTAAGTATAATCGTATTCACTAAGCAGATATTCCCTACGACCTTCTTACTGCATTTATTATAATTATGCTCCCTGTACTTATGCTATTATTATGCTCCATATGACACTGCAAAATAGATGGTTTAATAAGCTTGACAAAGAGTTGAAGTTGTTTATTTCTTCATAATAAACCAACTCAGTATATAATAATCCATATATAATCCAACCCAGTTTGTGTGTCAGTAATGACCCCTAGAGGGCACCTTGCACTCTGAGACATAGTTTATGTTTTGGATTTCATTTCCCAGAAGGCACCTGATGATGACTGCATTCACCTGAGCTGAGGTTGCTAGTTAATTTGTTTAAAAAAGGTTGTGCCCTAGGTTTGGTTCTTTGTAGTGATGGATAGATAAAGCCTCATTTAGGTGTCAAGGCTTCCCAGCAAATAGTTTCCCCAAAAGGTTCATTTATGAAGCTTCATTCAAGGGCTTATTGAACTAGTGGACAAGTTTTGTGTAGCAACTACTGTAGAACATAACATTGCAAGCAGCACAATTAATATGTACATGCAGCTGCACTGTTCAAGGAAATGTTTATGCACACAACCTACATCTTTGAATTTTTGAAAATGAACTGAAGAGTGCAAGAGCCTTAACTTAAGCGCAGAACGAGGCGGTCACGTGATTCCGGCAAACACGAGGCATCATTTGTCATTGGTCACGTGACTCTCAGGGAACCAACATGCGCCTCGAAGCAAGGCTTCATTTGGACACGCCCCTTTCCACGCTACAGTATACATGCTTTGGAGCTTCTGTGTCATAGTAACATCACTTTGTCTTGCATCTGTGTTTGTTATCCTGTCTGATATGTTTTCTACCAGGTTTGCTATGCTATGAAAACTTTATATTTTGTCCAGCTGTTTTTTTGTGTGTGTGTGTGTCGTAGATGTTTTAGATGTGTTTTGTAGATCCTTAAATGCTTTTTATGCCTCAAGTTACTTTCTTGTTTTAAAAGTAGTTTAAAATAACTGGTTATATATATATATATATATATATATAGAGGAGTCTGAGTGTCTTCAAAAGTCTGATATAGCCATCCAACTCTTTCCCTTTTTTGCTTATGTCCAGTTGTTTAGTTTTGTTAATCTGTCCCCTCATGGCACTGCTTCACAATTCTTGTATCATTATAAAGTCTCTTCAGGTCAGATGCGTTTTTTTTAAAGCATTCATTGCAATCTTTGTTGCTTATTGCATCATTGTCATAATCATTGTGTTCTTTCAATTAAAAAAATAATTTTTAGGCATAAAAATTGCAACGATTATATATAAAAACATTCAAATGTGGATTATTTGTAAACTAACCCAAGTAAAAAAAAAAAGTATGCCAAGTATATTAAATCCTAGCGTGCCAAAGCAAACTTAAGTGTACTTGCTACAGACTAATGACTAGTATACTTGAAGTTTGGTATTTTGGAACAACTTACTGTCACGGGTCTAGCTGGTGGTGCTGGCTAGACTCGGCTGATGTTGCCGTGGGCATGAAGGTAGGCATGAAGGCAGAGGGGTGGTGCAAACAGAGTCCTTGTCAGTTATTTTATTTTCGGATTTGTTAATTTGGTTTTGAATTTGTTATTTTGTTTTGGGTTTTGTTGTTTTTTCTTTGAATGTTATTTTGTTTTGGGTTTTGTTAATTTGTTTTGCACTTCACGGCCACCGTAAGAACTAATTGTACACTAATTGTACTAAGTGTATTTAAGTTGTAATTAAATTGTACAAAAGCACAATTATAAGTGTATTAAATATACTTTTGTGTGCTAAAGTGGAACAACTTTAAGTATACATAGTACACTTAAAGTATATGACTGTGTGTGTCCTAATGCACATATCTGACAGTAATTAATGAACTTTAAGTATATATTTAATGTATTAAAAGTGCATTGCAGCAATTCTTACAGTGTTACAAATACATGAGTAATATACTATGAATATATTCTTATTGCAGCAGTAACATGCTGTTATACTTCTGGCCAATTACAAATACTAAAAAAGTACACTGTGTGGTTAATACAAATATACTTTATTATATCATACAGTACACACAGTCTTCCATAATACTCTACTGCAAATGTGTTACAAGCACACTAAAGGTGTTTAGGACAATTTACAAATGATGAATGCATTTTATACACTTTAACATGTTTTTGAAACACATTACATCACATTACATTACTGAGGCAGATTTTATTCATGAGTTCAACAGATTTAATTTGCACAAGGTTACGATAAAGCACTACTGTAGTTTATTTGTGTTCAACAAAACGTCAGGTTGTCTCACAAACTAAAATGTAAACTGTTGTCTGAACAAAGACAGACATTAGTATTAGAATATTCAGGTACAGTATTAGAATATACAGGTACAGTATTAGAATATTCAGGTACAGTATTAGAATATACAGTACAGTATTAGTTTAAACCTGGTGTGTTGTTTCTGTTACACAGAGACTGAAAACAGGCTGAAAGCTACAGAGCATTATACCAGAGGGAAGGTACACAAGATTTAGCAATAACACATTAAACAATACATTCCATAGTTTAAACTATGTACTTAATTACAATTTATCCAACAAAAACCTAAAAACAGAAAATAAAATAATAACGGTACGAACTAACGCATGCAATGATGCAGCTTCCAGCCATTAATTCAAACTAGAAGCGGAAGAACTGGGAAGCCAATCAGAAAACAGACAGTCAGAATGCCTCCAGTTTTTGATTGGCTGGTGTTGCGCCGATTCTAGTCTCTGACTAGAACCGCTGCTGCGGTTTGTGCAAGTGTACAGCTTTATGATAGTGAGCGCACAGAAGAGAGAGAGAGAGAGAGAGAGAGAGAGAGAGAGTGCAAACACAAATCTTGAATGCGCAAAAGTGAGTTTCGGCGCGCAAAAACGAGTTTGAGAGCGCGCGTGTGAGAGAGAGATTCAGCATGCAAAGACGAGTCTTAAAGCGCGCGAGAGAGTAGTGCACTAAATATAAGCATTAATAAGTACATTTGAGACTACCGTATATTAAAATTTGTATTCTAATGTATACTTTCTGTACATTTGTACAATGCTTATTTCAAGCATATATATATATATATATATATATATATATATATATATATATGTATATATATATATATATATATATATATATATATATATATATACTAAAAATAAATTGAAAAAAAAAAAGTGCTTATACTTCACTTAAAGTATATTTTCCTATAATATATTTTTGGAAAGTGTACTATGATACAATTATTTTAAAGTATGTTTAATTCCAAAATTTGGAAAAAGGCATGATGTAAGTATACTTTTTATATATTTAACTTTTTAAAAAATATATTTGCAATGTACTATTGAAGATTTCAATATATTTGTAATACACTAAAGTGTTTTTTTTTTTTTCACTGGGGAATCCATTTTAAAATCAATAAAAGCTACTCTACAGGTAATTCCCCACATATTTTCTAACAGGTCTGAACTATGACAAAACCACAAATGCTCTTCCTGTGACTTTACAAGAAATCGAAACTCAGCAATCTCTATGTGCACCTTCAAACACACACACACACACGCTCTCAGTGTGGGAGTGCTGAAAAATGGAAGAGGCTTCTATTTTAGTAGATCGGCTGTCAGTGGATCACTTCAGCTGTCCAGTGTGTCTGGATCTCCTGACAGAACCAGTGAGTATTTCCTGTGGTCACAGTTTCTGTAAGGTGTGTATTAATGACTTTTGGGATAAGAAGGATGAAAAGGGCGTCTACAGCTGTGTACAGTGTAGAGAGACTTTCTCTCCAAGGCCTGTTCTACACAGGAACACCATGCTGGCTGAAGTGGTGGAGAAACTAAAGCAGACTGAACTCCAAACCGCTCCTCCTGATTACTGTTACGCTGGACCAGGAGATGTGGAGTGTGATTCCTGCATCGGGAGAAAACGCAAAGCTGTTAATTCCTGTCTGGTGTGTCTGACGTCTTATTGTGAAGATCATCTTCAACCTCACTATCAGTCTCCTGCCTTTAAGAAGCACAAGTTAGTGGAAGCCTGTGCAGAACTCCAAGAGAAGATCTGCTCTCAGCATGACAAACTGATTGAGATCTACTGTCGTACTGACCGAAGCTTCATCTGTTATTTATGTACAATGGATGACCATAAAGATCATGATATAGCTTTAATTGAAGTAGAAAGAACTGAAAAACAGGTAAGAACTTAAAGTCAATATACTTAAAAAAAAAAAACGTATATACAAGTAATACAGTAATTTCTTTTTAGTCATTTACTGTGAGGGGAATATTTGTTAGGAGAGGTTTATTGGTGAGAAAGTATTAAACGGGTCGGAGCGGTCAGTGTACTTTGACTAGTTTTATTGCTGTGCTGCTTGGGAATAATATTAGCCTTTTCATTTGCAACCGAATTGTTGATATAATACATTTAAATTAAATGTGGGAAACAATTGGGAAAATGTATAGTATGAACATAACGGTTTGCAATTGATGTGGGTGGTGTAAAGCTGAGTCATGTCAAAACTTTTTGACTGGTAGAGAAAGAAACATGGAGATTCATTTTTATATAAGTTTATTTGGGGAGTAAAAAGAACTCAGCTTTGGGTATGGTCTTTCTTACAAATATCATTTGTTTCATAACTCATGTAGGTAAGCGCTAAGATAAGATTGTTATGTCTGAATCCAGTTGAATTCATGTTCTCGTCTACCTTAATGTTTTGTACTATAAAAGTAGTAACATTGTTATTTCTCCCAGACATCACATTCAAACCAAACCAGAACTAGTTATAATATATTTATATTGTATAAAGGCACTTTGCAGTCCCATTTCATTAATTTAGTCTACAATATTTCATTAAATTTAATATGTATAGATGGACTATAAAAGACTTTTGCACAGTACACATAGAGAGCTTTAAATGTTTACCTGTTAAAGTTTCACCTAAAGTCATCACCTAGAACATGAGTGGACACTTTTTTATTTGCTGATAATATTGACATGTTGATATTTTGATACAGGAATAATTACAATTATTTTCTTTTCTTTTAGAAAGAGCTGGAGAAAAAGCAAACGATATTCCAGCAGAGAATAAAGAGGAAAAGTGAAAGTAAGCAGGACCTGAAACAGTACATGAACTTCTTAAAGGTAAAAAAAAAAAAATCAATTTATAGAAATGTCTTGCTTTTTTCAGTGCCTGTGTTCTTTTCTAAAAAAAAAAAAAAAAAAATATATATATATATATATATATATAAAACCCAAACACACTCTTTTTTTTATGTGTGTGTGCCAGATGCATTCACAGGCAGCAGTAGATGAGAATGAGAGGATCTTTCACTGAGCTGATCAGCCTTATGGAGAAAAAGCGCTCGGAGGTGACGGGGCTGATCAGAGCTCAGGAGGAAGCTGAACTGAGTCGAGCTGAACGACTCCTGAAGCAACTGGAGCAGGAGATTGCTGATCTTAAGAGGAGACTCACTGAGCTGGAGCAGCTTTCACACACACACGATCACATCCACTTCCTCCAGGTAACACTCACTGTCCGATCTACAGAGGGCGCTGTTCCTCCCAAAGTTTCCTCCTAAAAGCTCATTACAGCAACGATAAATGTTCCTGTCTGAGATCACGAGTGTGTCTTTGGTCTGATTCAGTCTGAGATTCATTGGTTCCTCTTCTACACTTTTCTCCTTCTCTATGATGTGTTTCTTCTCTGTAGAGTTATCTGACTTCTCCTGGATGTGGGAACTCGCGAAGCATCATTGTCAATAAAGATTTCTCATTTGATGGAGTGCAGCGTTCTCTCTCAGATCTGAGAAGACAAGTTGAGGAAATCTTTGAGGAGGAATTCAACAAAATTGATGAATCCGGTAATGTGCTATAAACATTTATTTGGAATCAAATAAAAAAAGAAATCAAGAAGCAGGTTTAAAAAGTAGGCTGGAACAAGACTACCTTAACAATCAAAGATGAATATTAACCTTGTAAGTTAAAAATCAAATCCAGAAACTAATTCCGTTGAATCTCACAAAATGAATGTTATAAATATGCTAAAGTTAAATAACAGCTCAACAGCAGCTATAGTCCTGGTTTTTAATACATTTACTCTAGCAGAAAGTATTCTTATGTGTTTGAAGTTACTGTACACGTTTTAACATTTTTGGATTAGCTGATTTTTACAATCAAAGACTACAAAATGATGTGACAGTTTCTGTCCGTATTTTGGATGGAGCTCTAAACATATTTTATTTGTCTCAGTTTTATCTCTGTGTCTCCACAGCTGCAGCAGTTCGAAAGGGTTTACCCTCAGAGCCAGAATACAGAGAAGATTTTGTGCAGTGTAGGTGTAAAATACACACACACACACACACACACACACACACACACACACACACACACACACACACACACACACACATATAAAGCCCCAGATGTTCGAAGGTCATGTAGATAATTTTACCAGGATAGCATTTACTCATTCTCATAAGGAATATATTGTCACTATGCAGAAAAATTATGCTTTTCTCACCTCTAGGTTGGATTATTGTATCGCCTTACTGTCTGGTTGTTCAACTAGGTGCATAAACAAGCTTCAGTTAGTCCAGAATGCAGCAGCGAGAGTACTCACTAGAACCAGAAGCTATCACACCTATCTTATCCGCACTGCATTGGCCTACTTTGATCAAAGGATGCAGGGTGCTTGTCAGTACCACGAACAGTGGATCCTTGGATTACGTACGTAATTCGTTCCGGAAGCGGGCTTGTATATCAAAACACTCATACTGTAAATCAAATCGGATTTTCAAATTATTCATTCCACAGCCGAATAAACACACACACACACACACACACACACACACACACACACACACACACACACACACACACACACACACAGAACGGAAACACTGTTTTTACAGAAAAAGAAAGAAAATGGATCTTTAACCTCTCTAATGAGAGTTGCTTTTGCTTTACACATGCATACACACGTGTGTTATAATAAACAGTATATGTGCGCTGTACACACACACATACAAACAAAAAATAAAAGATGTTTTACGTGCATACGCGTGACCACAATGTTATAGTAAACAGTACACCCGTGCACAGATGTTGATTATACCAGTAATAGACGAGCACTAAGACCCAGCAAGGGTGACGATTACCCACAATTCCGCAGAGAAAGAGAGAGAGAAAAACCATTGGTTTAGTTATAATCACGTGATGCTCGGCGTCAAAACAAGAAGCGCATGCATGCTACATGATACTCAAGGTAAACCAAGATTTGTTCGTTTTCCAAGTCAAAATTTATTAAAAATCTTTGCTCACCTTGCGGAATGCTCGCAAACCGTGTTACTCGTAATCTGAGGTTCCACAATATTATGAAAACTACAGCAGGGGACAGAGCTTTTTCTTACAAAGCTCCAAAGTTATGGAATAGGTTTCCTATTAATGTTCTGGACTCAGACAGAGTCTCAGTGTTTAAGTCTAGGCTAAAAACCTATTTATTTAGCAGAGCATTTTTGTAAATAGATTAGCCTTAGGTAAAGGAGCAGATATGGGGGACTCATGGACGTAGAGTATTCTGGTGAACTGGTATGTTTAGATGCTGTCTTCCCCACTCTCATTGATCACTCAGGTTTGTTGACGGTGAGGTGATTGGTTGCTTTACATCACAGTTCTCCCTCATGTCTTTGTTTCCTTCTGGCTCTCCTATGTGCCTTTGACCACATATAACTGTTATCTCGTCTTCTCGTCCCTTCTCTTCTCTTCTTTTCTCTTTACCTCTCGCTTTCCCTCTCCCTATTTCTCTCTGTCCTCCCTCTGGACCTGTCTAACTCTTACTGGTTCCCTACATGTTGAAGATCTCATTGCATGGAGTCCCATGTTGTCTGCTTGGGAAGCATGTGGTGACTGGGGATGGTTCTACTTTACCATGAATATTTTTCTGGCCTCGGCTGATGCAGACAGCTGTTCCCTGAGAATTAGTGACTGCATTCACTTGATAGTTCAAGATTGGAATTTCCAACACTCCAATAACAAGCTGAACTCCATATTAACTAAGACATCTGTTATATTAAACGTCCATCTGCGTAACATACAGTATGACTGCAGATCAATCCCTGCTATCCATTATTACTCAAATGAGGGAAATGTCTGGTTTCCTTCTATTGCCAACTCAGGGAGTTTTTCTTTGCTACCATCACCCTGAACTTTCTCATCAGGGACTATCTAAACATTTTGATTCATACAAATTTTCTCACATTTCATACACATTTCTGTAAAGTTGCTTTGCAACAATGACTATTGTTAAAATCACTATACAAATAAAATTGAATTGAATTGAATTGAGGCGGCACGGTGGTGTAGTAGTTACAGAAGCGATACAGATGTTTGATTCCCAGCCAGGCTTGATTCCCGTCTCTGTGTGCATGGAGTTTACATGTTCTCCGCGTGCTTGGTGGGTTTCCTCTGGGTAATCTGGTTTCCCCCCCCCCACAGTCCAAAGACATGTAGGTTAGGTAAATTGGCATTCCGAAATTGGCCGTAGTGTGTGAATGAGTGTGTGTATGTGTGTGCCTTGCGATGGATTGGCACCCTGTCCAGGGTGTACCCCGCTTTGTGCCCTTAGTCTCCTGGGATAGGCTCCAGGCCTCCGTGACCCTAAATACAGGATTAAGTAGTACAGATGATGAGTAAGTGAGTGAATTGAATTGAATCAAATCTATAAAGCTGTGCATCTCAGTAAGTGCTGTGAGTAGTGAAGAAGTTAAAGGTGCAACACACTACCCAAGTACTACCTAGGAAAGACTATGCCTTAAAACTCAGAGCAAAAACCTGACAAATGAGTGAGTCAATTAACAGTTGCTTAAAAAGAACCAAATGCAGGCCAAACATCACCATCACTAAAATGAAATGTGGTGGTGGTAGCATCATGCTTTAGGAATGCCTTTCATCCTTAGATTTTGGTTTTATGTTAAAGTGAAGACTCAAACAAAAACAAACAAACCAATAAACATTAAAGCTTGAAGGAAACATTACGTTTCAGTAAGCATGGCTGAAAAACAATTCCAAACAGTGTACAGACCTGGTGGGGAACTTACCGCAACAGACCTGAAGATGTTAAAGCTGCAAATAATAGCTTTATATAGTATTAATAGTGATAGTAATAGTTATGCATGCAGCATTTTTCAGGTTTTGCTAAAAAATTATTCATTTTCATGGAAAAAGTAAAAAAGTAAAATGTAAGAGCATTACATGTATCATTTCTAATCCAGATGAATGGAGTGACTTTTAAGAAACTTGAATAAGTTGCAAGCCACTTTATTATAAATCGTGTGATTAATATCTAACCTGTGGATATTTTTATTGTTTCAGATTTTCGTTATCTGACTCTGGATCCCAACACAGCACATGATCAGCTCATTCTGTCTGAGAGGAGTAGAGCAGTGACACGCAGTAGGGATGCACAACAATACTGTCAGCATCCAGGGAGATTTGACTCCTTGCTTCAGGTGTTGTGTCGAGAGAGTGTGTGTGGACGCTGTTACTGGGAGGTAGAGTGTAGAGGTATGGGTGTGGACATATCAGTCTCATATAAAAAGATCAGCAGGAAAGGAGAGGGTGACGAGTGTGTGTTTGGACGCAACAGTCATTCCTGGAATCTGCAGTGTTATCAAAAGTCTGTATCTTTCTGGCATGACAACAATGAAATAAAACTCCAAGGTCCACCACCGTCCATAATAGGAGTGTATGTGGATCACAGTGCAGGAACTCTGGCCTTCTACAACATCTCTGACACTATGAGTCTCCTCCACAGAGTCCACACCACATTCACTCAGCCTCTGTACGCCGGGTTCAGGATATGTTTTTATTACTCAACCATAAATTTATGTGATCTAGAATTAAATGTAGACAATAGTGACAATTCATGTTATATGTAAATGAAGAGGAGTTAAACTTAGATTTAACCTGTTAAATGTCACCACCACCCCCCCCCCCTTTTTTTTTTTAGTTTTAAAGCACAATTCCCACATTCTTTGCGCTACATTTATGATCATGGTCTCAATTAAAATAATAATTGCATAAATTACTGACAGAGTAACAGAGGCTAGAATGAAGGATTTTATTTCTCTCACTCACACACCTCTAAACTGATCCATGGCTATTCCTCTAGGTCAGCTACTTCACATTAAAACACAACTAAATCAAAGTTACAACTTTATTATGCTTTGGTCAAAATGTATAAAAACAACATAAAATTGTTTTTTTTCCCCCTTTGGCATGAAAAAAGAGTCGGTTTGATTTCTGCCTCAGGGACTGTGCGCATGAAGTTTGCATGTTCTCCCCGTGCTTAGTGGGTTCCGTCTGGGTACTCCAGGTTCCTCACACAGTCCAAAGACATGCAGATTAGGCTAATTTGCATTTCCAAGCTGCATTTAGTGTGTGAATGAGCGTGTGAGTGTGTGTGTCCTGCAACAGATTGGCACCCTGTCCAGGGTGTATCCTGCCACGTACCCAAAGGCTCCATGCTCCAACCCTGTACAGGATAAGTGGAAATGGATTTTTTCATGTTTTAGAGTACCAATTGGAGACCCCAAAACATGTTGAAAACATCTTATTACTTTAAAACCACTTCAAATATAGTAATGATTTTCATTATTAAGATGAAATGCCAAGTAATTTTTTTGCTATTCCACCTAAAAGAGATTCATGAAACAAAGCTCAAACAAAACACACACTGATTTTTATTCTCAAACATGAGGGGGTTTACTGTAGTGTCATCTACCCTTCAATATTTTCTCATTATTGTCCTAAAGGATAGCCGTGTTTTGCTCATGCCACTGACCGAGTGGGAGCCAATCAAAATTGGGTTGGTCTCATTGGATTCAATGTGAACTTTGGATTAAATTGTAGCTTGCAGTAGCTTCAAGATTCCAGAGAGCTCATGTCATGCATAAAATAATGTTCTGGGTCTCACTTCTTTACTTTAACCCAGAAGTAAATGTGGTTTTGTACTTTTTTTTTCTAATTCTGTCAAGAATCTGTTATAATTTATGTATGACAAATCATAATTTTTATGCATATTCTTCAACTCGAATCTGTGTAATCTTGAATGCTTATTGGATTTGAACATATCAGATGATGCATATTTGTGTAATGAGGGAAGGTGTGGCCTAAGATGATCAACACTCTATATTAATGTGTGCATAATTATTAGGCAGTTTCTTTTCCTCAGGCAAAATGGGACAAAAGAAGAGATTTTACTGATTGTGAAAAGTAAAAAAAAAAAAAAAATTGAAGTCTTAAGAAGGATGCAGCACTCTTTAAATTGCAAAGATATTGGGGCATGATCACAGAACCATCAAACATTGCAAATAGTCAACAGGTTGCAAGAAACATGTAATTAACTGCGAAAGATTTGAGAAGAATTAAACGTGAAGCTACCAGGAATCCTAATAGTAATTCTAAAAGTTGCCCAAAAATTGTGCACATGTGAATAGTCTCATAAGAAAGCCAAAAACTCACTTTTACTTCCTTAAATATTCAGGTTTGAGGTTTATTCATATTTTAGATTGAGATCACTGTAGTTGTAATAATGAAATCAATCATAAAAAAATACAACTTGCCTATCAATTGTGCACACAGTGTAGTAGGTCACTGTATTGCAGAAAGTTTTGATGCATAAAAATGTATATAAAACATACTGTAATGTATAATGTATAATAAAACATGCAGGACAGACATCACTGGAAGCAACAGTACAGTGACTGTTTTTCTTTCATCATCATCATCATCATTCATACTTATTTTAAATTAAATGTAAGTAAAAGTGTGTATTAAACTTTTAAATTAGATGCCAGATTAAATGTTTTATACTGATTTAAAATGTGTACAATGTCTAAAAATTCTGTTTTGGATAAGTGCCATTGCTTGTAAAATTAATAATAATAAAATATTTTATCAAGTGAAGTCAGTCATCATGATGCATTCTGATGTATTGTGTTTTTATCAACCTTTACTGAGGCTTTAAAAGAGAAATCAGCAATTTCACATTCCCAATCAATACTTTTTAAGTGTTCATTGTGTAAGGTATTACAAAATTAAATTAAAGTAAAATACAACTTTCCTAAAAAATTCCTAAAATGTATAATTTGATAGTGGCACACTTTGTGAGGAATTTTATTCTATAATACAGCAAATACATTTTTAAATACCTTTAAAGTTGTCATAAACACACGGAGATGGACCAGAAGACTAGCAGTTAGCCCTGTAGCGTGGATGGTAAACCCAAACGCGGAAGTAGCGCGAGCAGGCAGGATAACCACGCTGTTATTTTTAGAACTCTCCCGAAGCGAGAGCAAGAGTCTACACAAATAAACTCGCGTTCTAATAACACACACTCAATCGAAAGCAAAACCCAAGAAAGTGAGTACTCACGATTAGATGGACACAGTGTCAGCGATAGCATGGGCAATCATAGGTGAAGTGGTGAAGGGTTTAGCTGAGAAGTATGGAATACTGGGTGGATCCGGAGCGCCGCAGGCAGCTGGTGACGGGGTTGATTTGGATGGTGATGCGGTATGGACCGATGAAGCGAGGTGATAATTTCCTGGATTCTGTCTGCAGGTGTAGATTTTTTGTAGACAGCCATACCTTGTCACCTACGTGGTACAACGGTGGTGCTGAGTGATGTAGCGGGTGTTGGCGCGTTTGATGGCAAGGTTTGCTTGGTTCCATAGCCGACGGACCAACTGTTGGGCCGACGGTACTTCGACCTCCAGTTCTTGGTGGTCGAACATCGGAGGCTGGAAGCCGTGGCATGCCTCAAATGGGCTTAAGCCGGTGGCAGATGAAACGTGGAGGTTGTGTGATAGTTCAGCCCAGATGAGGTAGCAAGCCCAGGAGCACTGACGGTCGGCGACAAAGCACCTCAGGTAGCGCTCCAGTTGTTAGTTGGTCCGTTCCGTCTGACCGTTAGTCTGTGGGTGGTAGCCGGAGGACAGACTACAGGTGGAATGGATCAGACGTAAATGAGGATGTCGTCTAGGTAGACGAACACCCAGCGGCCTAGCATGTCTCTGAGAACATCATTGATGAATTGTTGGAATGTAGCAGGTTCGTTACAGAGTCCAAAAGGGATGACCAGGCTTTCATAGTGTCCTGTGGGGGTGATGAAGGCCGTTTTCCACTCATCACCCTCTCTAATGCGCACCAAGTTGTAGGCGCTCCGGAGGTCCAACTTAGTAAAGATGGTGGCACCAGAGAGGGCGTCCAGGGCAGAGTTGGTAAGCGGCAATGGGTGTCGGTTCTTGATGGTGATATCATTGAGCCCCCGATCGACACATGGACGTAAGTCACCTCCTTTTTTCTTTACAAAGAAGAACCCCGCGGCGGCAGGTGAGGAGGAGGGTCGGATGGTACCTTGGCGAAGGGCGCTGGAAACACTCCTCCATCGCCTGCATCTCGGTGGAAGATAGTGAGTAGAGATGGCCACGGGGCGGGACGGAACCCGGCTGAAGGTCAATTGCCAAGTCGTAAGGACGATGAAGAGGTAGGTGGGTGGCGCATCGTTTACAAAACACTTCAGCCAGGTCCCGGTAAGGCGTCGGGATGCTGTTGGTGTCGACTTCGGGGGCCTCGGGCTCCCTAGAACACGTCCCAGCCCGGGCCCGTAGGCAGAGTTCAGTGCAGGTTGGCCCCCATTGTAGAATCCGGTTCTGTGTCCAAGAAATAAGTGGGTCGTCATGCAACAACCACGGGTGGCCGAGGATGATGGGAGGAGATGGAGGTGACATAGAATTGAACCTGTTCTTCGTGTTGGTTGATGATGAGGGTGATATCCTGTGTTCGAGAGGTGATAGGGCTGGAAGAGAGGGGCCGACCGTCAACGGAGGTGATGTTTACGGGCTGGGATAACGCCTCGATTTTTACCCCCAGTTTTTTGGCGTAAGAAGAGTCAATAACGTTACCCGCAGCACCGGAATCGATGAACGCGGTACTTTCGACCCGTTTGTGGCCAAACTGGAGGCGTGCTCATACCGTGAGATGGGAAAAGTTGGTCAAAGTGGCGGAGAGGTGGATGGAACCTGGTGAGCTGCTCCTACTGCTCACCGGGCCTGCGCGTTTCCCGGACACAGAGGGCAGCTAGCTCTGTGGTGTGTTGCCGATCCACAATATGCGCAGAGACCCTCTCTGAAGCGGCATTCCCGTTCTGCAGCGGTTAAGGAGGCGCGTCCTAATTGCATGGGTTCCCCGGCTCCGGTGTCAACCACGGCGGGAGGTGGAGAACCGACTGATCTGGTAGGTGCAGTTGCAAATGAGGAGCGAGCTTCAGGAACAGGCGTGTGAGAGAAGAAGGAGGAGGGTCGGGATGTGAAATGGGGCAGTGATGGCGTGATGGACGGCAGGGTGCGAGGAGCTGGCTTGGGTCGGGCGAGCAGGCGCTGGTCGGTTCGGAGGGCGAGTTGAATTAAGCCCTCCAACATAGCTGGAAGTTCTCGTCCAGCGAGCTCGTCCTTGATGCGCGCAGCCAGTCCCTCGTAGTAGGCTGTCCGGAGGGCGGCATCTCCCCAGTCGGTCTGGACAGCCAGGGTTCGGAAATCTGCCGTGTAGCGGCTCACGGACGAGCCTCCATGCCGCAGATGATATAACTTGGAGTCGGTCTCCACCTCAGCAGCAGGATGTTCAAAAGTTAGCTTTAGTTGACGGGTGAACTCTGTGTATGAATAGGCGACATCTGAATCCGAGCGAAAAACCGCCGTGGCCCACTCAGCTGCCTGCCCGGATAGCAACGAGACGAGAAGTGCAACGCGCAGTCGGTCTGTGGAGTATCTGGTGGAATTAAACTCAAACACAAGATCCAATGATGTTAAAAACATACTGCATTTCCCATCCGTGCCATCCCACTTATGTGGTAGAGCTATGAAGACATCAGAAGGGGAGGGGGGTGGCGGCGCAACAGCCGCTGCGACGGACGTGGCAACTGCCGGCTGAGCGCCTGCCCCGCGGAGGGTCACGTTCTCCTGCCTTAGCTCCACCACCTCGTCTTGGATGCCTTTGCGGAGAACCGCAACTTCACTACGGAGCTGATCGATCAGCTTAGCATGTTGGTCAACCACATCGCAGAGGTGAGCATAATCCGTTGGGTTTACTTCTGTAGGCTCAGTCATTCTGTCATAAACACACGGAGATGGACCAGAAGACTAGCAGTTAGCCCTGTAGCGTGGATGGTAAACCCAAACGCGGAAGTAGCGCGAGCAGGCAGGATAACCACGCTGTTATTTTTAGAACTCTCCCGAAGCGAGAGCAAGAGTCTACACAAATAAACTCGCGTTCTAATAACACACACTCAAAGTGAGTACTCACGATTAGACGGACACAGTGTCGGCGATAGCATGGGCAAACTCAATGACTGAGCGATGTGTGGAGCCATCTTGTTTCCTTTTATGCTTCTTGAGTCGCGACCGCATTACTTCCAGGTCCTGGTGCCGGTCGCGTTAGGAGTGTGCATGACAAAAGTTCCTACATTTATTGCTTTGATGTTGTGCAACAACAGGGTATATTTAATTTAAGTGTTTATGACCAAAATCCTAATATAACTTTTAAAACATAGATAAAACATAGCCAGATGTTTGGGAATGCAGGAAGAAATAGGATGTATAATTAGCAAATCATACATTTTCATAGTTACTGACATTCCTAATAAAAGGAAACATATAGAGATGTGTTTAGTCCATGTTTCTTATAGGATTATGTTTAATGTGCAATAGTGTAGTGTGTACTTGTAAATGTTCAGTATGTTAAAGCAAATTTGTATCAATTTGTACATTTACAAAGTGATAAAGTGACAAACTCAGTGTTGAATGTTGAATGAAACACAGTTATCTTCGAATGCTCATGTCTGCTTACTTTAAGGACCCTCATCATTTCCATGTACAGAAGAGGAGAATGTGATGAACTCAAATGTTGTGCTTATGTAGCTATTAGAGTTACAGGTACTTTACTCATTATTTTACGTATAACTTTTCTGTTTATACTCAGACACACACTTTCAGGTTATCTGTGATTGCTGTAAGAAAATTGTTAATTTTGCAAGATTTTCATTTCTGCAAGTTGTTATGGTTGAAACGTTCAGTTAATTTCTTACTTCTTGCTGTTATACTTTCTTGTAGACACCCTTACGCAAAGAAAATCTCTTTAGCTACACAAAGTCCACAGTATTGTGACAATCTTCCAGTGAAAAGAATCAGTCAAAAAGTAGATGAAAATTTCTAAAGGGGAAATTTGTTGCTTGCTGTATGCAAGGGCTACAGGAACAGATCTGGAAAAGTTTTTTTTTCTCAGCAGCTACATTTATAAGATCATATGCGACCATATGTGAATAATAATAAGAATAATAAAAATAATAATAAGAAGAATGCATACATTAACTATGCAGTCTACAATAAAGTGACACGTGATGAAAACCCTCTCTATCAGCAAACATACATTTTATATCAAGGACATGATATATAATATGTGCATTTTGTGAGTTGTACATTTTGCACCATCATTCCGGTAGTAGTAAAATGTAAATTTTTTAAAAGTAATGATGAGCTTAATTATACACGACGTATCAGAAAACCCAAATGCACAGTTTACAAGAACTGTATACTTTATGTGTGGAAACAGTGCTTTGGGGAAACAAAAGATTTGAGTCGCACACAAGACAAATATGAACTATCTCTGAGATTTAGAGCTAATGAGCCAAATTTGAGACACCGTTGAGAAGATGAAGAAAACGCCTAAATCTCCTTCAAGTCTGAAAGACGCTTATTTCGGGTTAATGTGAGTCAATGATTTATAATATGTAGCATGCACTTTGTCTTCTATCCGAATACATTACAGCATGACTGAGTGTATCTTACCAATTCTGTTTATCCGTGGCCAACAAGAATGATACAAAAACTGCTATTTATCAATTATGAGCAAGGTAACACAAGATCTAGGCAAATGTATAGACTTTAAAATACTTGACCAAGACAACAGTTCTTTATAAAGAAACAAGAATTTATTGAACTAATCTACGATACATGAATCTACGCTACTTAAACAGTTACTAGATCTGGGAAACTTACAAGAGCAGAGGGTTTATGGGTTTAATCTTCCTTAATTTAATTTCGTTTAATTTAGGATCATGCACCAATTTTCAGCAAGGTACGCTTTGTTTGTTTGCTTGCATTACGTTCCTGTCTCCTCGACTGGTTCGCCTTCAGCGAAGGGAATCATGGTGTTGGTTGGTGCACTGTTGTTGGGATAACGTCTTTCGGGGAAGCCTTTCTGTGACGCGTTGGTTGCTTGGTTACCGATGGCGGCGCTCTAGAACTTATTCTGAGGGTTTCTTCGTTGCAAGACTTGTTGAGGTTCTTGTAAAGGGGATGACCCAGTCGCATGGTGATAAAGTGGGAAAGCTTGCTTGCTACGGACAACGACGTGCAGAGCCTGTTCGGACCTTGGGTTTTTTAACCTGCCCCACGTGGTTCCCCCTTTTGTGCATACATTAGCCCGATGTTTCGTCTGTCATGTGGGGCTCATCCAGTTGGAGTTTTTAATTCTTATTTGAAGTTTATTTGCTTGAATATGAATAGTCAAACATACACAGAGACATTAAACATGATATACTTTTGCCCTGCTGGCATACTTTAAGGATTGTATAAAAGAATGCCTGTGCAACTACGGTCCTTTTGTTCCTGTGGAAAGGCATGTGCTCTGGAGGTCGATGAGAGTGCCAGTTGTATGAGTTGGGGAGGGTTTTCTCTGGCTGGGAGAGGGGTTCTGGAATGTGATAGATTTTAATTTTTACCCATTTAACTGTTTCTAAAAACTCTTTTCAGATCTATATATCACACCTATGCTGATATATGCCCTTTTTCCTCAAGAACCTAGAAGTGATTATAGCCTAACTATCAAGATTCTGAGTAACTGGTCATAAAACTTTTGTTTTAAGCATGCATAATAACCTTTTGAATATAAGAACAACCAGAAGAGAAATAGAAATGTTATGAATGCAATTTAATGAGGAAAAACAACAACAAAAAAATGGAAATCACTACTACTCTATGGAGAATATAATGGAAATGAAAACACCTAGCCAATGAGAATGCAGTCCTGTAACTCCCGCCCTATAGCAGCTGGCCAATGAGGGCACAGAAATGTAAGACCTGCCAGATAGCACTTGCTTAATGAGGAAAGAGCCCTGTTATTCCTGAATGTGTCAAACACTTGCATGTTACAAATTGCTACAGAATAAACCACAGTTCATACATACTGCTGTGAATATACAGTATACTGTACTGTATAGTTTTACTGGCATATTTCATTCTTCTGTTTTGAGTGAAATCATTAAGAATTATATATAACCAGTCTACACATGCCTAAGATGCAGGCGTTTAGTCTTGTTCCTTTGGGGTGCGTAATGTCCTGGGGACACTGAATTAAAAATAAAAAATAAAAAAAATAAAAATAAATCCTCAAAGCCATTAGGTGCCTAGATTTAAAAACAGAGGAAAGAAAAAAAAAATGAGCAAAAGATAAAAGGTATGCAGCAATGACGTCACTTTATAAATTTTATAGTATGTACATTGTTGGCCAAAACAGTGAAATTGAGCAACATTGTATATGAGAAAAAAGTGATAACAGGAAACGTCTTAAAATTAATATTTTCTGAATGACCCTTTGGCATTTTTCAAGAATTTAATTGATTCATAAAACAAACAACATGCCCAACATATCCTGACATGCCCAAACATACTCAAGCAAAAAGAATGGCAAGGTATTGGACAAAGAGCTGCGGGGAATTCCAGGAGTTGTTGCAACCTCAAACTGTCAGAAAGAGGCTTTTAGTTTCCAGGCTTCCAGCTTGCAGATCTATGAAGAAATAAAAACTTACCAAACTTTTAATCCAGAAGCGCTCTCTTTCACATGTACAATTTCGATCCGCTCATCACGTGTTAACCTCTTCGACACATTCCAAATAAGTTTGATGCGTCACATGACCCTCTTCCTATTGAAAAAACAAAAGTTGGATCCAAGATGGCCGACTTCCAAATGGCCACCATGGTCACCCCCCATCTTGAAAAGTTTGCCCTCTCACATATACCAATGTAATCAATAATCTTTTTAACTTTTTCTTTTGCATGACAGAGATAATCATAACAGACAACAGTCAAAAAATCACATTATAATGCTTCAACAGATTCACGACTGTAATAGACACACAATATTCACAGTCATGAGGATGGAGATTCAATATTCACTTATTTACATTTCCCTAGCATTGATAATAGTATGAATCTGTCTCACAGCTCATTTTCAATCAACAGACCCCCAACACATTTACCTACACAAATTATGGGTCTAGTTCCAGTAATGAAAATATTACAGTGCAGCTAAGGACATATTATAAACAGAATGAGTAGTTCACCTCTCACATCTTCTAGTCCGATTCGTTCGTTTGAATCTACTGCACTGCATAGCGACTATGGGAGTCACGTGACAAAAAAAACGAAAGACTAGGACTTGAAGACTAATTGAGAAGAACTGTTTAATTCTGTTTCCTGTGTTCTGCACTGCATAGTGTCTATGGGAGTCACGTGACAAAAGAACGAACGATTCGGACCAAAGACTCAACATTTCTGTTTCCTGTACATAACCTACGGAGGTTGTGCAATGCTTTGCGAACGCGCGCCCAGTAGAAAACGAACGGATCACTCTCCGAGTCTACTCATTCCTCCGGGTCATGTTAAAATTTGTCCAAAAACAAAGAATCGGTCATGAACGAGCCATCACTTGAAAGAATGATACTAAATGATTTTCGCACACATGCTCTTATGTCTAGCTCCCTTAATAACCACATACGACTGATTCATGTCCTTAAACATTCATTCAGTTCATTATCATTGACCCACTTTTATGACTGAGTCATGGTATTTTAAGGATTTGTTCCGTATTTTTGTTCCCTCCAAAAGTTATGAACCTTTAACCCAGATTATCAGCCCCATTGTCTGCCGATTTAGGCACGAGCACTCTTAATTAACACCAAGTTCAACATTTTGGAACTACTTTGGCACAAACTACAGTTGCATGAACACATAATGCCGTTGTGTATTACTTTAAGAATAATTAACATCAGTTTACCTGTGAAATAATGATATAAAAAAAACAAGTGACACATTCCCTGGAGGCTCTGAAGTGTTACCATGGTCCAGTAACAGCGTAAAGATGAATCTAGTAGAGAACTCTGGGAAGTTACAGAAAACAAACAAACAAACAAACAAACAAACATCAACCAATAAATAAATAAATCAATCAATAAACAGAGACTGATTAACAAATTAATTTCATCTTGGGCGTGCAACGTCAGTATGTATGAACATTGCAGGGAATGTGTTGATTGCATGCCTAAACGAGTAAAATTCTTGGAGGGGAAAAGGTCATTCATAAAATATTAATTTAAAGAAACATTCTGTTTCAACATGTTTCTCAAATTAAAACAAAATGTTTAATTCATTGCAAAACAGGAATTAAGTATTAATTTCATTCAATTCAAATTTTTGGTCATTTGACCAACACTGTCTATAATTAAAAAAAAAAAAAAGCAAGTGTAGCATATATGGCACACAAAAAAAGATGTTTTTTTGGTTTTGTTTTGTTTTTTTGGGGGGCGCTGAAGGAGAACCAAAAAATAATCTTCTTCAAGTTCTGAACTACTAGCCACACCTGAACTTCCTATAATTTTCCAGCCACATCAACTAGGCTCTTTTTCAAGGAAACAAAACTTACCAGACAGTTCCTCTTTCTCTTTCCAGCTCTCTCATTAGGTGCTTTCTTTCTTTCTCTTACGCTCAGTGTGTTAGTGCAAGGAAATGGCAAAGGCTGGTACTTCGAATATTCAGAGTCTGGGGGACCACCCTGCTTCTCCTACTGATCGTTACGCTGGACCTGGAGATGTGAAGTGTGATTTCTGCTCCGGGAGAAAACGCAAAGCGGTTAATTCCTGTCTGGTGTGCCTGGTCTCCTATTGTGAAGATCATGTTAAACCTCACTATCAGTCTCCTGCCTTTAAGAAGCACAAATTAGTGGAAGCCTGTCCAAAGCTCCAAGAGAAGATCTGCCCTCTGCATGACAAACTGATTGAGATCTACTGTCGTACTGACCGAAGCTTCATCTGTCTTTTATGTACGATGGATGACCATAAAGATCATGACACAGTTGAAGCTAAAGCAGAAAGAACTAAAAAAACAGGCGAGAACTCATTGTCATTATACTTTTATTTGTATTCTATGTTTTAAATGTATGCAAATAATACAGGAGTTCTAATATAATTTCTATCCGGTCATTGACTGCGCAGGGCAATGCTTTAAATTAGTATACACAGGGCTTTTTATATAGAAGTGTGAAAAAGATCTGACCTGTCAGTGCGACAGCCAACGCCCAGCAACGTTTTAACAGCGTTTTACCACTAAACTGTGCACCACTTGAAGTGTGTTAAAGCTTGTTGCTTGTTTATAATATGTAATTTTTTTATTAGAAACTCTTCATTGTTACTCTAAGACATTTTATTGTAGACATCTTTATGTTATAAATTTCAGTTAGGAAAATGATTAGTATGAGCATAACAGTTTACATTTGATGTGGTTGGGGCAAAGTTGAGTCATGTCGACCCTTTGTCGGTAGTAGAGAACGAAAGATGGAGATGTATAGTAAATAAGTTCATTAGGAAGGAAAAAAGAAGATGTGTACTGTAGTCTTTCATACAAATATCATTTATTTCACTATTCATGTAAAAGCTAAGATTTTTTTCTGTGTGAATGTAATTGGATTATGGATACTTCTGGGCTACCGTAATGTAATGTACTATATCAGTAGTCACAGTGTTACAGAAATCAGGTTTAAAGTCAGTAAATGAATAAATAAATGAAGTAGGCCTTTACTTGCAACCGGCATCTACTGTTAACCTAAAATTTTGTAGAATAAGTGAATTTTTTTTTTTTATTGCCAATAATATTGACACACTGAGATTTGATACAGGAACAAGTAAAACGTTTTTTATTCGTTTTCAGACTAAGCTACAGAAAAGGCAATTGCAATTGAAGCAGAGGATACAAACGGAGATGGAAAGGAAGCAGAAGCTAAAACAGTCTGTTGACTTAATTAAAGTAAGAAAGATTTCCCTAATAACACTCTCCTTCTTTCTCTTCTCCTCTTTTCCAAGAAAACGAAAGCTATCTATGTCAAAGGTGCTCTCTCTCTCTTTCTCTCCCTGGGTGTATGTGTACGTGTGTATGTGTGTGTATGTGTGTGTGTGTGTGTGTGTGTGTGTGTGTGTGTTTGGGGGGTAGGGGGGGGGGGGGGTTAGTAAACGAAAGAGCTGCTTTAAAAAAAAAAAAACTTGTGTGTGTGTTTTTCCTAACAGAGACGTTCACAGTCAGCAGTAGATGAGAGTGAGAGGATCTTCACTGAGCTGATCAGCCTTATGGAGAAAAAGCGCTCGGAGGTGACGGAGCTGATCAGAGCTCAGGAGGAAGCTGAACTGAGTCGAGCTGAACGACTCCTGAAGCAACTGGAGCAGGAGATTGCTGATCTTAAGAGGAGACTCACTGAGCTGGAGCAGCTTTCACACACACACGATCACATCCACTTCCTCCAGGTAACACTCACTGTCTGATCTACAGAGGGCGCTGTTCCTCACAAAGTTTCCTCCTAAAAGCTCATTACAGCAACGATAAATGTTCCTGTCTGAGATCACGAGTGTGTCTTTGGTCTGATTCAGTCTGAGATTCATTCGTTCCTCTCCTCCGCTTTCCTCCTTCTCTACGATGTGTTTCCTCTCTGTAGAGTTTCCCGTCTCTCTGTGTTTCTCCTGGATGTGAGGACTCGCCCAGCTTCACTGTCAATCAACATCTCTCATTTGATGGAGTGAGGAAATCTCTCTCAGGTCTGAGAAAACGAGTCGAGGAAATCTGTGAGGAGGAATTCAACCAAATCGATCCACGTGGTAAGGGAAAGTTTTATACTAAAATCTTGTGTTTGACATCACACCAGGTCTACGAAGTAGGCAGAAATAAGACGACCCTAACAACCATAGATGAATATTAACCTTGGAAGTTCCATCAAATTGAGATTAATTCTACTGACCATCACTAAATGAATTTTATAAATATGCTATATAATTGAGATCAAGTAAAAAAAAAAAAAAATTCAACAGTAAAGAGTAAAAAAAACCTGATCTTACCTCAACAGCAGCCACAACACTACCTTTCCCTCATTAAGTCTAGCAGAAATTGAAAAGACACTATTTAAACACATCAATACTATTAACACATATTAAAGTGTTGTGTTTAATTTAAAGTTGCTGATTCTATTAATCTTATAAGGCTGCACAGTGATAGGATTTTTTGTTGTTGTCAGTATCTTGATTGAGGCTCTAAATGTTTTATTTTATTATTTTACTTTTCAGTCTTCATTTTGTCTCTGTGTCTCCACAGCTGCAGCAGTTCAGAATGGTGAAGCCTCAAAACCAAAAACCAGAGAAGATATTCTGCAGTGTACGTATAAAACACATACAAAAGGAGAAAAGCAAAACACACACACACACACACACACACACACACATACACACATACAAAGCACCAGTTGAAAGATATTGTCTTAACAAGAACACAAATGATTTTTAAATGACCCATACCTGTGAAATATTTCCCCCACGGGCCTAATTTATAGGAGGATAGGGGGTTGTAAGAATAATCAATAATCAAAACTGACCAGGTCTAATCCACCAGCTCCTCAACGACATATCATAATGATAAATTATAATTACTAACTGTCATTAAACCTGAAGTAGTCATTGGCTTTTTAAAATCACTCTAATTGGCAAGAAAAGAACAAAAACAGAAATGTTGCTTTTATACAATAAGAATTTTTTTATGTTATTCAGCTGCACTCGTCGATACAGTATATGCAGGACATATACATATTGTTTTGGTTTGTCTCTTCATCTTAAAATGAACGTGAAACTATGGAATAAAATCACTGTCAAAAATAATTATGCATAAAAAAAGATTTGTGTGTAATTCTGTGTTTTGTCCGAGTTGGATTCCAAAATTTTACGGCGCGGACAGCTGACAGACACGAGAGTTTCTGTGTTTGTTACAGTACAACTCTGAAATATACGACCGTTTACCGTTTTTACAACTCGTCCTGTTACACGGACGAATTGCGAAATTACTATCCGAG
The DNA here is from genome assembly GCA_030347435.1 of Clarias fuscus. NCBI lineage: Eukaryota > Metazoa > Chordata > Actinopteri > Siluriformes > Clariidae > Clarias > Clarias fuscus. The sequence continues at coordinate 30,941,028 of CM059218.1, forward strand.
GGAAAAGGATTCGATACAGCGCATGCGCCCCGCCACAAAATTTCGTACCTGTAAGTGGCCGTAAATTTTGGATCCAACTCGGACAAAACACAGAATTACACACACGATTATTTTTGACAGTGATTTTATTCCATGGAAACAGCCTATTTGCAAAAAAAAAAAGGGGTGGGCCTCATACATCCGTACATGGGTGGAGAGCTCAACCTCCTAATGTTGAACCCAAAGTTACTTCCTTCCCCGCCACCCCCTGCCTTTTTTTAAAACAATAAAATCCACCTCAGCTGAACTGGAATTAAAGACACTTTCAGTGTCAATAAGTACAGTAAAGCCTTTATTTTGTCACATATACGTTACAGCACAGTGAAATTCCTTCTTCGCATATCCCAGCGTAACTGGGGTCAGAGCGCAGGGTCAGCCATGATACAGCGCCCCCTGGAGCAGATAGGGTTAAGGGCCTCGCTCAAGGGCCCAACAATGGTAACTTCGATTCTGAGCTGGGAATCGAACCAGTAACTCAGTTCCTTAGCCCTCTGAGCCACCACTGCCCACAAGAAAAGCAGTAAAATGAAGGCTAAGGAGCACTCTTAAAATGTCATCGTGGTGACTGTTTTTTTTTTTTTTTTTTTAGGTTTCAAGGCACTTTATTATAAATCTTGTGATTAACATCTAACCCAAGTATATTTTATTGTTTTAGATTTCCGTTATCTGACTCTGGATCCCAACACAGCACATGATCAGCTCATTCTGTCTGAGAGGAGCAGAACAGTGACGCGCATTAAAGATGCGCAACAATACTGTCAGCATGCAGAGAGATTTGACTCCTTGCTTCAGGTGTTGTGTCGTGAGAGTGTGTGTGGACGCTGTTACTGGGAGGTAGAGTGTAAAGGTATGGGTGTGGACGTATCAGTCTCATATAAAGAGATCAGAAGGAAAGGAGAGAGTAAAGAGTGTGAGTTTGGATACAACAGTAAGTCCTGGAATCTGCAGTGTTATCCTTCTTCTGTATCTTTCTGGCACAACAACATTCAGACTAAGCTCACAGGTCCATCACCATCCAGGATAGGAGTGTATGTGGATCACGGTGCAGGAACTCTGTCCTTCTACAGCATCTCTGACACGATGAGGCTCCTCCACAGAGTCCGCACCACATTCACTCAGCCTCTGTACGCTGGATTAAAGATATGTTATTATAACTCAACTATGAATTTATGTGATCCAAAGTAAGTGTCATTTAAACGCATGGGTTAGACTGTTAAATATCGTAGTTAAAGTTTGTTTTTGATGGAAATGGCGTATACATAGTAAAAGGACCACAGTTCCCTCATACTTTGGGCTGCAGTCACGATCATGGTCTCATTTAAAATAATAATTGTATGAGTTACTGACAGCGTAACAGAGGCTAGAATTAAGAATTTAATTTCTGCTTCACTCATACACCATTAAAGCAATCAATGCTTATTCCTCTATGCTAGCTACTTCTACTTTAAATCTAAATCTCAGCCACAATTTTTTATCCTGCTTTGGTTAAAAATGTATAATACAGTTATGAAAAGTGGTTTATTTGATTTTTTTCTTCATTTATATTATATTGTTAACATTTGGAAAACCCCAAATAAAAACATTTGTTACCAAAACAGCATGTTGAAGATAAATAGCTTATTACTTCAAAACCCCTTTGAGCTTTCTTGTTTATTATTTAGATGAAATGTCAGTTGTTTGTAAATATGTACTGTATGTGATTTAGCAGACATCCTTATTATTATTTTTTTTTTTTATTTCGTTATACATGTAAGCAGTTGAGGGGTAAGGGCCTTGATCAAGGGCCAAACAGTGGAAACTTGGTGGTAGTGTGGTTTGAACTTGAGATCTTCTGATCCGTGGTACAATACCCTAACCACTGAGCTACCCCAACCATATAGGGGGTAAATTACAGGGAAGTGTCTGTTTTTGCTATTTCACCTAAAAACGCACACACTGACTTTTTACTCACGAAACAAGAGTAGGTTTGCTGTGGTGTTCTCATTATTATCATCCTAAAAGATAGCAATGTTATGCCCAAGGACTTGCTGTAGGCTCAAGTTGATGCCAGTCAAAGCTAGGTTGGTCTCATCTACATGGGCACCTTGCATTGGATTCAATGCTGTGTATCTTGCCAATAGAAACTTGAAGTGCGCAGTGGGTGTGCTCATTACACTTTTAAGATTTCAGAGAACTCATGACTGTGTAAAATAACATGTACTGGGTCTCACGTAGGTTTTTAAACCAGTAGTAAAAGTCATTTTGTAGTTTGTGTTGTGACTCTGTTAAGAGTCTGTCAATATTTTACCTAGAAGTCACTACATTGCAAAATGTTTTACTGGAAGTACCAGTGCAGTCACTGTTCGTTTTTCTTTCCCCTTAAGCTAAAATAACACTTGTGTCAGCATCATCATCATCATCATCATCATCATCTATCATTCTTATTATTAATTAAATGTCAGGAAAAGTTTAAATGGGTTGTCAGATATCATTTTTATACTGATTTAAAAATAGTGTACAATGTCTCAAATATTCTGTTTTGTCTTTGGGATTGTCTTTTCTTTTTTTAAAGGAACAATAAATCTGCAAAGCATACAATAAAACTTGGTCTTCCTGTGCTGCTGCAGGCAACTGAATCCATTTTATTTTTAGTTTGTATGTTGAATCTTGAAAATTTCTTGAATAAGTGTCACTACGTGTAAAAATAATTACAATCAAATATTTTATCAAGAAAAGTCAGTCATTCTGATGCATCATTACACTTTATTATTCTATTACGCTTTTTTAAATCAAACTGTAATGAGGCTTTTCAAAATTAAATCAGCCATTACATACGTTTTATTGATAATTTTATCGTGTCATGCAGTGTAAGGTTTAGAAGTGCCGCAAATACATTTTTAAATAACCTTACATTTCCTACCATTTATTGCTTTAAAAATAGAGCATATTAAATTCAAGTGTTTAGAACCAAAATCCTGTAGATTGAGGAACCTTACAGTGTCACTGTTTTATAAGAGACAGAAATAAGGCTGTAGCATTACAACGAGAATCAACAGTCTGCATTCCAGTAATGGACCAAAGTAGTGTATATTGTGGAAAATCAGATTTCCTTTCTTTAAAATAAAACATGAACACAAACTAAATGATTCCGTTTGTTGAATAAAACTTTAGAGTAAAAAGCTATAATTAAAAAAAAGTTCATGAGACAGACTCACATGTCTCCACGAGTTCAAGGACAGTGTCTCATTAACATGTGACCCTTTGATCTGTAGCTAAAACAATAATATAATATAATATAATATAATATAATATAATATAATAATATAATATAATATATTTCTAATAATATGTAGTGTATTTTACTAGATTAATAACATTTTGTCGTTGTGGATCATTCATTTGAGTTACTTTCCATGTCCTTTGATAATAAGTATATTTATTTTAAAATTTTCTTCAAAAAAATCATATTCGATCTATTAAGAGAAAGCAGATTGTAATAATCACACAAACATTATGTGCATCTTATGTTTCAGGAGGGGGTTAAACTTTCTTAACTTTTACACACTTAAAAATACCTTGAAAATGAATTAGATTTAATACTTTTATCACAACTCAACATCAGGTTTATTTTATCCCAATTTTATTTGAAACTTGGTGGCCTATGTTTTATTTTGCAGTTACAAAAATATCTCTAAAATTCTCCAACATTCACAAACAAATGTTCCTTTCCCTGCTCTTAATTTATTTGTTCCCTCACATATACTACATCTAGGTAAGTGCATGAAGGTAAGCACAACATAAAGGTAAGTGCAATTGTGTAGTGTGTACGTGTAAACGTTCAGTATGTTAAAGCAGATTGCACTTGTACAAAGTGATAAAGTGACAAACTTGGAGGATGTTGCATGTTAAACTGATGGTGTGTGCAGTGTGAGGCTGTTAATCAGCCCTTCCAGGACAGGACGTAGATTTGCCCCAGTGCGTCTCCGCACGCGATCTGACTCGGGTCATTCGGATTCACCTGCAGAACCTCGACTGGAGCGTCGCACACAAACAGGCCAAGCTGAGAGAGAGAGAGGGGGGGGGGGGGGGGGGTGAATTATATATATAACATAACAAAATAACACACACACACACACACACACACACACACACACACACACACACACACACACACCTGTTTCTTAGTGTTCCTGTCCCACAGTTTGATGGTCCTGTCGTACGAGGCTGAGATGATGATGCTCTCTGTCAGACGCAGCGCACTGATCCTGTCACTGTGCACCTGCAGCGTCACATCACATTTACTTCAGTGTAGATTCAGTAACTTCAAACTCCATCACTCTCTATATTCACACCACAGTCCACTTATCCATCAGACAACGATGATTTAGTTTCTAAACCTGCTGCTCTGACAGCAGTGCAATTCACAGGCTTACATTACATTGAAACTAGTCTCCAGTATCAGTGTTTTATAACAGTAAGAAAGAAAGCTAACGCTTTCTAACAAGAATCAACAGTCTGCATTACACTAATGGACCACTGCACTGTATATTATGAGAAAGCAGATCATCGTGGCAATTTTTTTGAACTACACCAATTTTCCAAACAAAAACCAGACAACTGCTTGAGTATAGAAAAAGCAAAGAAGAAGTTTATTGCAAGCAAAAGTCAATGGACAGCTCTGGACCAGCCAGCCAGAAAGACAACAGACACCCAATGAAAATTCCCCAAGATCTCCTCACTTCCCCAATTTTACATGACTTATATACCCTTAGCTAGCAATTACCTCATTGTTCGTTCCTCCTTAAGTCAAGTATTTACTTAATATTCATTAGATGTATGTTAATTTTGTTAGGCCAGATAGATGTGGCACTTCCCAGTTGCATAATTTTCCCCTTCTCATCTCATAATTAGTCGTGTCTGGGTAGGCCAAGAAAAATCTTATTTTCTTTTTTTCCCTTTTTCGGAGAAAGTTGTGTTCCTTTTTTTTACTAACCACCATTTTTTTTTTTTTTTACTATTGACCACTGCTGGTGAAGACGTTTTTGTTTGGAGCCGAGATTTTGAAAAATCTTCCTCTTCAAGATGCGCAAGTACTCTATTCTTATTATTCTTATCTGATTTGTCTTTAACCTTCCATAGTATGCCTCTAAATGTATAGAAATTATTGACCTATTAGTACTTCAACATTTGTTTTGCTTATTTGTTTTAATCATACATAATACATAATCGTACAATCATCTAATGATTTTGATCTTATATATCAAATAGTGACTAATGTGCTTAATTCTTGGATACATTATTGTAGATAAAAAAATTAGGGATTAATTAAATCAGCGCACAATCACGTTTAAATTAGTATTTATACTTTATATAACCATTGCTTCTGTTAGTTTCAAAGACCTTCATTGATTTGAATACTAGATTGATTATTTTATATTATGTATTTGAGTTTACACCATTCGGATCCGGCTAATTTACATGATTCTGTTTAGTTGCTTACATATATCGTAGCATGTACTTGTATATAGTAGTTATAATGGTAAAGGTTAACTTCAGTTCTAGTATGCGTGTTATGGTAATTCTCGATTGCAATTATCAGATTTTTCTCTGGGTCTGTGTTCATTAAAATTCTCCTTTTGTTTTTATTTTAGCACGCAGGTAGCGCTCTTCTCGCCGATCTCGCCTGAGGATTGTTCTGAGAGCCGGTGCTCATCCCCCTGCCTTCAGCAAATCGCTACAATCACCGCCTTATCAGAGCACTTATTCCTCTGTGGAGGATATTGCTGAGGATTAGTGATTTATTAGATTTTTTTTTCTTTTTCCAACATGATAAATATGATATACTGTATGTTGTTTTTATTACTTTGTCCGCTCTTAAAAGAGGAAGTCTAGCTCTTTGCACTCTATGTCCCAATCAAAGCAGAACCAAAAACTCATTTTTATATTTTGGATATCTGCCTGCATTTTCTGTATTTTTCCACTTCATTAAAGTTCCTCAATTTCTTGCACTCTGTGTGTACGGGTCGTTCTTGGGTCACACTTCACGTCCTTTTTTGCTTGATTATCGTTAGTTATGAGGATACCGCTATAAAATAAGATGAAATATTATTAGTATATTGCTTTGCTTGTTATTATTTTTAGTTATATTAATATTTTTATTTTACTTATTGCTTTGCTTCCTAGCCCTGTCTTCTGGGATTTAGTACCTCACATTTGAATATAATTGAAGGTCAATAAAATTTTTCCACAAGATAACAGAAAGAGCAGCCTGGAGTGTGACCTTCAATGAAAGGACAGAATATGAAAAGGTTCTCGACATGGATGAGAGTCAGACTCACTCGTCTCCTTGGTGTCCACGACTTCAGGGTCGGCGTCTCATTAAACCACATGTAACCCTTTGAATTTCCACATACAACCAGATCTGTGGATAAAACAATAAAATAAAGATAATATGCCAGCAGCATGTGTGTACTGTTAATGAGTGTGTGTTCATGGTGGAATAAAGGTAGGGTGCAAGACAAACCCTGACTCTAATACACACACACATTTGACTTAATAATGTTTGTTGGTTAATAAAGTTTCTACCCTGTGTATTTTCCTCTCGTACCTATGTAAGTGTAATGTTGCAGTAAAAGTGTTCTCTCCATCATTTCAATAAGCAGTATGATAATAAAGTTAACTTTGACTCTGCCATGGTTTTCGCTCTGCATGTGACTCACCAACGGCTGCATCTGTCGCCTGTTTATTTTGCTAATAATCTTTATAATGTTAAAAGTCAAGTCAAGTCAAGTCAATTTTATTTATATAGCGCTTTTAACAATTGACATTGTCGCAAAGCAGCTTTACACAATAAAAAGAAGTAAGTTTGTATGCAATGTGTATGAATCAGAATGATAAGATTGTCCCTGATGAGCAAGCCGAGGGCGACGGTGGCAAGGAAAAACTCCCTGAGATGGTAATAGGAAGAAACCTTGAGAGGAACCGGACTCAACAGTGAACCCATCCTCATCTGGGTGATAACGGAGAGCAGGGATTGATCAGCATAATAATGTGTACTGGAAGTTCAGTATAACAGGAGATGTGTTTAAAATTAAAATTAAAAGGAGACCAGTTTGTTCCTGGAGACTCAGGTAGACTGTAGGAGATTCCAGTCCTGAGCTATCGAACAACTGAAGTCACAGGTCCCCAGAGCATCAATCGATGATAGGACAGTCTTCATGGAAACCATCCCCAGCCACCACACGAATCCAGGCAGACCACACGGGGCATCCATGCGACGAGATCTCCAACCAGAAGCAGGACTCCAGGACGGGTTAGACGGCTCCAGAGGGCATAAAAGGGTCCTTCCTGCCTTGTGCACAGGATCTTCAGTTCCTTCCACTCTGCAGTGATGTTCAGGTGTTTCTTGCTTGTTTCTGATCAGTTACCTTACTGCCGACTTTCTCAATACAGATGAAAGAAATTTGTTTATATCTAGGATTTTCATTCTGGTAAAGCTGCTTTGTGACCATGTCAATTCTTAAAAGTGCTCTACAAATAAAATTTAATTGAAATGTATACGTGGCCAATGACCGTCTGAGGTCTGGAACCCATGGACATTACTAAATGCGTTTTGCTCCATTGAGGCTCTTTGACAGGCCATTCAGGTGCTGTTTGCTTGTGGGTCTTTCTACCTTAATTTCTGTCTTCAGTAAAGTGTGCTCAAGTGGGTTTAGGTCAGGTGAGTGACTCTGCACTTTTTCACCGTTCCGTTCCATGTGTGTGTTTTTTTTGGGAATCGTCAGAATTCACTCTGATACTTTCATCTGCAGTCGCATCATAAATTAACACCAGAATGTTCTTGACTTGTCTGGATGTTGTGAAGGAGTTTTTCTACACCAAGGAAAGAATTCTGTGATCATCAACTTTAGTTGTCTTCTGTGTTCTTCCTGGCGTATGGATGTTGCTGAGCACAGACTGTTAATTCGGCCACTCCTAAAGTTTCTGCTCTCTCCCTCTCTGATTGGTCTGTGTTGTTTGTTTTTATTTGCCGCCTCCACCTGCATCTTCACCTCTTTGGCCTGCATGTTGAGAGTCCCCCATGAACAGTTACTAAACGCAAATTCAACACCTGGAATGTGACTACAGACCTTTTATCGCGGATCTTTTAGAACTAAGAAAAAGGCCACAATTAGCCATCACACTGCTTACTAGTCTATGAAAATGGGGAGGATATTTAAAAGAAAATTTCTAAATGGTTAGTGCAATATTTTTAACCTGCTTTGAATTCAATCTGAAAGTCTACACTTCCCTCACATCTTAATTACTTTAGTTCAAACCCTTTGTGATGATGTGGATACAAACACTGTGTCTCTGGACCTGCCTGTAGATGGACAGGCTAATTAATGAAATTATTACATTTGTCTATGACACTATTAATATTTATATAATATTTAAATCATTTAAAATATACATTCAATTTATTTTAAATTTAAAAAAGAAAAATAAATTTAACTGACATTAAATAATTTACATTAATGATACAATGTGTTTACATATTTAAATTGCTTATTATATCTGCATATTATATTTTGATAAAATAACTAAATAATCAGAGACTGTAGTTTGTGTAGCATGCTACTTCTAACTGACATTCTTTTACGAATACAGTGGAACCTTGGATTGCGAGTATAATTCATTCTGAACGCGGGGTTCTATATTAAAACACTCATAAATCAAAGCAGATTCCCTCATAAGAAATTATGGACACTCAAATAATTCATTCCAGAGCCAAAAAAAATCAGACATAAAAATAATTAATACAAAATATAAAGTAAAAATAGAACAAATGAACCTACATTCTATCTTTGAGAAAAGTTCAAATAAATCCCGGCAGATAAGTGTTTCCCTTAGTGTTTGTGCCCACATGCACTGTGTATGTGTGTGTTTATGTGCGCACATACTGTGTGTGTGTGTGTGTGTGTGTGTGTGTGTGTGCGCGTGCGTGCGTGTGTGCGTGCGTGCGTGCGTGTGTGAAGCTAAAGTAAGAGGAGAGGAGGAATGAGCCCCTCCTCTCTCCCTCTTCTTGTCTTACACAGTAACACTTCCTCCTCTCTTGTTTGAGTTTCACACACACAGTACATGGAAACACTGCCTTATCAGGAAAATCAACAAGAAACGCTGAGAGAGAGAGAGAGAGAGAGAGAGAGAGAGAGAAAATGGATCTTTAATCTCTCTATTAAGACTTGCTTTCTCTATTAAGAATTTGTTGTAATAAACAGTAACACGCGAGCATGAAAAGATAACTTTTTTCACACACACACACACACACACACACACACACACCCACACACACACACCCACACACACACACACACACACACACACACGCACGCACAATAAAATATGGTTTACGCACACACACGTGGTCACGGTGTTATAGTAAACAGTGCTTTTAACTAACAACATGGGAATGTTGATAGAAATAAATGACAAACTGATGAATTATCACCTAAGCAATCTGTCTGTGTGTGTGTGTGTGTGTGTGTGTGTGTGTGTGTGTGTGTGTGTGTGTGTGTTTTCACAAAATTATGTTCAATATTATTTAAATAACTTTTAACTGAAAATAACTTCATGGCTGCTTTAAAGTGTGTGACGTTAACACACCTTCATGTAAAGCAGCAGCCGTGATCTTGTTCTTCCTGTTCTCACGTTCCTCCTCCTCCTTCTTATGACGTTCTTGCTCGTCCTCCTCCTCCTCCTGCATTTCTTCCTCTTCCTCCTGATGATCGTCTTCCTCTTCTTGATCATGGTCTTCCTCCTCCTGACGATAGTCTTGCTCCTCCTCTACTTCATGCATTTCCTCCTCCTCCTCTTGATGATGATCTTGCTCCTCCTCTACTTCATGCATTTCCTCCTCCTCCTCTTGATGATGATCTTGCTCCTCCTCCTCCTCCTCTACCTCATGCATTTCCTCCTTCTCTTCCTGATGATCATGGTTTTCCTCCTCCTCCGATTGATCCTCCGTGTCCTCCTCATTCTGATGTTGATGATCTTGCTCCTCCTCTACCTCCTGCATTTCTTCCTCCTCCTCCTGATGATGATGATGATCTTTCTCTCCCTCCTCCTTCTGTGTCTGATCAAAACCTGATTTCAGGCTTACATTTGGGTCCAAATATAGCGCCCCTTCTGCTTCTTTTCTTTTGTGTTTTCCTTTCCTTTTTCTTTTCCTTCCTCCTTCCCCCTTTTCTCCTTTGTAACGAGGGTGCTGCAAACACAAGGATAAATAAGTCTCAATCTTGAATGAGAACCAGAATTAGGAGTCATATGCTTATAGTGCCTTGCAAATATTTTCATACCCCTTGAACTTTTAAACATTTTGTCACGTTACAACCACAAATGTAAATGCATTTTATTGGGATTTTATGTGATAGACCAACACAGAGTGGCACAGAACTGTGAAGTGGAAGGAAAATGATAAATGGTTTGCGGAATTTAGAAGTCACCGAATTAGTAAATAGAGTCCAACTGTGTGTAATTTATTATGAATGAAGTGAAGACCTCAGAGGTTTTTTAGAGAACATTAGTAAACAAACCGCATCATGAAGCTTAAGGAACACACCAGACAGGTCAAAGTTGTGAAGAATTTTAAAGTTTTTATAAAGGTTATAAAAACATATAACAGGCTTTGAACATCTCACGGAGTACTTTTAGGACTGCAAACCAACCAAGACATGGCCGTCCACAGAAACTGACAGGCCAGGCAAAAAGAGCATTAATCAAACATGCTGCAAAGTGACCCATGGTAACTCTGGTGGAGCTGCAGAAATCCACAGCTCAGGTTGAAAAATCTGTACACAGGACAACTATTAGTCGTACACTCCACAAATCTGCCCTTTATGGAAGAGTGGCAAGAAGAAAGCAATTGTTGAAAAAAAAGCCATAAGAAGTCCCGTTTGCAGTCACGTGGGGGACACAGCAAACATGTGGAAGAAGGTGCTCTGATCAGACGAGACCAAAATTGAACTTTTTGGCCTAAAGTCAAAATCACATCACCCTGAACAAACCATCCTCACCGTGAAACACGGTGGTGGCCGCATCTTGATGTGGGGATGCTTTTCTTTAGCAAGGACAAGGAAGATGGTCAGAGTTAATGGGAAAGATGGATGGACCCAAATACAGACAAAACCTCTTGGAGTCTGCAAAAGACTTGAGGGGGTTCACCTTCCAGTAGGACAACAACCTCAAGCATACAGCCAGAGCTACAATGGGATGATTTAGATCAAAGCATATTCATGTGTTGAAATGGCCCAGTCAAAATCCAGACCTAAATCCAATTAAGCTTGAGTTATTCTGCAAAGAAGAATGGGCAAGCATTTCAGTTTCTTGATTTGCAAAGCTGGTAGAGACACACCCCAAAAGACTTGCAGATGCACTTGTAGCGAAAGGTGGTTCTACAAAGTATTGACTCTGGGGGACTGAATATAAATGCACACTACACTTTTCAGATATTTATTAGTAAAAAAAAAAAAAAGAAAGAAAGAAAATAATTTATTATTTTCCTTCCACTTCATAATTATGTGCCACTTTGTTTTGGTCTATCACATAAAATCCCCATAAAATACATTTATATTTGTGGTTGTAACAAGACTAAATGTGGAAAAGTTCAAAAGGTATGAACACCTTTGCAAGGCACTGTATGAGTATTACAAATGTGTTTACATTTACTCTTATTGACAGCTTGAGCTTTTCACGCCCTACATAAGACTTAAAGAAGGATTCAGAAGTTCTAATCAAGTATAGTATATAACTGTACAGTATAAACTAGAGCTTCCTTATAACGGGGTGTGTAAACTTTTGTACTGAACTACAGAGGTTATGTACGAATGTAGAATACATATGTAGTCTATACATGTGTGTGTGTGTGTGTGTGTGTATGTGTGTCTAAACTCACCAGGTATGCCAGTACAGGAATGTCATCCTTTTCCACCACCAGCCACATGCCGTCTTCACCGTTTCCCTCAATACACAACACGTGTGTTTCATAATGAAAACTGAGATGAAAACAATTCGGTGTAAGAAAACAATCACTCTCGAAACTTGAGATAAAAATTGCATGTCTGAGTGCAACATGGTGTTCCATAAAGTTCTACAGTATTTTTGGTTCCCTAGTTAGTTGGGCCGTCTATCAGGAAACTCCAAGAACACAATAATTGCTATTTTAAGGCAAAATACAAAGAGACTAAAGAGCAAAATAATTACAGTAGAAAATAAAACACATTTTACTAAGTTTCTAAGTGTCAGAGATAACCCCTAGAGGGCGCCAAAGCGCCCAGAGACTTCCTTTGTTTTTCTGTTTTCTTTGTGTTCTTTTCTGTGAAAGACTCCATGTCCCAGAATGCACCTCGGTCAGGTGATGGGAGCGCTCACCTGAACCGAGGTTGCTCATTAGTTTGATTATAAATGTTCTTGAGTTTCACCAGTCTATGTCTTGCATCAGTTTGATTAGGGTTGCTGTTCTTTTTGGGTTTTGACTGTCTCAAGTTAAGTGGTTTGTTAAGTTCTGTTTATTCTCCTAGCCTTATGTATATTCTCCTAGCTCCAGGTTTTCCTAGTTCCATGTTTTTCCTAGCCTTTTGTTAGCTCCTAGCCCTTTTGTTAACTCCTAGCCTGTCACGTATGGTTTATCTCCTGGTTAAGTTCCTTTTCTGTTTCCGTTGTGTTTTTGTCCATTAAAAGACTTTTCACCCGCACGTCACCTCTGCACATATGCCTCTTCTTATACCCACGTACAGCACCCGTTACACTAAGTCTTAGGCAAAATACTCCTATATTTTCTGACATCTGCATTATGGAGTCAGAAAAAAAATACACACATTTCCACACGTGCTTTTCTAACAATTTATTAAATGTTACACAAAATTGTTTTGCATATCAGTGAAAAAAAACTGCCTTGCCAAAAAAGATTCGATTTTCAAAAGATTTTGACTGCCATTCGCTTTAATTAAAATGCAGTGTGATGGCGAATTCATGTGTGGGAAAGATTCCTCATGCTCCCTGAACCACAATTTCACAACATTAATCATGGAATATTTCTGTTCCATCAGCGAGGAAAAGCTCCATAGATGTGATACTCTGGTGACTCGGTACATTCAGGTCAGCTGACATTATTTTATTGCCACATAAGATTGCTGAGTCTAGATCTGAGCACCTGAAGCAACACCAGATCATAACACTGTCTCCAGAGGCTTGTCCAGTGGACACTATTGGAGTCTCACTAAGAAGTGGTTCTTATGAACACACAGCCGTTCAGTCCCAATCCTGTGAGTTCTCGTCACATAACGCATGTAGAAATGCTCTTACTTACTTTCTTACTTCTTACCATGTTTAAGTGATCTCTATTCATGATTTTTTTTTGACCACATGTTTTTCACACAAACATGTGGTCATTACAGGGTTTATTAATGCATTGGACTCTTCAAATCTTCGTAATAGTTTCCGGTGCTTGATGCAGCCCAGTAATTTGACTCTTTTAAAATCCATTAAACTGCCAATAATTTTAATTTAGAAACTATGCAATGGTTCAAAATGTGTGTGTGTATGTGTGTGTGTGTAAGAGAGATCTTGCTTACTCATAACTATGGCTACTTCGGTGTTTCCCTCGTGCATTTGGAAAGATGTCGTCGATGTTGGTGCCTGCACGCACTGCCAGCAGAGTGGTGCAGTAGTGCAAGAACAACGCGCTGCTCCTCAGAGTGTGCGAGTGAACTTTAGAAAGACTGGAATCAAAAATAAGGAAAACAGTAAAATTTACAATAAAAATAGCCTTATCTTATCTTTTACATTTGTCAATAAATTAAAACAACGTCCTCTCTTGTAATGTGTTCATTTTCTTTGTTACTTATTTTTTTCTGATGTTCTCATCACATGGAGACACTCACTGCTACGGAGGATGTCTCAGTATGGTCTGATTACAGATTACATCTGAATACCGGGGACGGATCCACTGATGGCTCCAAGTACTGCATTTGGTGAATATCATTTCACTTTTTCATGTCAGTTCAATCACGTGAATAGTTTTAGGAGTGAGATAAACAGTTTTGTTCCCAAGCCTACATCGGTAACCTCAACAAATTGGACTTTATATGAACTAAAATACATATCGTGCTGTGTTATAACTCTGTGTGTGTGTGTGTGTGTGTGTGTGTGTGTGTGTGAGATTACCCTGTGATACACTGCTGTGAGTCTCTCTCCAGCTTCCACACGTTCACTGAAGTATCAGCGCAACCCACCGCTAACCGCTCATCTGGCAAACTGCATAATGCAGTGATACGGCTATCACTCAACTGCACACACACACACACACACACACAACGCACACATACAAACCTTTTTACACACCACATACTATACAAAAAGAATTTTAACAAAAAAAGTCAGACATATAGACACATTGATTAACAGGCACAAACTGATTTCTGTATCTCATCGGTCTGTCTGTCTGTCTATTAACATCAGTCTGTCTATCGGTCTGCTTCTTCAGTCTGCAGTTTCTATTCCCTGAAGCATAAAGTGAGTGGTTGAGTATAAAAGCACTGGTTTGTTAAAAAGGCCTTGTCTCAGACACTTACATACTCCAGATAAATATCTTTTAGCCTCAGAGGTGTGACCTACAGTACATGATGGTGATTTTAATAATCTGAATAAAGCAGCCAGAAAATCCACTTTGGCACACGACTCCGAACGCGACCCGTAATGATGATGTGACGTGTGTAGTTTGGTACGTGAGGATAATCATAAACACGGCGCTTTGTTAAACTCACCTTATTGGAGTAAAGGAGTTTGAGCTGCTGCCACATCTCCAGTCTGCCGGAGCTGAAAGCACACACCAGGACATCCTGCAGCTCCAGGAAACACATCGCACTCACGCTGTCCTTCTGTCTGGGAGGCATGTCTACACACACACGCACACACACACACACACACACACACACACACACACACACACACACACACACACACACAGTATTAATGTGTTTAAGCATTCTGAAAAGAGTCTCCAGTGTCAGTGCTTTGAAACACTCAGAGGTAAAGCTGTAACTTTGAGTTTTATGACATTATCAAAACAGAAATATGTGTGTAAATGTTTTAATGTTAAAATAATAAAAACAGAGACACAGATAAATACATAACGGAGATGACGATCAGACTTCACACCTGTATTAACGCTCCAGGCTCTGAGACTGCGATCCTCAGACACAGTGAGGAAGTGAGGACCAGAGCCGCTCGCTAAAGCACGAACACCTGCACTGTGACCAACCAGAGTGCTGCGGTGCTCAACCTACAGAGAGAGAGAGAGAGAGAGAGATGAATTATAAGATATCTAGACAAACTAAATAAGAAATAAAGTTAAATAAATGTCCCTTAAAGAAACCTTCACCATATTAATGATTACACACATTTTAAATGTGCTTATGAACTGTTACTACAGAAATACAGTGGTACCTTGGATTGCGAGTAACCTTGTTTGCGAGTCTTGATATATATACGAGTATCGTCCTACACAGCAGTCCCCTTCCTCCTCTTCTCCTCCTGTGTGTGTGTGTGTGTGTGTGTGTGTGTGTGTGTGTGTGTGTGTGTGTGTGTGTGTGTGAGAGAGAAAGTCATCCTACACAGTAGCCCCTCCCTCCTCCCCTCTTCTCTCTGGTCTCAAGTGAGTGTAGATTAATTCCCATTAGTTTCCATTATTTCTTATGGAAGAAATTCACTTTCATATACAAGCTCACTTCTGGAACGAATTATGCTTGCAATCCATGGTACCACCATAATAACATAACAGTTTATTGATTTATAAATATAGAGATGGTTTCTACTGTACCTGCAGCGGTTGCCAGAGTTTCACAGATCCATCATCAGACGCTGTAGCGATCAGGACATCCTCAGGTTTCTTTACCAGTCCTGCGAATACATCCATAAAACTAATAAACGATAATTTGTGAGAATTTTAGTTTTATTTTTAATGTGGCTATAAGATGGGACATGGTGGGCGTGGCCGAGTGCTGGCTGAATGGGAGGATGTGCTACAGAGAATTAGGGGGTAATAAGAGAGATGCTTCACCCGTGTGTGAATAACGGGAAGGTGAGACTCAGGTGTGTCTTACAGTAGAGCGAGTCTGTGTGTTGATACTGGTTAACTGATTTTTGTTCATATAATTAGGTAAGTATAATTATATATAATGTGTGTGTGTGTGTGTGTGTGTGTGTGTGTGTGTGTGTGTGTAAGTAACCTGCTTTAGGGATGATAGTGGTGTGGTGGATGCGGGAAAGATGAGCTTTGATTTCAGCTATTACTCCAAGATTAGATTTCCACACCGTCAGCAGTCCATCAGCAGAACCCAACATCACATAGTCCTCCTGTAACCGACACACACACATTGTATATAATTATACACACATAAACAATATATAATACTATTTATATTTATATATTGTAACAAGTAGAAAAAAAGTAAATCTTTTCAGGTCAGATAGACAGACACAGACAAAAACAGACAGACAATTAGACAGACAAAAACAGACAGACAATTAGACAGACAGACAGACAGACAGATAGATAGATAAGAATGAAAGAACGACACATAAGAATTATAAACAGATGGACAGATCAGTGACCTTGTTTCAGTCATTACTGTCAGGGCCACGCCCGTGGACTCACCCAGCAGCACAGCGAGCCCACAGAGGATGCAGTCGAGACCTCTCTGATGCAACTTCCTGTCTGGATGTCCCACAGTCTCAGCCTGCAGTCATTGGAGCAGCTCAGCTACAGACACATTAAAATGTATTAATATGGTTTATCTTCTAAAGCTTAAACACACACCTTAAAAATACACTGTTTAGTTGCTGCTTATCCATGGGTTAAAAATGCATTATAATCATTAATAAAGTGGACTCTGTATGTTATTATGATTTACATGCAGTGAATTTATGGAAGGTGGCAATACTTCTGGAGCTGAATGTACATTTGTGTTGTACAAATGTTGAATTTCCCAGGAAATATCAGTAACTCCTCATACACTCACCACGGCAGATGGAGTCCAGGCGCATCCGGTGATCCAGTCTCCATGACAGTGCGGTAAAGCACAAGAGAGAGACGGAGGGGAGGAGTTCATTTTCCACACCATCAGAGCCTGACACAAACACAGCACTATTAAACACATGCTCAAATGTGCAACATTAAAGAATGCAAGCACTTAAAACATTCTATTAATTCTACCAGAGTGTCACTCCAGCCTCACATAACCCTATCTCAGGCCAAGTCACCTCCTTGAACTACATTTCCGTTCCCACATTGTCACGTTTTCGTTGATCTGATCTCCCATGCCTCCCATACTGCCTCTCACACTGGCTCAGTTACCACTGATTATCCCCTTCATTTCAGAAAATTTAGTGTTCACCTCATTGCCAGATTATTGAGTGCTCCTTAGCCAAGTTCGCAAACACTCTTCATCAGTTTGCATTGTCACATTGCTTGACTTTTCATTTCATTTCTACGCCTTTGTCTTGTGATTTGGACTTATTACTTCTGTGATTCAAATTAGGGTTTTGAACTCTCGTGTCTGGGTTCTTGACTATGACTCTGCCTTGCAATTTGCATGTATTGCTTCACTAATTGGAATCATAGTTTTTTAACTCTTGCTTCCTTCCCCAACTGTGTCTCTATTTCATAATTTGGATCCATCACCCTGCTATTTGGGTGAACCTCTCACTTCAGTTATTTAGATCACCAGACTATCTAATGCTGTGAATATTATACACATTTTTGTTTCTGCTTTTGGGATCCATCCTCTCACTATCCACAGAAGCGGCCCTGACAGAGTTTGACCGGATGAGATCAGCCTCAGAGAACCGAGGCGCAATTCCTTGGAGCACATTAGCAAGAGCTCCTCATGACAAAACAGCCATTCACTGACATTACAGCCCAATCGCAACAACTTCAAGGAGCACTTCCACCTGGTGCAAACACATCCGTATCTCTTCTCGCAGCCTGGAGGAGTATTGTCTTCATGTTTGTCAGGTTTTCCAAAGACTTCATAAATGTAATTTGCATGCCAATGCTTAGAAGTGCAACTTTCGCAAGACATCCACTACATTCCTCATCGAGTTTTAATCATCACTAAATGTCTGACCCCAACCTCAAAATGGGATCTCCAGAGCTTCCTGTTCGCTGCCTTCATTAGGAAGTACTGCTCAGGAACATGTCTGACCTCCACCAAAGCCCACTTTCATTGGAACAGACAAGAAAAAAGGCATTCACAGATCTCAAGAGAAGGTTCACGTCCGCTCCTATCATCACCATCCTCAACCCATCCCAAGACAACAAACTGCACACCTGTTTTTGTTTTTCACATAACCTAACCCTAGCAGAGAAAAATAAAAATATTGGTGACCAAGAACTTCTAGCTATCAAGTTGGCCTTGGAGGACTGGAGGGACTGGCTGAAAGGGGTTGAGATCCCGTTCCTGGTTTGAACCAACCACAGAAACCTTGAGTGTTTACCAACTTCCAAGAGGGTAAACGCTCGTCAAGCCAGATAGACATTATTTTTTCTCAAGATTCAGTTTCATCCTCTTCTACCAGCCAGAGTCTAAGAACACCAAACCAGATGTTCTCTCATGACAGTTCAGTTTCCCCCAAGCTCTGGCACCATGCAAGAGCATTCTCCCACCTCAATGTCTTATTGCCACTGGCGAACTGGATATTGAGACAAAAGAAATGCAGAACCTCATGTTCCTCATTCCCCCCCCTTGCATTATGCTCTCAAGTCCTGGAATATTATAAGCTCTCATGTCACTCAAGCCCACATGGACCTAAGTCCTAAGTACTGGGTAGGTCACAATGTCATGCTTGCTATTAGAGACATCTCACTAAGAACCTTGTCAAAAATATGATGTAATTCTTTAGTAAATATAACAATTGTTAGCAAAAGTGGTAAAACACTGGAGCAGGTGCTGTTATAAGAAACTTATCAACTCCTGGGTGGGAACACATTTACAACAAAGCCCACTGAAGAACAGCGTATAAATAAAATTTGGGTGCAAGTTTACAGAAAATCAGTGTATTCTGGTTGGTGTTTTGTGTACCATGTCTTTTCCTCCTGACAGCAGCTGATCTCCTTTTAGACTGAAGGCCAAACATGTGACCCCTCCACTGTGACCCCTCAGAACACTCACTGCTCTTGGTTCAGCCCAGGGGACAGAGGTCAAATCCCTCTTCAGCCACAATGCGATGGTATAGTCATCTGAGTGATCAAACACAGAAGTAAAACTAGTGAGCTTCAACAAAGATCGTTTTCAAGTGAGTAATGTCCAAATTTTGTTATTGGAAATTACAACAGAATAATAAAACTATCCTGTAAAAAAAAAAAAAAAACACAAAGTGTTAACAATTACAATTTACAGTTACATTTAATGTTGGGAAACATTAATCATAGCAGCTATAACAGCTTTGAGGTGTGTCATACTGACCTGACGCAGAGGCTACATAAGTGTGGTTCTGGTTCACAGCGAGAACAGCGCCCTTCTGGACACCAAAGACTCCTGCAAGAGTTATTGTGTCCTTGTGTCCTCTCTGCTTCCTCCACAGACGCAGATGCTGATCTAACCCTCCAGAGAGCAGGAGATCATCTGCTGCAGTCTTCAGCCAGAGGACACACAGAATAGACACACGCAGGTCCTCAGTGGACCACACACAGCTCCCTACAACACACACACACAAACGGGTCCTAAATAAATACAAATCTATTACTTTAAATTAAAACTCATCTACAAAATAAACGAAAGGTTACAGCGTGGCAGACAAAAATTTTTCAAGTGTAAATAATTCACTTATATAAACACCAGGATAGTTTATGGGTGATGTTTGTACCTGAGTCTATGTTGTACAGTTTAAGTCCATTTCCATGATAACCTACAGCAGCATAGTGACCGTTCACACCCACACAGAGAGCAGAAGGTCCAGACACCACCGCCTGTCTGGCCCTTGAGGATTTCAACCGCTTCTGTAATGGAGAAGTTCATCATCATCATCATCATCATCATCATCATGACCACCCCATAAAAACCATTAACAGACTCACTCACTCTCACTCACTCATCACCTATACCGCTTAATCCTCTATTCAGGGTCACGGGGGGCCTGGAGCCAATCCCAGGAGACTTAGGGCACAAGACGGGGTACGCGCTGGACAGGGTGCCAAACCATCGTAGGGCACACACATATACACATACTCACACACACATTCACACACTACAGGCAATTTGGGAATGCCAATTAGCCTAATCTGCATGTCTTTGGACTATGGCAGGAAACTGTAGTACCCGGAGGAAACCCACCAAGCACAGGGAAAACATCAAAACTCCATGCACACAAAAACAGGAATTGAATGTAGCTGGAAAATTAACATGGATAATGGAGGTGCAACGCGACAGTGCTAACCACTACACCACCGTGCCACCCATCAACAGACTAACAAGCATAGAAATGACTAAAACAGACAAACAGAGAGACAGACAGGGAGACTGTGAGCTCATCCTACTTTTGGACATCGAGTATTTTCTTTCATTAACACCTGAAGTACCTTTTCTTCCCCCAACACGGAAACTGAGCGACCGAGACCTCCAGACCACAGCTGGACCTGACACACACACACAAACATATATAATGTACAAAATTTAAAGTGTATTATTTTAATACACATGTTGTATGTTGTAATGTTTGTGTGTATGCGAGCAGGTGTGTATGTGTGTCCTTGCCATGCCATCATGTCCAGCGCTGAGCAACGAATCTCCATCACACAGGAACTGAAGCGCCTCAGTGGAGCTGTGGTGAGCATAAAAGCGCCACACACAGGACGCACCGGGAACTGACCACAACCTCATCTCTCCATCCAACGCCCCCGAACAGAGGAGAGAGAGAGAGGAGGACGGAGAGAATGACACACTGCGTACTGAACACTGATGGCCTGACAAAGTCTGTAGGAGAGAGGAAAAGAACGAAGGGGTGAGGAAAGGTAATAGAGGTGATAAAGAGGAAAAAAAACAGTACAGATTAAGAACAACAGTAAATGGACAAGAAAATATTCAGATGAAAGTGCGAGAAAGTGACACCAATTATGAGATAGAAAGATATAAAGAGAATGAATGTAAGTGATAAACAGAATTAAACAGTACAAAAATATTTTAAAAAGGAAAAATGGGTGATATGAAATAAGAAATGAGTGATATTAGGGAAAGAAAAAAGGAGAATACAAAGAGAAAAAAGAAAGACAAAACAAACAGAAGCAACCATTATGCAGAATAAAGTGATAGAAAGAAAGATATAAGTGTAAATGAGAAGATAGATAGAAAGAGAGAGAGAGAGAGAGAGAGAGATTAACATGTCATTGATAAACAGGACTCCAAAACCCAAAATCCTTATTTCACTTCCTGTTTTCTTCGTACCATGCAGTTTTCCTGTGTGATCCAGTCCCACACTCGCACTGCTCCATCCCAGCCGCCCACTGCCACCAGACTCCCATCAGGGCCAAAGTTCACACAGTTCAGGGGGCAGGGGTACTCCAGAGATGCCTCCTGCCTTCCCGTGCGTGAGGACCACAACTAAACATACCCAGAGTAAATAAAAAAATATATACAGTATATATTTATGCTATACAAGAAACTTTAAATTTGAACCCTTGTAACCTTCAGAGTGAAGTCTAAGGACACAGTAGCAAAGTGCTTCCTGTCTGGGCTGACATCAAATCCTGTTATCCTGTTGGAATGGGCTGTCAGGTGGGCCATCCTATAGAAAATGACATCGAGATAGAGATTTATCATTTTCAGATCTTTAAACATGAAAACCTTGTGATAGGCAGGACAGCAGCCTACATGAGAGAAACCTGACTCATCATCTGCTGCAGTGCTGAATGGACGGCATCATTTCAGCATCGCCTTGGCTGTGGAGAGCAAAGCACCACATAGCCCCAGGAGGCAGAGAAATCAAATGTGGCTCGAGGGGAATAATCACCTGCCCGCCACAAAATGCCAGCACAGTATGAAAGGACTATGGTAGCCAGGTGCATAGGATCATAAGTCTGTGCTTGATACACTAATTCTGTCATCTGTTTTCTAAAACACGTTGTTGGAAATTTTAACAATTAACTACTACAGTAGTACCACGGCAAGTAAACGGGCTTAATTTCCGCCTTAAGAACTAAAATTTTGAAAGATGTTTGCTTCAGCATACATAGCAGTTTCGGCATACAAGCAAGCGAACTGAACTCCAGCAAAGTTGCGGGTACATCCGGAATCAGTGGAAAGCCAAAGCAAAGCGAGTTTACATTTTTTTGAGTTTCAGGTTCTTGCATTTTGTGCAAGATTTAGTGAAGACATAGCACCATGGATCCCAAGAATGTTATTTAGAACAATAGCAAAAAGAAAGGGTAGCCACTGAATTTACGAAACTGAACGTTTTTAAAGCAGCGTTGCCAAGAGGAATCATAAATTCAGGTTATGTGAAGTTTATTGTCTATTTGTTTCATATTTTATTAAATTCTAAGATTTTTTTTATATCCAAAAATATTATTATTATGGGCTTGGAAATTGGTAACATTTTTGGGTGGCTGGAACGGATCTCCTTTTAAATGATTTCATATGGAGAAATATGTTTCAGAATACAAAATTATTCCTTAAGAACAGGATAAATTTATATGTGTGATACCACTGTACTTGATTCATTAATCATAATAGAAAACAAACTAACGTAAAGCATATGCAAACAGGTCTTAAATTAGTTGATCTGATTGATGTAAAGCTGAATTTATTGAAATAATTATACAAACGTGAGTTTGAGAGTTTGATTTAAAAGAAGGTCAAAATCCAAAACCCAAGAGCCAACTGAGGAGGTCCCTGACTGTGCAGTCCTTTTTTACTCTTCACAGAAGTTCTTAATATTTCTCAGCCCCGTTCCTCAGTCTTTCTCTTCCTGGAACACCCAGTTGTGGTCTCAGTGTTACCAGCCTTGAAATCTCTGCTGAAATTTCTAGGAGAGATTATTGATTCATGTTCTAAATGACCTTTTGTTACAGTTGTGTTCAAAATAATAGCAGTCCAACATCAGTAACCAGATCAATAATTGTTTTTGAGAGAAATTATATTTCTTCATGGAAAATATTTTACTTGTAGGTGCTTGTAGGAGTAATAGAAAACCAACAGACCCAACAGTCATGACTTGCATGCACCTAATTCTGTGTAATTGAATCATTAATTAAAAGGGGGGCGTGATCAAATAATAGCAATGTGAAGGGGCATGATCAAATAATAGCAGTGTGGAATTAATTAAATTAGAGAGGTAAATTATTCTGTGAAAAACAGATGTCAACCAAGTTCCCCTTATTTAAGGATAAAGGCAAAAAAGCTTGTCCTGTGCATTTCTCTCTAAAAATCAGAGTAAAATGGGTCGTTCCAGACATTGTTCAAAAGAACAGCGTACTTTGATTCAAAAGTTGATTAGAGATAGGAAAACATACAACGAAGTGCAGAAAATGATAGGCTGCTCTGCTAAAATCATATAAAATGCTTTAAAATGGTCACCAAAACCAGAAAGACGTGGAAAAAACGTAAAACTACCATTCAAATGGATCAAAGAATAACTAAATTGGCAAAGACTCAGCCAATGATCAGTTCCAGCATGATCAAAGAACATCTAAAGTTACCTGTGAGTACTGTTACTATTAGAAGACGGCTATGTGAAGCCAAGCTATCGGCAAGAAGCCCCTGCAAAGTCCCATTGTTGAAAAAAAGACATGTGCTGAAGATTTTACATTTCGCCAAAGAACACACTGACTGGCCTGGAGAAATGGTGCAATATTTTGTGGACTGATGAATGCAAGATTGTTCTTTTTGGGTCTAGAGGCTGCAGACAGTTTGTCAGACGACCCCCAAACTCTGAATTCAAGCCACAGTACACTGTGAAGACAGTAAAGCATGGAAGCACAAGCATCATGATATGGGGATGCTTCTTGTGGATTACATTTCAGGGATCATGGATCAATTCAAGTACATCAGAATACTTAAAGAGGTCATGTTGCCTTATGCCTAAGAGGAAATGCCATTGAAATGGGTGTTTCAACAAGACAACGGCCCCAAACACACCAGTAAGCAAGAAGCATGTTGGTTCAAGACCAAGATTAACGTTATGGAATGGATTAAAAATGCTGTTTGAGGCAAAACCACGAAATGCAGAGGCATTGTGGCGTGTAGTACAATTGTCCTGGGCTAGAATACCTGTTCAAAGGTGCCAGAAGTTGGCTGACTCCATGCAGCACAGATGTGAAGCAGTTCTCAGAAACCATGCTTATACAACCAAATATTAGTTCAGAGATGCACAAGAAAGATTAAACTTCAAGCATTTTTGTTTAAATGGTAAATTCATCAATTTGTAAACATGAATGATGACACTGCTATTTTTTAAACAGACTTTTATTTTTCTTTACTTTCTGTAAACTAATAATACATTGAACACATTTTTCTTCATGTTGTGATTCAGAATAGAACGTGCAGGGTGTCCAATGCATTTGTTGATTTAAATTAAAAGTTATTATATGGATATTATCATGGCCTAGGTGGTGGTACTGGCTAGACCGGCTGATGTGGTTGCAGTGGGCAACTTAAAGCAGGCATAAAGGCAGAGGGGTTGTTCAACAGAAGAGTTTTTATTTAAACAAACTCAAAAACAGACAAACAAACAAAGAAACAAACAAGAAACTCAAACTAAAACTAGGGCTCAGGAAAAACACAGGGAACAGCGCGCCAACACAGGGAACAGCGCGCCAACACAGGGAACATGGAGCTGGAGCTAACTAAAGACACATAGGGGAACTAGAGACGAGACACAGGACTGGAGAGACAGGACATGGGACAGAACACAGCCTGGAGGCAGGACTAGAGAGGAGACAGGACTAGACTGGAGACAGGACCAGGGGCACAGAGACTAGAGACAGGACTGGTTAGTTAGGTTAGTAGCTATATGGAATATGGATACAGGGAATGATGACCTAACCAGGTTAGTATCTAAGGGAGTTAGTGGTTAACCGGGTTAGTACTGACCTAATAGGGGGGAACTAAACACAAAAGGAAAGGCACACATGGGGATATACCAAGCTAGCGGCTAACCTACTAGCGACCAGAACCACTAGCAGTCAATCCCACTAGAGGCTAGCCTACTGGAGGCTAACCCTACTAGCAGCCTAGGCCTACTAGCGGCTAACCCTGCTAGCGGCTAAGCACTCATGTGGCTACAAACATCTAAACAGACAAGGAAAGCAACAAACAAAGAACTAGACAAGAAGACCAACACTAGGGACACCCAGAACGGTACTTACACAAGAGGAGACACTGCCTAACTAAACATGAAACAGGGCAGCTCCATGAATCCACTAGAACAAGGAACATACAGAAAACAAAACTAGAGCCCTCTTGAAAACATGTTAAACAAAATAACTAAGATATAAAACTCAAAGAAACAAAAACTAAACAAAAAGGAATGCCCACGTGACAGTATAAGGGTATAGGTATAATGCTCGACCCAGTTTCCCAGAACAAACTGCTATTTATAAGATGTTTAATGAGCCACCTCGGTTCAGGTGAGCCCTATCAAAAACTACAAACAGACATGGAAACAGTGACCTCTAGTGGAGGTTCCTAACAGATATGCAGCTTTACTCACTTTTTTCAACACACTGCTATTGTTTTGAACACAACTGTATATCTGTGGGATGTTCGACTGATCCTCTCAGGTCAGTTTGTTTAATGAGATCTGTTTGTGTGCAGGATACTTTTAAGGTTCCTGTCAAAGGTTATGGCTTATTTAAAAAAGAACTGCTGATGTGCTTGATTTATGTTTATTTCTGCCCTGGCATTTAAGCATTCTCCATTTAATTCTGTTTGCTATCTGACTTTGTTCTTATGTACAATTGAATCATAATGTAGCTATTTGCTAATCTTCTGTTATTTACTTTAATTCTTGTATCATGTTCATCTTTGTTTATAATTGTTTTTGGTTGGTTGCACTACTAAAGCCTTGTATTTCTTTTTTTTTTTTCATGTATTAAAACTGTTTGTTTGTTTTTATCCTTAACTGCCTGTTTGGTATTTTTGCCCTTTTCCAGAGGTCACTGCCTAAATATTCTACTTTCTGTTTATTTTATGACTGTTTTCACCTCTCTCAGCTAGTCTTTTTGGCACTACCTTCACGTCAGGCTACAAATCAATAGAACATTGACATGCTGAATGAGCATACTATTGTTGTTTACCGCCGCCAAACTTTGTACTAAGATGCAGTTAAACACCAAAGGGCTCTCACAATATCCTTGCGGAAGTCTCAAATAGATATATTGGTTCCCTGTTTACACACAGGCAAACAGATGTTGTGACGCTGTATGCATGTATGATGCTGGATGCTGAAAAATGCTTAACAAAGGTTTGTTATTACAAAGGTTCAACAAAGGTTTGTTGACAAAGGTTTGTTATTTTATTTTGCACCCCACTGCATCTGTTTTACAAAGTTGACTTAACTACAGTGTATCTTATCTGCCCTTTAACATGTTCAACTGCACTTAAACATCTTTATATCAGGAAGCCATTTAACCTCTTGTTAATCTTCACTACACTTTTAAGACACCTGAAAGTTGCAAACACAAATCTTACAATAGTCCTTCTCATTTAAATTTGTGATTTGCCCCACAAAAGCTGCTGTGTTTCCCTCTCTGACAAATCTACCATATATTTTCCGTGCAGCACATTTTACTATGGTAAGTTTGGCTGGTACGTTTAAAGCAAACAAGAATATTACTGGTCCATGTACAACTGGGGTTCTGTCTGTTCTCTGAAAGAATCTTTGGGCACAGATGGGCTAATAAAAATGGCAGACTCCATCCTTCATTAGTTCAAATGCCAATGTCAATGATTTAATTTCTGCCAATTGTTAGCAGTGCATTGCTTCTGGTTTGCCATGCATCTATTATCATGGCTTTTAAAAGAGACCTTTTCAGTGCAAAATCACAGATCCAGTCTATACTGGATAATATCTATATATTTAATATGTAATACCTTAAAAGGGCAGGATTTCTTTACCAATCATGGTTGTAGAGCTTTTACCTTTATATGATCTATATGATCAGCTGATGAGGAGATATGTATAAGTAGTTCCTTCCAGCACTCTGCCTAAATATTCTACTTTCTGTTTATCTTATGGCTGTTTTCAGCTCTCTCAGCTAGTCCTTTTGGCACTACCTTCTCGTCGGGCTACAAATCAATAGTCTGAATGCTGAATGAGCATATATTGTTGTTTACTGCCGCCAAATTTTGTACTAAGATGCAGTTAGACACTAAAGGGCTCTCACAATATCCTTGCGGAAGTCTCAAATAGATATATTGGTTCTCTGTTTACACAAAAGCAAACAGATGTGACACTGTATGCATGTATGATGCTGGATGCTGAAAAATGCTTAACAAAGATCAATGACTGTATACCACTTAGTGTCTTCTGGAATGTTGGACAGCAGGGTGTATGGATTTGGTACTATGGTTAACTCTGCCTCTACCACTTAGTTTTATGTTCTTACATCATGTACAAGTCTCCATTTATTTGAATTGTACGACCTGACAGGAAAGATCAGGGTGTGCACTGACTGATGTGGACTGATCCTTCTTTTGAGGGTTTTATTCCCTCTATAACTACAGGAGGTACAGGAGATATTGTCTTTGATAGGGTAGCTGGCCTAACTTGTATTAATGCTAATACAAAAGAAATAAGACCTGCTAATCTTACTAAGCCTACATCAGTTGAACTACAGATTGGAAGGACCCAGGTTCAAACTCTACCACCACCAAGTTGGGCCACTTAAGCAAGGCCCTCAACCATCAACTGCTCAGATGTATAATGAGATAAAATGTAAGTCGGACTGGATAAAGGCATCTCCCAAATACCGTAAATGTACTGTAATTATGTCCATAATATGTCTGGAACCCTGCTTAGGAGTTCCGCCTCTAGTTTTTTTATTCTTATTGATCTTGCTCCTCATCTTCTTCTATAGTCATCCTAAGTCGTTTGACTCGTCTCCTTCTCCTATAAACAATGAGATATGATGGATGGCTCCAATCACTGCTCCTTGTGCTGTTAAATTTCCCATAGAGATATCTGTGGTCATGTCCTTCATTACTTCTACCCAGAGTTGCGCAATTTTTTCCTCCTGGCTACTTTAATCATAATAGGTGATGGAGTGCATGACCTTGGTTTCCTGCATTCAGGACAACCCTGACAAAACCATTCCCTCCCCAAATCCAGTGCTTGGGGAACTCCATTGCCTAAGTATTCTAGCCAGGATACTGCACTTGGTGTCCTCTGTTCTGTAACAATCTGGAGATATTGTCTAATAGTTTTCATTCAGGGAAAGTCACATAGATACCTTTTACATTGCATTGAATTCTTGGCTTTCATTTGCAAAATAAGTCTCTTTAAAGGCTCTTTGATTTAATTCACTACGTGGTAAGTAAAATGTACTTGGTAAGTAAGGTGGGTAACTATGGTGTCATCTTCTCCAGTATCTCTGGGCTCGGCCTATCCAGGGTCGTGCCTATTGATTCTTTGCTTGCTTGGGGCATTGGGGGCCTCTAGAAAGTCCTGTAAAATTGCAATCTTTGGACTACTGTTGCCACATTTTTCTGTACTCAACATGTGTAAGTCAACCTCTTTTGTTACTAATTCTAGACAAAAGCTCATATCACCTTTCTCAGCCATCTAGTGGCCCCATTATGTGTATCAAGCTGGTATCTGTCTCATAATGTGGCATCCTTGTTCCCACTGCTAGTATAATGTTCATCTCTGAACATGTATAGATATTCACTATGAAGACAGTTGGATTCGTTTATATATTTTTTCATATATTAAAGCTAAATTATTTTCATTCTTGGCTGCCTGTAAATCTTTACTGCGGTTTAAGGACCCCTCCTTACTGAAAAAAGAAGTTAATGACTGTGACAAGTTCTGGGATGAGATCATCACTCAATGTGGGCTCTATGCAAACCAGGCAATTACCAAGTTTCATTGATTCCTGACAGACCCCATTCAAATGACCTGCTGCTGGCTACAACCTGACCAAGCCAAAGCCCCAGAGGTAGCTGAACACATCATATGCACTCACCTCTGGTGTGATGAAATAAACCTGAAATGGTTGTTTTTTTTATGTTGTCTAACACACTGACCTGCAGCCACTGCTAATGTCCCATGCCTCCACCTGGCCGTCATACGAGGTTGACCACAGAACACAATCATCCAGAAACACACAACCTGAGATCCCATCACAGTTACTGATCAGTGACTTCACTTCCTTTTGTGAGAGAAAGAGAACGGAAAAAAAACCAAGGAGTTTTATGAAATTGTCTCTCATTCTACCACAATTATATATCTAAGAGGAAATGAGATGAGGATATAGATGTAGCTGTTACCTGGTTGGTGTGAGTATGGTAGATATGGAGAGAACCATATTCTGTCCCTACCGCCATGAAACCTCCAGCAGGACTCAGGGACACACAGGATGGAGTCCACTGAAATGTGGAAACCAGCTCACTACCGAAATACAAACACTGAATTACACACATCACACGCTGACAAATAAATATTTAAAATATAATAACAGAAAATGAGAGTAAACATGACTGAAGTATTTTCTGGGTAGTAAAGTAAACAGTTAAAAGCATTTATATAAAAAAGTTGGTTTATTTTTTAATAAAGTGGGGTAAGTCAGAGGGCTTAAGGTGATCCCTACCCAGTTTCCTGTTGGGATTCTCTGGACTTGTTCATCCATCTGACAGCGTGGACGTTTCCTTCCTCCACTGCGCATTTAGCCCAGGTATGAGCAGCTGAGGCATCTGGTTCGTTCAGGGCTTGCTGCACAAACAGAGCTGGCCAATGGGAGAGCAGGGGGGCATGGCGCTTGAGGAACGAATGACAAGTCAGAACCTCGTCTGAGACATCTGTGGAGATGACAATGTTTATAATGCGATTAATTCATCATTTTGATATGTACAGATATATTGCTGCTATTAATATATGGTATATGATTATGTAAACATCAGTGTGAGGAAAAGAAAATTTCTGGGATGAGATGAAGAGGCATGGACGAACGTACCAAATGTTTCAGGAGAGAGTGGCTTGTCTAATTCATTCCTCTTTTCTAGTAAAAATAGAGAAAAAAATTATTAGGGGCTAGGTCCGGAGGGACAACATAAAAGATAAACGGGCAGAGTCAAGTGGATGGCCCCAAAAATGTATTTCAGTTCTGTGTCATAATGTTACCATTTAGGCTTTCTTTGCCTCCATGGTAATGGCATGCAGTAATATAGAACTCTTTAACCTCTTAAAAATGTTGGATTGCTTTAAAACCCTACCATATAGAACATGATTCTCCATCAGGCTGCGCAGAAGTCCGTGACGCACATTAGCATACAGGAAGTAGTAACTGCAAAGCAGAAAGTGCATCGGCTCCCACTGACCAGACTTCACCTTTAGATAAAAATAAAAACACGGTGAGGTTTTCTTTAACTGTGGTAAGGTGTGAAAGGAGTGTGTGAGTCAGTAGGAAGAGCCACTGACCAGATGAGAAGGAAGCTGTGTGAGTGTGTCCGGGTCACAGTGCAGGAACGTGTCGTGTCCATGAGGATCTGACCGCACCCACAGGTGAGCTAAAAAAAACAACCACATCTTTATTATTATTATTATTATTATTATTATTATTATTACACTCCTTGTGAAGACTACAATATAAAACGTTTTCGTACCTGCGAGAATCATGTGAGCTCTGGTTCTGCCGTCTGGATCAGAGAGGTAAAGTTGTTTAAACGCTGATTGAAAATCTGGATTTGTCAGAACCAAGGACTGATCCGGTTCCACAGACAGAGACGACCCAATCAGACTTCAGCAGAACAGTACAGAACACCAAAAAATGAAAAGAACCGTTGAAGGTGTCTATGAAGGGAAATCTGACAAATTTCTTAAAAATACATGATAATTAGGTTTTCTTAAATAGTTTCACTTGAGCTGATTAGAATTGGGAAACACACTGTTGGTGAGGTTCTACATAGAATCTTAATGTTTTTTTTTTACTTTGTCTGAAAACATAGTGTCATAAGGCTCAGCAACAAACATTAATTGTTCGCCTAGAGCACCCAAGAAAATTGTATTCCTTAGTTATAAATCACAGCACAACCCTGATTACCTCTGTAAACTTCGAGCGAGCTGAGAGAACGTGGCCATGGGCACTTTGGTTTCTGGGTTCCTGGCGTGTTTGATCACTTCCTGCCAGTTCAGTGGGGTGTGTGTGGAGCTCAGATCAGTGCACAGGTTCAACAGGGAGTAGAGATCTCTCTCTTTCAGACCTACGCAGAGACGAGCAACAGAAAACATGTTATAGGGTCAGGGGTAGCTCAGTGGTTAAGGCATTGGACTACGGTTCGGAAGGTCCCAGGTTCAAGTCCCACTTCCACCGAGTTGTCCCTGTTGGGCCCTTGAGCAAGGCCCTTAACCCCAACTGCTCATATGTATAATGAGATAAAGAATGTAAGTCGCTCTGGATAAGGGCGTCTGCCAAATGCCTAGATGTAGATGTAGATGTTAATACAAAATGCCTATACATTTTATTTTATTATATTCACATGTCCATAACTATTAAGCCACTGTGTTTTATGTATTAGTGGTGATGATGATGGTCAGTCATACCAGTGGAGCTGACGGTCAGGGCAGCCAGGGTCCAGCTGAGTCCTGTTCCTCCATACTGAGACTGAAGCCTGATCAGGCTGTGCTGGACCAGCTCACACAGAGACACCGGGAGACACTGCAGGTTCTCCTTCATCTGGAAATGACATGTAGTTTAAGCCTGATTTACACCGTTTCCACTAGATCTTGCATAAATGATCACGGCACAACATGAACTGAGAATGTTTGGAGCTATCATACGTACACTATATACAAATCATCTTCAGTCAAACAACTCATAACGGCAATGATGATGATGACAATACAATGTTTAATACAAATATGCTGTTTAAATTAATATTTTATAAAAACACTGCCATCATCTGCAATCATAACCAGTCACAATTACATGTTGCAACCCTACAATCGTTGTACATTCGTCACTAGAAAGTAAAGCACCTTAATGATTTTAATGTGTGTCTTCTAGAACAAAAATAAGCATCTGCATAAGTTCCACCTTTTCAAAGGAGGCGTAGCTCCTGAGCTCCTCACAGGCCAAGCGCAGATACAGTGGACTCACAGCTCCCTTCTTCATCAGCAGCATCTGGAGCTGCAGACACAAACACATGAAGAGAAACTCGTCAGTGCATCACTTATACAGTATCCTTTAAACACTCATATTGGTTTGTGATGTAATATCAGACCTGGTTATTAAAAGCAGAATCACTCAGTTTCTTCCCGTACACACTCAGCTCCTTCTGGACGATCTCCCTCCGGTCCGGCAGCAGTAACGGCCCCAGAGGAAACAGCATGCAGCTTTTATTTTTGCTAATAATGCTGTGGAGATCTGAACCTGTAGTAACACTCAGGACCAGGCACACACCCTAAGAGAATGAAGACAGGATCACTCAAGCAGCTCTACAGTATATTATTTTACTAAAACAGCAAAACACAGAGCATTTTAATCCTTATATAATATTTCCCTAGATATCTGTAAAGTCTATTAGTGTCTGTTTGTGTAAGTGTACCTTAGGAATGTGCTGAGGAATCCATTCGGAAATTCTTTGCCCTTTAGCATCGTGCACCAGATCTGCTCCATCGATGAGTAAAGCCAGAGATCTGCCTTTCTTCACCTCCTTCAACTGAGAGAGTAGCTCTGACAGCAGATCTCTGTTAATACACACTGCGTTTATTCTCCGATTCTGTAAAAACTACACTGAGTCAAACAGCCTTTTATTACACGTCCTATTCAATTTTCTTTACATTAAAATGTACTCTCAAAGAAAAGGCACCTTAGGTTTCATTTAATTGCCAGCATGGAACTCTTACCATTAATTTTTCATCTCAAATTTTAACACTTCCACATTCTACATTCAATTCAATTCAATTCAATTTTATTTCTAAAATTTTATTTCAGCGCCTTTAACAATGGTCATTGTGTCAAAGAAGCTTCACAAAAATGACAAAAAAATTTATGGAAGTTTGTATCACCTGTAAGGTGTGCTGGTAGGAAGCTCCTCCTCCTGTTCCTTCCTCTTCCTCAGCCACTGGACCAAGCAGCGCAGAAGTGGCTCAACTCCAGAAGCTGACTGGCTAGCAGCTGTGGAGTAGGATATGACATCACACATGGGCACTTTCTTCCTCTTGTCCGGGGTTTGGAGAGTGTGAGACAATGAAGCCTGACAGAAAAAGAGAGAGGGACAGAGACAGAGAAAGAGACATGACTGTGACGTGTGAGACACTTATGTCTGTCAGCTGCCATATGCAATAAATAAGACGTAAAGCGTTACCATGAAAGTTGTTTTGCCGAATCCGGCCCCACCTTCCACCAGCAGAATCCCACCTTTCCGCTGACATTCTTCGATTTTATCTTTTGCCTTTGAAAGCAGCTTCGCTCGGCCGTAAAACTGCTGGCGTTGGGCTTCCTGGTGCACTTCCTGTTCTTTGATCTCTGCTGTCAGATCTGCCTCGTCTGATTCCTGAGCATCAGGTCAAAAGAGGAAATAAGAACTGAGGGGGGGTAACATAGTGACCATCTGATCACAGAACTGTTCATACAGCCTCTGTGCCTGACAGGCCACTAAATGAGGTGTGGCCTCTCTGTCAGACAGTCACAGTGAAGAAGGTGTTAATTAAAACTAAACTACTTGTGTAAAAGTAAATAACACTATATCACACTGTCCGATATTTATATCATCTCAAAATTGTATTGTATTAAATAACCAGATAATTTAAATGTACATTTATTTCTATTTTGATGGCTGACCTCAACAAAAAGCTTCTGTATCACAGACCACAGATCCTCCATCACTGTCTTTGCAAAATCCTCCAGAGCTTTAACGTAAGCTTTTCCGTCTACGACTCCGCCCCACTCACACGGGTAACTACAGAGATAGAGAGCAGAACTCACAGTGTATAACAAAGCAAAACTTACTATGAAGCTCATTTTACTGACTTTAATCTTGTGTCTTTCTCCGAGTTTATCACATGAGACTAAACACAAAACACTTACTTTTCCATCACTCCGAAGTCATTATTCTTGATCCATTTCTTCAGTTCATCCATTTTAGCTGCAGTTTCTTTGGATTCAGCTACAAAGTCATCTCTCCAAGCCTCAGGCACTGAGCTAAACAAAAATATCAATAAATATTTCATGTATTTAGCTGCTACATGTGATAGCAGGCCGCTTCGTGCAGGCAGGCGCTTCTCACATTGACACACTGCGCACACAGCGTAAGGTGCCCTGACAGCGGAGCACACCTAACAAGGGGGCAGGACCATGGAACTCACTTGGGCTGGAAGTGGATCAACACTATTGTAACGAACGGATAATTTAATAACCTGGTTACAGGATCTTTTATCTAGTCTCTGGTGAAACGCTAGCCTCTCAGAAGAAGAAAAGACACCAACAACAATGGTAAACAACAACCAGCAACAAGTGTATTGAACAATAACAAAACAAAATAGGTGCACCAAAAACCAACAAAAAACTAATAATAATATTTACAAAATATATACAACCTGTGACGGAGAACCGTACACCTGCTCCGCTCTCTATTTAACCGCGCGCACCTACCAGCACTTCAGCACTAAGGAGAGCGGAAAAGGGGCGGGGCGCCATAACCATTTCCAGCCCCAACCACTTCCCATTGCCATTCACCATCCTGGAGTACTCCGTCAGCTATAAAAGGAAAGCAGAGGTCCAGTTCGTGGTGGGTATAAAGCGTAAGATTAGAGACACTAATGTTCATTTTCGTTCTCGCATCTCTCTCTCTCTCTACAGACTCCGAGGATCCAGCTGAATCCCGAGCGAAACCACATAGGAGGGTTAGCCACCGCAGCTCGGACACTTCCCCGACAGGTTCGCTTGTCGCCTCCCCCACCGGTGCCCTGCTACTGCCCGGCGTGGAAACACGGCGACACCTCCCTGCTTTAATCAGGTATCCCCGATTCACCTACCTGCTGCACCATCCCTACACTTTTTGACCTCCTCACACTCCTGACGTTTATGTAAAAGGAAAAAAATAATAATAAAGCAGCTCCACTTGGAACACCTCAATTACTGTGTCCGTGCCTGTGACAGTTCACCGCTGCCCATAGGACTTTACAAACCGAATGATGTGTAAGTGTGTGGAATGACTGTCCAGAGTACTGATTATTTATGAATAGAGTGTGGTGGGAGAGCTGGATCAGCCTCACCAGAAGTGATAGTAATAATCTGGGAGCACGATTTTGTAGCTGGAGTGAAGTGATGAAGCAGACCGAGGGGGTGATAATCCAACTGCACAGGATATCTGCCGATGACAAAAATCTCCACAAAAATCTTCAAACTCCTCGACAATTGTCATGAAAACAGCGCATCTCCTAACTCTCTCCCCCTGAGCTTCTCCCCGGGTGTCCTTTTAACAGGATCTCCTACATCATTGGGATGACCACAGCGTTGCGGCTGCGTACACTCCCGAGACTTCTTCCCGGAACCAAAACACTTGACGATATGTCTTTGGGACATATAACCATACCGGGTACCATTTTTACTCGGCATAGCAGTTTTCCCTCTTTTTGTTGGTAATCTGCTTATACAAAGCCTTTATTAAAAAAAAACCCTTTGTGTGGCTGCACTGCACTATCACCAATCAGTATCTGTGCGGCCTTTTAAAAGGCCCCACGCCTTCTTCCAGTGAGTAGTTTTTCTCTAAACTATAATTTACAGGCATCTCCAGGTCCCTTAGACTCGAGTGTTTCCAAGTCCCGTTCACTTCACACTGCTGTCCGCCAACCCTTCATTAAAGAACTGTTGTTGAGAAGTTGACACCTGCTTCCTGTGTGTTGTGTCCATGTGCCAGACCCATTACATTTGTAAAAATCAACCTTCATATTTTATATTTTTGTATTATTTATATAATAATTAAATAGTCACATACACTTAAAATACGTCTCCTGGGATAAGCTTCAGGTCACCTGTGACCCCTGAATACAAGATTAAGCGGTATAGATGATGATGAGTTTAAGAGTGTAAAGGCGATGAAAATTCTGTAAATTTAGTTTTACAATTTTAAAGATTCACTACGAACTATAAATTTTAAAATTAATTAAATTGTTTCTATGCTGTAATCAGCTTCAGGATGATAACTGTCCTAAATCAGCATGACACAGAGTATTTTATTTTGTACCAAATGTATACCTCCGTACCCGAGAAGCTGAGGAGATCTGAGGTAGAACATCATGCGACTCTGAGCAGAATCAGGAAACACGGCCTGAAACTGACGGATCTCCATCTCTGTGACTGAGAGTCCCTCAGGAGCAGACTTCAACTGACACACACAATTATAAAGCTATAAATCTTTATATTTTGTATGTAACATCATATCTATAATTACATCACATACAACTGCAATATAAATCCAAAATAAAATACATGCTTTTTAAAAATTATATAAATATGATATAAATAAATAAGTAGAAAGTGTGTAATGATAATCATAATGCCTGTGCACTAATGTTGTAAATAGAAACTGCAAAAAGTGTAGTAAGTATTTAGAAGGAAGGATAAAATATCAAACCAAATCAATACACTTTACACAGCTATAGTGGATTTATCAACAAGCAACAGACCCAATACTAAATATTTTGTAGTAAAGTACAAAAATTACAAAACTAAAATGTGACTTTGTGAGCAGAACCCAGCCTACAGAATATAACAGCAATTAAAATCCAACATGAATAAATAGTCAGTAAATAATTAATTACAAAAATTAATAAAGACTTTCTCTTTTCTCTTCTTACCCAGCTGTATTGAGGCAGATCAGGCAGCGAGGGCCGAGGCGGCACCAGGCCGTATCTCTCTCCCAGGATTCCCAGCAGCACCTGGGAGCGACAGACCTCCCTGAGGCAGATCTCAGCGGCGCGTGCCGATTCCTCCTCGGTGACGCCCCAGCGCAGGTCCACTTCCTGCAGGTGGAGGCAGAGGGAAGCCGCTCGCCGCCGTAACTCCGGGAAAACACTGCGGACCAGGACGTCTCGCTCACCGTGCATGTCTCTGAACGTAGACGAGATGAAGACACGCACGCTGCGCCACCTGACAACGGAAAGAGGAAAATGTGTAAGCTTTTTGACTGCCACAGACTCTAACTTTCAGAGAAAAATAAGCTATTTGATAATGATTAATGATATTGGATTTATAATTTCTTTTTATTTCATATAATTCCTCAAAAACTACTTTGCAAATGCATGTCTGAAAAATCAGTTAATGAAGCTAAGAATAGAATGATTATGTTACGTGGTGCAGTATGGAGAGCCGTTATGATATGTTAATGTTATGATGTTAATAAGATTCCTAACACAGGGCTTTAGAGGGGGTCAATGAAATAGGAGCTTGTGAGAGTGCTTATGATATGCACGGGAAGAGCTTTCTGTTTTGAGATAGCGTGGGATTATATTGCTTTATACTTTTGTATTAATATTAAAGGACAGCATGCAACTCTCTCTCACACCGGCATCTTGGATGTCTTTGCTTCTTTCCCTCTCTTGAGCATGCTCTGTCTGTCTGTCTGTCTGTCTATCTTTTTTTTCCCCTTTCTTTATTTCTTTCTTTCTTTTTTGTCTTTGGCCCTGATACCATACTGATTCTACCTAAAGGGTATCAAGACCTTTAATTAACCATGGCATCAGGTGTGGCACGTTCACACTGATTGCCTGGCAACTGCATGTATAAATGCCTCTGTCTGTTCAGAACTCTGCGTTGTTCAAAACGGGCAGATCCACAGGCTTCTACCTTGCAGAGTATTTATGTGCGGTGCTGCCCCTCAATAAGACCTGCATAGTTACAGATTAAATATGATTGAATAAGTAAACACACACTCACTTACTTATCGTCTATGAGGCCCTGGAGCCTATGCCAGGAGACTTGGGGCACAAGGTGGGGTACACCCTGGACAGGGTGCCAATCCATCGCAGGGTACACACTCGTACACTCACTCACACACTCATTCACACACTATGGGCAATTTGAGAATGCCATTTTGCCTAATCTGCATGTCTTTGAACTGTGGGAGGAAACCCACGAAGCACGGGGAGAACATGCAAACTCCATGTACACAGAGACGACAATCGAGCCTCGTCGGGAATCTAACCCGGACCCTGGAGGTGCAAGGCGACAGTGCTAACCACTACACCGCACTGCTGAATTAGTAAACAAATGAAAAAATGTAATACAGTGGAACCTCGGGTTGCGAGTAACTCGGTTTATGGGTGTTCCGCAAGACGGGTAAAGATTTTTAATACATTTTGACTTGAAAAACGAGCATGTCTTGGTTTTACGAGTGCCGAGTT
This sequence comes from Clarias fuscus, assembly GCA_030347435.1. Taxonomy (NCBI): domain Eukaryota; kingdom Metazoa; phylum Chordata; class Actinopteri; order Siluriformes; family Clariidae; genus Clarias; species Clarias fuscus. Next base: position 30,979,638 of record CM059218.1, read on the forward strand.
TTTTGACACCGACACACACACACAAACTCTATCTCGCCTTTACACCCCCCCTCCCCGGCTACACACAGACACACACACTCTGCTCTACACAGAAACTCTGCTCTGTCGCAATTCTTTTCAAAGGTAAGGTGCTGGTTCATTTGTTTTTTTTTTTTGTTTTTTTTTACTTTACAGCAGTGATTGTTAGTCTGCGCTCACGCGAGTGTCATTAGAGAGATTTATTTTTTTCCCGTTAAAACAGTGTTTCCGTTGTGTGTGTGTTTGTTGTGAAACTTAAAAATCGAGGTGGGGGGAGGGAGGAGGAGTTTTACTGTGTAAGACGATGGGGAAGGGGCTAATTCCACACACACACACACACACACACACACACACACACACACACACGCACACACGCACACAAAAATACATGGCGCCTGCGCGCACAAACGGAAACACTCATCTGTTGGGATTTATTTGAACTTTTTTTAAAGGTAAAGTGCAGGTTTTATTTTTACTTTATATATTGTATTAATAATTTTTCTGTATTTATTTTTTGGGGCTGTGGAACAAATTATTTGAGTTTTCATTATTTCTTATTGGAAGATTTGATGTGGTTTACGAGTGTTTTGGAATACGAGCCCGCTTCCGGAACGAATTATGCTCGTAATCCAAATAATGTTCTTTCTTAACATTATTTTCTTTAACACCCTTATTTATTTTACTATACTTTACGTCTTTGTTTTTTTTTATATAAAACATTTATATTTGAGCCTCTTTTCCATCACAAACATTTTTTCAAATATTTTTAAAGACAGTTAGTTTCTGAATGTATTAGTTAGTAGTATTTCCCACACTATTCATTTCTTTTTTAATATAATTCATTGTTTTAGATATTTATTTAGTCATACACTTTCACTACAATACACAACATTTTCCTCTTTCTGTCTTAGCTATTTTTCATATAAAATATATATAAAAGCATTTTTCCCCAAACACACAAGTTCAGGTATTCATAATTCTGTTGTGTATGGAGGTACCTGAGTTTGGGGACTGCAGGCAGGGGTATGACGTCACTGCTTCTGTCTGGTTTTGCAGCAGAACCTGTTGGAGGAGGAATTTTGTACAGTTTGTCGATTTGCTCCACATGATCCAAAAATCTGGAGGACCCGCGCTCTGAAATGAACCTGCAGGGCAAAAAAAATCACCAGTGAACAAACGTTCTGGCATATCAAGTTTACGTGGTATAAAATTTTAATCGACTATGTGTGTCTTACTAAAAGTCTACATAATCATGGGTCAGTTAGAGTTGCAGACTTGGAATATGCAAACGTTCAAGAAAAGACAAGATCTATAGGGAGTAAAGGTCTTGATCTATCTACGTTGACAGAAAGCACGCGTCAGAAGATGTAACTCGCCTGCTTATCAGCACCCGAGGGAACAGCTCTGTTGTTTTCTTAAACATTATGTGTTTATCGAGATATCACTATGACCTGCTCCGTTACAATATATAAGGCACTGTTGGACGAGGAGGAGTTACCTCTCTCTTGTAGACGCTTTTGCAGTGTGTGTAACAGAGATGTCCAGCACTGTTTAAATAAACCTCTACTCTTGTTGTGATACTATCTGAAGTCTCCAGAGTTGTTAATCTAATTTCCACCACAGTTACAATGCACAACATTGGCCCCTCTGACTCACATTTACACCCAAACCCAAATAACTTCATTTTCTATAATATTCCTATTAAGTCTTTAATTTTACTTACTCTACTAAGTATAAATATTGAGATCAGAATAACCACATTGGCTGACCTTTTCAGACTTTACACTTATATTTGAGTTGAACTATAAGGATATTATTAAGTATGAGGTAAGGGATTATTATGTATTAGAATGTACGTAGGCTAGTTTTACAACAATAGTAGACTTCATAAAAAAGGGATGCATGTTACATACACCTACAAAACATATTTATTTTTCATTCCCATTATCCTGTATGGCTGGAGTTTTTCCCACTAATCTACTAGTCCACTGCATGGTGCAAGCACACACATACTCACACACATACACATACACAATAAAACAGCACATGCAATTTGGAAATGCCAATAAGCCCACAACACATGTGTTCAGACTGCAGGAGGAAACTGGAGTACCAAGAGGAATCCCACCAAACACAGGGAGAACATGCAGGCTTCATGCAAGCACAACAGAGGTAAAATTCTGGGTATGTTCCACCCTCTCTGAAAACTGCTGTCATTCGTCCGACTTTGAAGAAGCCCTCACTAGATCCTGATGTGTTTGGAAACTACAGGCCCATTTCAAATCTCATGTTCCTATCAAAGGTTTTAGAGAAGACAGTTGCCTTTCAACTTTTGAACCATCTCAAGTGCAATAACTGATTTGAGAAGTTCCAGTCACTCTAGCCCACAGCACGGAAACAGCACTGCTCAGAGAGACAAATGATCTATTCATGACAGCTGATGCCGGATCGCCTTCTCTTCTTATCCTTCTTGATTTGTCAGCAGCCTTGGACACAGTGGATCATACCATTCTCCTGGATCATCTCCATTACACTATTGGGTTGTCGCAAACTACATTGCAGTGGTTCCAGTCCTATTTGTCTGACAAGTCTAAATGTGTCATGCTGGGAGGATTTAAGTCCAGGCTGCTTAATGTTACATGTGGTGTTCCACAGGGGTCGGTTCTTGGCCCCATCCTTTTTACCATCTATATGTTAACTCTTGGGCGCATCATCAGCAGACATGGGCTGTCATTTCACTGCTATGCCAATGACGCAGCTTTATGTTAAAACAGCTCCAAGCCCCTCTGAAGCCCTTTTGTATCTTACTGCATGCCTTGAGGAGATAAAGGCATGGATGAACAACAACTTTCTACAGCTGAACAGCAGTAAAACTGAGGCACTCCTTATTGGTACCTCTCATCAGATCCTCTCTTCTCCCATATCTCAGTTTAGTTTTGATGGTCAGGTTATCACTCTGTCCTCCACAGGCACTAACCTGGGGGTTTGGTTTGATCCACAGCTGGCTTTCAGCGAACATATAAAACACCTGTGTAAAATATCAGTCTATCATCTATGAAATATTTCAAAACTCTGCCCCCTCCTAACACTCCCAGATGCAGAGAAACTTGTTCATGCCTTCATATCATCAAGGCTGGACTACTGTATTACTGAAATAAATCAACTTTTTCGATTATATTCTAATTTATTTAGATCATTATCAGTTTATGAATTTATTAAGAACTTTATACATAAATGTGATACGTTACCTGAGGATCTGCTCACTAAAGCCACACAGGGTCACAGTTCTGGGATCATCGTCAGTTCTAATCAAAGTTTTACTAAAAATAAATAAATAAGCAGAAACCTGGTATCACTTACATTATCAAATTTCTAAATCTTGTCACTACATTCCAGTAAATATCACACCCTGGAACACCCATGAACCATAACCGGAACAGAACTTACGACTGGTTGATCAAAATGTTCACCAGTAAAGGCTCATGGATGGACAGTCTCCTAAATCTTTGAACAGCCACTGTTGTCATGTAATCAGTCGAGTAGTCGCCCACCATGATGATGTTATCCACCTGAGTGACAAAACAATTCCACACGAGCATTGATAGTGAATATTATATTAAAGGTCATTTAAAAAAGTGTTAAAAATATTAGCGTTCATATGGACTTTAAATGGAGACCTTTGTGTTCTCTTCAAGAAGCTTGTCGAAGAATTTATCATGTTTTATGTTTGGTAATTCCTGCCATTCCTGACAGAGAGAGAGACTGAAGTTATCAAATGTTGTTACAATAATCCTTAACACAAACATTCCAGCATTCCACAACTTCAGAAACATGAACATTTCTGATTTTCACTCTGTTAATGTGCGTCCTGCAATCGTGATGATAACTTTAGTCCTATATACTGTAAATAATGAAATGTCACTACATTAAATATAAAAAAATATTCATACCAGATTGCAACACAAAAAATGCAGCATATTTTTTTATGTTCTGCAGCTGTCAAACGCACACAAACAGATATTAAAAACTTAATGACTGACCGTGAGCAGCTTGGAGATTTTCCTCACGTTCTCTAAAAGCCCGTCTGATTTAATATGAACTTCCTCAAAGGTTTCGCTTTCTGCCAGGAGGAACCGCGCACGCTCACTGCAGTAGCAGATCATCATGGCCAGAAGCACCGTCACCTCCAAGACCTAAAAGCACAGAGCGAGAGGACCAACTCATGTGACTTCTGGAGTTCCTCATCATCTAAATGTAAAGCTAATGCGTGTTTGACTAAAACGATTGTGAGTTACCCCATGCCTTGATGTTTACGGTTGACGGGTGAAGTAAAGTACAAAGTGATAAAACTGTTGATTTGTTTAAAACAAAAAGAAAGTTGGGTAATTGTTTTGCCTTCACATTTTTTATAGTATTATACAATATATGTGTTATATATAAAATCCATATTTTATATATAATCCATCCGTCATATGTCATGGGGGGGCCAGGAGCTTGTCTAAGGGACAGGCAGAGTACATACACCTTGGATTGGTTGAAAACCCATTAATTATGTGTTGTGTTCTGAATGTCTTGTCTATGTATGACCCTTGTTTTGGGGATGAAAGGACTTCTTAGCGTTAACTTCAAGTTCATAGTCCTATCTTTCTTATTTTTCTCACCGAAGCTGAGAGGTTTGTGTCCTCTGTGCTTCCATCTAAAGACTCGGGAGGAATGCAGAACTCAGTTCCTTTCTTTCCATGAAATGTCAGCCACCTCCCGAAGAGGATGAGTGTGTGTCCTGACAGTGGAGGGATGTTGTAAGTGCAGGAGATCTCTACGGCTTTGTCCAGGGCCTGACGGTAACGCTGCAGCAGCTCTGGAGTGCAGCATCTCCGACTGAGGAACAGAGATAGAGTGAGAGAGAGAAGATATTTTTTTTCAGAAAAAAGTCAGCACATACTTCCGAGCAGGTCACACATACTTCCAGTTGCGCATACAGTACATCCGGTTGTGCATACTTCTGGTAACCAATCAAAACCTGTTTGAATCAGTGAAGAGACAAGCAAAGCAAGTGTTTATCTGTGGGTTCATTTAAAAAAAAAAATTTTTTTATTGAAGACAGCACTATGGGTCTCATGAATGTTATAAAGGCAATCAATGGCTCGGTTAGCAAAAAAAAAACTTTCAGTTTGGTTTTTAAAGCTGCCCACAGTGATAAGGAATCATAAATTAAGGTTAAGTGAGGTTTACTGTCTATTTATCACTCACTCACTCATCATCTATACCGCTTAATCCTGTATTCAGGGTCACGGGGAGCCTGGAGCCTATCCCAGGAGACTTGGGGCACATGGCAGGGTACAACCTGGACAGGGTGCCAATCCATCGCAGGGCACAGACACACACACACACACACACACACACATACACTCACTCATTCACACACTACGGGCAATTTGGGAACGCCATTTAGCCTAACCTACATGTATTTGGACTGTGGGAGGAAACCGGAGTACCCGGAGGAAACCCACCAAGCACGGGGAGAACATGCAAACTCCATGCACACAGAGACGGGAATCGAGCCTGGCTGGGGATCGAACCCGGACCCTGGCGGTGCAAGGTGACCGTGCTAACCACCACTATACCATCGTGCCAACAGTCTATTTGTTTAATATTTTATTTCATTTACATGTCTTTTCTAAATGTTTTGATTGTTTTTATATGCAAAAATATATTGGTAATATTTTTGGGTGGCTGGAACGGATTATCTGCATTTATATTATTTCCTATGCTTCGCAATACTTCGCAGGCCGAAATCGCCTCAAGAGCTCGCCTCTGGAATGGATTAAATCCGTATGCCGAGGTACCGCTGTACTACACTTTCCCACCTAAAGTTTGTAATTATAAGAGACAGAGACAGACTATACAGAGTGACAGAGGAACGGATAAAAACTGAACCGTCTCATGGCCTTTTTTTTTTATTGTTCAGATATTTGCAGATATTTGCAAGTGGTTTTTGACATGCCGCGAATGCTGTGCCTCACCATTGATTAATGACCGCTTCTAAATTGCTATGGACCTTGGGTAACTATAAGGACTGCACGAGGGCATCGCTTTATGCTAGTAATAGTGAATTAGGTAACATGATACCCAGAAATAGCATAGAAGCATGACACCCTATGCAGCATTTCTGCATTCACTGTTGTAGTCTGAAAAGAAATTCTTCTGTGGGAAGGAACCCATGAATCAGATCATCCCAAAAGCACAAGCCACTATTTGTGTAAAAAAGTGACACAACAGCATCACGCAGTTTTGCTTTTGCAGGGTGTTCTCGGTGTACCTGTGTGTTACATTAAACATTTTTTCCTCTTCTTGCAGATTGCTTCTCTGAAATCTTCCCCATACAAACCCATGGCAACATACAATGAATCACAGGAGTTCTCCCATGAGCCCACAGTGCCCCCTTGTGGTCACTTATACCAATAACTTTCAGCAGCCTATGAGGAGTGCAGTTTATTGACTTCAACTCATAGCAAGTAGCAATAAAAGAGGTCAAGACAGGAAGATTTTGGTGAACACTCACTGTTATATACAGACCTGGCTTTCTGATGCACTTTGAGTTTTGAGTGATATAACCCACGGACGAAAGGAATCCGGAGCGTAGTACGCAGCCTCTGCCGGCTCGCTGTTGACCAATCAGTGCGCAAATTAATTTTCTTTGGCACCTTCTTTAAAATCCCACGTAGGGCTTCCTTCTTGCTGGTTCTGTTCTTCACACCATCACTGACTGAAGAAGAGCAAAACACAGAGGAGCATGAGGAGTTAAGATGAATTATTTTTTTTTTTCAAAACTAACTTTTTTTTTTCTTTTTCCTCCCAAAAATGCACATGTGGATGATGCGAGAGACTGGAATTGTGCCAAAGATAAAAATCGACATGACCATCAGTGAATCTGAGTGCAATTTTGGTGACTGGCCTTAATAACTCTTGGGAATAAAAAAAAAAAAAAAAACATAAAAATACATTTGTATAAAATATGACTAAGAATGTTAATTATACCTAGGTTTGTGCTTGGGTACTGTACCTATTAATAAAGTTAAATAAAAAAATGATAAACAGCCATTCGAAAATGATTTGATTTGATTATTTTATCATTTTAATTCTTACCCAACTTATTGAGCTCCATGATGACTTTATACGCTGACAGGAAGCGAAAAGGGAACTGTCGGCTCTGGATCACAGCCGACTGAGTCCACACACACACACACACACACACACACACACACACACACACACACACACATCATTAATATGTGTCAGGGATAAATACTGTACATACAGAGAGAGAGAGAGAGAGAGAGAGAGAGACCTTTGAGCTGAGTCGTTTGAGGATCTTCTCGTGGTGTTTGAGGCTGATGCCCTGCGTGATCAGGTTCCTCAGGTTCCTCAGCATCGCCATGAAGGGCAGAGAGTTATTATCTACGAACACACAGCACACTCATGTGTTGACTGAACTCTTCATAACAGCAGCTCTGATGGTAGTGCAGCTGCAGCTCACAAGTTTATGTTAATGTTCTTGTTTATGGTTTTGGTTTCTATACTAACAGCTCATTCACAGGGACGTGTACAGTGGAGGCAACATATAAATGAATTGGAAACCATGTTTTATTTTTCATATGGTGAGATTATCTGTAAGGACTGAAGGCTTCAGGGCAAAGTGACCAGCTTTCTTTTGGCTTATTAACTTTAAGAGGAAGAAGAGAAGAGAGGTTGGTGAGGGAAAGATTGTTCATAGCTGCTGTAGAGAACAGGCTCCTAAACAAATGGATAAAGTATGATGGGCTGTTCTTTAATAACATTTTATATACAAATAAAATAAATGAAAAATGTAATGTATCACAAAGATAGACAGACAGAGAGAAATGATTATTCAGACCTATGAGATTTTCCCAGGTGGTGGCGCTGTTTCCTTTCTGACTCAGCAGCGTCTCCCACGTGTCCGGCTGCTTCAGTCTCATCCTCTGATCGGCTCTTTCACTCTGCCACACCCCGCTGAGCCCGCTGCGCCAGAACGCCCTCACGTCCGCCGGGTACCTGTAAGTTTTAAACACATTTCTCTCACTTTGGTTCGCTTCTTTAATAAACCCTTTGCAACACACCTGCAGCTAAACCTCCATCTCTGTATATTTAAGGAATAAAACCTATGATATAATCTATTCCCCGTTCCTGACATCATGATCCCCGTCATGGCGAGCGTCCTGGGATTGGATTTCTGCTTGTGTTCTTTCTCTTCTTCTTACCTGCTTGCTGTGACTGGGCTCTCTCTCTCTCTCCAAGATCTTCAACTCTTCTGTGTTTGCTCTTGATTAGTTTGTCTATAGTTTCCTCTCTTGTGAAGTCTCAGTGAGCGTGTGTTTCTGTGTTCTACACCTCATCACTTCTGACCGCTGCCGGAATTATAAATTCTGACTAAACCTGTCTGCAATTGTAATCTCAAGCACATGTACCTGTGTCATGCTGTTACACTTTATGCAGCAATTTGCACTATTCTACAGTATATAAAGACCTCATCTTTACATGGTGTGTGATTCACTGTACGTACTTTTTCCCCAGGATGCTCATGACTGACTCGGCCGGCTCTTTGATGTGGAGTTGTTTTATCAGCTTCTTCATGTTAAACTCTCTCTCTTTTTTATCCACTGCTTGTCTCTGTTCCAACTTTAGCTAAAGCCACACACACACACACACACACACACACACACACACCAAAGAGAAACGAACACACAAACCAACATTTGGTTTTATTTTAATATATTAAAAAGATTTTTTTTTTTTAAATAATAAGAATAATAATAATAAGACAAAAAGAGAAAATATATGTTAAAAAAGAGAAACTACTTTTATAGTTTAACATTTGGAAGGATGAATAGACAGACAGACAGACAGACAAAGATTTTTGAATAGATAATTGATTATGAGATATTACTATTATTAGTAATAGTTTTTTTTGTTACTCAAGTGTTAATCGGTTTACAAATATCTCAGCTAGTCAGCTTATGTCTTAGTTAGCGAGTTCATTTTGTTAATTTATGTTGTTCATTTATGTTGCATGTGGGACCTTGGCCCAGGAGGAACGTTGTTTCGTTTCTCTGTACTGAACTGTAGGGTTGAAATGACAATAAAAGCCTGTTCGACTTGACTTGGGAGGTGCTGACAGCATTTCATTGGCTTAGTTCATATACTTTGCACAATGGCAATACAGTTAAATATGAATCTAAACTAATCTAACCTAATCTTTCTTTGTACACAGCAGCCACAGACTTTAACCAACCAATCAGGAAACAATGATGAAACATAAAGAACTGAACATCCAGGCAGATTTCAGAAATGAAACGAGGGAAACACTCACGTATCCCTTAAGAGCAGAAGGTTCTGCTGCAAGGAGCTTGCCCCATTCATTCCATTTCTCAGGGGACAACTCCTGTACACACACACACACACACACACACACACACACACACACATACTCATAAGGACTCAACATTAGTAAAACAGTGATCAGAACGGGAATATTAATGTGTGTGTGTGTGTGTGTGTGTGTGTGTGTGTGTGTGTGTGTGTGTGTGTGTACCGTTGCTTTTCCCTTGTTCTTGCCGTGTTTACAGCGGTGTTTACATGTGTTGTACTTGGCCAGCTGATACTCGCTGAACTGCTTGAATTTGTCAGCCAGAGCTTTTTTCAGACCTGAAGGCAGAGACCTGCTGAAACACTGAAACCACAAACCACAAAGAAACAGAACTTAATAAAATACTGACACTACAGCTTTTACTGTATAAGACTCTCCTATACTGAGACTGTACTAGAACAGTTAGTTCTGACTCTCCATTCCACGCGTTGTGATAATAGACAGTAACAGCACTGAGATATTTTACTATATGTCACACGTGTTCTAATAAATCATTGATGACACTAAGTCTAGTTCAAACTAGTAACGAAAACACTTTCAGCTAGAACACACATCTGATAACGTTATGTCATCTTAAACAATACGCTGACTCTGCGATAATCGCTTCGAAGTCGTTCCGAATCGCTTCCATTTTACTTTATTCATACCTAAGGTGAGTCACAAAGATGACCAGCTTCCAACACAAGGTTGAATCCAAAATCCCTTTCTAGCTCCTGATCAAGGGCACTACTTGGTGTGTGGAACAAAAGATTGTGCACCCTACATAGCATACTAGCTTTCCATTTCCACACTATTTGGAATTCAACCCAAAAGTTAACAGAATTGACATTCTAAAGCAGAATAAGGGGAAATATAAAGAGATACTTATGAGATTTGACCACCTCCATCTTTTATTCTCCTAACCTTTCAGTTACATCGATCCGTTAGGAATTTAAAACTACCTTAACACTCGCTGTTGATCGCTAACTATTGGTCACCGGTTTTGGCAGCCGCAGTTAGTCAGTTCCATCAGCTGTGTAAGGATATGTGGTAGCGGAGCAAACTGGTTGAATGAAGAAATAAATAATCGATAAAAAATAATTGATAATAAATGGTGTTTGTGGAACGGTCGTATAAAAGCAATACCAGGCTCAAGGTTGTGCTGGATATATTCACAGCGAGGATGCTTCGTTATGCATCACTTGGTGGACATACCCTGGCCTTTACCAACCAGTCCCCAGGTATGGGCTGACAGACAGAGCTCACCACCCCGTCTCTACTGTTGTTCTCATACATTTTCAAATTGAAAAAAATCAGTCAGGTTTCCTTTCCTGCTACATCAAATTCATATTAAAAAATTCTCCATCATATTGCACGGTACTATTACACTCCCTCGGTACTATATGAACACTATAGGTCACTTAAAAGAATCTGCTAAAAGGTCAACTCTGACTGATAACAGCAGCCAGAAAAAAGCTCAAAATAAAAATATATAAAAATAAATATAATGTTCAAATCAACACTCCCAGCATACCGTGCTGTGTATCCTCGTCACTTCCATCCAATCGGATGGCAGCTGCACGGCGGAGCAGAAATACCTCCTCAGGTGAGATTTAGAGTCGGGCAGGTAAGCAGCGAGAGCGAGCAGGAAGTTGGCTGTGACGCGGATGTTCAGTTCCTGTCTGGTGTAAACAGCCACCTGGTGCAGTGAAATGACAGAAAACTGGTAATGAAACAAGAGTTCAGTGAAGATAAACTCAGTACTATACAACACTGCAGAAAAACTATGAACTACAGACACTATGTGTCCTCTACAGACACACACACACTCACACACTCACACACTCACACACTCACACACTCACACACTCACACGCTCACACACTCACACGCTCACGCACACGCTCACGCTCACGCACACGCTCACGCTCACACTCACGCTCACACTCAAGCACACACTCACGCACACTCACACACACTCACACACACTCACACACACTCACACACACTCACACACACTCACACACACTCACACACACTCACACACACACTCACACACACTCACACACACACTCACACACACACTCACACACACACTCACACACACACTCACACACACACTCACACACACACTCACACACACACTCACACACACACTCACACACACACTCACACACACACACACTCACACACCACCTTAAGTTTACCTTAAGCAGGAACTCGGGGTCACTAAGGGTGATGTCGGTACCCAGGAGTTTTATTTCACTCCACACACTTCCTTTTTTATCCCAGTCCACCTGGCCTGGAGATTGGCTTTTATGGATCAGGGAGCAGCAGACCAAATTCAGCAGCTTGTACTGATTGTGGAAATCACACGCAGAGTAAAAGAAACAGTTTGATTGTCTTGTGTAGAGCGAAATAACAGTTACTAGTGACATTCTCAGTGTGAGGTCGGTCATTAAAGAGCTCAAACGGGTCGGTAGAAAACCCCAGACAACTCACAGGAGGGTCTTGTATAACGCCATGACCGTCAAAAGAGCTCTTTTTAACTTTCGATATTTTTAAATTGAGATAAACTGAAACGAACAAAATGTTTAAAACCACCTTCTTTTCCTTCAGTAATTCTTCAGCTTCATTTTCTCCAGACTCGCACTCTCCAAACCCTTCATCCAGCTCGAGCGTCTGCTTCTCCTCTTCCTCAGTCAGCCTCAGACTCAGGACAGGAATCTCAGCTGGGGACTCAACCTCACTCTCCATCTGTTCCTCAGGAGCCGAGGACTTTAAATGCACAGATACAGACTTCACACACTTATACTGCATGTAATGGAAATTCTTATAAATCAGTTATATTATAAACTACATGCACTATTAAACAGACACAATATTACTATCAAGGATGATGCACTTTGTATTAACATTACAAGTCATATGACTGCATATTAGTATTAGATTAAAAAAAAAATTCCTTTACTCTTTAAACCTGTGATAGATGCACTGTTCTCTGAATGGAAGCGATTTAGGGGAAGCAAATAGGGTTACTCCAGAGTGACTTATAGTTTGCAACATATCAATACTCATATGGAAGTTTAACATATGGTGTGACTAACAGGGACTCTGGATTACCTCACTAGTATTAAAAAATATATATTACGAAATA